>QQOI01000040.1:0-600000 GCA_009729435.1 Phytophthora fragariae | reverse complement strand
ACGCGCAGTTTCAGCGCACAATCTACTGCTTTCCATCGCTCTCAGTAGTCGCTTGTGGTATTCATTCAACTCACCAGCCTCCGTACTGCTTGTTGCTCGCAACAATTCATTTGGACTGCGAAGTCACCTTCTCATCATCAATTCGTTAGGCGTCAATGCTACGGTCGAGTGTCTACCAGAGTTGTAAGCGTAGACCGCGAAGTCAACCCATACATTCCAGTCGTGTTGCTTTTCATCGTGCATGTAAGTCACCACCATGTCCTTCCAGGTCCTATGGAAGCGCTCGACTAATCAAATCATTTGTGGGCGGTATGGAACTGAATTCACTTGTTCTGCTTGCAGCATCACGACTAACTGTTCGATCACCTTTCCAGTTAACTCGGGTGCTCCATCGGTCAATAGTTCACGAAATGGTCCGAACCTCAACAGTACATTTCGCATCAAGAACTCTGCAACATTCTCTGCTTCATGTTTCTTCACCGCTGCCGCTACAGCATACCTAATCACATATTCCACGGCTGCAATGACGTAGCGTTCACCGCCGTCATGAGTAGGTAGTGGGCCCGCCACATCAAGTGCCCATCTATCTCCCACGTCGCCACCACGAATACTCCTCAAAGGCGGCCCAACTTCACGAGGTCTTGCTTTTCTACTTCCACATTCTTGGCAACCCAGTACCCAACGTTTCACCTCACGTTGCAGGTTCGGCCACCAGTAGGTTTGTGCCAGCCGCGCGTACGTGTGCGGTGCTCGAAGATGTCCGGCCCACACCGAGTCGTGATGCTCTTTGAATGCCTTACTCCATAATGCAGGTGGTTATACGATTCTTCGCCCACTTGGCGTCTCGATCACTACCAATACATGCAGTTTGTCAGCCTTCTTGCCCCGATACTCGCCCACCTGAACCAACTTTTGTACGAGCCGACTCTCGCATTGTGCCGTCACAAACTCATCATCAGTGATCTGCAATGTCGGCTCCCTCGTTCGCCGTTGTTCAGTGTCCGCTACACTTCGTGTACGTCGTACCTCGTCATCGCGCTCGTCTACTGCAAGTCTCCCTTGTATTTGAGGTACTCGCCCACTGCAAACATTTTCGCCACTTTGTTCACCTCTCTTTGAAGACCAGGCTTTCACGGTTGTGTTAATACGTAGTTTGATCTGTGGGCCGTGATGCTCGCCATTTTCCACTACCTGCCGTCGCCAGCGGTTGCTTCTTTCCTGCCCTGCTGCGTTTTGGCTCCGTAATTGCGCGGACCACCAAGTCGTCCTGTCAGTTCAATGCATCACTGTGGCGTTCAACGCAGTCAATCAGTTCAAGTCTCACTTCTCGTGTTTCCGCCGGCGTCCGTCGTAGGGCTTCCTGGCGTCTCATTGGTGGAATCATTTCGGGTTTCGCCTTCGTTGCTGCTCGCCGACGTGGTACCGCACTGCGCTCGTGTACTGCATCCACATTGCTATTTACAGTGCCACCATCAACTACTACCTTAGGTTTCGTGCAGCGAGGCTGCACATCCTGTTCACACGCTCTGTAATGGGCTTACTTAGCCCAATACTTTAGCTTACACGTATGCGCACGTGTATGAGGAAGCATAAGGTGTATTTATCTTAGATTAAGTATACTTGTGTCCACAAGTATAATTAGATCTAAATAAATATACAAATAGTAGCTTTCGCGGTAAAATGAGAACTGAATTGAATGTTAACTGTGGCTTTCCTCCTAAAACTGATATCAATAAAGAGGGGTTCTGCCAACGAGTGGTTGGCAGAAACCCTGTCCTAATGCATGACTCTTATTGGTGGAAACACCCTGCTTTCTGACCAATAGGACTGCTTCCTAATATGAATGGTGACCACAATGCGATGTGGCCCACCTGAATGTATCCATTAGTGCATGTTGCACTAACGTGAGGTTAGACGAATGTGTAGCCCCGCTACACCATCCCCCCATTAGGACTTGATGGGCCAGTCTCGACACATCAATCCAAAGTCTTTTTCGGAGAGAACTTCGTGCTCGTTTCGAAATGAGCACGCCAACGACGCAGACTTCCGACGCGCCTGCTGCACCTGCAGCGGCGATCGCGGTCATCGCTAGCACAGCGACGACTGCCACATCTTTAGCCACTTCGGCGTCCGTCGTCAGTACGATTACATACAAGAACACCTACGGATCCGATCCGCATTCGCAAATCTCCTCGAGCATATCCGGGTCCGGCGGTCGCGACGTCCGCCGTCAAGTCTCTGATGGAGGAGCGACTAGCGGAATACATGTCCACATTTCCAGAGCAGGGCCAAGCGGCTTCAGACGCATTTGATGGTCCGCATGCGTGCCTGGGTGTCCGATCTTCACCTTCACGAACCAATCTAGAAGCTGGGCAGACCCGTTCCATCAGTCGATCTGGGCTGTGGCGTCCGTTCCACCTGGTAGGGGGTACCTGTTAGTGTGCGTCGCTGCATGCACGACCCGTCTCCCGTCCGGAGGGAGATGAGGAGGAGCTTGCAGGGCATCCACCAGTGCCCACTGTGCTAGTAAGTAGGTCAATGCAGGCGACGTATGAGTAGCACTATGTCTGAAATAGCTCCGATCTAGAGCGGCGTCTAGCATACAGTTGAAGTCGCCGCCCATAATAACGTTCTCCACATCGGGTAGACCCAAATCGGCCAAATCCCTGAAAAACTTCTTGCGTCTCGCCCTTTGGTGAGGTGCTCAGATACTTAAAAATAGGAGCTGAGCACCTACATACGTGCCAGTGATTACGATGAAGTTCGGCGACCAGGCCGATTCCAGTACCGACCGAGCATCCGTGATATGTCCATACGGATCCAGAAGTGTCGCCACGCCACCTTTGCAGTTGTCGGCTGGCGCCCAAAAATGACCTACGGGGACAATTGGCACCGGTTCGGAACCCCCACGTTGCAGCGTAGTTGGCTTCCATGGGGGCCACCTCCTCCGCACCAATATGTGTTTCTTGGAGGAACACAATATCAAATCGGCCATGGCGGTCATTACGTCTAAATGTGCGCAGCCATTCCCCCTGTGTGCCTTCTTCGATCCAAACCCGTTCACATTCTGGGTTACACAGCTCATCGTTTGGTCTTGGCTGTGGAGTTCAGAAGAAAACGCCCATGCGAAGGTTCCACGAGTTTCTCGTCCTGTCGCCGCCGGCTAAGGGCTTGTTTCCGAGCTATCCTAAACTCCTCGCGGACTTGGCGGTCTCTAGCAGGAGCAGCAATCACTGGAAAGAAGTCACCAAGAGTCCTCTGACTCGAGTAGGCTTGCCTCCCCCTGTCTCCTTCGGTCCCGTCAGCTGCTGTGCCGACGGGGCTCGAGGCTGCAACCCCCGATGGGTGGCCGAAGCCTTTCGGGCTGGGGAGTCCTTAGTGTCTAGAAGGGGCGGGTAGCCCGGCCTCCATGAAGACCAGTCTGTCCGCCCAGGTGAGCCCAGAGGGGATATCAATCGTGCCCCCCCCCCCACTCCGCCTGCGTGGTTATCGACTGGCAAAGCTGGCTGAGGGCCGGATGTTCGGGGATCAATGATCCCATGTGCTGGGGCGGGGTGTGGCCCCAGGAGGATGCACACCATGACCACGCGACGAACGGAATGACCATGGAGGATGCTCCAATCATTATCTCCAATTCCTTCCGGGCAGCCACAGTTCGGCGCAGACGGTGCCATGGCCCGCAGCCTGTTCCAGCGAGCCGGATCCCTCGCCGTGGCCCTGGCGTGAGTAGACCCCGGCTCCGTCGAGCATGCCGCTAGCCAGGTTCTGCAGTATTCCTTAGCGTTTGCAGGTAGAGCCTCGTCGATCACTGCCATGCGTAGAGATAGCACCTGATTATCGTAGGCTTCCAGCCCCCCCCCAGAAAAGAAGCTGGGACATCGGCACCATTTTCGCTGCTAGTTCCGGGTAAATAGCTGAATAACTCGTGTAGGGCTGACCTGTTCTCAAGTAGCCAAGGTAACATTTCCATCAAGTCTGCTCGACCTCCAGTCGGTAAGGGCGGTTTGAAAGACGCCACCGTCTTGCGTCTCCATGTAAAGACTGCAGTTGTATTCTCTTTCACCAATTGCCGCAGTTTGGATCTGTCAGGCAGTAATTCTGGCTCCATCTCAATGGAGTTCAAAATTCTAGTCAGTACTGTGAACTCCACACGACCATGAGTCGAGATCGGGGTTCGGGTGGGTTCGTCCCCCCCAGTCTTATTGTCTCTAGCAGGAGGTGGGGTGATCAGCGTCGACCCCGTCTGCTCCTGAATTCGGGCCGCTTCCGCCTGGAGATCGTCTTCCAGGATCGCGATATCATAAGGTGTGCTGTCTAAACGAGGGAGATGGATCCGATCATGCACAACATCCAGTCTGTCCCATCGCTCCATTCCTCCAATAATAATCCTATTGGTATGTTCGTCATCCGTCATCACATCTACCCGCCCAATCTGAGTGGCACTGTATTCACCGTGGTCGAGTACCTCCTGAGACCAAGAGTGCGACGCACAATGTGCGTGCGTGAAGGCGATAACCCCTTCCGCCTGCCACTTGGTCGGATACGTCCCCGTGGTGCACTCCATAGAAATGGCCTTCGTGGCGTTTAAGCACTACAATGACTGACAAGACGTGTAGGCTAGCGTAGTTTCTGAACATCTCTTTCGCCGTTGCATCATTCATGGCCCCGCCGCATCCCGTTTCGTGAATATCCCCATTCGGGAGACTATAGTCCTTGTAAAAATAACGATGTACGTGTGCGTCGTTGTGAGCATCCACATCGATGACAAATAATGGTTCCCGGAGGTATTGAGCCATTGCCCGCAGCACCTCCGGACCCGCCTAGAATGCTGCCGGAATGTGCGCATTGACAGAACGCGCTCGTTCCTGTGTGTAATGCCTGTAAAGTGCAGTCGTGACCACCGCCGGGTTCGGCGGGGCCGGATGGGATGGGTACAGTCGTTGGAGCTCCTTGCTGGGGTCGAGTGCCTTGCATGCCACATCATTGACAAGGTTGGACATCATCAAAGTGTAGACACTTCGTTTGACCACATTTGCTCCTCTGACGACGTCGCTAGTGGAGGTTAATTTGGTCTCCACTGTCGTCGTCGTGGATGCGTAGAGCGCCGCGTACGCGCATTGCCCGTTCGCCGGGACCGTCGCTAGTGCCCCATTAAATGGTAGCAGAAAGACGGGCAGCTGTTGGGGCATGCCCTTGCCAGGCACCGTTCGGCCCATGATGAACCCACCCTGACTCAGCGATGGGGTATTGCTATTGGCCAGCTCGTGGGGCTGCTCGAGGGTCTGTGCTGAGTGTCCCTGAATGGACGGAGCCTCTGACGGCTGCCCCGTGTGCAGCATGTGCCCTGGGTCATTAAGTTCCGAATCAAGTGAATATGGGAACTCCGAGCCTGGCGTCAGAGCCGGTGACTAGGTGCAGGATGGCGCAGAGGAGCCGACATATCCTGACTGAACTGACAACGTGTCACTAATCATTTCCTCATCCGCAGCTTCGCCCTCACCCGAGAGCCGATGACTGCGACCTATTGTTTCGGCGTCACTTTGCCGGTGTTCCGTCGACCGATCAGCCTTCGCTAGTTGACTCTCCGTTGGTCCCCGTGCTGGCACATCCGGGGCGGTGGGGCTGTTAGACACGTGCTGGTCACGTCCCGTAATAGCCTCGGCCGGCTCGTGTGAGGACTCGTACGCATACGGCGCTTCTTCATCTTCAGAATCGTCATCGTCCGAATCTGCCAATGCCTCGAACCGGCCTTGGGCACGGGCGCGTTGAAACTGCTCAAATGTGGGCGATATGCTAGTGCCCTTCTTCTTCGGGTGCCCCTGTCCGGTCTACCTCTTGTCCCTAGGGCGCTGCTGTGGGTGAACCTGCGACGTACCCCCGTCCTTCG
Organism: Phytophthora fragariae; assembly: GCA_009729435.1. Classification (NCBI taxonomy): domain Eukaryota; phylum Oomycota; class Peronosporomycetes; order Peronosporales; family Peronosporaceae; genus Phytophthora; species Phytophthora fragariae. Next base: position 594,113 of record QQOI01000040.1, on the reverse strand, counting down.
CAGTGGCCTCTCCGGCTCGGCGAGAACTAGCCGCCGAGCGCTGGACTTTTATCGTCGTGGACGCCGACACGTTTAGGTGTTCACCGGCTTCGGTATGCCCCGGTGCCTGCTGATGCCCATGAGTTCCATTATGGGCCCGGCGCCTGACGACAATGTATCCATCCCCGTCAACAGTAGGCGTCGATGAGGGGGGTTGGTCGGTCGCCGCCGTCCGAATTGTCCCTGGCTCCGATGTGGTGTCGAAGGATGAAGATGCTGCAGCCGTGGTCTTAACCAGTGGAGTAAGGCTAGCCTCTTGCGGACTGCGAAGGTCTGTCGCCGACTCCTTAATGGAGATCTGTAAATCCTGTTGGAAGGTGGCCAGGAATGCCGCTAGACTCTCAGCGTCTGAGTGACGGTAGTGTACCGCCTCGCCGACTTGGTGGGTAGGCATTGCCCCGGAATACTTCCTCTGGTATTTCGCTTTGAGCTTATTCAGTTGATCCGCCTTCGTTTTGCAGAAACCCGTCGTATGATGCGGTGCACCACACCGTCCACACGGCATTCTATGGTGAATTAGGTGATGGTGGATAGTGAGGAGGTGTCTGCTGACGTCCACCTTCGTCGCTCCTCGAAGTTCAGTCGGGCACTCCTCCTGCTGAAAGCGTACAAGGAAATGGCGATTGTATATCCCTTCGACGGATCGGTCTCGTGGCCTCTCCGCGTCAGCAACCTGAATACCGGGAATGTTGCCCAAAGCGGCAAGTAGAGCCACAAGTCCCAGCTTCTCCGCTCCGTACAAATGGACGGCGTACTGCCGCCTGAGTTGAGCCACGTGAAAAGTTCCTTGTCGTACTGCGTGTTCCGAATCTTCTAGGACTACGCACACTCCATTAAGATGGAAAGCCAGTCCCGTGTATAGCGAAGCGACGCGCCTCGAATTGAATACGAATTTCAACGTGTGAATTCCATCGAAGTGAAGGTTTTTCACATCATCCATGACCCTGCCTATCATTTGTCGACCCCTTGCTGAGTCGGCATTGGCAGTATACAGGAGGTCAAGCACCGTATGGTGCGTCATGTTCTTCCGTAGTTTGGCTCTGGGCGGAATGTCCGCCATCAACGTGACTTCAATGTGCGTCTCGTGGAACTGTTCCATCATGGCGCGTTGTAGTAAAGGCATCGTGGCCTTTAGAAAATTGGGCGCATGGGGAAGTTCTACCGTCCCGTTAAGGTACGCTAGCAGTGCCTCAGTTTCGCTCTCGGTCCTGGACCTGAGGGCAGTATCCAGATGCACTTCCGACGGGTCCACGGCAATAGTGTGGAGGACAGCTAGATGGTCGGGAATAGCTCCTGTGGTCGGCAGGTGCTAAGGCTTTGGCAAGTGTCTCGAGGGGGACATGACGTTCGTGGGGCGTCCACCGACCCCCGAAGTCGGACGGGGGCGGCTGCGCCTGTGACAGCCGGGTCTTGGCGGATCCCCCACGGCCCACCGCCGCCGCAAAACGCTGCGGTGGCAAAGGGGGTGCAGCAGCTCCAGCTTCCACTGCCGTATCCCCGTGTGCTCTGCCCTCCAGTGTCTGCGTGGTGGTAGCCGCAGAGTTTCCTCCTTGTGCGTCCGATGGTGTCGTCACAAGCGCCGGAAACTCTACCAGGCTGTCCACCCCGTCCTGGGCGAATTGGTGTGGACCACCCCGATTAGGGGGATGGTTGGCTGGGTCAGCGACGACGGCATCCTCTCGGGTGGCCACTTCGGGTCCTCTCGCCTCGCCGCGCCCTCCAGGATCGGGCGGTCGATGTCCGCCCATACCGCTGTCGGTGGCCGGCATGGTCGAGGTGGTTGCGAGCGTCGGGGGCTCGGGGGAATGGCCTGCGGCCTTTCTGTCGTCAGCGCTGAGGCCGGGTTCTCGCTTCAAATCCCCTGCCAGGTGCGGGGGGAATCTGGGAGTGTCTGTTCGGAGTTTCGCTGAACATCGACGTACGTCTCCAAGAGTGTGTACGACGTGATTCCGGCTCGAAATGGATTGGTCTCACTTCCATCACCAAGGTTTGGTTCGAGACCATGCTCGCCTTCACGAGTATCACACAGCACGACACCAGCCCACGGAAAGTCCGCCGATATTCCAGTCGTTTCAAACATTCGCTGCGCACAAAATAAACCTGCCTGTGGGTATGAGTCCACTGGGTTGGCTTTTCTCCATTCTTTCACGTAATTCTGAACTTGCTCCAGCCCCGGCTCGGGTCCTCGCATTTTGGTCATTGTGAATCATGGAGGCAATAACGCTGAAAAGTGTGTAAGGTTTTACATCAAGACGCAGCATCAATTGGTCTTGTACGTAGCTCTTCATCTCCGGCGTCAGTTTAGGTTTGACCGGCGAAGTTGCGCTGCCAACGTATTGATGGTGGCCTTATTGGAATACGATAGTTGTGCCGGATGTTTCGCAACTATTGACTTTATACCGACAGACGCATTATCCGTCCTCCACGTTGGAATGGCACCGCTCCGACCGACACTCTGTGTATATCGAGCGCATTTTATGCCGCGACAATGCCAATGTGAACTGCTCCGTGATGCGATGGTCGATAGAACATGGAACGCAATCGTTCTTCATCCTTGCATAGCATGGCAGTGTAGGTAGTAGAGCATCACGCTCGCTCGGACCGCCCTCGATTATCCAAACTTGTGTCCACGGCTCAGCCTCAACAGCAACGGCAGGCTCCATTGAACCGCGTATCGGCCAGCGTAGAGGTGGTAGAGATGTATGTGTGTTATGCGTGCTAGATGTGATAGCCTCCGGGGCAATTAAAAATGAAAGCAGCTCTAGCTATATGCTAGCCTCCCAATCGCACCGTATACTAGCTGTATCCATTCTGACGAAAATGGCAAAGTCAATGATTTCACTAGAGTAAGAACCCTGCATTCTTGGCCACAGCGCAGGGCATGCGACTATATAAGCTTTTACGTTTGGGTGGCATTATGTGTCATAGGACTTATCAAAACTTTTCAAGGAAACGAAGCCGTTGAGCTCAATTGCGTTCGAAGCATCACTAAACATAGTTTTGATAATGATGAATTATCCAAGTCATTTTTCTTAGTGATCCGCCCTTTCAGTTCGGTTTGGTGAAAGTGAAGGCAAGTGATTGGTGGCAAATAAATTGTCGTTGGTGGTGGTACCAGGGAACGGTTAGGGAGCTCCCGCAACGGAGCTCCCGGGCGTGCCGCATGGCGCTAGTGCCTGAACAAAAACCCACAAGAATATCTTATCTCATACCTTGTCGTTCTGTATAAAGATATGATAGATGCTCGCGATATAAATAATCTACGACGACAACGTAAGATGCTTGCGGTTATATCACTTTCGCTCCACCGACGAACATCACACTGCCATGGCGCGAAGCCTCCAAGTCCCTGCGACTGAACTACCTTCACGTGAAGCACCAGCAAGCACTGTATACACTATTGAAGCACCACCACAGACTGCGCTACTTGATGTGGGCACATCCAACTACTACAGCACTTGCCCGGGACTTCATGGACTTGCTGGTGCTTGACTGTACATATAACACGAAAAAGTTTCGGATGCCGCTGTTGAATGTGGTTACTCTTACGGGTATGAATACAGTACTACCTATCGCCCAAATCTGGATGCCCGGTGAAGCTGAGCCGGATTTTACGTGGGCGCTGCTGGAACTGAAATCCTTCCTGGTCAAAGAGGCAATTAGAATCCCAAGAGCTCTTATGACAGATAGAGATCTTGCCTGCACGAATGCCACAGAGACAGTATTTCCTTCCTCAGCAAAACTGCTCTGTCGATGGCATATTCGTCGCAATATTTTAGCCCAAGCTAGAATTAAGATTGCTGTTGTCGAAACTTCAGGTGACACTCCGCTTGTAGCAAAGAGCAAGCAGCAACTAAATGTCGATGTTTTTATGGCGAAATATGACGAAGCAGTCGACGCTCCTACCGAAAGCGAGTTCGAAGAGTGTTGTGTGAAGCTTCGTTCATTGAGCTCGGCTATGGACAAGTATCTGACCAGAACCTGGTGGCCATACAAGTCAAAGTTTGTGAAGTGTTGGACAGACAAGCACATTCATTTTGGTTTGTACTCCACCTCAATAGTGGAAGGCACACATGCTACAATGAAAAGATGGCTTGATAATTCCCGTGGGGATTTACGGACTGTCTTCCAACAACTACTTCCATGGTGGATTAAAGCAGCAACAAACAACAAAGTGCAAGCAGGACGTGAGACTTCAGAAATACCGCATTTGCTACGTCAAGATAGATACTCGGCCGTTATCAGAAAAATAAGTTTCTACGCACTGTCGAAGACGGAGGAGAAGTGGAAATGGCGCATAAAATTGTGGCACATGGCATTCCGCGCACCACTTGTGATGGCGTGTTTAAACACATACACGGTAGACCGTGCACTCATGACCTTATCAATATAATTGAGTCAAATGGGGTCTTGAAGTTATTACCTGAGCATTTCGACCGTCACTGGTGGCTACCCAATTCTGATTCTGAAGCTGCACGCCGTATTTTGGAACCATCGAGTCGATCTAAACGACAGCGCATATGTCAGGGTCCACGTCCACATAAAGCAGGATATGGTGTGACCAGTACGAGACGTGAGCCGTCGGGGTTTGAGTTAGTTGAACAAGGGGCTTCTCTGCGCGCAACAGTGCCGCAACCTGCTTCATTCCAAGAGCTACTCGAACAATCCGACGAAGATTTCCAACAAGCGTTCTTGCCCCCACGCACCTGGGGGTATGCAGGTTTGCGCGAATTAGATGAATAGTTTACATCTCACAGATAAATTCCTACGTGTGCTTGTATTCTTCTGGCGTGTTATCTCAAGTACTGTTGTTTCAACTTTGCACATGCACTAACGCGATACGGCATGACCTTTTCTGCCCGGGAGCTCCGTTGCGGGAGCTCCCTAACTCTCCCCGTGGTACCAGAGTACTTGGTGGTACCACCCGGTTCTCCAAAATGAGGTGTTCAGCACTACGGCGTGAGGGTCCTGGTGTCGCGAGTCGTCCTGGACGGGACGGTCGACGCTGCTAGTAAGAAGTTGGAACGGTACGGTAGGAACAAAACAATACCAACAAAGTCAAGTGCAAAATCGTTCAACTTGTTGGTTTCCGGGTAAACTCACGACTGACCTACAACTCACCTTGCACGGAGCCATCGCGGCACACGCTCCCTCTCACTTCAACCGGATTGTCGGCACGCCAACCGACTCTAACCCGCCTGGCTCCGCGTTCACCCCTTCGTCCTTGGCCCACGCCGGCGCTCACGCCTGAGTCGCGGTATGATCATGACCTCCACCCTGCTGTGCATCTATGTCGACCACGTCACAGCTTCCATTGGCAGGCCCACACAAAACCACCGCGCTACCAGCTGATCCGCCCGAAACTTGACGACTGATCGCCCAGCTCATTCAGAAAAGTAAATCCTCTCAAAGCCGATATGCTATTCTACGAGGGGATGAATCGAGACCGTACCCGGGACGGTTGTCATCATTCCCACTCGCGACACTGGCTTGCCCCCCCTCCGACGGCAAACGCATCGGCCACGCCGTCTTTCAACACGTTTAGGCCTTCCGTCCGCGCGAGTTCGCCCCACTACGGATTGGAAAAGCTGATGTCGAGTTTCTTGCCTGTCGGGTCGCTGCTGGAGACCATCGCATGGTAGCTCCGCTACATGCGGGACCAGGGTTCTGGTATTGGGTCAGGATTGTTTCTTTAAGTCCACCCACCCACCCCAAGCCGTGTGGATCGCTTGAGGGTTATTTAGTTTTAGCGACACATTTTACCATTCAATTTACAGATATAAAGGATAACACAGGTTTAAGATGCGTTATTACAGGTTATAAGGCTACTAGAGGGTTGGTCTGGTAGCGCCGTTCTTATAATGCTACGGTTACTTGAAATTGCGCATCTCCTGCGCCAGCTTCGCAGCCGCAGTATCTGCACGTGACGCAGTGTGTACAGTGGGTAATGCTATAATATACTTAGTAGCATATTATTATAGAGTTAACTATTATACTTAGTATAATACTGCGAAGTTGGTACATTCAATTAGCTCGAACTTGTTTGTTACTACTACTGTAGTACATGCGACGACCTTCGCCGGCTTCCTTTCTCCAAAGCTTAGTTGGGTCGCGGATCTTGCACGTCAGTGCGAACGTGTTTACTGCATGCGTCTAGGTACTGGCAACGGATGTCGTCGCTCCCACCGTGAACCGCCTTCAGGAACTCGCGGTCCTCCGTCAGGTTCATGTCGTCATCCGAGAACTCGAACGCCAGCTCTCCGTCGCTGTCACCCTGCTGCACATTGAGTGTAGGCGTATCTGAGTACGGCTTGACCACGCCGATACGCAGTCCGTCCGTCATCATCTTCGCCGACGCGTCGTACGTCCCGCCCTGAAGCAACGCGTCATCCACCAAGTCGTCGAGCGCACTGTCCTTGTTTGCGGGTTACTCCATGCGCTCTCAAAAAAAATATCAAATTCAAGCACGCAACCCATGTCCCACACTGTTCCGTTCTTGAGTCTCAACAACAGCTCACTGCCGCTCCCCCAATCGATACTGCTACTTGTTCGCAGGTCGCCATCCTCCATTTCATTGCCGACTTGTAATCCGTGTTGGCGCTACCGTCACTCAACCGCTTCAACCCTCACATCGACCGTACCGACTGCATCCGTCTCACCATACCGACTTCAGCCAGCGCCCATACCCTCTGACTGTACCATTTCCATCAAGTGACCGTCCCTACGGCTCCCCGACCGTGATTGAGCCATGTCTTCTACTGTATCGCCGACTCACGCTCAGCAAAACGTCCCAAGCCGATAGCAGGTCCTTCATTCAAGCCTTGCCAGCTCATAGACATTCGATTGGGCTACCAAACTCGCGCCAATTTATCTCGCTCCAAGGGAACCCCGCACCACCTCTCAATCACCGGGACCGCTTCCACTGGAATCCACCCGTCCTTACTTGACCGTTTTTCCAGCTCACAACGACTGACCAGAGCAGAGCACCGTCCTGTCGCAGCTCTATAGTCCCTACAGACGACCGTCTTCATCTCGTAAGACACACAACTAACCGTAGCCCACTCGGTGAGTTCTTCATACGATTCCGGGAACGTTTGACACGGGATCACGGTGACCACCGTGCCAAAGCACCCCGCGTCAACCGTACCGACCTTTACAAAACCCACGTCACCTTGATCCCAGACGCTCGTTGTCGCAACACCAACCCACCGTCTTTCATCCGCTGTAGATCTCATTCTCCCAGGTCCTTCACAGACTACACCATCCTCAACTGGCGTCCCCTCCAATAGGGCTCCAAATGATGCCTCCGAACGGTACGCTGTCTTCCCAAGATCCCTCGTAACACTGCTCCATTCTCCCTTCGGAACGTCTTCCGTCTCATCAAAATCGCGTTCAACTTCTACTTGACCATTCCAGCTCAACTGCACCGGTAGTTCATCGACATGACCGTCCTTCTCAGTGACCTTGACATTCCAATCCACTTCCGCGTCGACTCCAGCTGGCCCAACGTCCCATCGGTGTTCTCCCCCGATAGCTTTCGTAGCAGCAGCACCTTGCCAACCTTGCATCTGACTGGAATAATACGACTAGCCACAACCGCCGACAACCGCTGAACCGCTCCAGTCTTCAACCTCACCAACCCCACCTTCCCTGGCCTCACCGCTTCGTACTCGATGTTCACAGTTTTTGAGTTCTTCCGTCCGTGGTTGCATCTCTACCTGCATATCCATCACCGTCTCTACTAGGCAGTAGCCAGATCACGTCGGTCCAGGTTGAGCTCGACCACACAAGCTTGGATAGCATCACCCAAGGTCGTACGGGCAGCCATGTACTTGGACGTCGCGAGTGTAGCCGCAAGCCACGGCAGAGAGGCAGGCCGAGAACTCGGCCAATCATACTGCACCGAGGGTGGGAGAACTCGTTCAGAACGAACTTGTTCCCACCGGGAAACTTGTTTCGCCACATACGCCTTGGCCACATCATCACTCAGTCGCTGCGAACTCGGTGCCGCAGCGTTCGGCACTGTCGTCGAGAGTTGTACATTCGACGGGGCCTTCTTTTCCAGGATTGCCAGCGCTTCCGCAGTTTTACCAGACACGTCCTCCAGGACTGTCGGCAGGGGTACATCTTGAGCGGGTGCCCGCACGCTCACCTCTTGATCAGGCAGAGGGGAATCCGAAACTCGACTCTCCACCTGGGACTCATCCACGTCGACGCCTCCCACAGACGCCACTTCGGGTTCACCCAGACCGGGTTCGTCCTGACCGGTCTCCAACTCGCCTCCAGCATCCCCATCCACCGACACTTGGTGCGCGTCGTCTTGGACGGGTGGCTCTGCAGCCGGCTGGTCTTGACTCAAAGACCGCTTCTTCTCTTCACGGGCTGCCTTGCGCTTTGCAGCGCCCGCCTTCTGAGCCGTCCGGACAACTTCCTCCAGACTCGCATGCTCCTCGGGTGGCAGCCCCTCCGCGCGTCGTGAACTTCGCGTGGCTTCTTCGCGTTCGCGACCCTCACGACCGGCGTCTAGCATGTCCTTCTTGCTTTTAGCCATAAGAACTAGTTTAGTGGGTTAGTACGCTTCCTCGTAATACCAATACAAAATATACAACTTCGCGGTAAAATCCCTGGTTCCAATCCGGGCACGCGCACCAGCTGTGGCGAGGCGGGTGAACGCCTTTTGACAGCCCAGGTGTATAGTGCTGTGCTCCAGACTCTGGAAGGTACTTCCGGTCAGGAAGTCCTCCACTGGGAACGCCTGAACGTAAACGTCCAGGTAGCGTGTGCTCCTTGTGGTAACCCCTCTAGGTTCGTTTGTCTTCGAACCGGGAGATGCACCGTGGGGATAAGTTGTTTTGTATACCAATATCGGTCTTTGGAGAAGAGCGTAGCGTCACCAACTTAGACGTACTTCCAACAACCAAGATAACCAAAATCAATACAGAGTTATACACACAAATATACAGCCGTTCTTATTCTTAGACCCTTGAACGGTGGGTCGTACAACAGTCAACTTAGCTGCACTTCCAGGACACTGGTCAATCCCGGTCAGCTTTTACAGACGCACACCACCTCAGATACACTAAGGACAGTTCAATACAATTCCACTACCTATCACACAAGATGTCCTTCGATCACGATCCTGAATGGGACTTTCTTCCACTCTTTTCAGGATGTATATGGGATATGGAATGTAGGATCGCCTAAGCGCACACTACAACTAGGATATGAAATAGGGCAGATTTACCACGGGCTCCACACCCGCTACTCACCCTAATTTGGACTTGGAGTTTTTGGGGGTGGAGTCCACACCTCTGGATGTCCTTCTTCAGGGGGCCTTTCGCCTTCAGCACTTGATCGGGTCCGCCGGTATTTGTCCGGCCGAAGCTGTCCGAGCGCTTGCGGGGTACACGGATAATTGAACTCTGTTTGGTTTTATCTTTTGTGGCTGTCTTCCTGCAATAGACGCACATTCAGCTTTTGACTTACGTTCAGTATACCTTGAGGGGGGCGTCATCATCTTAGGCATCCTTGATCTCATCGTGATGTCGTGGGTACAGGCGTAGGACTTCAAGGTTCCACGGAATCTTCCTGGAGCCTGGTTGGTCGTCTTGGTCGGTCGGATATCACTTGGCTTGATTATACCTTGATCCTCTCGTCCAGGGTGTCCATTGTTCTTCGGTGTTCTTTGGTGTTCTTTGCCACGTCCAGTCATGTCAAGACGGGCGGCCACCAGTCTAATGTAAACTGGGGCTCTTAGTCGCTCCCGTAGGCTTGACCCGTCGTCCGGTAGTTGACCCATCCACAGGCTTCAACAAACTAGGATATTGTGCCTATGTCCAAATTAGGCTACAACTGGGCAGTTTGGAAATCTTTAATCAGGCACTATGAAGTTTATATAGAATAAAGTATAGTGTCGAAAATTCACTCGCTCAAAGCGAGGAATCGCTAGCGTTGGCACTCTGAGACGCTTGCAGACGAGAGAGACGACTTGGTCAGCGACACTTGCAAGACCAATTGCGAACGTTTTCAGGTCTCCGAAGCGGCGAATAAAGTCACTGTCACTCCAGACTTCATTTACAGGAAGTGCTGAGACTCAATCAGCCATTGTCTTGGGATGATATTACTTGTAATGTAAGAAGGGTGGGGCTTTAATGTTTGTAAAAAAGGTGGGAAACCTCGGGTCTATACAAATCTCGAGTGTCCTCAGAGGCCTAAGAGAGACCGTTTGTACTCCCGAAGCGAACCGAAGGTCTGCAATGGTCGGCGCGCGAATAGTTGAGCTTACAGGTGCAAGTGGCTTCGGCTACCGCACCGGAACTAGTCTGGCTTCCAGGTTGAAGCACTAGCTCCATTTCATGGTGGCGCAAGAATTATTGTCGTTGAGTACACTACCTTTTCTTCCAGTTATTGTCTAGGCGAGCAGCGTAGACATTGTGCATGTGTAGCGTGTCGCGGGGAGTACCAAGTTGGTCTACTTACTGCAAATCATGTTGCAGTGAGCTTGAAGCGTCGGGGGAAATGAAGAGCTGGGAGGGACTTTGGAGTTGCTTCTAGCTGTTAGAGCGGCGCAAAGCATGTTTAAAAGCGAAATTAGATATGCAACCCCTGCATTAGTGCCGAAGAAAACCATAAAACACTGTGATTTAGTTTGAAGCCATCACCTTCAACTAGGTCTTCGCAAAATCTCTACTTAGGCAGTACGGATGGTTTGTGTAACAAACGCCTAGTTTGTTGAAGCATGCCCATCCAGACTCATTACGTCTGGGGTACTCAACCCGATCCATGGCCGAACGTGAGAACGCCACGTCCCGCAGATAACACCATGTCTCAACTCCATATCGCCTGATGTATTGGATTTTCGACCAATCACCACACTTCACGGTAGAAACTCTTGATTCCCATCGTGTCAGAGGGTTGGGCTGGTAGCGCCGTTCTTATAATGCTACGGTTACTTGAAATTGCGCATCTCCTGCACGTGACACAGTGTGTACAGTGGGTAATGCTATAATATACTTAGTAGCATATTATTATAGAGTTAACTATTATACTTAGTATAATACAACGAAGTTGGTACATTCAATTAGCTCGAACTTGTTTGTTACTACTACTGTAGTACATGCGACGACCTTCGCCGGCTTCCTTTCTCCAAAGCTTAGTTGGGTCGCGGATCTTGCACGTCAGTGCGAACGTGTTTACTGCATGCGTCTAGGTACTGGCAACGGATGTCGTCGCTCCCACCGTGAACCGCATTCAGGAACTCGCGGTCCTCCGTCAGGTTCATGTCGTCATCCGAGAACTCGAACGCCAGCTCTCCGTCGCTGTCACCCTGCTGCACATTGAGTGTAGGCGTATCTGAGTACGGCTTGACCACGCCGATACGCAGTCCGTCCGCCATCATCTTCGCCGACGCGTCGTACGTCTCGCCCTGCAGCAACGCGTCATGCACCAAGTCGTCGAGCGCACCGCTCTTGAAGAACCAGTCGGCCACGTGCACGCGCGGTTCTCCGCTGGGATGATCATCTTGTCAACGAGCACCTTCTCCAGTTAGCTGATGTCGCCTAGCGTGAGGCTAGCCTTCACGCTGCTACTGAAGACGGTATCCATGTCCACCTCGCCCACAAAGTAGCGCGAGATGTCGGCGGCATGCGTGGACTGCTCCACGATTGGACCGCCGCAGCACTCCGAGTTATCTCTTCGCAGCCGCTACATACGTGTCGCGGACCCACCCACGGATTTCATACGAACTCTCCGTGGGGGAGATTCCCGGAATTCTGAGTCAAAAAGGTCAATTTTATTCAAAGAACTATCAATCAATCTAGCAAACAGACTTAGGTCGCCACCACCACCCTCAGTCTTGCTTTTTCGGTCACCGCAGCAGCCACCCTCCATTTTCACGGCTAAAACTACGCTGCTGTGGTGCCGAAGAAGCCAGATTCACCTCGGTAGGGAACCAGATTCACACAGCTACTCGCTACGCCGCTCACTACTAGTTGTCAACATCAAGCTACGTTAACCTGGTGCTATCGTGGGCACTGAAGCGGCATGGGTATTTGTGTGTTAACCTTAAGCTACGTCAATCTGATGCTATCGTAGTAACTGTAACGTATGCGCTTTACTTTTGCTTGAGACATCGATCTCACCTTTAGCAGTGCTACCGTATTCCCCCTGTCAGAAGCTCACCCGATATGCAAATGGGGTAGGGATTTCGACCTCTGCTCATAAACAGTGAAATACACGAACTTATACGAACAAGTACGGTACTATGACAACGGCCACTCTTTTCCAACACTCAATCCAATAATAGGGCGAGTGATCAGACGCCGTGGTCGCGCGGCCGCCAGGCTGCGGGCCGCGCCGAAGCATGCCTAAAGCCAGTGGGGCTCGCCAGGACTACCTCCGATCCCCAGCGCCGCCAACCACGCATTCCGAGCGTCCACCGCCGCCCAGACCCTCGCGAATTTGTTACATCGACCCGGCAGGGCGAACGCAATGCTCGACGACATGGCAGCACCTGGTGCCGCACCGGTTGCGGTTGCTGCTCATGGAGCTGGGGCTGTACGGCGGCGGGGGCAGCAGCTGGGAACGCAGGCGACGTACGCGCACGACAATGCCCAGTATGACTGCATGTTGTGCGCGTACGTTGCCACTCCGGGCTGCAGCAAGAAGATCCGTTGGCAATGGACCTACATGTACTTGCTGCTGCCCACTCATTTTACCTCCCAAAACTGCTAGAGTGTTACATGTAGTGTATTTGGCAGGTGACGCTTATGACAAACTCGAAGACATATGAAAATAAGCAACTTGGTGATTGGCTAAAACTAGCTGACGCTTGTGACAAAGCGACGCTTCTGACAGGGGGGATACGGTACTAGCATATGAACCAGTTGGCGGTGATCCGGATCACCACCCGTGATCCGTTCTCAAAAATCATACCGGTGAAATTATCATTTTTTAAGGGTTGGTCTTCTTGCTGAAGAACTGGAGAATGGACGGCTGCTTGGGTAGGATTCGAGGCTTCTTCGTCCTGGGTCGCCCTACTTTCTTTTTCGGTTCTGTTGTCGTGTCGGTTTGGGCCAACTGAGAGACATCGTCGTCACCAGCGCGGACGATGGCCTCAGGCACGTTCGGGTAATAACCAAGAAATGGTGGCGGGATGGAGAAATACTTCGCCGAGAGAGACGCCAGTTTTTTTGCAGTAAGCTCTCTGACCGGGTGTCTTGGAAGCTGGACATCCTTGATGGATGCCTGCCGGATATCGGTCACACTATGTCCGAACAGATCGTGTAATACTCCATGTACAACGCCATCGATCATACCCAGCCTCACCATAGCAAAAGTGACAGCTTCTTCGTCAGAAGTGTCCACTAGAGCACGAGCAGTGCAGACGCCCGAGTCAAATTCAAACAGGTAGTTGGCAGTGTAGCCTGGCGGTGGTGGAGCGAAATATTTGGAAAGTAGCGGCTCCCAGTCAGTGAAAAATGGCCGCGCCGAGTCGTTGTGGTCCAAGAAAACACCTTCAACGCTGCGAATGTTGTTTACTTCCCTGACGAGGTCCTTTGGCGTGTAAAGATTCTGACCGCGTGTTGCGCCGCGGCACCACGCCACGACTCTATCTGCGATGTTGTGCGAGTGACCGGGAAGTAGGAAGCACAACACAACGTTCTTGTAGGGAAACACGACTGACAGGAAGGCGAAGAACATCATCACCACCCTGGATTTGTTCTGCCCGACACAATTGTCGAGCACACTGAAGCTGATCTCTGGCGCCGCTGTCCCATCACTGACGGATTTGTGCAATGCCGTCAAATGGTAGAGTTGTCTGAGACTGCACAATGCGTCTGCCCCTTTTCCTTGGGCGCGCTCGTCATAGAAATATACGTAGTTTGTGCCGTTGGTGATGTCGGCGACGACAAAGTTTTGGATAATCAAATTACTGTTGAAATAGTCGACCGATGGGCGGGTGTGGCCATAGTGCGGCATTGAAATGCCTCCGCCGAAGTCTTCGGCTTGTATTAGGACGATAGGGGGCGGCGCACTAGTGGCGGGCTGTTCGTCACGGTGCTCATCGTGGTAAGAGATCGGCACGAGTGGCTCCAAATGTGCTTCGTCATACACGTCTGGTAGTGCATCACCAACTGCAGCCTAATGCGGCGCGTGCACTGCCACGTATGACTTGATAAATGTCGATACAAATCGGCGCTGAGCAATTGCGGCAGACAAGTGCATGTTCTTGGCCTTACAGAGCTCCACCCGCTCTTCCTCACTGATGTCATCGCGACTGAGTTGGACTTTGAGACGTACGCAGCAGTCACATACGTCTTCCGCACTGCGCGTAAGGCGAACACCAGGGTAGTGGAAATGAACGTACTGTGTAAACCGTGAGTAGCTAATCACGCGTGCGTTGGGATCGCGACTGGTGATATCGTCTGCATAGCGAGCGTGTAGTGTCTTCCACATGATTCGCGGCTCGGTAAAATACTGTCTGGGTAGCCTATGCGCACACGGAAAGCCATCTTCCAGCTCCCATGTTGAATCACAATGCGCCTTGAACGCGGTCAGTTGGCTCTCGGTGACAGCATGGGAGGCTGGCGCACGTGGTTGCCGTGTGTGCAGCGTTTGAACGCCGTTGTTGATTACGCCACGTAGCCTGTGAATGCGACTGTCGCCGACTGGAATGATGGCTTTGATTTCGATGCTAGAGAAACCTTGTTGGAGAAGCTGCATGACTCCACCCTCAGACTGTTGCCACTCACGACCGTTCCGCCCTGTATCCCACGAAAGCCAATCGCGTCGTATCTTCTCTACAGCCTCGAGCCCGAGGGCTTCCAACACTCGCAGATGCGCTGCTTCTTTTCGCCCCGGGCCCTTATTTCGACGCCGGTTCGCCACCGTAGATCGAGAGCCACCTCCTCGACGTGATGTAGCCATCGTGTTTGGCTCTATGTCCTTTGGCCTTCTCTTTGGTGTTGCACAGCACGGATGTCACCTACTCCCAAGATAGCCACACTAGTTCACAATCCAGATCAAACTCAAGCGCCAACAAAAATAAATAATTCGAGAAAACCGAAAACGTTTTGTGGTGATCCGGATCACCGCCAACTGTTTCATATAACGCATTAGAACTTTCACTTGAGTCTACATGTATATTGCAGTGCACCACGAAAACTACACGCAAAACAGAGATTCAAAGTTTGAACTTCAAATCCAGGTGTCATCGTACTTAACGTTTCCCATTATCTCTGCTAGCTGGCTATTTCAACGCGGAAGCCTCTATTCTTCCGTAGATTTTGAGAAACCATTCGGTTTTTGAGATTATTAAACAATTAAAGTTTGTATACTTTTGTTTCGTGTGTGCCACATATGGCGTGCCTCGAATTAATCCTGTGTGGGCTGTACATACACTTCGTAACCGAAGGCACTACCAGTATAAACAGCACATAAAGGGCTAGGTGGCAATTATCCAATTAATCCACCCACCGACTCGTCAATGAACCCTCATAGATTTTGGGGTTTTCCAGAACCCGGTGCGGGACATGTAGAGCATGCCGTCGATATAGTCGCCACGCGTACTGAACATGTCACCGACGTAAGGCTTCAGTATTTGTAATGAGTACTCGGTCCCCGCACGCTTCCGTCCGTTCTTTCGGAGTATCTGAGCCGTCTTCGTCATTGCTGGGAAAGCCACAGCAGTCTGCTGATAAGTGCAGATGTAGATGATGAAGGTAGTTGCCGTCAGTTTTGGAAGTGATGGCAATGAAAGCCTGCTTCCTTCACATCCCTCGGCTTATCATTGCTGCCAGCAGCGCTGGCTTCTTTCCTTTTGAATGGCTCATAATGCCCTTTTTTATTATCCAATCAGATATCCTTTCAGTCTTACTTCTTCTCACTATAGCATATAAAAAGAATGGCGCAACACTCCCACTAAAGATGCCAGCGTGCCCTTAGAAAGATCGCTTCTCGACCATTCGTCTTCAACGCCGTTCTCAGATTATTTCGTGTCGCATACCCAAAATTAAATTATCAGGTCGCCCAAGTTACCTTTCTCATAAGCAGTGCAGAGACCCAATATAAATCAGATTTGCCCAAACTAAGATTCATACTTTATCTTATATGTTGGAGAGAATACCTTTCCCATAAAGTTCCCTCCGCCTTTTGCTTTTGCTTCTCACTCTCTCTTCTGCCTCCGTGCCGCACAACTGCTGATCCGACAAAAACTCCGAAAGGGGGGGTGCCGTAAGCCGTTCACATTATCCTGGCTACAGTTGTGTGGCCTAGGCCACCGAGCCCTGAAGGTCTACATGCAGCCAACAGCCCAACTGGGGACCCTGTGGACGGAAAGTCTCATTCTTTTGAGCTACTCGCGGTCGTCCAGTCTATGATCACAGCGCTTTTCCGCCGGCGACAGATGACAGAGTCAGAGACTTAAAATTAACTTCAAGTTGAGTAAAATGTACTCAAGAGTGCGGGGCTTGCAGCCCAGACCGTGAGGAAACCCTCAAATAGGGTTAGGTTGCACCTAAACATGAGGTTTTAGCCCTTAAACTGACCTTAACTCGTAATTTTGCTGTAAAACTACTGCCTTTCTTGTAACTTTGATCCTCATTTTGTACTTTTACTGTTCTTATGTGGAAAAACTTCCCTGAAAGTGTTTCTTTATTTTTGGCTTATAAAAAAATTGCTTTTGGCACAAAGTCCATCTTTATTTGTGTCTGAAAACAATTATTTGTGGTGCAAAGTATTTTATTTCTCGCGGTGTTATTTATCGGTAAGCTTACACCTCAAAATTCTTTACGCTCATCATTACGCGAAGTTTCTCAAATTGACTTTGACTCAGTGGCTTTGTTAAAGCGTCTGCTATCATATCATTGGTATTACAGTAAGTAATACTAATACTTTTCTCTTCATGTTTATCAAGGGCATATAGATGCCGGATATCAATGTGCTTTGTTGACGAATGACAGCATGGGTCTTTTATTATACTAATGGCTGCAGTATTATCGCACCAACATTTGTGTTGGTAGTACTTTGCCATAACCCAATTCATTCAGTAGTAGTCGTAGCCACACTTCTCTTACTCCTTCACTTACGGCTACTAGTTCCGATTCCGCTGTATTAAGACTAATACAATTCTGCTTAACACTCTTCCAGGTAATGCATGCGCCAGAAAGTATTGATACATATCCTGTAATAGATTTCCTTTGTTCAGTAGCATTCGCGAAGCTCGAGTCTGTGTATAGCTCTAAATTAATAGTACTATTTCCATTGTACTCTAAGCCATACTTCGACGTTCCTTTCAAGTACTTTAGTACTCGCTGAGCCGCTCTCCAATGAGTCTTATTATAGCAGGATAAGTACTTGCTCAACTCCCTTACAGCATTTGCTATATCAGGTCTAGTGCATCTTACTAAATACATTAATGAACCAACCAAACCTCGGTAATCAAACGGCTGAGCCGCTATCTGTTCGGGTGTCAGATTAGTTTCCGTGTCTAAAACCACAGTCTTAGCTTGCGGTGTATGTTCTGTATTACAGTCCCTCATCTGAAACTTCTAAGAGGTCCTGAATGTACTTTTGTAGCGACAAACGCAGTGTTTTCCTTTTTAAATCTCTTTGGATCTCCATTTTTAGCAAATAATGCAACTCGCCTAAGTCTTTCATAGTGAACTTTGCAGACAATTTAGCTTTCAGACCATTGATCGAGCTCAAATGTGAGCCGGCGATCGTAAGATCGTCCACATAGACGCACACAATTAGCGTGTGTGTGACTCCTTGAACCTCCCACCTTTTCAGATACAAGCAATGTTCTTTCTTGCATCTAGAAAAGCCTAATTGTGTTAGAAAGGCATTTATTACTTCGTACCAGATTCTGGGGGCCTGTTTTAGGCTGTACAGACTTTTCTCAAGCTTACAGACAAGCTCAGATCCATGATGGAATCCCAATGGCTGTCTCATGTAAATACTTTCACTTAGTACAACATTTAGGAACGCAGTAGAAACGTCCATTTGATGTAGGTGTAGATCTAGAACATTCGATAGTGCGAGCACAAGCCGCAGAGACTCATACCGAGCTACTGGGGCAAATACTTCCTGGTAGTCAATACCGTACAGCTGGGTGTTCCCTTGGACTACCAACCGTGCCTTAAATCGATCAACGGTACCATCTGAATGGTACTTTACGTCGAACACCCAATGACAACCGAGTGCTCGTCGCCCTTCTGGAAGAGGCACCAACTTCCATGTGCCGTTCTTAAGTAAGGCCTTAAACTCTGACTTTATTGCGCACTCCCACTGCGCGGCATATTCGCTAGCCCGCGCCTCCTTAATAGATCGCGGAATGGGAATGCGTTTCTTACCAGTTCAAACATTATTTAACTGAGTGGCATAATCTGTCAGTCTGACGTTACGCTTTCATTTCCTCTTAGACCTCCGTCTGTCAACACTGACTCCATTTTCTGCTCCCACTATTCGGGATGTCGGTGGTCGCGTGACAGGTGCTGGCGTTGAGGCTTCAACTTCGGTGGTCGCTTCAACATCAGCCTCCGTTCTAGGTCGCTTACCTAAATTCTGTATGATCTTTTCCTCATCCAGATCTACGCTACTATCTTCAGTAGGGAACGATCTTTGTATCATTGCCTCTGTACTTGTTGAGCTAAATTTAACGTCGCGACAGATTAGGTACTTATTTGCCTTGACGTCTAGCAGCCGATACCCCTTATATTTGGGTGTCACCCCCAAAAGCTTACACTCGATTCATCGATCACCGAGCTTTGGGTCTGTTCGCTTTGTTTTGGGTACATGTGCATAGCATGTTGTGCCCCAAATTCTGAGTGCCAAGCCATTTGGCTTCTTACGGTGCAGTAATTCACACGGGGTCTTCATCCCCAGCCGGGCCATTGGTAGGCGGTTGGTGACATCTACAATATAGTTTAAGGCTTCAGGCCACCACTTAGCCGGCATATTGGCCCCTCTGAGTGCACAGCGAACACCAGCCATCATCGTCTGGTGCGCCCTTTCTGCACTCCCATTCTCTTCTTGGGACTCTACATTTGAACTTTGAAAGTCCAAACCGAGTCTGGAACACAACTTAGATACCTCTGAATTTAGAAATTCAGAACCACCGTCGGTTCTAATTCTCTTAACCTTAAAAGGAAATTGTACTGACAAATTCTTCAACAAGTCCCGAATTTTACCGGAAACTTCTTTCAGGGATTTTACGACAAAGTACCACTTATAAGCGGTAGCGTCATCTACAACGGACAGGGCATAGTGATAGCCAAATGAGCCATATAAGCCATTCACCCATAATTTTCCAGTTGAGTCCATATGGAGTGTACGGAGTGGCTCAGTGGCCTTGGCTCCCACCATGTTCTTATAGGACATCCTTCTGTCTTTCATTTGGGCGCATGTCTTACAAAAGAAATGAACCTTCTTCAGTTCAGAGTAAGGTATTTTCGGCAGCCCTGCGATTTTCTCGTTACTTAGAGGTTGAATTAATCGTTCTTTACCAACATGGCCGAGCCTCAAGTCCCATTCTTTCAGGATATTACCATATTTGTGGCTTTGGACACTAAAAACACTCGTCCGCACGGGTTTAACGTTCGGTAAGTAATATACTTCACCTATAGCTACTGCTGCAAACAGTAACTTAAAGTTCTTTCCTATGAAAAAGAGGAAATCTCAAGATTTTGACTGGATGTGTCTGTAACCTTGCTTAGCCAAATAGTATGCACTTAGTAAATTACTGTCACATTTCCAGTCATATGAAATTTCCGTTAACTTTAATGCACTCAAGTATCCATCAGGGTTCAACACATTCAGATTTATTGATCCCTTAAGTGCACTATGCGAAACGGTGCCATTACCGTAAGTAAAGATGTGACTTTGGTTGGGTTGCAGGCTTCCCGTGAACCATCTTCGGTCTGATGTTATTCCTCGGCCTGCACCAGTGTCAACGACCCACATATCATCCGTCAACTTTAGGTTCCGTAAATAACTTAAATATGGCGAATGAAATTTACGTACCATGGCCTCGTATTCGTCCATGTCCTTTGGTGGCGGTGTCTCAGCCGACATTCCTTCGTCCTGCATTTCGGGGTCCAGGCTGTTGATGTCGTCCATCAATTGGTCCTCCTGGCTCTTCTCAAGCGACGTCCTATCGTCCTTGCCGAGCTTCTTTTGTCCTTCAGCCACCACTGCATTGAGAGTGTTGATAGCCGCCTTCTTGGCCTTCTTAGCGCCCGGGGCCGTCTTTATGTCCGTCCGGAAAAGAGGCCCCCCTTGGGGGTTCGGGTCCCTGTCGGCCGCTTTCGCGGGTCAGTCCGACTTGAAGTGTGCCGTTTTGAAGCAATAGAAGCAACTTCTGTCGCCCTCGGTACTGGTGGGCTTTCTTTTCTGTCCAACCACCTTGGCTCGGACATTGTTGATGTGGGTGACCTGAGTTTTGTCCATAAGGCCCACGTCCTTCTTTGACTTTTCGACGAAGATTCGGCGCAAAGCCCCTTCCACCTTGTCTACCGTGAAGTCCTCCTTGGTCATGGAGATGGAGGACGCCCAGTACTCACTTGGCAGTTGCGACAGGACTTCGACGCAAAGCTAGGACTCGGACACCACGTCTTGGTTAAATAGTTTCCGAGTCTTCCTATTGATCTCATTCCTAGCCTTCTTAAGTTGCGCAAACAGGGTCCTTAAGTCGCGCCAGGGAGTGCGCGTCAACTTAGTCAGAGACCTTGTCAACTCAATCAAACCAGCCGCGTCACCTTGGCCGAAATCTTTTTCGAGGAGCCGGATCACCTCACATGGGTCCATTGAGGACACCACGTCCGGCAGCGTCGACAAAAAGAAATTCGGCAGAACCCGGTTGAGCAGGTTCTGCAGGTCGCCCCTTCCTCTCCTCCAGTGCGCCACGTCCCATCTCATCTCGAGCACCTACTGCTCAGAGATTTCGGTGGTCGGCGATGCTGGCTTCTCCGGATTGCTCCGCAGGAAGTTGGCCATGAGTACCTTCGCTTCAGGCTGCCCCTTCTCAAGCAGCTTCGTCTGGTACTCATGGTCCAACGTGTTGACGTGTGTCAGAAGCTTGTCCTTCCACATGGTGTACGACTTGCCATTGAACTTCTCAAGGCCGCCGCCTGTCTTAGCATCGGTAGCCGACATAGTACTTGAAATGTTAAGTGCAGATGTAGATGATGAAGGTAGTTGCCGTCAGTTTTGGAAGTGATGGCAATGAAAGCCTGCTTCCTTCACATCCCTCGGCTTATCATTGCTGCCAGCAGCGCTGGCTTCTTTCCTTTTGAATGGCTCATAATACCCTTTTGTATTATCCAATCAGATACCATAAAACATATCCTTTCAGACTTACTTCTTCTCACTATAGCATATAAAGCAGTAGTATGTATGGCGCAACATCTGCACTGCCGACTGAGCGACCTTCAAGGAGTCTGCGCGATCGAGTTCACACGGATCGATGGGCTCCGATTTGTTTGAATTCGAGCCACAGAGGCGCTGTTGGTAGTTTGGCCCGGGGAATCAAGAGCAGACTGGGGTGGAGCTGGTTGAGGCACAAACTGCCGCACTGCACGGTCCGCGTACTCCATTGCGAACTCGTTGTTGCCGCTAAAATGAGGCATGGTCTTGGTAGGTGACGGAGTGATGCTGGTCTCTAGTCGGAGTCGAAAGAGTCGATCTCGGTCCCGCAAGTAGGTGGTAGTGATGCTATTGGACAGTGCGGTGAACTTCTTCTTCGTCCCAACCGACGGCTTTACGGTCGGACTAGCAGCAACGACAACAGAAGTTTTGGTGGGGTTGACGCCATTGGGGACTCCTCCACTTTCGCTCTCATCTTTGGCAACTGACATACTTGCTCGGCGCTCTGTATTCACGGGTTTAACATTCACCAGATTCAGTTCCGCTGCACCTCGAGCCTTTTCGCGGGTCCAGAGCGCCGACAAGTCCATGGAAGGCTCGGCCAGCACTTCCTCACACTATCTGCTTGGAGCTACACTGCTACGAATGTGTGAAGAGCAATAATAGATCTACATTTTGTGTTTCCTGCGAGTGCGAGGTAACCGTTCCAATCCGCCTTGAAATACGCCACAAGGCCCTGATGTCCGAAAAACACCTTCGTCATTGCGAACCCTTGTAGATTGAACTGAATTATTCCGTAGTTCAAGCCCAGTACTGTGGTCACACCCATTGACTTCGCAGAGAGGAAGTATACAGATGAATGGTTTGGTCTCAGCGACGTGGTAGCTTATTACAGCTCAAGAGAAAAATATATTGGGTTCACAACCTGCGATTTCACCGTTAATATACCTGTCCATTGGGCCGAGAGAAAGAAACACTATCATAACGTTTTTGGGAGTCGCTGCAAATGTATTTATCTATCGCCACTCAGTGCCTCTTTGGACATCGATCGGGCGTTTGGGATACGACTTGCCGATCGACAACTCAACAAAACCCAAGCCACACTGAACCATCGCATGTGTAGATAGATACATGTACCACGACCGTAGTTCACAGCTACAGTAGTTAAAACTTTACGAGATGTGCCCTTACTACTTCAGTAGTAGTACAAGCAAGCGATACTCGATCTATCCGTACCATCCATATTAGCAAGCGGCTAAAACTATTTAGCACGATTGGCTTCGTAATATTTACAATACCCCCGTTCAACCAAGTAAGCGTCGTCATGACCGCCCATCTGCCACTTTATTGTATCTGGGTGGATACCTTCAGACACAAACTTCTTAAACTGCAGCGTCCTCAAGTTTTCTGCGACAGAAGTTTTGGTAGTGCTAAGTACGTTAGCCAGCGACCAGCGAGAGAGCATTCCTTCCAGCATTGAAATCACATCTGGATTTTTCTTGTCGACGTTGTGCAGTTTTGTGACGTAAGACACCCAAGTGCCCAACGCTGGATTACGGAATGTAGCATAGGACATGACCAGATCATCGCCGAGCTTGACCAGATCATCGTCGAGCTTGAGAATCTTGTAAACGTCATCGGCAGTTTTTCCCTCGCTCCTCCAGATTTCCTCCCTCAACCGCGCTAAAACGACCCTAGTTGTGTCCGCATCGTTTTGTAGTTGAAACATTTTTGCGAGTTTTTCAGCATTTCCCAACTCTTCCTTCCTGGTCTTATCCATAAGAACTAGCATGTTCTTGGCACTTTCATCAGCGTTGTTCATCATATCTTTCAGACCTCCGTCACCGTAGTGTCGTGTAGGAACACGCCAGAATTATATAAATATAAGGCACACTTCCCAACCAACAACACCCACCAAGTCACTAAGACTAGATGAGCTTGTTTGGGTTAGAACCTGAAGGACCAGGAACTTTCCCTTGCACCGGGTTGATGTTTCCTCTGTGCACCGTGGTTTCCGCGGGTCAACCAACAACCCCAGCGTCACTAGCCACGAGCAAAGGCTACCACGCTCTCACCCAAATATACCTCGCAGGCCCTCAGAAGGAAGGGTCCCAGCCAATTACGGCTTGATACGAGGGTGTCGGAGCTATACTCCGACGGGAAGAATAGGAGGGGTGCGCTCTCGCTACCCCAACACACGGCGACGACTCGCCACAATCCAACACCGGCCACTACAATCTCTTGGCCTTGCCAGGTGGGTGAACACACACTACGATACTAGTAGGCGTGTCCTCCGACAGTCATAATCCTTCCTACCAGGTTTATCCAGTCGCTACGTGTACTTACCGATAGCCAGACTTCTACCTTGCGTGGTTGAGAGGAAAAGCTGTTCTGTTATTTGTTGCCCAATGGTCTTACCTGATTTATCTTGTCTTTCCTATGTCCCTATACAAATATCTAGTATAAACGCGTCCGTTTTGGGTCGCTCTGCGTAACCCATGCCTCTTCGCAAAGATCTCAGTCGTTTCGGTCCACCACCGACGACTCAAACGACTCTTGGAAGGGTCACCGTCGACTCGATCTCGCCTGAACAGTCGCCGAAGACTCGGACTCCCCCTAAGGTACGGATCTCTCCTGATTGGTTGACGCGCCGTCGTCACCTCCTCGGCTCCAGCGTTGTGTGGACCCCATCTTCAACTGATCTTCAACTGGGACGTGTAGACGTGCGACGGCCACAACCACTCTGATCTGCGACGCCGTGATAAACGCGTTGCGCGTCATCGTCCCGTCAGCCACTCAGCGCCGAGCAGAACTCCTTAGAATATTCTTGACCGGGATCGACTCCGCAGTTGTCGGCACCAACTCCAACCGTGCCACCGAAGTCTGGCGCGTCGGCATTTCCCGACACCACAGCCGTCCCCACCGTGACACGAGCCTCGGCACTTGGTGAGTGTCGGGGTGCATCTCTGCCTCGCGCCGTTGCAACGGTTGGGCTGTAGCGTGCCGCGCAAGTCGTCTTCTGCTGCCGCTCTTCGGATCTTGAAGTCGCCGTTCGCCCGGAATGGAGGTAAGGTCTCGTGCGGTCGTTGCTGATGGTGGTTCCGGCTCTCGTACTCATCCACGTACTGTATCCCTTTGTAGGCGCCACCTGTTTCCGCTTCCACTGGTAGTCACGGCTCTGCGTCGGTTGCTACGCCATCCGTGGTCGGCCCGGTCCCGCCGAGCGCTGGACCTTCATCTGAAAACGCGCGTCTTTCATCAGCTGGTCCACCACCGCGTGTCGCCTCTTCACCGGTAGGTCTTGGTTCTGCTGACACACCTCCGTTCTCTGCTTCACTGTGGTTCGACCTGATCCCTCACGCTGTCATGCGTTGCAGGTACTTGCCGACCACGGAGCTTGTACCGGCATGCCTGGCGGCGACTCGTCCTCGTCACCTCCTGCTCCGGTGTACACTCCTGATCCTGCAGCGTTCCCGCCTTCGATACACGCCTCGCATCATCAAGCGCGAAGCCACGCCTTGCGCCGAGATGTGTTCAAGGCTTTGATGCGTGAAGTTTGCGCCGAGTCGTCGGAGCAGATCATAGCTGTGTTGGGTCCTCGTTTGGAATCTCTTGGCCGTCTCGCCGTGAATCTGCAACTTGGTCCCGCGATTCGGGGCGACCGCCATGTGAGCTCCCGCCTGAAGGCTGCACGCTCACTGGAGGACGTGGTTGCTGCCACTGCTCCGCGTCTGGAAGTCCAGGGCGACGTTACCGCGGACGTAGCATCGCTGCGGACGCAACTCCATTCTGCCCAAGCTGCCCAGGCTGCTGCCGAAAACTCCTCACGCTCCGAGGTGTATCGTCACGAGAACACGATGGTTTTCTTGAAGCACGCACGAGCCGAAGTCGACCAGCTGAAGAAGGAGGTCAAACGCCGCCGTGCCCTGGAAGTGCATAACACCAAGGAGTTGGAGTCATACCGCGCAGCCGTCGACGCTCACACTGAGCTCGGTGATCGCTTGGAGAATCGCGTAAAACTTGCTGAAGAGACTTCGGATTGTCTGGCCCAGCAGATCAAGCGAGAGCAAGAAGTCTTCAAGGCCTCAGTGGCATCGTCGACTGCTCAGAGCAGACGTTTGCACCAGTTGCTGTCACGTATGGATGCCACCGATGACTCGGCCACCGTTCGCTATCGCCGCCGTATCGAAGACTTGGAGGAGCGTGTCAAAAGACTGGTCCGGGCTAACAAGACGCTGCGTTCCCGCGTGAAGCTGGAAGAGATGGATCCAGACGTCTTAGTTCTTGTCGTTGAAGGTCAGTCACCTCGTCCACTTGTCAGAACTCTTTTCGGCTTCGTACTGATTGCATGCTGTCTTGCCTGTGTTTCAGGATTGGCCACCGGAGAGCTCGACTGGGGCTTGCTGGATATCAGCGAGCGAACTCGCGTCCTTCTTAAAGGACTGCTCCGGACTGCTGATCCTGCGCAGACCGACGACTCGCTCGCTAATGACTTGGCTCGAGCTGCTTTCATGGAGACTGATCCGCTCGAAGAGTCAACGCCGGAGGCTCGTGCTGCTGATGCGCGAAAGACCACTCCGGGAACGTCTGGTGATGCCGTTCGCAAGCGCAAGAAACGTCGTTCGTCGTCTGTCGCTCGGGCCCCACTACGCAAACGTCCCCGTGAAGAGCCGAATGCTAGTGTTGGTGAGTATTCGGCACTCGCCTCAGGGGATTCCGTTGCAGCTCCGGATGATGTTGTTGAGGGTTCAAGTGCGCAGCTCTCGGACGCTGCCAGCAAGCCATCTCCTCGCAAGAAGAAGAAGACGACTCCCAAGTCACCCCAGTCCTCGCGATCGTCTCGCAGTCGCACACCTTCGCCTTCGGCAGATCGAGACGGCTTCTCCATTGCTGTGGAACCATCGCATGGCTCCTCGGCATCCACGCCAGTAGTATCCTCGCCTTCGACTGCTGTCCGAGAGTCGTCCTCGTCCAAGGTTAGAGGAGACGACCTGGACGATGAGGTTCCGACTTCCACTGAAGAAAATATTCCGCTGGAACCTGGGGAGGTACCGCCTGAGGCTTCGTCGGAGGCTGTCATTGTTCTGTCGGATCGTTGTGAGTCATCGCTGACTGTTGCTTCGTTGAGCTGTCCTGCGCGCGAGGTTCTTCCATCTACCGTCACGCCGCCATCGCCCGAACACACGTTGCCTTTGTCTGGAGACGTCGTGCTTCCTGTGGTTAACCCAGTGGCCGGGTGAACCGATATCTCCGTCTGCAAGTTCCACATCAACGCTGATATTTGGCTCTGACGATGAGAATGAGTCCAAGTTGGAAGCTCCTCGTCCTTCACCAGCAACGGTGTCTCCACGTCTGCAACCGGCTAGTGATCCAGTGGTTGGACTTCAACTTGACAACGTCGAGGTCGGCCCTCTGGATGGACCGTCATCACCTTCTCCTGATCCCGCTGGATTGCCACTTGGTTCTGTGGAAGAAGACGAAGGTCATCCGGATGACTTGTCGGGACCGGATAATGCTAGCGGTTCAGATCCCCGATCTGCGTCTGAGTGGTTTTCTGACGTCGACTCGGGTGAGAGTGTTGTCGACGAGAGCACTAGCGTTGCAGTGACGACAACTCCATCTTCTGATTCCCCAAGTGATGTTATTGCTGAGACTGCGGTGGAGCGAGTTGTTGTTGCTGATGCTCCCGGTTCTCCACCCTCGACTCGGGCGCGAACTCGTCGGCGAACCCCGCGTCGCTCGTGTGCTCCTGCGCCGACGACAGCTCGGAGTCGCTCTTCGCAGGTGGTCGCCACATTGTCATCCACTCCTGGCGCCGACCCGAGTTCCATGAGGCCGCTTCCCGTTCCGGGCGAGCCCACTTCACCACCTGCTTCGAGTATCGCACAAGTGGCTGATCACCGGGGGCTTCCTCAAGAACCTCTCGATCAAGCAAGCCAACGGGTATTACCTTGTTCCCCGTAAACGCGAACTCCCCATCGAGGGATGGATCGACCACCACAAGAAGACAAAGACCAAGATCAATGAGACGCTTGTCCTACTAGAGTCTGGAACACCGCCAAAGAACACGACGGGTATGCTGTTGGAGCCTGTCAAGCGCAGTTCAGAGGAGAAGAAGCGTAAGCTTGATGACATCATCATCGAGATGCGTATTTAATAAAAAATTCCAAATATGTGGAATTATATTTTGTAAAAATAAAATTTTATTATATATGCCTGGACGCAATGAGAACGCCGCCTTATTGTCAAACACCCGTACTCTCCTTCAAGTCCTGGGACTCAAGCTACTGTCCAAGTACGAGATCAAGGGGCTCAAGCTCAAGCTCAAGGGAAACCAAGACCCCCGCAAGCTATTCATGTCCTGGGACTATCTTCGCGATTGTCCTACTGGTGTTCCTATTCGGGAGGCTTCGTACTACCAAGAGGTGATCAAGAAAGCGTACTATGGGGACGACGTGGACAGTTCGCAATAGGCAATGTGGGACTTGAGTCTCCCAGGGTACAAGTACCTAGGTCCTGGAAATAAGCTTAACAAGGGAAAGCCCACTTCATATAACGATGCCGTTGCAAGAGATCATGACATGGATTATGACAGCCTTATCAAGAGCGGGAAACGCCCTTATGTGCAATACAGTGACGCAGACGAACGTTTTCGTAAACGAGTCAAACTCAACGACTATGGAGGAATCCTTGGCTACGGATACTTTTCACTCAAGAAAGGAGCGTACCAGCTGGGACTCATTGGACACACGACTGAATCTAGAAAGAAACGACTTCGAACAGTGGATCATCTTCCAACGAACACTAAACGGATACGATCCGCCACAACACCAGAACAAACACAAGCGTCATTAACCAATTCTGCAGCTATGGGAGAAGCAGACGGAGGAGGATCGGGTAACGCGCCAGGACTCAAAGAAACACCTATTGATGATCCGTACGTCGTCTACAGGGGACCACCAGACTACACGTTCTGTAGTCTACCATACATCCAACAGAGGTATTCAAGCGCAGGAGATACATACTCTACAGACTATGTGTTTCGTATGACGAGTCCTTATGACGTACGCCAAGAAATGGTTGCAGGTGATGTAAATGTAGGGGCTGGTGTCATGAACGTGGACACAGAATCAGACACTGGTACAGTCAGTGCACGATGGTTTGACTACTATGCTGGCATGTACAAGTACTACCACGTTATCGGGTGCAAATACGATATCTTTATTGAGAACTTGAAGACGGATCCGCTATGGGCGTATCTTATGTTTTACAACGAGACACAACCTCCCAATGAAGCTAGCAATGATGACATGCAACTATGGGACAATGTGAAGTACAAGTATATCGACCGCAGAGCTGCAGCAATTACATCGGCAGGGTATATGGAAGGAGGAGAACACGCTGTAAACGAAGTAACGAATGAAGGGGGAACATCAACAGCGATTGTAGACTCTTATGAAACTTCCAACCATGTCAAAGCCGGGAATTACACTGCACACTTTAGTGGAGAATACAAGCCAGGACAATACAGACGAGAGATCCATCTCGATAGTGATGTTGAGAACTGGACACTGTGTACGACGAATCCTTCTCTACCAGAGAAGCTATTGTTACGACTGAAACCTGTCAATGATGCAATGAGTCATAATAACGCTACCAACTATGGAAATGATCTATTTTTCAAGATTCGAGTACGACTATCGTATCTAGTAGAATTCAAGGAATTAAAGGACCGATTCCGTTGGCCGGTACAGCGACAACCACTCACTGTTACAATTGCACAGGACGTCACAAGCGCAAACTAAATGGTCGCAACAAGAGGACAACACAGAAGACACCAAGAAGAGATACGACAAGCAACAGCAAATTCAGTGAGATCCAATGCGCAAGAAAGGATGAGAGGATCGCGGAGATGGAGAAAGTTTTATGCACCACATGATACTGCGAAGAGACACCGGTTAGGAGATAGCCAGCCACACACAGAGAGAGTCGTAGGATATACACGTCGTACTTAATACATTTTATACCTTGAGGCCGAAGAATGGAGAAGGCAGATAGGCCGCTTTATTCTTTATAGCTTGTGTTTCCACGGCGGTGGCATGGCGCTCGAGCTCTACCCTTTCAGGGCTAGTACGTAGTATAGAGCTCGAGCAGTCCACGGTGATCAGCCACTTGTGCGATACTCGAAGCAGGTGGTGAAGTGGGCTCGCCCGTACTTGTCGCCCTGCTTCCATAGGCCTGGAGCTCTCAAGTGCTGGATCCAGATCCTGAACAGCCGACTGCCGACTCCGCAACCCAACAAGATTCGCACCATCGCGCCTGCGGAGGTCATCCGAGCGCTAGCTGACTACTTGAGCCCCGAGCACCCTTGGCAGCAGTATCGCCGTCGACTCCCTTCCAAGGCGTGCTTGTTTGACACAGAGGGGTTCGATCCCGATCGCAAAGTCTCTCAACGGGCCCCTCCTTTCCTTCGTTTGCAAGGATACTGGAGTAATTTTCGAGGCGACGGCAACTCCGAGGATGTCGACTTGGGTTTCTCGTTATGGGAACGAGATCATTGGATTCCTCGCCGAGTGGTGGAGGCGTTCTTCAAGCTTGCGTATCGAATCCTCGAAGAGAATGACACGTGGTCGGCGAAACAGAAGGCGGTTATCAAGAGAGATCTGGATGCCGCGAAAGCTGCCTGGTTGGAGTACGCCGTTGACCGCACTCGCCGCAGCGACCGACTTCGCGCCAAGATTGTTCACCAAGTGTGGGAGTGGGCTGTGTCCAAGAGTCCTAAGTTCGCCAAAGTGGATCCCGAGGTCTTGTTCGAGCCGTCCATGCCTGGGTATTCGTTTGAGTACTTGACGTGGATTCCCAAAACTATGAATTGGGTGGACGAGATCGCGGACCTGGATGAAGCTGAGCCATGGCGCATCGGGTGGATCGACGTTCCCGAGCAGCACCCATACAACACTACTTTCGCTCCATGCAATTTGGACGTCCCGCTCTTCGTTCCTGCAGACAAAACTCGTGAAGCCGTTGGTCGTCTTATCACTGTCAGCCCGTCCCTGATGGTTGGAGAGATTGCTTGGGTTGGGATGCTGACTTCCGTGGCCAGAATGCTGATTCGGAAGCACCCGAGTCGTCAGCAGTGGTTTCCAACTCATCTTCCCGTCAAGCTTCGCTCAATTGTGCTTCTGCCGGTAACTTGTCTTCTCTTCAGGCTCTTGCTCAAGCGGCTTCGGCTGCCTTGTCAGAAGCAGAGGATGCGGATGAAGCCGAGGAAGAGGATTGAGTCTTCGGTGCATCGTGTGGTTGTTCCCCAAGCTTCGTATCGTGTCATTCATTGTCGTAGCTTAGTCGCCGTAGCTTGGTATTGCTTGAGTTTCCCACTTGCGTTTATAATTATTAATGCAACATGCAGTCTGCAGTAGTCCTTTTCGTCTGTAGTACGGGCTGCGTTGCCCCGAGATCAGTTCACAGCGGCTACCACTATTGGTGCCTAGTCTTCGTCTGCAACCTGGACCATCTGCAAGTGCTGCTCGCTCTTATTTCGCCGCAGGAAGTCATACAGAAGTCCTCCACACGAGAGATTGGACGTAGGTTCCCATGTGGGTTCGTCATAACCGACCCATTTGACTTTGAATTCGCGCACTGATCTCTCGGTGCTGGTGGATAGGGGCGTCCGGTCGTCGAGGATTTCTTCGACCTCGTACTCGCCAGCCAACATGTCCGGTTCCCAGCTGTCTTGGGGTAAGAGTTCCTCGTCAAAATCTGTTCGTGAGTCTTCGTCATAGCCTGGTGCTAGTCGAGTTGTCGGCGGGTCTTCAAATTCGGTAACTGCCTTCAACCTTGACACGTGTATCACCGGATAGAATCTGTAGCCACTTCGGTCGGGTAGCTCCAACTCCTATGCATACTCCTCGATCTTCTTTTTAATCCGGAACGGACCATGCCGCCGATGAGCCAACTGTTTGGTCAGGCCGGGCTTGACTCTTTCCATGTACAACCAGACTTGGCTGCCAGGCTCAAAGAGAGATTTCGGGTCTTCGCCTCAGGTGTCTGAGCTTGCTCGAGCCGCTGGATCGTTCGCTGTCGCGCCGTCCCTGTGAGTCGTCGGTACGGCTGCCTTCTCCTTTCGGTTCAATGTCTCGTTGTGTTCTCGAGCTCTACGAGCCTTCTCTGTCGCCTGATACTCCTTGGCCATCTGCAGTGCTATCTGGTGTTGTCGATTGACTTCGCGGCGCCATGACAGCGCATCTGACTGCTTGCCGGTGCTTCTACGTAGTGACGATGACATAGCCTTGAGGGTGGACTGAGCGTCCCATCCATGGACTAAGTAGAAAGGCGTCTCTTTCCTGGTCGTATCTTGCGAATTGTTAATAGCGAAGACGAGACGTTCCACGATTTCATCCCAGTCTTGTTGGAGCGGGTCTTCGGCGTACACCTTCACGGATTGCATTACCGTCTTCACGGACCTCTCCTGTTGGCCGTTTGCTTGTGGCCGGTAACTGAGTGTTGCTCTGGATCGCGACTGCATCATTTCCGCAAACGCCTGGAATACTTCGCTCATAAAGCGTGGATCGCGGTCGTGTCTGATCAAGGATGGAGCTCCGAACCTTCGGTATACACTCTCCTCGAAAGCCTGCGCCACTTTTAGGGCGGTCGTGTCGGACATAGCCTTAGCAATGACACATCCCGTGAATGAGCATTGAAATAATAGCAGAGCTGTGTTGCCTCTTCGAGTCTTCGGTAGAGGTATGACGAAGTCCATTGACACGATTTGGAGTGGTCGTTCTGCCAGCACGTTGCCTGGAGAGTACCCGCGTAGCTGTGGACGGTCCTTGCTTGTACTGCAGCCTGGACACGACTTGACATGTCTCTCAACATCAGCATAGAGACCCAACCAGTAATAGTCTCGCTTGACGCGCTGGTACGTTCTGACGACTCCTTGGTGGCCACCTTCTAGAGAGTCGTGACAATTCTGCAAAACCTCTTGAATCATCGTGGTGGGTACCACCAGACGCAGCTTGACTTCCTCTTGCTGCTCACCAGACCTCCGACGACTCGCTCCGATGTAATAGAGCACGCCATCTTCCGACAGGACGAACTTGTCTGCTAGTTTCCAAGCATTCCTTGCGGCTTTATATCCGAGCTTTTCGACTTCCCCTCGGAGTACAGCTTTGAGGTCAGACCACCTCAGTTCTTCACCTTGAGCTGTTGCGATGCGTCGGCGTCGCTCGGATTGGACTTCAACTGGGTCAATATCATCGGCACTTGGAGCTGCCGGTGGTGCTCGAATTTGTTCGGGTAACGTTTCTGTTTCAGCACTTGTCGTGATGTCCGTCGCGTCTTCTTTCTGCGGCTCCTTCGCAAATCGGACTTGTTTCTTCGTGGTCTTGGCCTGCGAGCGAGTCCTTGCCATAATTCAGCAAGGTTCGTCATGAATGAAATCCGCATAGGTCTTCGGTCTGGGGCTTTCAGTTCCATTCAAAATTTGAATAGAGACTCCCGGATCTAGGTTTTGCACTTCTGCTTCTTCCGACTTTGCCACGTAAAGCATCTCCTGGATTCGATTGAGGTTCTTGAGTTCCTTTTTTCGATCTTCACTCAGGACCACCTTCGACACCTTCGATTCGAGAGCTTCGGTCGCTAATGAGTCGGCGGCAGCGTTGTATTCCCGTAGCACGTGCAGGTACTTGACTGACTTCAGCTTAGCTGTGATCTCTTTGTGGCGACTTAGTTGTGTCATCAATGATTCTTTCCGGCATGCGATCACCCCTAGTGATTGTTGAATTGCGAGCCTCGAGTCTCCCACGATAACGAGGTCTTCAGCACCATGTTCCAAAGCAGCAAGTACTCCGTTTGTCATTCCCATATACTCGGCCATATTCACTGTGGTCTTCTCGAGGTAAGCACTGGCAGCAATCACTATCTGCCATTCTGGTA
Organism: Phytophthora fragariae; assembly: GCA_009729435.1. Taxonomy (NCBI): domain Eukaryota; phylum Oomycota; class Peronosporomycetes; order Peronosporales; family Peronosporaceae; genus Phytophthora; species Phytophthora fragariae. Next base: position 560,777 of record QQOI01000040.1, on the reverse strand, counting down.
GGCGCCAAACGATCCAGGAACAGCTACCGTACCCCCGTACTTCTCAGTCTTCGCTGAACCATCGAAAGAAACCACGAGACCTGTGTGAGTCGTCGGCAGACGTGCGTACAGCAGGTTCGGGTCCGAACGAGTTGTCGGTGAGCCTTTGGTCGGCGGAGCAATGAATTCCAGTGACTCATCGATGTTCACGAAACTCGTCACCGTCGACTGGAGCAACTGGATGAAAGCGCAATCTGATTCCTTCACTCGTTGGACGATCAAGTGCCATGGAGAAAGCAGTACCGCGAACTGAACCGCTCTACCGAACAGGGACTTAGACTTGGTTATCCACTCGAGTGTCGAGAAACGAGTGTATACCCGCAACGTCTTGCCGGCCCGCTGCGTGTAGCATGTCTTCAGTAAGAGAAGGAGCGCGAGAACTTCTTTCTCAGATGGGTGGTAGTTCATCTCAGTGTCTTTGAGAACACGGCCGCAGAATCGAACCGGATGCAGCTTTTCGTCTTGCATCTGAAGCAACGTTGAGCTCAGTGCCCACTCATTGGCAAATAACATGACGTGGACTTCTTTTGCTCGGTCGAAATTTCGGAGGATCGGCGCTGTTGCAACTTTTTGTTGAAGTGTAGCGAAAGAGCGGCGAGCTACTGACAGGTCACCCCCTGGGGCGAAGTCATCGTCCTTGAGTTGATAGATAGCTGCACCGTAAACTGCGAAGTCTTGAATGAACCGGTTGTAGTAGTTCAATGCCCCCAGGAACGACTGCATCCCCTTCTTCGTGCGAGGAAATGTGAGTTCGGTGATGGCGGCCATCTTCTTGGGGTTAGCTCGTATGCCGTCCCTTGAAATCCCATGAGACAGGAAGTCCACTTGGCGTTGGACGAAGATGCTTTTCGTGAAGCTTACGCTGATTCTGCATTCCTCGAAACTGCTTAAGAGTCGGTCCAGCGTGTGCAGTCAATCCTCGAAAGTCCTTCCACCGAAACAGATGTCATCAACGAACGATCGCCGATCGAACACTGGCACCAATGACGACTCGTCGGGCTCGCTTGCCGTAAACATGTCGGCGTCAGGGTGGTTAATCAGTTGTAGTACCGGATCCATCGTAGCTGAGTCATCGTGGGCGGCGGCAAACTTCGTTCGAGTCGTCGTCACGTCGTCGAGTTGCTCAGGGAGGGATTCGAGTTGTCGTGGCTCGGGTTTTTCGGCCTCTGCTATCGCCATTCGTTCTGCGAACGCGCCCCAGCCTCCCCTTTGGTTGGACATATCCCCAGAGAGCGTTGTCGATCATACGCTGGTAGATCATGGGGGCATTCTTGAGACCAAAGGGCATGCGAAGCCATTCGAAATGTCCTAGTGGACAGACGAATGCTGAGATCTTCCGTGCGCGCAGAGTCATCATAACAGCCCAGAAGCCGCTAGCAGCATCGAGAGAGCAAAACCATAGATCCGCTTCCAGCTTGGTCAACAAGTCGTCAACCAAGGGCATGGCGTACTCCATGATGAGTGTCACCGCGTTGACCAGCTTGTAGTCGATGCACAGGCGTATATCGATGCCGTTCTTCTTAAGCACGATCACAACCGGCGAAGCCCATGGACTGTCCGAAAACGCGACGAGGTCAGCTTTTAGTAGTCCCTTGAGGAGCTCGTATAACTTCTGGAGATGTCGCAATGCTATCCGTCGGGCTCGCTGCTTGATGGGCGCGTGTCCTTGAACATCTATGTCACAGACCACTCCATATGCTGGTGGTGGTAATGCATTACCACTCGCGATCATGATTTTCTCGTGTTGTTTGAGCACGGCGATTAGTTTTCTCTGTCGTTCTTCCGACAACTCGGGGTTCTTGACATTTGGCGCCGTATAATCCAGGTTGGTCACCGCTGCTTCCGACAGGTCGGGCAGGAAAGCTAACTCGTGCGCGTAATCCTCCAATTCAATATCTTGCGCGGCGTGTTCGAACTGGTCGCTGACACCGGCGTTCGAGACACCCATTCCTTCCGACTGTAATACCCTGATTGCGGACACGAACATCAGCTCGAGTGTGGCCAGGGTTGAGGCCGTGGTTACTACTGGTGCAGAATGAGTCGTCGGTGATGGATTGGAGTCATCGTTTGGCTGCTCCTGACTAGCATCGGCATCCTCCGGTAGCCCTCTGGCTGGTAACGCGTCCAAGTTTCGGGCGTCATCGGCAGTATTCCTCCGTGGTATCATCATATCGTCCGCGGCGGCCAGGAAGTCATCGTCATCGCTGTGTGATGTCGGTACTGGTTCGCCATCTTGACACAACTCGTCGTGGCTATCACCCCCGTGCACCCTGGGCTCGTTGTCGTCACATGCTTCTTTTGAGTCGTCATCGGGGTGACACAATACTCCTGTTGGCGTCGGATACTGTCGTCGTTCTACCGCCGGAGGCTGGTTCGCTAGCCATTCTTCATACAGCTGTGCTTCCCACTCGAACAGTGTCTTATCCCGCACTGCCGCATATGCCAGCAGTTGCCATTCCGTATACTTCGCAGAGTCCAATTGAACGTAGCCTTCAGTCTTCGGTAGCGATCCGGTCGGCACCCACACCACTATCAGCAGATGGATTGGGCAGCTTGCTAACTTGTTGGTTATGTTTGTCAGTCGAACTCTGTCAGGGGTTCCTCTCTTGAATCGGGTCACCGTCGGAATGAATGTCTCCGTATGTCGGACCCACAACACGTGAGTATCCCACGGGGGGTTTCGACGTGGTAGTCGGAACTCCTTCCATTCCCGGCCCGGTATTTGCAGCACTTCCGTTGGGCCGCTTGTGACGTGGCTTCCTTCGGCCTCGTCGATCATGTTCAGCGTCTTGATCAGGGGAATCATCACTTCATCCGGAAGCTTGGCAGTCGCGTTAAACAAATCCAAGCGGATTCCAGCTGGGATCATAAAATCCGTGCCGAGAACCACGTCGACTCCGGCGTTGTGATCCATGATCCAGACTTCGAAGACATAGACGCGTTCCCAGCCAAGAGTAACTTTCACTGATGCTCTGCGAGTCGTCGCCGTCTTGCCTTTCGTTATCCCCTGGACTTCAATGCATCGACCGTGATCCGGAATATCGCGGAGCCTCAGCCTCGTGGCGTACTTCTCGGAGATAACGGTGACATTCGCTCCGGTGTCCAGGAGGATCCGTATGCGAGAGTCGTTCACGGCTCAATTCACTAACATTCGCATCCGCACACGCTTGTCGAACTTCTGTGCCGACCACCATCCCATACGTTCTCCGGGTAGTAGCCGCACTTCCCCCGCGAGTTGACGCTGTGGCGTTCCTTGTACCGCACTAGCTATCCAGTCTTCGGTGGTGTCTTCAATCGACCCACCGTCGCTTCTCCCACTCATTTCACTGTCACCGAGGCTGTTGCCTCACTCCTTTTCAGTTTCCGTCGAATTCACACCATCGTTTTCTTCATCGGGCCATTCGCTCGAGCCTATAAAAGCGTAGGTACACTCTGCTTCGATAACAGGTTCGGCTAACTGTGGCAGCCCGATTGGGACCAACCCAGTTTCAGTTGGCGGGCTGCCTAGTTTAAATGCTCCGTGAACAGGAGATTCTTGAGTTCCGGAGTAAGGTCCTTCTTGTCCACCTTAGTGCGTACCAAGTTTGCAATCTACTGGAACACCTCGCACTTGCCAGCATCGTGCACCTGCTTGCACAGTTTGCAGCGCTTGCGGCAATAGTGGGCGGAGTGGTAGAGACCTCCACAGGCTGCACATGGACCATACTGACGGGCGCGATCGTCTCGGTTGCTGTCATGGTTCCCTCGAGACTGGTATCGGTTGTCGCGACTACCGTTACTGCGTCCGGCTGTGTCACCCCTGGGAGGTCGATTGTCGGATCGTGCGTACGTTCCTTCCGCGGCGGCTCGTCGTTCGTTGTCATTTGCTGCTGCAAGGTAGTGGACACCTCCCTCCGACGAATAACCATCGCTTCGGTCGTCGTCACAGTGGCCCGAGTCCTCGGATCCATCATCACTAGCTTCTTCACTGCCGCTGTCACCGTGGAAATGCTGGCGTGAACTCATTCGGTCGCTCGGCACATCCCGGGCGTCTCGTACTTGAAGTTCAGCTACTATGTCCGCCACCGATGCCTCTGCCAACGTGACGCGAGGTACGTTGCGCGAATCGTCGCGGCGGCGCTCGTAATCTCGTTCGCGTCTGTCTCGACGGTTGGTAGCGTCTCGTGTTTCGTCCCGGCGGCGGTCATCACGGCGACGCGAGTCATCGTAGCGCCTATCTTCACGGCGTCGAGGTTGGTCTCGTGCTCGAGGGCGTGATGGCGTCGAATCGCGAGTCGTTGTTCTTTCTTCAATCTTCAACATCTCGACGATCATTTCCTCCAGCTCGTGAATATCCTTGATTCGCAAGTGGGCGAGGCGTCTTTCCAATTCACTGTCGCCACACGTCTCCAGGAATCGTTTCACGTGGTCCCGTGCTTTCCGGCCACCGTTCTCGAACTGGATTCCTGCGTTCCTGGCGTAGCCGTTAAGACGATTCAGGTAGTCACATACGTGTTCCTTGTCCTCACGCTTGGCAGAGTAGTAACGAGTTTCCGCTGACTGGCTGAACTGAGAGCAATAGTACTTGATAAAAGCTTCGCTCAGCTGGCTCCACGTTCGCTTGGTCTTCTTTGGCAATTGCCGGTACCAGTGCAAGGCCCCATCTCGGAGGCTCAGTTCGAATGGCATGCACCACTCATTTGGTGATGCGCGCGTCCCTTTCATCTCGTAGACGAAGGCTCTTAGCCACTGAATCGAGTTTTCGCTCTTGTTCCGGTGACCTGAGAATGATCTGATCTGTCCAAGTGGTCGGTGTTTAGCCACTTCGATCCGCGGGGTCGAGTTGAGCAGCTCGGACTCGGTTTCTTCTTGAATCTGCCGCATGTATTCGCCTACTTGAGCACCCCCATCTCCGGTAAACTCCTCGGCCCCGTCCGATGAGTCATCGTCAGCCTGGAAACGACGAAATGGGACTCGTCCCGTGCTGCGCTTGGTGCCTCCTATCGATCTCGAGTTTTCAGTAGCACGGGGAGTTTGTTCCATTCGCGCTGTAGATTGTGGGGTCACCATGTGAGAGTCTTCAAAGTATGGTGAGCGTTCAGCAGACTTACTAAACACCCCACCATTGCTCTGGCGGCTCGAATCCTCTCGGTCAGTCTTCTTTGGCGTTTGCGGAAGTGGTATGCGCGCTGGATCGACCACTGCGCTGGTTACGCGAGTCGACTGTTGATTTCCCCAGTTGAAACCGGTCGTTCCAAAGGCGGTGCGCAATTTCTTCTTCCACTTCCAGAGTTCGGCGCCAGCTTCGGATGGAAGGAAGCTTTCCAGAGTTGACGGTGATGGTTGCAGCGTTGTTTTCAAGCCGAGAGCCTTAAAGAACAACACCGTATCCTTCGCCACTTGCTCGATCGTCGTCGATGTCACTGGACGCTCTAGCTCATAGCTAAGGTCAGCCCACACAGCTTGGCGGATCAGCTTAGGCTCAAAGATCTGCCCCCACTCACTCGCCTTCATCACTTCGTAGCACCGCCCGAGCACTTTTTCGCAGCTGGTGTATCTCCGTTGACCGGAGGACGGTTGCCACTTGTTTGCTCGGTCACTTGAGCTGTCGTCACCGGCGACTTCGGGTCTTCGGTGCTGTTTTCGAAGTCTTCAAAATCTTCATACGCTGGCTCGAGGCCAGCCACATCATACAGTTCATCCACGAGGTTTCGCGAACCGGGGGGAGCGTCTTCGTCTAGCTCGCTTGCAAGGCTTCGCGACAAAGAGCGCGTCCCACCGCTGCGTCCCGCAGACATCACTGCATCTTCCGGAGTCTCGGGTGTCACCACCGCTGGCGCAGGCGCCTTCTCCTCCAGGTAGTCGTCATAGTCTTCATTCATCTCTTCGTCCTTGGCGTCGGATCCATTCATTGACTCGTCGAAACTGACAGTGCGCTCAGCGATTGATTCGAGTTGCGGCGTGATCAGTGCCGCCGTCGAGTCATCACCACGCGTCCCACCAGACTTCATTGGAGTCGCTGGTACCGTCGAACATGATCCCTTCGCCATTTTCTTCTTCTTCTTCTTTCTTCTGTTTCTTCTCTTTGGTTGCTCGTAAAGTCAGTTGACCTGCAGTAGCACGAAGCACAGAAGGTCACACCAATCCCGGGTCGCGGCACCAGTTGTCGTGTACGAACACGCCAGAATTATATAAATATAAGGCACACTTCCCAACCAACAACACCCACCAAGTCACTAAGACTAGATGAGCTTGTTTGGGTTAGAACCTGAAGGACCAGGAACTTTCCCTTGCACCGGGTTGATGTTTCCTCTGTGCACCGTGGTTTCCGCGGGTCAACCAACAACCCCAGCGTCACTAGTCACGAGCAAAGGCTAGCACGCTCTCACGCAAATATACCTCGCAGGCCCTCAGAAGGAAGGGTCCCAGCCAATTACGGCTTGATACGAGGGTGTCGGAGCTATACTCCGACGGGAAGAATAGGAGGGGTGCGCTCTCGCTACCCCAACACACGGCGACGACTCGCCACAATCCAACACCGGCCACTACAATCTCTTGGCCTTGCCAGGTGGGTGAACACACACTATGATACTAGTAGGCGTGTCCTCCGACAGTCATAATCCTTCCTACCAGGTTTATCCAGTCGCTACGTGTACTTACCGATAGCCGGACTTCTACCTTGCGTGGTTGAGAGGAAAAGCTGTTCTGTTATTTGTTGCCCAATGGTCTTACCTGATTTATCTTGTCTTTCCTATGTCCCTATACAAATATCTAGTATAAACGCGTCCGTTTTGGGTCGCTCTGCGTAACCCATGCCTCTTCGCAAAGATCTCAGTCGTTTCGGTCCACCACCGACGACTCAAACGACTCTTGGAAGGGTCACCGTCGACTCGATCTCGCCTGAACAGTCGCCGAAGACTCGGACTCCCCCTAAGGTACGGATCTCTCCTGATTGGTTGACGCGCCGTCGTCACCTCCTCGGCTCCAGCGTTGTGTGGACCCCATCTTCAACTGATCTTCAACTGGGACGTGTAGACGTGCGACGGCCACAATCACTCTGATCTGCGACGCCGTGATAAACGCGTTGCGCGTCATCGTCCCGTCAGCCACTCAGCGCCGAGCAGAACTCCTTAGAATATTCTTGACCGGGATCGACTCCGCAGTTGTCGGCACCAACTCAAAACGTGCCGCCGAAGTCTGGCGCGTCGGCATTTCCCAACACCACAGTAGCGTGCTTTCAGTAGCAAGTACATCGCCTCGTCGGGGTTCGTGCTATCCAGCCTCGCCAAAAACGACCTCCAGGTGGTAAACTCGGGTGTTGAGAAGACGTTGCCTTCCTGTCTATCGAGTTTCACGAGCTTAAAAACGTATTCAGCCGAGTATTTTTCCTCCTGCCAACTCTTGAGCAGCAAGTCATCCAACTTTCCGGCGACATCCTTTGTTGTCGTATCACGCTTAGCCGGAACCAAGATCTGAGCCAAACCATCGTCTCCATAGCGTGAGTTCAGTTTTGACAACATGATCTTGTATGGATCTTCGCCCATGGAAGTGGCATAGTATATCCAAGTCTTCAACGCCGGTTTCTCCAGGATCGGGCCTTGGGCTTCATCCAGTTTCAGCAGATTGAACATGTCATCAGCAGATTTTTTGTCGAAGAACCATGTCAAAACCTGCTGGGAGTACAGTTTAGCAGCAATTGCTTTCGTCTCGCGTGTCCCCTTCTCCTTTGCCACTGCTATCATGTTCGCAGCAGCTTCGTCTCCATAGCGAGCTGTTAGCGATGAGAACATCTCTGCTGTAGACGCCCCAACTTTCTTCGAGTAGTTTTTCGATACTGCTTTGCTCCACTGCGCGAATTTCGGGTGCTGCATCAAATCCTCCGATGCCTTGTCAAGCTTATACTTCGTGAACAGTTTGTCGGCAGCCGTTGGTTTGCGCGCTGGATTATCATTGCTACGGATCAACTTACCAGCGGCATTCTTAATGAAGTCGAAGGCCCTGTCCTCGGTATCCTCGCCATCTTCATTCGCCGTTGACTGACCAGATCTCAGGTACCGGTTTCCTCGAACGGGTTCGTCAGGTTCCCCAACACGGAGCTGCAATGTGGCGGAGTCGATCTCCGAGCCCGTAGCAGCAAAAATGCCCTTCGTACATGCGAATAGAGCGAAAGCGAAGAACAGTATCGCGCAGTGACCCCGCATCATTGTGTGCTGGATTAGGCTGGTATTCCGGAAACCAGAAGACTACCGCTCCAGTCAGAATTCGAAATGAGTCATTTATTTCATATGACACAGACAATCACTGGTGTTTTTGATGTTTACTGTCACTTCGCCACGGGGTGAACACCGCAATCTGATGCCGTTAGATAACATCGTCAATCACGCCACCATTATGTACCTAATATATGGTACGCATTTCTAAACTGTAGCAATATTTCTATTCGACCTCAGTCTAACCGATTACTAATATATGTAGTACCAGTGATACAGATGAGGCATCAGAGAGACCGGAAGCGTTAAGCTAATACTTGTATTTTAAAAATACATAGAAAATCTGAGGTAACCAGACCGAAATATGGGGGGGGGCGCGCGTGCCAGATATTTCTCCAGGCTCTTGGTAGGAACAACAACAACATGTATTACTTCATCTCGAACGATTATTTAATGTGGATGCAGTCGATAGCGTGCGCAAAGGCTCGTTTTCTTGTTAGCGCCCTCAACACCAATCTAGTTATTAATAAGTCTAAGTTACGTAAATTTAGTCATGGTGTCTCCATCTATTGTGAAGCACTTGCATCGGATATCACACAAGTAAGTTTGCAGGTAACTACTCGTTTATTAGCACTTCCTAATGCACTAGGCAGCGTGGTGTAATGGGCACTAGTTTTAGAGTATTTGCTCGAGCAAGAAGGGCTTCCTTCATGCGGAAGTGTACTAGAGGTGCTGCATGTTGCACCCATCTTGTACATCGTCACATTGACAGCTATTCCGAGTTCTCCTATTGGCTATAATAGGGCTCGGAGGTATCATATTTTTACAATCAGGTGACATTTGCATACAAAGAAGAATATAGACAAGACAGTGGTCAAGAGAGTGAAGACATTCACCTTGCTTTAGTGGCAGCGATCAAGTTTGGGCTGCAATATGTTCCCAAGAACTGATGCTACGAGCGTGAAACCGCCACCATTTAAAATAGTTTGTACGAATCTTATGTATAGCACTAAGAAATACGTGTAAGCGACGATAATGAAAAAAATATTTTTTGGACTCGCCCAAGAAATGGCGATTTTTGGTCTGGTTACCTCGGACATCCCTTGTTAATACATGTACTCTGAAAGCAAGGGTTAATAGTAGCCAAAAAATACTGGGTCGTAGTATTACCGAAACTACCGGGGCTTCAAAATTGGAGACATACTACTACTATCCGTGCCGGACAAGTACATTGTCAGGACACATTTCGTGTCACACCCAATTTCATACATTTTCAAGTCAATAAGCCCTAAAATAGTCGTCATCTTCCGACGGGTCTAGCGAATGGTGCAGAGTGTTCTAAAAGTATATTCACAGCTGGGAGGCAGCTCAGACAAAGCGCAAGCGGTGGCTAAGTCGCGCGAGCTGTCTCAGTGCAACACAACGCATTTTACGTCATGCCAAAGAGACATCATGGAGAGGAGCGAGGTTGCAGCAGAGGTTGGGTGGTGGTATTAACCCCTTGAGACAGAAGGTGTTTTGGCCCCCCCCATCGGCTAAGGTAATGTGTATGTCAGGGGAAGGGATACTATACTGAAACTGGGTTATTTTGGTATCGTGTATGATTGTTTCTGTTGGACAGGCTCACATTACCCCTACGCCTAGATGAGTGCCCCTCGATTATCGTGTAACTCCACTTTATACAAGGACGAATATCGACAAAAATACATATTATGTGTAATAAACGGTATGCTGTGCACGCATGCACGTGTGAAGACATGAGCAACTCGAACAAATCGAGCAATGGGTGTACATAACTTCACCAACGCAACAGATGCAATCAAGTTCAATGTCGTGATAATACAGGTATACGAAACCTAAGTAAAGCTAGACGGACGCAAACCCTTGCTAGGTCAGCCATCGCAGTATCCGGAGCGAACGCGAGCTCGCTTTGGCAGATACAGCCACCTATCGTGGACTCATCACTGGGCGACTGTGTAATTCCATCCTCGTTCCCGTCCTTCTCCTCGTTCTTGATCCATGGTGTGTGCGCACGGATCTCCCGCTTCCCCCCCTCCTAGAGGAGCTACGAGGCGTTCTACGAGGCCGTCGAAACACGACATAGCGGCTCCATTGTATACCGCACCTTCTCGCAGAGGAACACCCCCACGCCAGGAGTTTCTTGGAAGTGCTCAGCACCTTACACTAACGGCAGTACACCGAAAAATTCCGGTGCCCTTGAGTAGCTAGCAGACCTGGGATGCTTCCTCACCTGCTGATTGTTGCTGCTGCGTCATTCATCGCTTTGAACAGGCTGATGTGCAGCTTGGTGATCTTTTGCGCGGCAACGTCTTGGACGATGTTGCAGTCACCGCCTCTCTGTTTTTTGCCGTAATGTACTTGAAACATGTATCATACAACATAGATACATAGTAGCAAGTACCATACACGATAAGAGAACTTTAGCTCCAAAAAAAATGACGGACGCACCCGAAGGCACGCCCGTTACATACCGCATGTAGTATATAGTGTCCGAACAGCACATCATGAAAAGCGTCGTTTCTCATTTGTGGGGTTTATCCTTCGTGTACTCACTTCTTGCGGGTGAATGATGATCGGTGGTTGCGCGGTCGTCGCTGTTACGGCTGAAGATTACAAGGGTCCTACAACAGTACATACAAGATCAGAGAACGCATGCATACATTAGAAGGTATTGTGCCTTTCTGTCTTTTTGTGCGTCCTTCGGGGGACTTTAGAAGGTACTTTTTTACTACTGGGGAGTACTTATATCTTAGGATTTGATATGTAAAACGGAGTAGCCACCAACTATCAGGCAAGTGCCTCGAAGTTGGCCAAGTATAATACTACCTCCGTTCGGAACTAAAAGGCAGTTTGAAGTTCAACCTGATTTATGATAGCATATACCCCCTCATATCCGATACCGCCACCGCCGTTTGAATCTCCCGCCCATTTTCGGCAAAGATCAGCTGAAATCCCCCTCATTCCCGAACTTGAGCGCTTCCGCTCATGACGAAGCAGATAACCGACGATCTGGCGCAAGCGCTGTGGGAGACACTACTACTCCACAGCACTAAGGGCAGGCTCCGCTATGGGGACATCACTGCGATTGCATGCGAGTTCGGGCTCACCACGAAGGCCGTCACGCGCGTCTGGAAGAAGGGGAACCGCTCGATGGGGGATCGTGTCGCTGCAGTGGTGAAAGCTGGCTAGAGCCGGCGAGGCCGGAAGAAGGTTGACCGCGCGGAACTATGCAAACGCGTGGCCCAAGTCCCCGTTGCGGATCGCGAGAATCAACGCAGGCTGCAGTACGCCACGAACACTAGCGCCTACCTCATCAACCGGCTATACAAGGAAGGCTACCTGCGACGCGCTCTGAGAAGGACCCGCCCCCTACTGTCGCCTAAGCACATGTCCGACAGACTCAAGTACTGTGTGGACCGTGTGCAGCGTACCATGGATGGACGCCACTTCTTCGACCCGATGTACGATGTTGTGCATCTGGACGAGAAGTGGCTCTACATGAAGAAGGTGGGCAAGCACGTGTACATTTTGACGGGGAAGGACGATGTGCCAAACTGCGCAATGCTGGCAAACTACCCATCACGCTGCCCTGCGATGTCCAAGCCTACTGGAGCGCTCGCGCTGCCATCATGGGACCTTTCCTAGCGCCCAACAACCAAGATGCCTCTGATCTCGATGTCTTTTAAATGTCTTTCATTTCCCTAGTGGCGGAACAAGCACGCCTAGCTCGTAGCCTTGGTTACCATCATGATGCCGATGACTCCCTTTCGACTTCCAACAGCAGTAACCCTCTGCACATTTTATAATCCTAAAAAAACGAGGCGGAGCTACGCGCAAATTTTTTTTAAACTGCCCTTATTTTCCGAACGGAGGTAGTACCTGCCTAGCGGTAACGGGTAGCTACCGCGTATTTTCGCTAGCAATATAGACATTTTAACCATGTAATATCGTTCATCTACTTAGCTAAATGATTCTGAGCCCCAACTGCGTCGTGTCGCCTGTTTTGCCGGCAGTCTTGCAAGCAACTACTTTCGTAGTAGGCACCTACAAAGGTACCTCCTCCGTTGAAAAGCCCGATTGACCGCTTTCAGCGCTGCCAAAACGGGCTTTTACTCCTACGCAGGGCTTCGCAAAGCCTTATGAGGGTGCTTCAGGGAGGATTTGCCGGCTAGGCTAATCTGTACCTCCGTGGTGGTAACTTGTTGCGACTACCCTACCCCTATGTCAAGAAAGGTAGTTTTTCACTGCCCTCTGGCCAAAAGAGGTGAAAGGCACAATAAGACAAACGTTCGATGATACTACAACAGTACATAGAGGGTTAGATCTTCAGTTGCATACGCTAGCACATAGAACACAGGCTCGAACCTTGAGGGGTATCAGCGGTAGGTGCTGCTACCGGTGTCTGCGAGACTGTAGTTGTTGCTGGCGCATGGGCGCCAGAGGAGATTACCGCTGACGATTGAATGACTACATGACTTCCCACCGTTCCTATTGTACACAATATCCACTAATGATACGATTAGATCCATTCAAAATGTGTAGCATACGGGATATGAGCATATTACCATCGTTTGTCTTGGACTGGCTGCTTGCCACACGTTGCCTTGCCCACTGATGTCTGGTGGCTCTTGTTAAGCCCTCTCATGACGCCTTCTTCTTCATCTGAAGCGCAGCTAGCGACACAATGCCGTTAGTATAATGGAATAGAGCACCACTTGCCAGTTATAACATTACCGATGTCAAACTTGACCAAATACTTCATGAGCTCTCCTGCGCCCATGAAATTGTCCTCGCCACGCGTGTCCCTCTCCGTCTTCCCGAGCTTCAAGCAGGTGAAGTCAACACACAAGCCGGTCGGCTTCCTAGAGTGCCAGCCGGCCTTCTTCAGCTCGCGCCATCTAGCCTGGAACGCCATTTCCGGCGGCGGTGTCGAGTTCTGAGCCCTTGGCGGTGAATCTTCAAATGAGAGAAAATTCAGTGGTGACCAGTCGGTCGCCCTTCATAATACATATGTAAAGTGCAAGTTTGATCTGTAGTGCGCTTTCTCGTGCAATTTTGGCCTTTCTGAAAGTATCATTTATGTCGATTCCGCGGGAGCCATGGATACATCGCCTACCCCTTGTTGACTTAAAAATTGTAGCAACCAATACAAAACCCAAGTATAGCAAACCTTAACGTGTACGGTCCACGTTAAGCTTTTGCGCGTATCTTGTACGGTCCAGGCCGTCGGGTTCAAGGGGTTAATAGTATGTGTGCCATGCATGCATAGACTGGTGCACCACAATTATGTGCACCACACCTCGGAATCGGTGTGCACCACACCTCAGATTGGTGTTTTTGTATGGATTTGTCGCGTTTGACAAGGTACTTGTCCACCTTCTGGAGGCTGGTATAGTGAACTGAAGATTAACTCGATTATTGACACGGTACTTGTCCGGCACGGATACATGTAGTAGAGATATCAACAATTGGGTAGTAGTAATATAAGTAGTAATATTCCACTACTACTCGAGCTACAATGGTCACCGTCATGTACATGTACTGTACTGCTCCCACCGTACTTAATCTATGTGGGAAAATAATCTTACTGTACACGTTAAAAGATCTCAGCGCTTGTCGTATACTACGTAGTAACTTAATTGATGTGTGAACGAACTCCTGAAATTGAAAAATAATACAACTAGAAAACTTTTTATGAACTTCATTATCGGGATTACTACGTAGTATTCAGTGCCGGAGAATAAACTGGTGTCCCATACACGCTATAAGAATCACGATTGACCTCATCGTATTCCTGACAATCCATCATGTTCTTAGTTCGTTGGGTTTTGAAAAATGTGATCTTCCCCGAGGCCTAAATACGGGCCTAATTGAGAGCCACTCAATCTAGAATTGCAAGATGAGAACCGAGTTTGCTCGTTTAGGGTCCTTCAAAAGTATTACTTGGAGAGTACTATAGTAGTGGACCTGATGATAGCATAGTATCACTCGTATTGAATACCGCACTATATGGTAGTAGTAGTATTACCGGGTGTACTATTTCAGAAAGTACTACTAACCCCTGTCTGAAAGTGCGACCTCCCAAAACTCTTTATGCACGCGACCTCGCAACCGCTCGCCTCCGATGGTCGTTACAGGTGACTCCCACCGCCTCCATTTTCAGTTGGGTGCAACACTCACTTTCTAAAGCCATGCACCCAGGGGTTAATAGTAGCCCCGAAAAATGGGTAGTAGTATTACCGGAACTACCGGGGCTTCGAAATTGGAGACATACTACTACTAGTAGAGATACCAACAATTGGGTAGTACTAGTAGTAATATTAGTAGTACTACTCCACTACTACTCGTGCCAAAGTGCTTATCGTGTAGATTAATTATAGTGCGAGCGAGCTCCCAAATTGAAAAATAATCTCACTAGAAAACTTTATGCAAGCTTCACTATCGGGCTTATTCACTGATGTAGTGGTTAAAGATTGCCCTAACAATCGCCGCACTGTGAGTTCGATCCGTGAACGCGTGCAAAACACCCAATAATTGGCGTCCATCTATTTGGGGTAATACTGGGGGTTGCACCCCCAGACCCCCGCATTAGAAAAACTAACTGCTGGACAGGGCAACGGGTCCGTTCGCTGGAATGCTCACTACCGACTTCTAATATGGTCGACCTAACCCTTTAGATAAGGTGCGCGTCAGCATTTTTGTGTGTTTTTCATATTTTCTCGTTCGATCCCCTCAGCAGGAGTATACCGGGTGTCAATCGTCCCTTTTCGTATGTGATGCAAGTCTGTCATGTCCCTCGGTTTGTCCCATAAATTGACGCCCGTTTGCTCCTCGGCTGTAAAGTCTTTGAATCTTACTTAATCGGGAACACATAAAAACCAGCATTTTTAGTCTAAACATTACCGTAAATATTTCCACTCAACAATGTTTTTTTGAGATTTATTACCGTGACTACTGTGACTACTGTGACTTTTGTACGACCTGCTTCATCGTTGTGATTTCGTCCCTGTTGTGCTTGAGCAGTAGCTGTTTCTCTGCGCGTCTATTGTCCGTTCGCGTACGGAGAGGGCCCATCACAATGCCCCCCGTAGAAAACACTCGCTCCTGGAATGCCGATGACGAAATCTTGCCAAGGTGGATGCGTGCAAGCAGAGCAATCGATGGAAATTGAATCTCGCCTTCATCGCGGAACCGCTTCAGTACATCTATGTGCTTGTACAGTCCCAGCAAAGCCCAGTGCATACCGTCCGCCTTATCAATAGTCATTTCCTTGGAGAGTTCCTCTCTCGTCTTCTCAGGGCTTTGGCGTTGTGCAATCTCCAGCCACTCTGGTTCCAACTCAAACCATTCTTGCATAGCGAGGTCCGCCCTCGCGTTAATCTCCGACTCTTTCACTTCGTCTCGTGTCTTGCTTGTCCGAATCGGAGCTCCAAGCAGTAGTTCATCTTCGTCGTCCCATCCGGTGGAAGCCGGTGACGAGCTCGGCGATGACTCCTGGCTGAGTAAGCTGCTCTCTGATAACGATTGCTGAGAAAGAGGGATCCTGCCTTGTTTGGTCATCTCAGCAAATTCTTTTCAATGTCCCCCTCGCAGAAAATCGATACCACCCTTGTAGATAGTTTTCTCCGCTCTACGTGGTATGTCTCCAACGGCCGCAATCTTTTTGGCGCTGGACTTCGTACGAGGGTCGAGTGGTACGCACGTTATAGCCTCCTTCATCACCTTGGGGAAGCGGGCCTGCAACTGAAGCAGCGTCCTCCGGAGACAAGTCTTAGCACCTTGTGATAGCTGCTCCTGTGTCCTCACAAACCTGCGATGGCTCTCCTCGTTAGCATATTTCGACCGAGGGGGCTCAATCGCCATTGCCTCGAACTTAAACGATTTCAGCTTGTTTTCGGCAAGGCGTCGGAACACTACCATGTAGGAAGAAACGAGGTTCTCGCTCTGGGTTTCAACCAGCGCCAGGCTTGCAACAAAATTCGTGACAGCCTCCATCTCTACTGCAAGCATCCAATCCTTCGCGGTGAGTGACGCCCATACACTACTCGAGTCCTTGGTGGACTGAAAGTATGCTTCGTAAGCTGAGTAGTTGACCACTGACCGTCTGATCACTTTGCAGGTATACGCAACACGGGCATCTTTGTCAGTCATCGGATCCAGTTCGGGGTACGTAAGGGCCTCCTGAATCTTCGCCAATGCATTGCGCTGCTTCGGTGACTTGAAGTAGTTGTTCAGGTTGCGTAGCTTTTGAATTACATCGCCACCCTCATCGAAAGATCCTCCAGGTGTGACTGTCGTGACCACCTTGTCCCATGAATTAGTCGAGTCGTTCCAAACAGTCACAGTCTGAACGTTATCCTTGAGACCAATACTGTAGCCAATACACAAGTTTAGCAGGTGCATGGAGCAGTCCTCCTGCTCAGTGTCAAGATGATCAGCCACATTCTTTGCAGATGGGGTCGTGTCAGACATGGTGAAGCGCGTCATCGCGCAAATGTCGATGTCGTACTTTGTCTTAAAGCCACTTTCGATCACCTTCGCGACTAGATGCGCGTTGTGACCCTCGTTCTTGACGGAGGCAAGCATTGCGATAAAACGAAACCTCCACAGACTGTCAATGAAAGCCACTGATGCCCCAATGATACTGTTCTTCCCGCAGCTCGTACAAATGTCATGAATCAGATTGAGAAACTTGAGTTGGCAGGCCTTCTGAAACTCAGACGCTAGCAACTCGCCCACGAGGTCGCAAAATAACTGGAATTGTCCATTGAGCAAGCGGTCATGCTTGTCACGACTCAGCATCGGGAACGTCGGGTCCCCCGTGGCTGCTCGAATAATATCATGGAAGGACTCGGACGCGCAAGCGGTGTACGACATTCCTTGACTAATCATCCACTTCGAAATAAGCACATTCAGCGTCTTCTCACTGGCTCGAAAGAATCGCTTCGTGGTCTTCGCAGCCGTCATGGACACTGATGCCGATGTAGTACTTCTAGTAGCAGCGGAGTCGATTTCATGATCCACCGTCAAATCTAAGACGGCTTGCGCACCAGCTTCAGCTCTGACGACATCATTCTTTGCCCTCTGTGTTGTTTTCTGCTCGGCTAATTTTGCGAGGGGGTGGTCGGCGTGCTTCGACTTGATATGATCCTTGGCATTACTGGCGTTCTTCGTGTTGCGCAGGGCCACCTCCCAACTGTAGCGATTCGTTCTGGTCCGAGCCTGGACGTCTTGGCAGCACAGGATACAAAGGTTGCAGTACAGCTGTCGAGACGGCTTCCACGGGTTCCTCTTTCGATAGGGCTTCTCCAGCGTGTGGACGAGATCCCAAACATCATCCGTAGACCCCTCCTTCCGGAAATGCTTCAAAGAAGCGGGCACACCGAGGTCAGATAACGGAGATGCAGGAGGTGCGATCTGGATGAGGCCATCATAAGGGGGGTTGGACTCCGCGGTAGATGCCGCAATCCTTATCGTTTTGCCCGGGAAAGCGCCCTTGCGTTGCTTGGAGACCGCACCGGTCCTGCGACGCTTGGTAACGGGCTCCACAACCGAGCTATCACGGTTCTCGAAGGATTGAAGCGGCGGCGGGTTCTCGGAGGATGGTACTGGAGCATTCGGGTAGATCAGGCTCACACACGATAAACTGCAAAATCTAAGAGTTGTATTGTCAGTGTGTAGTTCGTCTCAAGACATATAGAGAATGTACGGATCCTACCTCTCGTTCAAAGCCGAATCTGAGACTTCAAACACCCCGATGGCGCAGATGTGGTGTACGAGATTTCCACACACGCTACATGGGTCACGCTTGAGATCATCGCCTTCCTGGCAATCCTTCACGGCACAACTCATACTTCGTTTGTTGACGAGGATTCAAGAATGGTGCTCTTCCCCAGGGGCTAAGGGGGGGTCTAATCGAGAGCCACTCAAACTAGAATTGCAAGATGAGAGCCGAGTTTGCTCGTTCAGGGTCCTTCAGAAGTATTACTTGAAGAGTACTATAGTACTGAGCTGATCATATCAGAATATCACTCATATTGAATACCGCACTATACGGTAGTAGTATCACTACTACCCCCAAAAAATCGGGTAGTAGTATTAATGGGGTGTACTATTTCAGCAAGTACTACTAACCCCTGCATGCACCATGACCGATCGACCTCTGTTTAGCGCTTCTTCTTTTAAGAAGACGCGGGTTATTAAAATAACCCGCGTCTATTTTGTCTATTTTGCATAGTGAAAACCAATGGAAGAACTGCGAGTTGTTCAAAGAAAAATATTGCCGCTTTTCAACGGCAAAAATGACCGCCGAGAATGCAGATGTCACGAACGGGAGAGGAACCACTGGAACTGTCACCGTGCGGGCTGGTCCGACATTGGCCGTGGGTGGAGCGACTCGTGATGTCTACGGTCTACCCCGACCTGGATGGTTGAAGTGCGGGGCGCTCCTGGCGGCGAAGGACTAAGACGCCGCTCGCCTTCGATGAAGTCGACTCATTTTAGATTCGGAACGGTGCTTGTCATGGAGACTGTGGCTAATGCTCTTCTGTGGAGTCTGGAAGGCTCAGTCTCCCTCGTGGCGCGTTTTCGGCAAGCAGGATTTAAGCTAAAGATGAAGAAGTGTCACTGGGGGCGCAGACACTAACAAGCTACAAAAAGGAGCAACTTGTTTAGTATAGGGTAAATTCACGACTAACAAACATTTTTCTTTGTCCTCCTAGCTTCCTTGATCTCTCCTGTTTCAGGTAACGGTCCCACGGCGTCCACCACCAAAAGTGAGAACGGTCCCGTCAGATCGGCGATCGGCATCCTCTGCATCCCTCAGAACGGTCGACCGTTCCTCTAATCTTCTTCGAAGAAAATGGTCAACCCGCTCACAAGCCGCGGAGTGAACTCGGGGTCGCCCGGGGAACAGCTGTTTGAAGCTGGACCCCGTATCGTGTCGCGAACCGTTCCCTAGGGGGGACCGTTCCGTGCGCTGTATGGGAGCTGAGGCCAGAGGCTTGTAGGGCAAACCAAGATGCAGACACTAACAAGCTACAAAAAGGAGCAACTTGTTTAGTATAGGGTAAATTCACGACTAACAAACCTTTTTCTTTGTCCTCCTAGCTTCCTTGATCTCTCGTGCCACGCTCCCGCACCCTCTTGATGACCCGAGTCGCACGCCACGCTTGTCGACCGCTCCGCGCATCCACTTGGTTTGCCCTACAAGCCTCTGGCCTCAACTCCCATACAGCGCACGGAACGGTCCCCCCTAGGGAATGGTTTGATGTCCCGAGTGAGAACGGTCCGTACCGTTCCAGCGGTATCCGTCCTCGCTCGGGGTCGCCCGGGGAACAGCTGTTTGAAGCTGGACCCCGTATGGGGCAACGAGTCGTGAGAACGGACATCTGATTTGACTTCGTCCCTGTATGGGACGGCCTCCGTCGTGGCTGGTGGGCTCCCATTGGCGGCGAAGAGTTGCAATTTCCCGATCGCGCGTGCTAGGTGGGCCTGGGGCGCCCGCGGGCCAAGGACGGACGACAGGACACCAGAGAACGAGGGAGGACAAGCAGGCGCAGGTCGGGCGTCGGGAGGGGTGAAAGTGGATGCGCGGAGCGGTCGACAAGCGTGGCGTGCGACTCGGGTCATCAAGAGGGCGCGGGAGCGTGGCACGAGAGATCAAGGAAGCTAGGAGGACAAAGAAAAAGGTTTGTTAGTCGTGAATTTACCCTATACTAAACAAGTTGCTCCTTTTTGTAGCTTGTTAGTGTCTGCATCTTGGTTTGCCCTACAAGCCTCTGGCCTCAACTCCCATACAGCGCACGGAACAGTCCCCCCTAGGGAACGGTTCGCGACACGTGGTGGAGAAGCAGGGTACAGTTCCTCGCTGTGGAGAAGCCAGCGTCGGGGGTCTGTAGCAAGTCAAGCGTCGGTTACGTGAGTATCGAGCGTCAAGTCCGGTCCCAGTGTCAAAGGGATACACGTCGGCCAGCAGCTCCAGGAGCTAGCGCAAGTCGGGGCAGGGCGAGGAACGTTCGTGTGGCACGGACTGACGGAACGGTGTTGAACCAGACCGTTCTCCAGTGAACTGAAGGAAAAAGAAGACGATCAAGCGTCGGGCAAGTTGGTCAGAAGATTACAAGGATACAAGAATTGAAGAATTGAGCGTGAACTAGGATTGAAGATGGAAGACTCGGAAGAAGAACGAAGTGATATTGAAGTAGAAGCTGTGGAAGAACAGTTGGAGGAAGTCGGTGGCGGGACGGCTGCCGGACACGGTTTGGAACCTCGACCTAGAGGTGTGTTTGAAGAATTGTGGGAAGAAGAAGAAGCAGACGAGCTGAAAGAAGATGCTGATGAGGAAGAAGAGGAGGACGCCGGCGTCAAGACCGAGCCCGAAACGGAGGTCAAGACGGAGCACGGCGAGGAGACGGAGCTCTATGAGGAGTCGGGCTACTACGAGACTGAAGAAGTGTACGAGACGGAGCCGCCGAGGGAGGAGCGTTCTCAGTACGGTTCGTCCGCATACCCGGAGTACGGTGGAGTGTACTATACTGGACCGGGGTACGGCCCGTACGGCGACTATGGAAGCTACAGTCAACCGTTGGAGTATGAAGGCTATGGGGAAGCGTACGAGGAGCCTCGGTACCATCGGGGGCCGAGCGGCTTCATCACGAGGTACACGGGACCCGAGACGAGGAGGATCGAACAACCTACCTTCAGCTGGAGACCCTCGGCGCCCAGGGCCCTGCGACCTCCGGCCACGAGGGTGCATGGACCCCCTCCGGGATGGCAAGAACGGTATGGCGGGATGCCCGTACCCAGACGAACGGCTGCTCCGTCCGCCCCGAGCCGAACTGTTCCGCCGCGCGTCTCCAAGAAGCAAGTAACGGTGAAGAAGGAACCCGTATCGCTGCCCGTGAAGCCGTCGTCGAAGGCGCCGACTGCTGCTAGACCCTCCGGGTCCCTGCCAGTTAAGGCCCCTACGTGGACGAAGCCGGTAGCACGAGCTAAGCCTAAGGGTGGAGCGGTTGGAGCTACGGGAACGCCTCGGATGGCGCCTCGAACGGTCCGACCCCAGTCGGCTGCGCCCCTGACTTCGATTGCCCTCACGCATGTGGTGTCGAACGCGGTGAAAGTGCTGCCACTGTTCCACTCGGCTGGAGTCACGGTTGAGAAAGCTAGAGACTTTTGGGAAGCGTTCGAAGACACTACGAGAGGTCTTCCGGACCGTTCTCGACTATTAGTGTTCCGCCAGAAGATCAAGGGAAGTGAGGCCGAGCGCTGGTGGAACAACTCGAGCATCAAGACGTTCGAGACGCTGAAGATCCGCTTTCATAACCACTTCCTAAGCCGAACGGCTGACGAATTGTGGGAACGGTTGCACTCGACCAAGCGCGCACGAGGAGAGTCAATTGAGGAGTGGGGAGATCGCGTGTCGGACCTCTGTAACTCCCTGGATTACCCTGACCCGAGAATGAGGTACCAGCTCTTCCGCCGGGGACTAAACAACCGTCGTATGCAAGCGATTTTGGATTCGAGCCCCGCCTGTGCTATCCCTGAAGCGTGCGAGTGGCTTATGGCCAAGGACATGAACCGTCCGGCAGAAGAAGACGAGGATTTCGACGATGGAACGCCGGCGAAGAACGCGTCCAAGTCTGAACAGTCCAGTCTGCTCCTGCCTGTGCTGGATCAAGTGAACGCTCTGGCGCAAGAGGTGAGAACCTTCGTAAAAGGCGAGAAGGAGTGGAGGAACAAGGTGAATAACCAGTTGCAAGCTCCTCGCCAGAACTCCTACCAGGCACCGTCTACTGTTGCCGCGATCCCGCCGCCGGCTCCGCCCGCGCGTCCGAGTCCGCCGCAGCAACAAGGGAACGGTCGACAGTTCCGGGGAATACGGATGGAGGAAGACAGTCGTGCTCAGGACGGAGCGCCGATCTGTGGACGCTGTCACTTTCTGGGGCACGGTCGAGAGACTTGTCGCCGACGGTCCATGACGTGCCGGCGTTGCAACCAATTCGGCCACGTCATGGCTGAGTGTGAGTAACCGTCCAACTCAGGCTACAACTCGAGCGAGAGACGCCACTGTGCTTTCTGTGACGACAATAGCCACTCGACGAATCAGTGTCCTGCTATCGCGAGGCTGCGTGCCTTGGACGCTCAGCAGAACGCTGCGGCGAGCCAGGCCGAACCTCGTCTCTGAAGACGGCAAGAGGAAGGGGAAGGGAGAGCCGCTCCTTCCTCTGGCCCGAAGAACGGCTCGGAGGGTGATCGCGGACGCTTAACTATTGAGGAGCGTGTCGAGGTCACCGTCCCTAGAGAGGTGGCGGAGAGAGAGAGTGAGAGCAGAACGGAGTCTAAATCGGCGAGAGCAGCCCGGAAATGGATGCTGCCACCGAGGGAGACGAAGAGCGAGAAGGAAACGAGAACAGTTGACGTGAGCAAGACGGTTGGAGCCGACGAGGAGACCAAGAGGACGGTCAAGAGCGTTGCCGTCCAAGAAGAAGTAGTCGGAGATGAAGCAAGTGAAGGAACGAGAACGGAGGAGTCGGCCGTGCCGGAGGCGGTCGTCTCTGAAGCAGCAGTGAACGAGGTGGCCGTGGGGGTCGAACCGGCCTTCACAGAGAAAAGATGCAGCAAGAGAAGAGAATGCCGAGGAACCCGCGTGCGAGACGCCGGTCCAGAACGGAACGGACGGGTCGAGTAGCGTGGAAGGTATGGGAGCCTCGACGGAGGAAATGGAACCGAAGGAGTACCAGCGCTTGTTCACGGACGAAGAGCTTGACGCGATGGAAGCGAGCTCTCCGGGACAAGAAGGAACGGTCTTAGCGGGTCAAGAAATAGCGGTTGAGAAAGAAGAATACGACAAAGAATTGGAAGACCGTCTGTTCCCGCTAGATGAAGTGGAGCTCCTGAAGCGCGTGAAGAAGAACGCTGAAGCGCAGAAGGAACCGTCCCTCGAAGACATGGCGAAGCATTTGAACCTGCCCTTGGAAGTATTAGAACGGACGATGGAAGCGTCTCCGGATGAGATGTCGTCTCCCGAATATTGGCAAGAATGGTTTCAGAGCACGCTCGAGAGTTCCGAGGAGGCGAAGAGAGCTAACCGAGACTTCCAAGCCATTGGACCAAGGGCCATGCAAGGCGTACCTGGAGCTGCGGAAGTCGTGTACGAATATTTTGGAATGTCGAAGAAAAGAATCAAAGACGAAGAAAACCGGCAAGAACGGAGGGGTAGGGAGGTCGCGTTGGTAACTGAGGCTGACGTAGTGGCGAATATAAGCGTTCCGCTGGATAGTGGGAACTACGCTGCGCTGTTGGTCTCCCGGGAAACGACTACTGAAGAAGTCAATCCGTCCGTAGTGAAGTCGATTGCCCGGTTGACTGTGTACGAGATGCTGAAAGACTACAAGAACGGTGAATTGTGGAGGGTCGGCCCGGAAGAACGGAAGCCGGACCGTGAGGAGGTGATTAAGACACCTCCAGTGCGTGACAAGATGCCGCTAGTGGACTGGGAACTGTTCTGTCGTCGAGCGAGCAGGCTAGCTGAGAAGCTGGCGCTCCCGAGCCGCTACTGGGACCGTCTCTCGAAATGGACTGAACAATACTACGCAGAGAACGCTCCCAGCATCTGGGACAAGCTGTGGGATCGCGCGGGTCGAGCTCGGGTGTCTCACTCTCGTCGACGAAAGCGTCGAGACAGGAAGAGGGTGCGCTTTGACTGTTCTGCATTGTATATCGACCGTGCTGAAGCTGTGGGTGGTTTGGAGATGAATCCAGAGGACGACGAGGACGTCTCACACTACGTGAATGTTGTGGGTCCGCTGCGTCACCGCCCAGAACGGAAAGAGAAACACGGTCTAGTCAAAGTGGTTACGGTTAACCTACCGAACGGTTTTGGTATGAAAACTGACGAAGAGGACGAGTGCGACTTTCCTGAGGTCGTAAAAGGGGGGCGACGAGTTGTCTGTGCCGTGGGGAGCTTTGAAGATCTTTCGGGAGGGATGATCGACTGCCTACCTTCGAGAATGCTAGCTGACACCGGCGCTACTCTGAGTCTGGTTGATACCAAGGTGCTGAAACGGTTGGGTCGGGCCAGCGAACCCTTGAAGCCCTACGATGGTCTGGTACGGAGTTCGTCGGGACACCGTCTGCGCATCCGTGGCTGGATGGTCTTGCCGATCCGCCTGGGCTCGTTGGAGATCTCGATAAGTTTGTTGGTGGCCGACCAGTTGCACTGCGACGCTAGCCTGGGCGTGGACGCTCTGGGAGCTTTCGGAGCGGTGATAGACGTAGCAGAACGGACGATGACTTTGAAGAGCACTCAGGAAGTGTTGGCGCTTGGAGTAACCGTGGTGCAAGAGACTTACATGACCGCTATGGCTGTGTCGGTACGGCTTCCGCCGCGTGGGCAAGCTCTGGTGATGACGAACGTGATCGGTGAGGCCGCTGACGACGCTACCGTGTTGGTGGAAGGCTCGCTGGCCCTGCCTCCGACGCTTTGCGTGGCCCGCACGCTATGTACGGTTCAAAAAGGTCAAGTGATTGTCGAAGTCTGTAACGCCTCCACGGGTGAATACTGGATCAAGAAGGGAACCGTGGTGGCCTCTACTGCCGTGATTCCCGAGTCGGCGTTCGCGTCTCTTCCTCAGCCTGAAGAAAGGAGCCCTGAGAACGGAAAGCAGTCGACTGGGAACGCAGAGAGCGAGCCTGAAGCCGTTCGGTCGGTCACTGAAGAACGGAAGGAGCGTACCGAGGAGAAAGTAAAAGCCTCGAAGCCAGACATTCCGCCTGACAAGGGCGCAGAAGCTGACTTTTCGGACTCTAAGTTGTCGAGTGAACAGAAGGCTTTGTTCCAGGATGAACTAAACGATTTTAGTGATCTTTTCGTGGAGTCGTCTAAGAAACCAGGGCGAACGGATCTGCTGAAGTTTGAGATAGACACGGGAGACAACCGTCCGATCAAGCAGCAACCGTACCGTGTCTCTGGCGCTGAGGGTGAAGTCATGGAGGCCGAAGTGGAGGAGTACCTCGATTTGGGGCTAATCCGTCCTTCGAATAGCCCCTGGGCGAGTCCGGTCCTCATGATCCGGAAGCCGGACGGCGGGATCCGGTTCTGTATCGACTACCGTCGTCTGAACGCTGTAACCGTGAAAGATTGCTACCCGATGCCCTTGATAGACGACATTCTCGACGTCTTGGGCGACGCCCGACTGTTCTCTACTATGGACATCGCGTCCGGCAACTGGAACGTGCCAATGCACGAGAATAGTGTGGCTAAGACTGCGTTCACGTGCAAGTACGGTCTGTACGAGTGGTTGGTGATGCCGTTTGGCCTTTGTAACGCTGTGCCAGCGTTCGAACGGTTGATGGAGATCGTTCTGGTGGACTTGAAGTGGCGCGTGTGCCTCGTGTACCTGGACGATTGTGTTATTTTCAGCAAGGACTTCCCCTCGCACCTGATCCGCGTTCGGCAAGTTCTTACGCGTTTTCGGCAAGCAGGATTTAAGCTAAAGATGAAGAAGTGTCACTGGGGGCGCAGCCAAGTAGCGTTCCTCGGCCACATCGTGACGCCGACGGGCATCTTGCCGAACCCGGAGAAGGTCAAGGCGGTGATGAACGTGCAGAGACCGTGTGATGTGCATGGGATACGGTCGTTCCTCGGCCTAACCAGCTACTTC
Organism: Phytophthora fragariae; assembly: GCA_009729435.1. Taxonomy (NCBI): domain Eukaryota; phylum Oomycota; class Peronosporomycetes; order Peronosporales; family Peronosporaceae; genus Phytophthora; species Phytophthora fragariae. The sequence continues at coordinate 534,865 of QQOI01000040.1, read as the reverse complement.
CGCCGTTATATCCCGGGGTATGCGTTGATTTCAGCCCCGCTGGAACGGTTGAAGGCGAAGGAGGCTCCGTTCTTTTGGAACGAGGACTGTGAGAGCGCTTTTCAGCAGCTGAAGCGTGCTCTGATGAAACCACCTATCTTGGTCTACCCTGATATGAAGAAACGGTTCAAACTCTACGTGGACTCGTCACGCTACGCCGTGGGAGCGTGCCTCATGCAGGAATCCCAAGGCCGTGACCGTGTCGTCGCGTACGCGAGCAAGTTGTTAACGGGGTCGCAAAAGAACTGGATCACGAAGCAGGACGGCATCTCCGGGATAGAATGCTGGGGCGTGGTCTGGGCTACGCGCAAGTTCCGCTGTTACCTCGACAAGCGTGAGTTCGATGTGTTCACAGACCACCAGGCGTTGACGTGGGTATTTAGCGCGGGTAACCGTACTGGGAACGCCAAGCTGGCTCGGTGGGCTATGGAGTTGTCCAACCTGCAGTTCAAAGTCCACCATAAACCTGGTACTGCTATGGGCCACGTTGACGGTTTGTCCCGGTTACCCATGGAGAGTGTGAACGCATTAACAATGGCTGAACTCCTGAACCCGGAACGCTCTAAGGAGAAAGGCGTTCCGTCTTCAGTCGGGGAGCCATCCGAGACCGTGCCTGAACCTGAGGTTGCCGAACCAGATTCTGAGGGAAAGAGCGACAGTGACAGCGAGCCTGAGCTCGAGGATGACGACGAGCTGGAGTTGGAGTACGCTACGGAGCCTACGGAGGTGGAGACTGGCGAGACTTCTGCTACGCCTGTGACGCCCTCGTCGGTTGACGTGTTTGGGTTAGATTCAGAACTGTTCCTGGCAGAACAGCAGGAGGTGACGTGGATCCGGGCGCTCGTAGTGCTACTACGGGACGGGGCTGTACCCCTTGATCCGTTCCTAAGGAGGCGTATCGCGCAGATGGCGCCCAAGCATTGTGTTGTGAACGGCCTGCTGATGCGAACCGTCCACTTGCCGGCCAATGTCGGACCAGCCCGCACGGTGACCGTTCCAGTGGTTCCTCTCCCGTTCGTGAACACGGTGTTGCACTTCTGTCACCGTGACTTGCTTTCGTCGCACCTGGGGCTGACGAAGACGCTAGAGAAGGTTAGGCGTCACGCCTACTGGCCGGGGTGGCGCAAGGACGTTGCGGAATACCTGCGTGATTGTATGAAATGTGGCGGAGGGAAGGGACCTAGACCGTGGACGTCTGGCCGAATGCAGAGGATGCCGATCGCCGATCTGACGGGACCGTTCTCACTTTTGGTGGTGGACGCCGTGGGACCGTTACCTGAAACCGAGCGGGGAAATAAGTATATCCTTGTCTTCGTGGACTACTTTACGAGATGGGCCGAGGCGTTCGCTGTCAGAGCCTTGGACTCGATCACCTTCGTGGACGCTATGGTGAACGGCGTAGTGTCTCGTCACGGTGTTCCGTCGCGGTTGCTCAGCGACAACGGTCGCAACTTCACGTCGGACGTGGCTAAGTCTTTCTATCAGACTCTCGGGATTAAGAAGTTGTTCGGAGCCGCCTACCACCCTGAGACACAGGGGTTGGTAGAACGCTTCAACGGAACGCTCATCGGAATGTTAAGGATGCGTGTGGACGAAGCACAGACTGACTGGGATGTGTATTTACCGCGAGTTCTGTTCGCTTATCGGACGGCCTACCATGAAGCACTAGGAGACACTCCATTCTTCACGCTGTACGGCCGTGATCCGGTGCTCCCGTTGGACGTGGCGTTCCTGAACCTAGGCAAGAAGTGGAAGAGCAATGAGGTGGCACAGTATCGCAGAGAACTGTACCGTTCCTTGAAGGACTCACGACATCTCGTGGAACGACAACTAGTGAAAGCACAAGATCGACATGAACAAAGACTGCGAAACCAAGTAGAAGTGCAGTTCGAAGTGGGCGACCCGGTCTGGGTTTATCAATTCTTCAGGGCAAAGCGCGGGGAGAAACGGCGAAGAAGCTAGCGTTCTCCTGGCACGGTCCGTACCGTGTTATAAGCAAAGTCGGGGAGAACGCCTACCGCATTGAGATCCCGTCGCATCCTGACAAGATAGTGACCATCAACGTCAACAGGTTAAAGAAGTTTCGCGGACGGTGGACCCAGCCCTACATGGATGAGGTACCTGACGGAATAACCGAGAACGGAGAAGAAGTTGAAGACGGTCCCCTGGATGAAACGGATCTGCCCGCTTCGAGCTTCACTGAACGGTTAACCGTAGGGAGGGACGATGTGGCTATCTCCGGAACGGACGCTCCCCTGCTAGATGTGGTCGCTAAGCGCGTAGTGAACCGTGCGGCGGAGTATTTGGCACTGACTGCGAACTATGAGACTTTCTGGTTGCCGAGGTCGGCTTTGATGCCTGCCTACTCGGAATTAGTGAATGCTTTCGAACGGTCGGAACGGATGAAGAGAGGACTTCCCGTATTGAGAAGGAGTGCCCGGTTGGCAGACGCCAACGAAGGCGTGGAAGATGAAGACTTGCTGCTGGTATAATATTCTCCAAAGTGCTTCCTGAAAAGATTGAAACGATTAAGATAAGATGGAAAACAGTCAAGATTGAGATTTCAGGAACGGTTTGGTGAATGCAGATGTGTGCGTGTTGAATTTGAATTATTTTGTTAACGACTACTTTGGAACGGAACGCTTGAAGAAACTAAAAACGCCACGGAAATGATACTGCGTTCCGGGAAGACTGGCGACCTCTCACGGAGTCTTGCGAGGATTCTTGTAGCGACCCTTGTCGTGGCCCTTGCCGCCGGACTTGTCGTCGCCCGGGCTGGGCGTCTTGGGACCCGCGCTGGACCTGGAGTGGCCGCTGCTTCCTTGTCCGCCTTGTCGTTGGTGCTGGAGTCGGCTTCCTCCTCTTCTTCGTCGTCGTCGTCCGAGATTTCGTAGAGACTGCCTTTGGGGGTCTTGTCGCTGGGTTTGTCGTCCGGTTCGGCGTCGCTGGACTCGTCCTCGCTAGCTTCGGACTCGGTCAGCCCCGAGGGCACTCGCTTCTTCTTCTGGGCGGCCTTCGGCGTCGGGCTGATCGAGGTCTTGCGGCTCGTGGGGGGACGGATGGTCGGAAGCCCGTCGACTTCGTAGTCCGAGTCATCCTCGCCCTTCTCGGTGTCCTGGAACGGCTTCTGATTGAAGATGGCGACGGGCTTGTCGTTCGCCAGCAACTGTTCCACCTCGTCGATGGTCGCTTGCAGGTCTTCGCTGGCCAGCAGCTTCTTCCAGTCGCCGCGGTTGGTGTTGCCCACCCAGTTGGGGTAAGGCGGGTCGCTGGTCTGCACGTCGAGAACGACCCGGGCCAAGGCACGGTTCGAAAGGCGCAGGTGTTCCGGGCGCGTGAGGTCGAGAGCGTGCGTCTGCTCCAGAAGCTCCGGGATGGACGCATAACCGTCCTCGTCGACGCGACTTGGGTCCAGGATACGCCCGATGATCACCTTGTAACGGCTTGGGTTGGTGCGGAGAACGGTCGCCAAGTCTTCTTGCGCGGGGACGTCTTCGTCGTCGTGGTCCGCCTTGGCCGCCTTGGCACTAGCCGAGTGTTTGGCTGCTTTTCCACCGAGCCACATCAAGTTATCATGCGCTCCCTTCTCGATCAGGCGAAGGAATCCGTAGAAGCCGAAGAGCTCGACGTTACGGCTCAGAAACTGAAACCGTGCCACAATGGCGTTCAGCTTCTGCTTGCGACGCTCGTTGGCCTTGGTTGTAGGGGCGTACAGCGCGCAGTCCAGGAAAACAGAACGGAACTGCATCACGAGGCGGTAGTGAGCCAGACAGAGGTCACGGTACTCCACCGGGTCATACCAAGCACGCTGTCCGCACCAACGGTACGCTAGGCGAACAACGACCGTTCCCAGTTCGCTGGCCGCTTGCTCTAGCTGCTCGAGGTCGGCTCGCAGCTTCGCGGAGACGTGGGCAGGCAGGTTCTGCAGGATCGAGGGAGCCCGGCGCAACTGTCGCTGCTTCTTCTTGGCCGGACCGACGGCCTTGGAACTACCGCGAGCACTGGGACGTTTCCCGTGATACGGGGAGGCGACAAACGAGAAGAGGGGGTGCGCGGGGACTTCGCCGCGCACCGCGGCGTCCGGATGTGGAACTACCACGACAGTGCGGTCCAGAACTGGCGGCAGCTCGTCGTCGTTGGCCAGCACGGACAAGGCCAGCGTGGCGAGGGCCTCCAGCCCTACGGACGCGTCGTTGGCGGCCAGGATTGGACGGAGGCGGTCCCAGAACGCAACCTGCGCTCTGAGAGTGGCGTGGTCGTCGTCCTCGTCAGCGTCGAGGCGGGCGCGTAGCTCCTTGGCGATCGTGGTGGCGGCGGAGGCCGTCGTCGAGCGCGTGCGCGGCTTGACCATGGCGAGAGGAGGGCGTGGCTGGTGCGGAGTGCGTCCGAAGCGGTAAATTGGCAAATGCGGAGAAAATGGCAACGGTGGTTGCCGAGTTGCGATCGATGGGGGACGACCTTGAAGTGTGGTCAGTCGGTCCCCATCTGTCTACGGGATCGGTTCCCTCAGAACGGTCGACCGTTCCTCTAATCTTCTTCGAAGAAAATGGTCAACCTGCTCACAAGCCGCGGAGTGATGTATCTGGATGACAGAGACCGTGGGTGGGGCGACTCGTGATGTCTACGGTCTACCCCGACCTGGATGGTTGAAGTGCGGGGCGCTCCTGGCGGCGAAGGACTAAGACGCCGCTCGCCTTCGATGAAGTCGACTCATTTTCGATTCGGAACGGTGCTTGTCATGGAGACTGTGGCTAATGCTCTTCTGTGGAGTCTGGAAGGCTCAGTCTCCCTCGTGGCGACTGGTTGGGCGTTCGCTCTTGCTCATTGGCACTGGTGGCTAGTACTTACGGTGTTCACTACCGTGTGGACGGTCACCGCTCCGCTCCGTGGGTTGATTGGGCGACTGCTGCTAACCACGAGCTCGTTCCTCTACAGGTGGACGGAGATCACCAAGGCGTGTCTACACCGTTACCGCAAGTACGTTCGCAAGCCGGAGATGTTGGAGCGACCGTGGTACTCTCGCTGGCACAAGTCGGCCGAAGCGTTGATTGGAACGCCCATGGTGGTGCTGGTCGCACGGAAGGAACACCTCGACGGCCTTGGACGGCTACTCTACAAATGGTTGGACGCTCAAGATGCGTGGTGGTGCGTATTCCTGCCCGACACCCTGGAAGCGACATGCTGGGCGTCGGCCCACTACTGGGAAGGCCTACACGTCGAGTCGGCAAGAACGACTGACCGTGCTGGGATCCTCATCTGGACGGTTTGGGCGGTGGTCACGGTGATCTTGTACGCTCTAAGCGTCTGCGTACTGTTCCTGTATGAGACTGTGGAGGGCGTTTGCCAAGGATGGCTGGGCGTTCTAGGCGTCCTAAGTGTGGTGAATTTCGCGTTCAGCGGCGCCGAAGGACTGGTCATCGCGGAAGGCGTCGCGTTGAACAGAACGGTGGTGAACGTGAGCGTGGGTGTGCTGTTGGTCGGCTTTGCCAGCCGTCTGTGGCACCTCTTCGAGACCGAGGAGCCTTCGCCGCTGGACAAGGTTAGCGATCGCTACAGAGAGTGGCAGCTGGCTATGGAAGAGCAAGAACAAGCAGAACGGCTCGCGGACGCCTTCTGGCGCATGGACGGTGGGACTGGACGCGCTCCTGCGGGTGCTGCCGAAGCCGTGCGAGCTGCGAACGCTGACCGCCGTGCCATGAGAGAGTCAAGAGCCTTACAGCGTGCGCGATGGGAGAGCGTCCGTGCTGCGGAGTTCGCCAAGGCCGAGAAAGCGAAGGAGGAGGCTCGGCGAGGACGCCGAGGTGTCGTCGGGGAGGATGTCCCGAGTGAGAACGGTCCGTACCGTTCCAGCGTTATCCGTCCTCGCTCGGGGTCGCCCGGGGAACAGCTGTTTGAAGCTGGACCCCGTATGGGGCAAAGGAGACCACACTTCAAGGTCGTCCCCCATCGATCGCAACTCGGCAACCACCGTTGCCATTTTCTCCGCATTTGCCAATTTACCGCTTCGGACGCACTCCGCACCAGCCACGACCTCCTCTCGCCAAAGAAGCAGGGTACAGTTCCTCGCTGTGGAGAAGCCAGCGTCGGAGGTCTGTAGCAAGTCAAGCGTCGGTTACGTGAGTATCGAGCGTCAAGTCCGGTCCCAGTGTCAAAGGGATACACGTCGGCCAGCAGCTCCAGGAGCTAGCGCAAGTCGGGGCAGGGCGAGGAACGTTCGTGTGGCACGGACTGACGGAACGGTGTTGAACCAGACCGTTCTCCAGTGAACTGAAGGAAAAAGAAGACGATCAAGCGTCGGGGCAAGTTGGTCAGAAGATTACAAGGATACAAGAATTGAAGAATTGAGCGTGAACTAGGATTGAAGATGGAAGACTCGGAAGAAGAACGAAGTGATATTGAAGTAGAAGCTGTGGAAGAACAGTTGGAGGAAGTCGGTGGCGGGACGGCTGCCGGACACGGTTTGGAACCTCGACCTAGAGGTGTGTTTGAAGAATTGTGGGAAGAAGAAGAAGCAGACGAGCTGAAAGAAGATGCTGATGAGGAAGAAGAGGAGGACGCCGGCGTCAAGACCGAGCCCGAAACGGAGGTCAAGACGGAGCACGGCGAGGAGACGGAGCTCTATGAGGAGTCGGGCTACTACGAGACTGAAGAAGTGTACGAGACGGAGCCGCCGAGGGAGGAGCGTTCTCAGTACGGTTCGTCCGCATACCCGGAGTACGGTGGAGTGTACTATACTGGACCGGGGTACGGCCCGTACGGCGACTATGGAAGCTACAGTCAACCGTTGGAGTATGAAGGCTATGGGGAAGCGTACGAGGAGCCTCGGTACCATCGGGGGCCGAGCGGCTTCATCACGAGGTACACGGGACCCGAGACGAGGAGGATCGAACAACCTACCTTCAGCTGGAGACCCTCGGCGCCCAGGGCCCTGCGACCTCCGGCCACGAGGGTGCATGGACCCCCTCCGGGATGGCAAGAACGGTATGGCGGGATGCCCGTACCCAGACGAACGGCTGCTCCGTCCGCCCCGAGCCGAACTGTTCCGCCGCGCGTCTCCAAGAAGCAAGTAACGGTGAAGAAGGAACCCGTATCGCTGCCCGTGAAGCCGTCGTCGAAGGCGCCGACTGCTGCTAGACCCTCCGGGTCCCTGCCAGTTAAGGCCCCTACGTGGACGAAGCCGGTAGCACGAGCTAAGCCTAAGGGTGGAGCGGTTGGAGCTACGGGAACGCCTCGGATGGCGCCTCGAACGGTCCGACCCCAGTCGGCTGCGCCCCTGACTTCGATTGCCCTCACGCATGTGGTGTCGAACGCGGTGAAAGTGCTGCCACTGTTCCACTCGGCTGGAGTCACGGTTGAGAAAGCTAGAGACTTTTGGGAAGCGTTCGAAGACACTACGAGAGGTCTTCCGGACCGTTCTCGACTATTAGTGTTCCGCCAGAAGATCAAGGGAAGTGAGGCCGAGCGCTGGTGGAACAACTCGAGCATCAAGACGTTCGAGACGCTGAAGATCCGCTTTCATAACCACTTCCTAAGCCGAACGGCTGACGAATTGTGGGAACGGTTGCACTCGACCAAGCGCGCACGAGGAGAGTCAATTGAGGAGTGGGGAGATCGCGTGTCGGACCTCTGTGACTCCCTGGATTACCCTGACCCGAGAATGAGGTACCAGCTCTTCCGCCGGGGACTAAACAACCGTCGTATGCAAGCGATTTTGGATTCGAGCCCCGCCTGTGCTATCCCTGAAGCGTGCGAGTGGCTTATGGCCAAGGACATGTACCGTCCGGCAGAAGAAGACGAGGATTTCGACGATGGAACGCCGGCGAAAAACGGGTCCAAGTCTGAACAGTCCAGTCTGCTCCTGCCTGTGCTGGATCAAGTGAACGCTCTGGCGCAAGAGGTGAGAACCTTCGTAAAAGGCGAGAAGGAGTGGAGGAACAAGGTGAATAACCAGTTGCAAGCTCCTCGCCAGAACTCCTACCAGGCACCGTCTACTGTTGCCGCGATCCCGCCGCCGGCTCCGCCCGCGCGTCCGAGTCCGCCGCAGCAACAAGGGAACGGTCGACAGTTCCGGGGAATACGGATGGAGGAAGACAGTCGTGCTCAGGACGGAGCGCCGATCTGTGGACGCTGTCACTTTCTGGGGCACGGTCGAGAGACTTGTCGCCGACGGTCCATGACGTGCCGCCGTTGCAACCAATTCGGCCACGTCATGGCTGAGTGTGAGCAACCGTCCAACTCAGGCTACAACTCGAGCGAGAGACGCCACTGTGCTTTCTGTGACGACAACAGCCACTCGACGAACCAGTGTCCTGCTATCGCGAGGCTGCGTGCCTTGGACGCTCAGCAGAACGCTGCGGCGAGCCAGGCCGAACCTCGTCTCTGAAGACGGCAAGAGGAAGGGGAAGGGAGAGCCGCTCCTTCCTCTGGCCCGAAGAACGGCTCGGAGGGTGATCGCGGACGCTTAACTATTGAGGAGCGTGTCGAGGTCACCGTCCCTAATGAGGTGGTGGAGAGAGAGAGTGAGAGCAGAACGGAGTTTAAGTCGGCGAGAGCAGCCCGGAAATGGATGCTGCCACCGAGGGAGACGAAGAGCGAGAAGCGCAAAGCAAAGTGAAGGCTTATGCTAAGTTCAAATAGGCTCACGCCTTGGGCCGCTTCGCAGTCCTGGCTGAGCCAGAGGCGGAGGACCAGACAGTGACGGACGAAGAAGAGGAGGCGGAAGCCCCGTATGCATACCCTCCTGACGTGGCGGACCCACTCTGGACCGAAATGGGCGAGATGGTGCCGGACTCGGCCGAGTCGGAGACGACTTACTCCCAGGAGGGCCGAGCCACTGATGCTAGTCAACCTAATCCAGATGCGGACGAGATCATGCTAAGTGCGGAGGGAACAGTGTCGTCGAGTTACATTGGATCCTCCCCACCTTCCCAACCCAGATCGTGGACGACGACGCAGGACCTCGCCTGCCCTTTTTCGCTGCAATCAGACGGGGAAGCCCTGCAACCTCAGATGGAGGTGGAGACCCAGGCGCAGCCGGAGTGCGGCGGATCGTTGCCGGTCCACGGTGAGGGGGGACAAAGGCACCGGCAACCGGAGGAGCCAACCCTCAGCCAAGACGGGTTCAGTTTGGAGCAAACCAAAGTAGCTCCGGGCATGCCCCAACAACTGCCCACCTTCCTGATTCCATTTCAGGGATCATTGACTACGGTACCGCAGAATGGACAATGCGCGTACGCCGCATTATATGCGACGATGACGACCACGACGGAAACGGCGTTGCACTTCACGGCAGATGTGGTAAAAGGTATCAACTTTATGAAGAAAAGCATTTACACGTTGATGCTAGCCAACCTGGCTAATGACGTGGATTGCAAGGTGGTGGACCCGCGCAGGGAACTTCGCAGGTTGTACCCATCCCAACCGGCACCAACGGACACAGCGGTAGCCACAGCAGCGTTGTATGCACACTATACGCAGGAACGGGCGCGGACGGTGAACTCGCAGATCCCGACGGCCTTTTGGGCGGGCCCCGAGGTGCTTAGAGCCATGGCGCAGTACCTGCGCGAGCCGCTCTTCATGTTAGATATGGACCAACACAATGACACGCACGTGCAAAGGTACTACTACCGTGACTACACACTTCCGAACGGTGACACTCACGAAACTGGGTATGGTGGATCCATGGACGATGTCACGGCCACGGACATGCTCGCACATTACGCAAGATTGCACGTGTTACCGGTGCTGTTGGTACTAAAGGGGCATGAGGGGCACTTCTACGGGGTGCATCACGGTGACATTGCCGTCAAGTGGCACGCAGAAGGCGACCTGGAGTTCACACATGCCAACTGCAGTGAACAACCATGGTACTCGGAAGTTCTTGCTCACATCGACTATAGTCAAGGCCTCCTTGCACAAGTGGACTACCTCAGCGATGACGAGGCTACTAATACCATACTAATTGGGGCCATGGAAAGACGCGCGCGGCTGGACATCGTACATGACCGGCTGAATATGGACAGGTTAGACCGGGATCCATACGCCATCGCCACCTTGGAGAGCGGTCTGAGGGCAGAGGAAGACAGACTTCAGGTACTCGCGGGGACGGGAAGTCTGGTGTTCGAACAGGGTGCCGCCGCGGAGGCAGAGGGAAGGGGCAGAGGGGCTAAGCGCAGCCCCATTTCCCCTCAAGGCAGGGTGGTGCTACCTACGTTACAGCGCATTCTTAATGCTATCAATATGGACCCAGAACTCGTCTCCGATCGGTCCAAGTTCCGACAGCTCAAGGCAGAAAACGCAACCGCAATCCGGACATGGCTTAGACAGGGGTCGCAAACGCGGAGGCAATTGACATTCAATGGAGGACCGGCAGACTTCATCCCATTAATGAGATGGCTGCTCGCACACCGCGCGGAGATGCAGAGCCTCTGCAGATACGTACCCTACCCAGAAGTGATGGCCAAGATGATCCCGCATGAGTTGTTGTTGCAATGGGGGGAATTGGAAGCCTATGACCTCCAGATTGCTACCCTCAGTAGCGTGATTGGTCACGATGACGTGCCTACTTCAACGAAAGAGTACTGCCGCTCGTGGTTAGCCGCGTGTACAGCAGCTGCCGGAGCGGCACGAGACAGGCAGTTGGCGAAGAATCCACAGCGCTGGAAACGGCTGCAGGGCCTATATCCAGCGGCACCAGACTGTGCATGCCCACCGGGCGTCCGGGAAGAGTCCTGGTACATACTCCACACGCTCCCTCACGCCGTATGGGCGTGGAAGGCGACACATTGGGGCTGTCTCCCTAAATCACAATTGGGGGCCAGTTTCAAGGCGCATCCGGCAGTACAACAAGTGTGTCAACATATTGTGGACGACGCAGCATGGGGATTCACGGTGTTACTTCCGACAGGTATCACCTGGGGGGCTAGGTTGGACGCGATGGCGGCCGGTCTAGCCGCTGCGCCGCGACGCTAAGGGCTTCCCAGCCCGGAATACGGCCTCGGACCCAGAGGGTCAGCCGAGGCCACAAACGGTGGGCCCAGCAGCAGAAGCAGCAGGCACCACCACCAACATCCCAAGAGTGCAGACCAGTCGGCGCGCGACGCGACAGCAATCGCGGCAGCCACAGCAGGGAGCAGAGGGGGGAACGAGAGGCGGCCGTAGAGCGCCTCGGCAACGGACACTTGGGGATTTCTTTCCCAGTGTTACGTGGCAACAACACGATCAACAAGTCCGTCGAGACTTTAAAAGCGCAAAGAAGAAGGAGGCAGCGACACGTCGACGGGAGGAACAACGGGAGGCAGGCGCGGACAGGCACGCACCCGCGGGCCTGCACACGACAGAGCGGACGTTTAGCTGTGTCACTTTAAATGTCAACGGATTCGGTAGCCGTGAAGCTCAGCGGGACGCCTTTTTCAGGGAATTTAGACAAGTGGACGCCCACGGGCGCCAAGATGTCGTGTTCCTGCAAGAGACTCACGTACTATCTGGCGAAATCGAACACATGGCTTCTCTCCACGCCAAACAGTGGGGGTTCCGGCGAGACACCGCACCGGAGCCGCTGTCTTTCTGGTCCGCGGCCAAGGAATGCAAGGGGGGGTGGCGATGCTGATTAACCCGTACGGGCGACTGCGAACTCCGACTCCATGCCTCACTCAGCACTGGAGCCGAAACTTCATGGCCATTACTGGCACCTATGCTGGGGCCACTGTACTGCTGATGTGTGTCTATGCCCCGCACCAACGAGGCAAACGAGAATCTTTCTACAGACGGCTTGGGCGACTCGAATTGCCCATGGTAGACAAAATCGTACTCGGCGGGGATTTTAACTGCACGATGGACTCGAGGTTAGACCGCAGCTGGTACCGACAAACATCGGATCATGAGTCCCATGCTCCGGCGGCTGTACTGGCGAAGTGGGGGCTGGTGGACGCACTGGAACCACCAGCGGACGTAGGACATCTGAACATGGACGATTACTACGAAGCCACGCACACTTACCGTTACCAGGTACGCGCAGGGGTAGAGGCGACTGCACGGCTGGATCGATGGTACGTCTCTGCGCCATTAGTGGAATGGGTGGCAGCGGTTGAAGTCAGACGCACCGGGACCACGGCGGATCACAAGGCGGTCCGACTCCACCTCCGGAGCCCAAACGACCCAGTCCGCGTGCGGAAGCCAGCGAAAGTCTACCCACCGCCGCATCTGGCGGCTGAGGCAGTCCGAGAACTCATGACCCGACAACTACAGAGTTTCAGTGAGCGGCTGGATGAGGACACGCCAGATGCAGTTACCTGGGCACGTGCATGGGACGATTTCAAGGTAGAGCTGCGGAAGGAGACCCTGGGAATTATCAAACGGCGCAGACAGACTGCCAGGGCCTCATACAAACAACGTATGCGCAGGTTGCTCAAACAGGAATGCAGACTGAGGGAGCAAGCCGCGGGGATAGCAGCTACCGTGGAATCCATCACGGATAATTTAGATGTGCTTACACTGACGGAGGGTCGGGGAGGCACTCCTCTGCAGAGGATCCGGACGGCGATAACTGCTTGTACGACACACCGTGCAGCAGCACACCAAAGGCGACTCTTCAGAGCAGGGGGGCATGTCACGGGGAGAACATCGCGAGCTATGTTCCGACGGGTTAGTACCAAGTATGCAGACAACGAAATACACAGACTCGACGCGGCCATCGGGCATACGGCGAGAGGGGTTCACGATAAAGCGGACACCCTCGCCGATGCCTGGGCGCCGATCTTCCAACAGGCACGATCCACACCGGCGGCGCGGCAAGCGGTGCTGCATTGGCTGGGGGAGCAGGGGCAATACAAGGAACTGTTGGCTGACCTAGCCACACCGTTCTCTGAAGCCGAAGTGGCGGCCGCAATCGGTGCCTCCAAACCGGGAAAGGCCTGTGGGCCCGACAGACTGGGGAATGACTGGTATCGAGACTTCGGCGAACAACTCACACCGATTCTGACGAAATTGTACAATTGCTGGGCCCCACAAGGAATTTTTCCGGTCTCGTTCCTGGAGGCTGATATCTTCTGTTTGAGGAAAGGAGGTGAGACGACGGACCCGCTCAATTTCCGGCCCCTAGCACTGCTTGATACCGACTACAAGATACTAACGCGCATGATGGCCACGCGGACTAGCCGGAAGCTAAGCTTCATCATCCATCCGAATCAGAACGGCTTTGTGCCCCGGCGGACCATTCACTCGACGATCGACTTATTCACCGCTGCACAGGCAGCGGCAGCAGCGGACCCTGCAATGGCAAAGGCCCTCGCATTGCTTTTAGACTTCTGTAAAGCGTATGACTCGGTGGATCGCGAGTTCATGTACGCCGTCCTGCGGTGGATAGGCTGCCCCGAACAGTACGTCCAGGCGCTGCAGGCACTTCATGATGGCACTCAAGTCAGATTCTTAGCGAACGGGTATCGCTCCCGCTGGGTCAAGGTCAGTTGTGGCATCCGCCAAGGCTGCCCATTGGCGCCGCTGCTATTCCTCCTGGTGCTGGAGGCACTCTACCGTCGTATAGATGCTGAACCTAGGGTGCAAGGGATCATGCTGCAGAGCGCCGCGGGGGAGGTGCAACTCAAAGTCGGGGGGTATGCAGATGATTCCGCTAGCTACGTTCGCTCGGAACCGGAGGTAGACATCATACTGGAAATTACTGGAGAGTTTGCGCTGGCGTCGGGACTCCGCCTCAACGAAAACAAGACGTTGGTGATCGCATTAAACCCGGACGCCATCCCGCTCTTGGCACAACTACCAGCACCGTTGCAGGTACAAGCGGTCACGAAGCTGTCACGATATCTGGGAATACCGGTTGGCAGTGTGCCGGACCCGACGTATACCTGGAAGCTGGCGCGCACGCAACTGGTGACGCGATTGGCTTTGGCGACCCGGAAGACCATGACGGCCGACCAACGCAGTCTTGTGGTGGCGGCTGTGGTTATTCCTAAGCTATTGTATATTGGACGGCACCAGTGGCCCTCCAAAAAGCTGATTGCATCGTTTCAACGCATGATCCAGAACTTTGTCTGGCACGCGCGCTTCACGGAGGACAAGGTGGAAGGCAGGGCGTGGCTGGATCAGCAAGTTGCTGAACTACCGCGGAAGGATGGGGGCCTCGCCATTCCAGACCTCAAGCTGGAACTGCTCGCACATGCGGCTGTGACAGTAAATGCGTGGGCACTCGATGCCGACACATCTACACTGATTGTTGGGGATGTTGTGGCCGGAGACGGCGCGTGCAGCCCGGCAAGACAATTGTACGTTTCACCTCGGCATACGCCACGGCCGAAGCAGACACCGCGGATCACGGAGTCCTTGTGGACCACAGGGCTCAGTCTGTGCAACGCTTACGGTGGGGTGGTGGCGCTGACCGACAAAGTCGCGATGGTGGTCGCGCTCGGCTGGCTACTGCAATTTCGCGGGCCTCTCACTCACTGTTGGAGGGGGTGTCGGCTGCACCTGGATGCCTCAGCCCTGAGCGGCAGCTTATGGCAGCGATATACAGCGGTGGAGGCGACATCACATGGATTGTTTTGTACGGAGTGGGTGCCATATCTGGTGCTGTCCGACCTGCGTTTGATCTCAGAAGCGGGGAAGCTCATCAACCCGCGAGTGAGATTTTGGAGCATTTGCTCCCAGGGGGTGCAACTGAAAGACATTATCCACTGGTCATGGACCAGCCCAAACTGCCTCATCGTCACGGCTCTTGGTACACCGCTCACCAAGACGATGCAACGCCACGTTGGCTACCTCATCCAAGTGATGTTACTGAATTATCCTCAATTACTAGTGCCTGGGGGCCATCATGGCGAAATACGGTATTCCACTAAGGACGAGGGTCACATTCCAATTACTCGCGGACTCAATAGTCAGCGGCAGTTCATCAATCTCACGGAGGGGCAGCATGCTGAGGCGGGGCTACCACTACCACTGGTGACCTCACACCAGGAACTACTAGGGTAGATGCAGGCGGATGTGGGGACTGGAGCAGTCATCGATTACGTGCATCCACACCCGAGGCTTGCCCGCATGGCTTGTCTGTGGGCGGGCAATCGCCGGTGGAAATCAACGCGCAAAGCATATAAAAAGCAGCTTGGAGCTGCGAAGAACGACAAGGGGAGGGCACTCAGCACTGCGCGGCAACAAAAATGGGCAGCGCTGAGCCCGGCCGCGGCTACGGGATTAGGATCTTTGACCTGGAAGCGCATCAGGAGGATTGTGGGGCTGAACCCCTGGGGGGAACAGCTCTTGGTTCGTGTCAAATTGCACGCAATTTCGGTGTTTAATCCGGTCACAGCGGGGCTGGGCTGCCCGCACACAGGGTGCGAGCGGGTCGGCCGGGTGGATTTATATCATGTTTTCTGGGAATGCGCAGCGGCACGGCGGCTGCGCGAGATCCTAATATGCAGGTGGAAAGCGGCTGGGCTGCGGTTGGAGTCCTACGAGGAGGCGGTGTTTGCGCTCGCGCTGCCGGAAATGCCGGCCAAGCTGGCGCGAGTCACAGGAAAAATAGTGGCAGCAGGATCGGATGCAGAAACGGCGAGCATTGGTGATGCAGTGGAACGCATGGTCGCGAACTGCTGGAGCATCGGCGCGGCGACATATCTCCTGGCAGTGTGGCGTTGGAGGGTGGCACATTTCGATGCGCTTAACGATGTGTCCGCCACCTACCACACTGCAGGGCTGCGGACGCGGCTACGCTACGGGCATATGGATGCGACCCGGGACTACGCGGCCACTGTGCCGCCGGACATCGGACACCGGCTGAGCGAGGCGATCTGCGGGGTACTGGGAGCAGGTTGGGAGGAAGCGGTGAACATGCCGCTCGGTTTCACGCACGCGTACTTGATTGCAGTGGCAGGATCACGGGATGGCAAGTCCCGGAAATGCAGCAGCGGCATTCTCATCGC
The DNA here is from genome assembly GCA_009729435.1 of Phytophthora fragariae. Taxonomy (NCBI): domain Eukaryota; phylum Oomycota; class Peronosporomycetes; order Peronosporales; family Peronosporaceae; genus Phytophthora; species Phytophthora fragariae. The sequence goes on along the minus strand of QQOI01000040.1, from coordinate 518,897 downwards.
CCAGATACACAAGAACACAGGCAACTACAGGATCAAGCAAGTCGGCAGCAAGAGGTACGCCGGGGCGAACGTGACGCTCTTACAGGCGGTGCACCTCGGCTTATTGTGGGGACTACGTAGGTGCCGCTCTCAGCACTGGGAGCAAGTACACATCCTTGGGGACCATCCGGATGCGCTTCGACAGCACATTACCCGGCGGCAGCCCCGGGCGCGGCACACCCAAGGGGACTACTGGAAAGTGCGCCGGAGTGCGGATGCGGTGGGCGTGCGAAGTTGGACACTCCAACACCGCGAATACAACCGGACAGCCAACGCGCTGGCGAAGTTGGCCCACACGACGGGCCACGATACGGAATGGCGCGGCCAGGCATTGCAGACGGCAGGGGAGTGCTGGACCGGCATCGCAGGATTTGTCAAAGAAGATGTGAAGCATTGGCTTCTGGAACATGCAAAATCGACGGACACGCCCGTCGTGGAGGGTACGGTGTAACCTCCTAAGGGGGCCGGCCCCCTGCCACAGGCAAGCGGACGGCAGACAGACTCTACGATAGCACTATTGGCATCGCAGGGCATGGGCATTAGGTGGCGTTAGCATCAGTTAATTGACATTAATGTACCTCACTTCAAAATCAAAAAAAATCACAAAGTTTTATGACAACGACTACATATAGTAGTCTGCAGTGGGTGCATCCAGACCTTTTGTTAAGATACACCTTTTGTGCAAGTACCGTATGCAGGGCTTGGTAGTACTGTAACAGATTTTTCTGAACTACTATTACTACTAGTAGAACTGTAACAGTATTTTCTACTATTACTACTGTAGTAGTAATTTGCTAGAACGACAAGAAAATTACTAGCTGGAATAGTAGCGCTACTCATTTCATGGTGGTGGCGGCGGAGGCGGTGTTGCGGCGGTGGTATGAGCGTTCACGGGCGATCTGGATGTTGCGAAGCAAATTGAAGAATGGGCAAAACTTCACCGCTGTCGGCACTCGAGTTGAAAGCTCACGTCGATCTCTACTACCGGACCCTAGTGCTTGAAGCCCCCCCCCCCACACACACACACCACCACCACCACACGCACACACGCATCTGAATTAGCAACTTTGATCAATATATCTATAGAATGAACCGTGAAAGCGAGATCTAGCCCACATTCTGCAACCAGTCCCGTCAATTTTGCAACCACCCAACGTTAAAAACGGTGAGCAAGCCGCCGTGCTAGTAGCTCGCTAGTACTCCTTGATTGCTACATGTAGTTGAGTTACAGTACTACATGTAGCTACTATCCGAATTGCTAGCTGCTATAGTAATAGTAGTATTATTATTATATAGTATAGTATTGTAGTTGCATTTGGGTTAAGTCCTGCTGGTATCATGAGCTGAGTTCGAACGATCTCATGCTACCGAGCTATAAAATTTCTCGCGACTAGCAAAAAACTAGCGGACTACTGGTTGAATACATTAAGCTCTAGCTTCGCTGTCTCACATAAGTTGGATTAACAATGGTGTTCTGCAAGTATCAATACTACTACTACTACTACTACTACTGGTACATGTATTAATAGTAGCTGCTTAGTATTTGCCAGTCACCTGTGCATGGAGGCGCACCAGATGCCCCTCGGTCGAAGGAAAGTTATTATAACCAGACTCATATGTCAAATTTCATCAATGCGGTAAGCTGAATTGACTCTACTTCCATGGTGGGCCATCACTGCCTTAAAATGTTTAAAAAGCCCACCGCTCCTTCAGTCATCACTACATGTAAATACGTTGCAAATGCACCATACCAGCGCCCCGCATTTCGCTTCGATCAAAGTTCTTTAGCTATCCCAGCCTACGCAAAGCTCTCGTTTGAATCCATATCAGACAAGCTTTTCCGTATTTACAGCCATACTCAAGCTCTCAGACTGAGCATCGATGGCATGCAAACCCACATACACGAGGGGCGCGACTACAAGCTCGGACAGCGAGTCTTGCAGAGTGCGTTTCGCATCAATTCCAGGCTGATCGGAAGGCCTCGAAAATTACGAAAATGGCCGAACATGTTTTCCTCCCGCTGAAAGTATTTAACGTATTTAACGTTAAAACATTTTTTGCATTCATACATGTAGCTATTAACTCGTTTTTAGCTACATAACAACTCGTCCAACCGGACGAGTAAGACGCTACGGAATGGTCTTTATTTGTTCAGCTTTTTATACGTATAGAAGTATAGTACGGTTAATTACTTCTACTACATGTAGCGCATTGGCTCGTCTGCAGACTTCTGCTAGTGGGCCCGGCTCCGTAGTCCTCGACTCGGCCAGGCGCTGTGGCTGGGATGAGATATTCACTTGTTCGTACGCAGCTCATGTCCCAATTCATCATGAAGTATTAATACATGTACATTGTTCTACAGTGTGGCTTGTGGCCTCGCGGTGCAAGCAAGGAGGTGAAACAGACGACATTACACAGCGCGTGACCAAATTTATTTTTCATGCCTCATACATGTACAAACAATTCAAGTTCAAGCTGTACATGTACCGAATTCTAGTACTGTAGACATCCTCTACTGTGCAGACTGAGCGCGATGGAGGCGCACCTGCTTCAAATTTGGGTCCAGCCGGTTAAAAGCAGCAAATGTCCCAATTGAAAAAGCTCCTGGCGGCGGGACAGTGATCTGATCTAGTTTTTTTCTGCCTCGGCTGTGGCAATCTGAAGATTGTGAGCCATTTATTTCCTGAGGCGGGCAAACTTTATCCTAGTGCTGTGCAGTCAATCCATGCAACCGACTCGGCTAGCAAATTTTTCTTCACCGTCGTGGTGCGCCATTTTCCAATTCGCCTTCGTCGACTAACGCGAGCGCAGTAGTCAAGAAACATGCGTCTGACCCAAGTCGCACAAGTCGTGCTGGTGGTTCTAATCGCCCTGTTCGCGAGCTACGACGCTTCCGCTGCAACGACCAAGAACAAGATCACACCGTCGACCGCGAACTCTTTTGTCGCGGGTTTTCGAAGTCTGCTGGCTCTCGGTGATGCATCAACTGATCTGCTAGCCAGCGATGAAGAGCGAGTCAGCAATGCGGCGACGGCAGCAGCAGAAGGAGGCCGTGCTGGTGCAGGGGCCACTGGAACTGTGTCGAGTGCTACCACCGGAGGAGGAGGGACGATCACTGTGACGAAATACTGGAACAATGGCCTACTGCAGAAACTGGAGAGATGGTGGAAGAAGTTGTTGCACCGCAAAACTGAAAGCAAGAGCCCGAGTCGTCGGCTGCGGGCTCCGAAATAGATGGTGCTGGTTAAACTCACCTCGGGCTCAGTATGTTCACGCGACTGACGTACAAGACGAGGAGTAAATACAGAAGAAATATCAACATTACTAGTATGTATGTCATCCCAACACCCTTCACGTTTTTGCCATCGCTGAAGCACACTTTACAGCCTTTCCGGGGTCTGCCACAGCGCAGAGGCTCGTACCGCTAGTTTCGAGACTTTACGGTGGTGGTATTTTCTTTTCGTTCTCGATTATCCATCGTGCAAGACTTTTAAAAGATTACATTGCTAACTACTTCGAAGTAACTCGTTACTACATGTAGGAAGGTTAGTATTATTAAAAATTATACTTGCAATGCAGGTTGAAGGCGTAAGTTATGCTGGATTCAAAAGCCATACTTCTCTGGACCACTTAAGAATCGACAGTTCACTCTGGCGCCCATACCTCGTCTTCTAAAACGATGTTGCCGGAGCTCGATACCTTAAAATGTAGCTTTAGTTGCGGCCTTTCGCGGCATATTTTTTTATTCTGCATAACGGCTGCAAATAGCTAACTACCAAGGGAGTTTTGTGTGCTCTGTAGGTGCGAATTAGGTTATTTTGCGGAGCATCGCTATTTTTTAGCGATATTAGACAAAACTAGTATCAGCGTAATCAGCAGGTAAAACTGCGCGAGTCTCGTCCAATCCGAACACTCAGAAACGCTATAGAAACGAAGTGGTGCCTGCTCTAAACGTGAGGTTTTTCCCTCTGTTAAATTGAAAAGACAACTGTTTCTATATACCACAGCTGGGTTGACCAATCAGAACACTCGTACCTATGTGGATAAGAATTATGTGGTACACCTCGGTGAATTAGGCTACGTTTTATTGCATCTGTTTTAATGTAGCCACTCCATTTGCGTACACTTCAGGGTCACACACTATTGAGCTTGGTATAAGCCCATTCTTGATGTAGTGCTTGCTGACGCGCGGAAGACGAAAGTCGTTGTCGCCTGCGTGCTTGATAATGCAATCCATCACCTTTTGAGGGGTTAAGAAGCATTTGTCAAGCGTGCGACTCGGTAACAGCTCAAACGACGCCATTACGACTCCAATGAGCACGTCAACCTCGTGCGTATGCTGCCTGTACTGAACCGACTGAATGGCATTAAATACCGAGAGGTCAAGGACGTTCATATCCGGAGACTTGGCCGGTTGAAACTCCATACGAATGTCCCACCCTTCCTCCTTCGATCCTTGCTGAACACTCGCTTTGGTTACAGCCCCGTGAGGGCTTGCATTGTCGTGTTGGACGCGTATGCGTCGACGCTTTGATCCTAGTAATAAATTAGGATAGTTAGTTTCATAAATATCATACGTAGCCACTCTGTTACCAACCTGGCCACTTGGCTCGAATTGCCGGAAATACTTTTTCCACCAGCATCTTAGCGTACTCCTTCGACGTCATGGAAACATTTTTAGTCTCCCAGTCACCAGCTAAGCGGTTAGCGGATGACCGTTGTGCTTGTACCCGCTCAACGACTGGCCAAATGCCAATCTTGCCGTCGAAATATTTGCGACGGCGCAAGTCGTATCTAGGTCGCGCAACTGCTGCGAGAAACATTACCTTTCCAATATATGTCTTGTTGGCACATGTATGATGGGGCAGATTTTCGGTGGGCGACATGTAGTAGTGTGTTGAACCTTTGTACATGTTAAACCACTTTTCGTCGATATGCACGACGTCGTACATATCGACGAAACGAGGCTTCCTAAGGCCTGCGCATTAATCGACAACATATCGCAAACAATAAATTACCGAATATTAAAAAAAATAACAAACTGCTGGCCTACCCATTGGCGGACAAACATGCTTTAAAGCGAACTCAAGACGCCGCTTTTTGTGCTCGGCTGTCAAACGAGGTTTGACAGTCGAGAAGCGGCGGCGCAGATGCCCCGCTTTCACATACCGCTGAAGTGTGGAGCGAGGAATACCCAATGCCGCAGCGAGGCTCCGCTGAGTTTGGCGGAGCGGCAAGGGCACGCTCTCCACCTGCGTGACGACGTCCGGGTAACGTAGGCCTCGAGGTCGGCGGCGAGCGCGCGCGGTTAGAACTTGCGGCGTCTTTCGCTTGTTCCAAATTGACGTGATTGTTTGTCGGTGGCAAGCAAATTTGCGGCTTGCTTCTGCCTTAACACCCCGAGGCAACTTGTCATTCACAGCCTTCGAGCTGAGGTAAACCAGCACCGCAAGCTTTCGCTCTGGAGACAGGTTCGGCTGGTTGCGGTGGCGGCCCATGGTGGCGGAGAAGTTGCGAGTGTCGGTGATTTCCAAAATGAAGGTGAAATTTTAGCTGGCTCGACATTTCCCTACACCTAGCAAAATTTTAACCAATTAAACACGTTTGTGGTCCACATAAAACCTCATTGTCGATTCTTAAGTGGTCCAGAGAAGTACTTATGAGAAACAGTGAACTAGTACTGCGCACTTGCTATTAGCGCTATTGCAACCGGGGTAGCAATGCAGGACGCTGGAGACTGCACTCATCCCAATTACATTTCAAGTTTCGCTTTCCAGAAATTTTGCAATTTGCAGAGTACTGAGTAGCTATTACTGGTGCCGGTATACCTTAATTAAAAATTATAAAAATATATATTTGTACATCACAGCAATGCGGATCGATCAACTTCACCGCCTATCCAGCTTTGAAACGGTCCCCCGGGTGAATTATCTCCACCAACTGTGTGTAGGCTTCCAACGCGTCTATGCTGGAACTGGAAGATCGACGAGCTAATCCTTTCCATGCTGTTTTTCAGATGCGGGTCGTTTCCCAGTCCTGAGTTAACTGCAAGTCAAGTCAAGATGTCAAAAACCTGAAGAACCGAATCCCACATGCTGTGCTGGTGTCCGTATGTTTACTATCCGTGCCGGACATATGCCGGACCACTTAACGTTTTATACTATCTTTTGTATACCTGTCGATTCACCCCCGACACATTTCGGACCACCCAGCTTTAATATTGATTTTTGTATGCCGAGTCTGCCCACACAACTACCCAGGGCGTACAACCATCGGCCGCTCGCTCCACCACCCCCTGCTGGTTGAGATGGTGCTGGTGGTGTACCGCACGGCGCCGAAGTGCCAGGTGCGCTGCTGCGTCAACTCGCAGTGTCGCATGCTTCAGGCGATCCGAGCGTTCCTGGATTGCACAGCGACGAGCTGCCTGACTGGAAGTTGGTTATTAATAGCAATGGCACCACCAACTGTGACGACGTTCCTATCCTGGACACCCCGCCGTCTACCACTTCGCCCATCAGCAGTCCCAGTAATAATGCATCGAGTTGCATCGAGTCGCCGATCCCTGTTAGAAGCTCGGCCATGTGCTTGGAGGAACTGTACACGATCACCGAGGACACCGAGAACCTCCACATCTAAACGATGTGGTACGACGGAAGGACGAGTTGCCACCTACTGGTTCAGTCGCTGCGCGCACTGTGATCTGGCTCCGGCATCCGATCACCGGCAATCACCGGACGCCAGCACTGCCGACCCAGCAGTGAAGACAGCGCGGCAGAAGGTAAATCGACGGCTGAGATCTCACACCTCATATGTAGGATATGAGATGTGAGATCCTAGGCAGTGAAGCCATTGTTACAGGAGACCCAGAGGGATAGCCTTCTTGAAGGCGCTGCTAGCGCAGGATTTGGCTAAGCTGCTCAATTCATGTCAGTTTGCATTTTACCTTACCGTGCACAGGTAATCCGGGGTACAGAGACCCGGGACATCGAACAAAGTTAACTTTTCACCGTCGGCAAGCTCAACAAGATGGTGGATGCGGCGGCAGACGAAGAACTGACCATCGACGTGCCAGCGCCGCTGCCAGACCCGACGGGCAACACGCGCGGAACGTTAACAGAGAACGTTGCTGCGACTGCGCGCCAGGGATCGCGCCGGTACCAGTGGACCGGACCATTCACGGTACCCAATCCGGGGTTCGCTGGGTTGGGGAGTGGATCAGAGGATGTCGAGATGCCCACGGCTTCTCCCGGTGGCGAGGGATCTCAAGCTGGCGATGGACAAGATGAAGATTCTGGTGTCCAGTACGCCATGAGTAACGCCCCGGCACTCCCCGCCGCCCCAAAGTACAGCGGCAGTACACTGCAGGAGAAGCGCGAGTTCATGAGGGCGTATCAGACGTATGTCCACGCCCTGAGCGCGTTCCATACTGCGACCACGAAGCCATACATCATGCCGGTGAGCGCGTGTATCGAGGAACGCACGTGTAACCTCATCTGTATGTACGAGCTGAACAAAGACCCAAGTTGGGTATCAGAAGCTGAGTGGGTCGCCTACTTTCTCGAGGCTCTAAAACCTGAGCAAGAGGACTATACAGCTATCGACGAGGCGATGAAAACCCTGAAGCTGAAAACGACGTTTCCGGATGTGAAGTCACGCATGGGTCAGCTACATGCTGACATGCACAAGATCCTGGATCAACATAACGTGGAGAACATCTTTTTCCAGAAAGAGCAGAAAAATCTGGTTCAGTACCTGGTAGCTGCTCTGGAGCCTGAAGACTTCCGAGAGGCAATTCGGAAACGCTTGGCGCTCGACCAGCACAAGGATATGAGGAAGGACGTCGTGAGTTGCTACAAGTGGATCCTGGAACTACTCATGGCATATTTACAGTGGAACCCGTCGAGCTCAAAGCCTAATCGGGCTCCAGCCCGCCCGCAGAACGGACCCGCTACAACTGTTGCAAGTGGTACCAACCGATGCCAGACTCCTTTCAGCAGACCACCCCAAGCGGCAACGCCGTGGCGCAAGTCAGTTAAAGGAATTCCGCCCGCCGAACCTGCACAGAAAGGGACACGACCTCCTCTGGAATGTCTAAAGTGTAAGTCAAGCGAACACAGGGTACGCCAGTGCCCACAGGTTCGCCCCGAGGAGATTGATGCCCTCATTAATGTTTGGAGGGCGTCACGCTCCGCCTCCAAGACTCACATGCGACGGGTGCAGACCATGACATCGCGACTTGCCATGGACGTTCCGGCGGAGACAGTGGACAAGACGGGAACACGTGGCGAGGACGACGGATCCGCTGTAGCACACATCAGTGGTGTGCCAGTTCCGGCGTCGTTGCTGGACTCGGGTGCTGATGATTCGCTGGTGAGTGCAGGCGTCGTGAACAAATTGGCAGAGCTTGGGAATTTTGTTGCTGTCAAGCAGTGCAGTACGACGCCTCTCTATCCTGTTGGTGGCGGGACGTTGGAAGTCTCACGCAAGGTTCGATTTGAGGAGGTGACGTTAGAGACACCAGCAGGACCCCTAATGCTTCACGGTCTCGTGTGCTGGATTGATGAGAGTGACCAGTCGCATGCGCTAACTATAAGCCGTCTTGTGATGAAGCGCTTGGGTTATTCGACTCCGAAGCTCCTGGCTGACGCCAAGGCTCGTAGTGACGAATATCATCTGGACGACATGGATCTTCCAGATGCCGCTGACCGCAAGTTCACCCGTATGCATGCTATCATGCGCGATAAAACGGAGGGGTATTTTGAGGCTGATGAAGTCGACGAACTCGTGACAACACCCTCGCTGACAGCGGAAATAGACCAACAAAGCGTCCAGGCAGTGTTAGCGGCCAAGGTGCAAGAGGCTCGAGAGGCTGGGTTACCATCAGACTGCGTGGAGACGCTTCAGCAACTTCTCGCTCGCTACTGCGATGTATTTCGTCTTGCGTTTGGCAATGATCCGCCCATCAAGGTACCACCGCTCAAGATTAGGTTGAAAGAAGGAGCACGACCAGTCAAAGCGAAGGCTCGGCGATATCCACTTCTGCATCGTGAATACTTGGAGAAACACTTGCAGGAACTATTGGACCGCGGCTTGGTGTACATCAATCACCGTAGCCGCTGGGCCTCGGCACCTCGCATTGTTGCCAAAAACCAACCTGGGGAATATCGCATGACAGTCGACACGAGAGCCATTAACGTGCTGACGGACCCGATGTTGTGGCCAATGACTGATCTGGAAGCTGATCTAGCAAGTGCTGAGGGCTCCGAAGATTACTTCACGCTGGATTGGTGGCGCGGCTATTGGCAATTGCCATTGGACGAAGAATCGCAGGAACTCTTTACCATCATTACGCATCGAGTATGGTGACACCAACGCGGGTACTTATGGGCTCCTCAGATTCGGTCGCGTTCTGCCAGGGGGTAGTGGAGCAGATTTTTGGTCCGCTACTTGCCCAGGAAATTCTGGCTTGGCTTGATGACATACTGGGTTTTGCAAAGACCCCCGCGGCACTGATGAGGGTGTTGGAACATGTGCTGACCTTGTGCGAGCAGTATGGACTCAAGTTGCATCCATCCAAGTGCTGCTTTTACACTCGAGAGGCATTGTGGTGCGGAAAGTTGATTTCCGCAGATGGTGTGCGTCACAGCCCTCAGCGAGTTCAAGGCCTCGTAGATTTGCCACCCCCTCGCGCTGCAGGCGATCTACAACAATTTATTTGTGCGGTGTATTGGATGAGAAGCAGTATCCCGAACTATTCTGCTCTCATGGCTGATCTCGCAGCCCTGCTCGAGGTTGCTGCTACTAAAGCCAAGAGTCGGAAGAAGACACACCTACACCGGGTTTTATTGTCCGGTATCGGTTGGGACTCCCAGCATGATGCTGCTTTGCGTGGTGTGAAGGAAGCGCTTTTGCGGATTGTGCCTCTCGCTCATGCCAGAGCAGATTGGGAGGTGACGCTGTACGCTGACGCGTCGGACGAGCATTGGGGCTCCGTAGTTACCCAAGTCCCAGCTTCTGATCTTGCATTGCCTTTGGAGAAACAACCTCACCAACCTTTGGCATTTTTAAGTGGGTCGTTTACTGGAGCTTCTCGGAGATGGGCAATTATCGACAAGGAAGCCTTTGCCATCCTCGCCACCTGCAAGAGACTATCCTATCTGCTGCTCCGACCTCGAGGTTTTCATGTCTACACAGACCATCGCAATCTCCAATACATCTTCAACCCGGCCGGAGGTAACGGTGACGTGAGCAAGTTTCAAGCGGACAGACTTCAACGGTGGGCGATGACTCTCACCATGTTCAAATACGTGATTGAACACGTTAGTGGCGAGCAAAACGTATGGGGAGATCTGTTATCACGTTGGGGTGCTGCGAGCAAGACCGAAGAAGGACCAGCAGCGACTCGCATGAGGTCCTTAACCGTAGTCGAACGAGTGTCGCCACTCCAAGATGCAGGTTTCCAGTGGCCATCACATGATGAGATTGTTGGCGAACAAGAACGGGCCCTGAGACTTCTTCGCGAAGACAGCGATCTGTTACCACCATGCCATCTGGACCACGATCAAGGCATTTACCTAGACGACGATGACAAAATATGGATCCCGGGTGGAGCGGTGGATCTACAGCAGCGTTTGTGCGTCATTGCTCATGCTGGATCGATGGGTCACCGTGGCGTTGCAGCTACGACTCAAGCCTTGAAGCACGTGTTTACATGGGGAACACTCGCTGCGGATGTGCAGACCTTTATTCGAAGCTGCTTGCACTGCATGGTGGTCGGCGAAAAAACGGTGCCCAGACCGTACGGACCGGCATTGCATGCTACAAAACCCAACGAGCTCATCCATTTCGATTTTTTATCGATGCCGGAGAGTACTGACGGGCTCAAGTATGTTCTCGTCATCAAGGATGATATGAGTGGTTCCGTCGAGTTGATCGAGTGTGCAGACCCGGATGCTAAAACCGCGTGTCGAGGGCTACTTGACTGGTTCAAGCGGTTTGGAGTAGTGTAACAGTGGGTATCGGACAGAGGAGCGCACTTCAAGAACGAGTTGATTACATTGCTGAAGAAGAAGCTAGGTGGCTCGCACCATTTCACCACAGCATACTGTCCCTGGGCAAATGGCAGTGTCGAAGTGATCAACCGGATGCTGCTCAGGTGCTTACGTGCTCTGTTGAGCGAGATGAAGTTGGCTATGTCGGATTGGACGAGCGTACTACCGATTGTCCAGTCAGCGTTGAATCAGACACCAGCTGATCGCCTCGGTGGTGTTGCTCCAGTCACAGCATTTACAGCATTACCGGCAACGACTCCGTTGACTTCTATTCTGCACCCCACTATCGGCACAATGGAGGACGTCGCTGCGGCCGTGGAGAAGCAACGTCAACACATCGCAGACATTCGTGATTCTTTGACCAACATGCACCGCGAACTTAGTGCTGAAGCAGCCAAGAAACGTCAGCAGGCGCGCGATCGCAGAGCCAGTAAACCAGGTGTGTCAATGGCTCTCTTCACCGAAGGAGATTTCGTGTTGACGGCTCACGTATTGTCCCGTGCGAACAAGTTAGCAGTCCAATGGAAGGGACCTAAACGAATCGTGAAAGCACTGAGCGACTACGTTTTTGAGTTCAAGATTTGATGGCCCCATTTGCGATTTCAACACACCACGCGTCAAGACTTAAGTTCTATGCGGACGCGTCCCGTAACGTTACTGAGGACCTCGTTGCTCAGGCCATGCACGCGGACGGCGGACATTTAGTGTCCAAGTTGGTGAAGTGTCGAATGGGGCCTGAGACATACACTTGGGAGATCCAAGTCGAGTGAATCGGCCTCGATCCCTTGGAGGCGTCATGGGAGCCTGCCACGATTATCTACGAAGACGTCCCGAATTAGTCAAACGCTTTGTGTTGCGTGCTAACTCGGATGCAGCTCAAGCAATGTGGGCATCACTGACCAAGACTCCGGCGGCGCGGCAGAAATCGAAGCCACAACGCCGCCGAAAAGGGAGGGGGTACCCCCTACTGGTTCAGTCGCTGCGCGCACTGTGATCTGGCTCCGGCATCCGATCGCCGGCAATCACCGGACGCCAGCACTGCCGACCCAGCAGTGAAGACAGCGCGGCAGAAGGTGAATCGACGGCTGAGATCTCACACCTCATATGTAGGATATGAGATGTGAGATCCTAGGCAGTGAAGCCATTGTTACAGGAGACCCAGAGGGATAGCCTTCTTGGAGGCGCTGCTAGCGCAGGATTTGGCTAAGCTGCTGAATTCATGTCAGTTTGCATTTTACCTTACCGTGCACAGGTAATCCGGGGTACAGAGACCCGGGACACCGAACACACTGGTCAGTGGTTCGCCATGCCTCCGCACGTTGTGCTGCAGTTCGTTCAGCCTTTCGCTCCCGAACGTTACTCGTAGCCCTGTTGGGCAGATACCCCCCCCGAATTCGCCCTGCAAAATGCGGAATACCAGATACAATTGGGCTTGTCTAATACGTCCAGCTTCTCCATGACGCGGTGGAGGCTATTGAAGTAATGCAAGACGACACCGGCTGTAGAAGCTGAAGCACGGTCAACTCGCAGGCTCAGCTTTTAGACATTGACCGTGCTTCAGCTTCTAGCGCTAAGTGAACCTGTCGTTACCTAGGGAAGTCATCAGCTAATGGCGAGTCCCGTCGTCTCCACAACCACTCGGAACATGGCGCGCAGCTCTTCAAACCCCACACGCGTATCATGTAGCGCGCGGTAGCGCACCATCTCGACGACGCCTCGGTCGGCTCTACTAAAGGCGCTACATTACTGAATATGTAGACCAGCTGGGGACCTATGCGAGCTTCGAGCGGTACAAGCCCGTTGATGCGCTAGCGAAGAGGCCCACTAGAGACGCCGTACGCATTGGCGGCCTTGCGCACATTCAAACCGCCAGTGACAGCGGCAATAGCAGTCTCCTACGTCTCCACTGGGACCTTGGTCATTTGGGGGACTTCTACAAGCTGTTATGGAGTCAAAATGGATCTGAGGAATGCAAGTGGGGGCTTGTTCGAAAGCTGTATCTTTCCTCTGACTGCTGAGTGAATTTCAGGGCCCAAAGACTATTATTGATGATGAATTGCGACGATCGCTAGGGTGGTGGTTTTTGCTTATTGACTTAAAATTGTATGTGAGGCAAGTGGTCCGAAATGTGTCCTGGTCCGAAATATGTCCGGGAGCGACAGTCGCTCCGACTGGGGCAAATTTGCCAGCCGTACCCAGGGGCAAAGCTTAGACGAGCATCTTCCCATTCTACAACTTGCGTCCGCTACCCAACATCACGGCCAATTATCTCCAAGATGCGACTGGTCCAAGTGGTGCTCTTGGCCCTTGTCGCCGTGCTTGCAAGCTCGAGTGGAATCGCTGTTGCCGACAACAACGGAATTGTATCGACTGAGACTGCTCGCAACCTGCTGTCCTTCGAGACCATCGATTCCGACCCGAAGTCGACAAACGAAGAGCGCGTCAGCGCGGGTGCCAAGAACGCGGCTGAAGGAGGGCGCGCTGGAGCAGGAGGCACTGTGGTGTCAAGTGACCCCAACGGCGGCGGAACCGTGACCGTGACGGTCTACAATAACAACGGTCTTTGGCAGAGAATCAAGCGGTGGTGGGCGAAGTACATTCTCGGTGATGAAGAGCGAGTTAGCGCGGGCGCCATTGCTGCGGCCGAGGGAGGCCGCGCAGGGGCTGGAGGTACCGTGGTTTCGTCGGACAACGGCAATGGAGGTGGCACAGTCACTGTCACGATTTTCAACAACAACGGCCTGTTCCAGAGGATCGTAAAGTGGTGGAGGAAGCAGTGGCACCAGGAAGTCGCCAAGTCAAGTCGCCGCCTGCGACAGCTGACGACGGTCTAGGAGAGTGGAAGGCTTTTGTAGCTCTCAATCCGTTTGGTGTAAAAGATCTCAAGCATGCGCGTAGAGCACTTGGGTGTCAACGAGGGGAGAAAGTGTTCACTGACTGCATGGAGAGAACTTTTTAAAACGTAGATTCAAAAGCCGAAGTTGTAGAAGCCAAAGGTAGAAGCTGCATCTGTTTGTTTGCCGCAGTAATATAGGGCTCGGATTCGACACGAGCACAGGAGCTGGTAGTCTTTGAGCTATTTTGACTTCAACGCATATCATACTTAAGTATTGTGGTACCGGTACATTGTATCTCCAGTTCTGTGCCCAAGCCTTGGGCCAAGGTTTTGTTTCCTCCAAGGTGGAGGGAAACCATGGGTTCGTTCGCCACAATGCCAATCACAGTGTGTGATCCGTGTATCAAGCGGCATCTGATGACAAAGCCTCGTCCTTCAACTTCATAAAGCACATGTATAGGTACATGTATTGTACATCACTTTTCCAGCGACACAGGCCACTCAAGTATGTTCTCGCGAAGAATGCGCCTAGGTCAAGTTCTGTTCGTAACCTTAGTCGCCCTCGTGCTCAGCCCCGACGCCTTTGCTTCTGCCAACACCGACGACGTTACCAGCTTCGTTGCCGAGAGCGCTCACTGGTTGTTTTCCAGTGAAGGCGCCACCCGCGATCTACACGAAGCCACCGAAATCTCTTCAGCGCAGGAAGAGCGTCGCAGGTCAAAAGCTGCCACAGCAGCTGCTGCAGGAGCAAGTGGAAGGGCAACAGTGCCGTCGTCTGATACTTCCACGGGGAGCAAGACCGTCACCGTGACGAAGTACCACAACAACGGCCTCCTCCAGAGATTCAAAAGGTGGTTGAACAAGTTGTTCAGTTTCGGGTCCTCAAGATCCACTCGCCGACTTCGCCAGGTGGGGTGAAGAGGCAATATATTCGTTTCCTCGTTATACAGAATAAAGGTCCCAAGTGCTTCGGCGCGATGCTCACACGGGGGCTGAAGAGCATACATGTACTACTTCGTATAAGCTTAGTGGTCAAATCGATCTTCTTTTTGAGCACTTTTGTCTTTCCTATAGAATCCTAAACGAGGCAATTCTAGAAGATCTACCGTCACCCCTGCTTCGTAATTCAAATCTGGCGGGTCAGAGATTCCAGAAGCATTGAGCGACGGATGTCCGGTTTACCGGTACGAATTTGCCAAGTGTTAATACTCGACTGCTTCGAATACAGAGATAGTCCGGAAGGAGCACACAGTTCAGCAGCAGATAAAGGCCGGCAATTGTCCACTAAAGACTTTTCAGGAAGCTATTAACTAGAGTTAAATAGACAGACACCTGTGATCACCATCAAAATATTTGCTTACTGATGAACTATTCGGTTGCGTATCAGCCAGATTGAAGCGGTTGCAATGCTACAGAAAGCCCACCAGATGAAATACGCCGCTTCGGTATACTCTGTCGACAATTTTCCGGGGTTGGTGGTGGTCAGTTGCTTGAACCGCCCGGAAAAATCTTTTTATCTGTTGCTCACCTACTGACCAACCTGTTACCGGCAAACGTGCTGATAACCTGTTGTCGGCCCCGGATTATCTGTTGCCCTTGACAGATGGCCGAAGAGGCCTCAGAGAGACCGTTTGCAACCGCAGCGTAGCGGAGGTCTGCAATGGTCGGCGCGTGGGCCGGAGTAGTTTCCCTAACAAGGAGTTATAATCTTTCTATCGACGCCTTGCCCGCCATGAGCGAAGCGAAATTGGCGGTGCAAACGAGGAGCTCCTGAGCCCGATCATCCAATCTGGTGGTCTCCAAAAAACATCCGTCAAGGGCAACAGATATTCCGGGTCCGACAACAGATTGTCAGCACGTTTGCCGACAACAGGTAGGTCAGTAGGTGAGCAACAGATAAAAATTACTACCCGAACCGCCCTGTGAGGGCTGGTGGCGATTGCAAAGCCACAAAATACTTGTACTTCGGCAACTGCACCCTTGCTACTTTTGTTCCTGTTCAATGTTGGATTAGCTGGTACCCATATCGCCACCGCGTGCGGGCAGTCCCAGAAGCAAGTGTCTCTTTGCAATCTTCAATCTGTGCATTGCTGTGCAATATGCGCTTTGCTCGCGCCTAAAGTAATTCCCAATTCTAAAGGAATGCAATTTTAAGTTTAATTATTACAATTTCAGCGTCCTGGGAAGTACAGATTGAGTTGCTTACAGAAACTCGGTACGATGTCGAAGCTTAAAAGCGGTTAGAGCGTGTCCGAGGTGTTTACCAAGACCCTGGCGAAATCTACTGATGTTTCACTCTTAATAGTTTTGTACTACTATATGTACATGTAGTGAGGTAGCACTCATTTGCTGCTCTGGGGCGTCCTAGGGAAATCCGTGTAGAAGAGGAGTTGCCTCGATAACAATGCCTTCGAGGTGCGCATATTTAGCCAGACCAGTCCCATCCAGATCCCTGTTGCATCGGGATCCATGTGCAACGTAATTGCTCCTTGTGCTGTTGCTTAAGGATGTGGATTTACCAGAATAGAACACCACTTTACCCCCAGTAAATGTTTGTTTGACGACCGAAACAGGTTTCAGAACGATTTATATTAGTTCGATAGAAGATCATCCGCAGCGCACAAAGGTCGCAGGAGGGGGGCAAAACCTGGGTCATTTTAAATAAATTTATTTCGAAGTATTGTTCCTGCCATCTTGGTTGTTTTCCAGAATTATGTTGTTGAGGTCGGCTTTGGTTTGCATGTTTAGCTATTCTGGCATTCATTGGGTCACAATTTTTCACGCGATACAAAAGTCAAGCAACTACATGTACTTAAGTACTTCAAAAGTAACTAACTTACCGGTATTATAAGTACATAATATGAAAGCCGCCACGCTATTCAATAGGTCATAGTTTTACGAGCGATGAAAATTTATCAGCTGAGCTCATACAGTACAGTACAACAATGCGACTGCTCGGGTATATCTGGCTGGACTCTTAAATATTCTGTTATCTCGGAAGGGACTAATCGAGCGAGGTTATCTCCCGGCAATGTATCGCTTACCTACAAAAAGTTCGAACTTCAGCCACGTTATCGTTATGTTGCTGGATGACAACTTCAAACTTTTTAGGAACACAGTTCTTCGAACTGCATTTTCCGTATTCGAACTGAGGATTCTAATCGGCCTGCCGGGCTTTACCGAAACAATATCGTCATTGGTGAGTTTGTCTCCGACTACAAGTAATGCACTACACCATTGCACGGCGTTATGCTCAAAGTCAACACTCAAATTCAAAATGTGAACGCTCAAATTCAAAATGACTTCGAAATTTTATATATTGCCGAGTATGCATTTATAAGATAAATATTGGTTGGTGGTCCCATGAGGGGAACTTTGTTGCGAGCACTGCGCTTGTGGTGTCAGACACTAATTACAAGCAGTACCCACGGCCGGTGTGCGCTTGCACACTGCAAGTGGTCAAGGACGCGAAGGAATGGAAGACCGAGGCAGAGCTCCGTTTTGCCACTGATTGCTCCACCACCGCGTGCACTTCGCTTTGAGGACATACCGGTTGGTGGTTAGCCTATGCAATTAGATTGTAAAGGTTATTACTTTTATTGAGTATCAAATCTGACAATCTCGTGAATTTGAGCGTTCACATTTTGAATTTGAGTGTTGACTTTGAGAATAACGCCGTGCAATGGTGTACTTCGAGAACAAGTATTGTATGTTCATACTTCTACTATGTATGCCCATCATCCCCTATTTGTCACCTATTTTGCATTGCCGTTACTCTCGAAGTGTATCTGCCTTCTGGTTATCCGTTTGTCGTGCTCTATATCTCAGTTCCCATGTCTTCTTTCTTCGCTATCCAACACCATTTCGAAGGGCGTAAAGTGAAATGACGCGTCAGTTTGAACTCATCTATAGGTACTCGTGGTTAATCACTGTTCATCTACTCATGTTTTTGACGATGTCATTGCGCTACCCACGACGTATCATACGCTGCCCATTTTCGATTGCTGTACGCACCATTGGTATGATGGCCAAATAGATCTTTGAAAAATACTTCGAAGTATTAGGTGCGGTCGTAGTGGTCACAGAGTTTGGTATCAGTCGTCAAATTCTACACAGTTGAGCTGGTTTTAGGACTGGATGACATTTCCTCTATTTGCATGTAAAAACTTACAATTGTGGATATCAATCTACTTCGAAGTACTTCGAAGTATGATGATGATGATCACAGGTGTATATTTAACTTAAATTAATAGCTTCCTGAAAAGTCCTAATCCACTGAACAATTGGCGGTCTGTACCGCGGTTTGTCACCGGCTGGGTTGTGTGCTCCTTTCAGAGCATCTCTGTATTCGAGGCAGTCGAGTACTTGCCGAAGTCGTAAAACGAACATCCGCCGTTCAATTCTTCTGGAATCTCGGTGAGCAACCGCTCTGAGTTCTCGCAATGTGCTTCGCCAGATTTCCGTTGTTCCTTGTTCCACCGGAATGTGCTCTTGCCGATGAACAATTCGGTTGCGTATCAGCCAGATTGTAGCGGTTGCAATACTGCAGAAATCCCACCAGATGAAGCGCGCCACTTCGGTATGCTCTGTCATCAATTCTCCAGATTGGGAGATGATCAGTTGCTTGAGCCGCTCTGTGAGGGCTGGTGGCGATCGCGAAGCCACAAAATACTTGTACTTCGGCAAATCCACATTTTCTACTTTTGTTCCTGTCCAATGTTCAATTCGAAGCACCCATATTGCAACCGCGTGCGGGCATTCCCAGAAGAGGTGCTCCAGTGTCTCTTTGCACTCGTTGCATTGCGGTGTCATCCGATAATGTGCGCTTTGCTCGCGTCCCAGGAAGTAAAAGTACTTCGAAGTATATTCTAAGCGATGAAAGGAAAGATAACTATTTGTGATATAAAGGATGCATGCATTTGCTTGTCACCAAATTGGGGGGGGCACTGAAACGTGACTTGGCTGAATGAGCTATTAGATAGAGGCTTTCAGAAGGACCTTTTTTTGAGGAAAACAGTAGTGACATACACGTACAGTAGTGTTGTCCACAAGACTTTTCGAGCACGAACCTACGTGTTTTTCACTTCCGTCGAGCGGTAAGGTTGGGCCTTTTTACCTCTTTTTGTAATCCAAAAACACGTAGCAACAAAACACAAGAAGTGATGCGAACTAAGCGATTCTAGGCAAGTGCGAGATCACAAATAACTGAGAAGCGATGAAGAAGACGTTACGATGGTTGAGTGCGCGTCATGCTTGATATGTATCAGCCCAAATGTGCTCTGCCACTCTCGACACGTGCTTTTGCTGCGTGATTTTGATCGACGGTTATCATTGAACCCAAAACTTCAGTAGAGAAATACGTACCAAAAGTCGGTATCGTCGACACGTGTATTTGGTAACGTGTTTTAATTTTGCGGTGCTTCCGAAGTGTTTGCAGCTTCAAGGAACTATGCCAACAGTGAAGATTTAGGATATTATATATAATATTTGAGGACCCAGACCATGTTGGCCTGGAGGCTCGGAGTTCTCACGTGCCGCTTGGGGTCGCGGTAGAAACTGAGCAGCACCTGGTCGAGGGAATTGTGTGCTGTTCAGCAACAAATATTAATATACATGTTTCCACTACATTGGGGGTTAAACGAAGTTTCATTAATGGGAGCTTTTGCAATGACCATCAGCTCAGTCCGATAAGGGACGAGGAGAGGCGGGTCTTGCTTGCTTGCGTGTTGGTGTGAATTCCAAAGTGAGGGGAACGAACACCACGCGTCCATCGGTTGGTCTGCGGCCGTAGTTGTCGCCCCTGTACCGGTAAGTACCGGTAAGTACCGGTATACCGGAAATACATATTTGAAGTGGAAAACATAATTCCCTGGCTCTGCCATGGAATACAGCATACTACTGAAGTACATACAAGTAAATAAAAGTTGGATGCGTATCATGTCCATGGCGGACGCTACGCACATATACATACAGCATTCCTTTTTCTCGTTATAAAACATAGATCAACCAAAGCAACGCTCAAACGATAGTACCTGTATCAAGTACTTCGAGTAAACAATCACGACGAACACTCTAAACTGCCAGTTGATAACTTTCTTGGTTGGAAAATGCAGGTTCCACCAGACTTTTTACTGTTAATCAATGTGGTGTAAATAGTAGGTCCCAGTACTTCGCCGTTGTTGTCGCCGTGGATCTAGCTACATGTAGATGTAAACATAAGGGTTCATAGAAGACTTGATGCTTGGTGTACATGTACTGTAGCTAGATATGAGCTGTAAACAACAAAGCTCGACGATCTATTCGCTGCTGGACGAACCTACGAAATGGGAAGTCTCACCTTTTACAAGAAGACGAGAACGCAAATGTAAGTCGTTCCGGATGTGGCCACCTCTAACCTGCCTGCAAAGAGACAGCGCAGTCAAGCTGGCACGCTATGCTTTCGGTAATCAGAGTATCACGCGAGTCACTTCCGAGTGGCATGCTTGACTGGAATCCTTCTGCGTACAGTACTTAGCCAACGACACTTGAAACTACACGCATTTTGAGCAGACTCCTACATGTACTACGGTGTAGCATTTCAAAGCGGAAGGAAGCAAGCATTCGAATAACTCTACTTACTGCTCTCTGTTCACGCTGGCAGTTCAGATCATCGAGTTATCGTCTAACACACGGGCACAGCATGACGGAGATCTCCTGCTCCGGACACCCAAAAAGTACATGTACGAACCTGACGAAGAGACCAAGGCGCGAAGTCACCGCCGTCAACTTCGTGGACGGATGGCGGACAACCATTTATCTGAGAATCTCGGGCTAGAACTCCGGGCTCTTGTTCCGACGTACGGCTTTTATCGTCAATTCGCCTTCCCACGAGGAGATCTCACGATCGGCGGACCAGGCGTAATCATAATCTATTGCTGCAATAGCCTTGGATATTGTTATTGTGTCGGTAAGAATCCTGCTTCTCCATCCCCAGACTCCGGCCAAGATTTCCTACGCCACGATTGTGAGCCTGTACGTTAGATGTACTGAACTCAGAGTGCTCCTTGTGCTAAATGCTTGGTCACGGTCCCCCGCGACTCTGAAGTCCTCCGACACCATTTCGCAATTTGCACGCAACAGCGACTCGAAAAAGAAAAGATGCAATTGATCTCACTGGTCCAAGTCCTGTTCGTCACCATGGTTGTCCTGGTTGCAAGCACCAACGGTGTCGTTACCGCTAATACCAATCAAGTTGCTTCGACAACAACAACTGCTACAACTCGCAATCTGTTGTCCTTCGAAGATGTCGAGCCCAAGAAGACCCTAAAGTCAACCGATCTATCGGCGCCGAGTATCGAGGAGCGCGGAGCGGCTGCTGCGATCGGAGGGGCTGCAGCAGGAAACTCAGTGACGGTCTCGAACAAAGAACAAACTAGCAAGACCGTAACCGTGACGACGTACCATAACAACGGCGTCTGGCAGCGCTTCACGAGGTGGTTGAAGCGAACATTCAGCAGTGGCTCGGTCGAGACTAGCAAGAAGACAAGCAAAACTCGTCGCCTTCGGCTACAGTTCGAGTAGAAGAACTAGAGCTAAATAATTCCATCAACTAGAGCAATATGAACCAAGAATACAGTGAACCTATGTGTCTTCAAACCGGTTTGAGGCTGTTCCAGCTCCGTGACAATCTATCAATCCAACAGCACGCTACTATACTCGTGTCGTGGAACAAGCATCGCTGCTTACTGGTGCAGCGCCTTGATCTTGGCAATAATGGCAGCGCCCATCACCTTCGTGCCCACAACAACAGACTGGTCCTTGGTCAGATCACCCGTGCGCACGCCGTCCAGAAGCACCTGCTCGACGGCCTTCTCAATCAGCAGAGCCTCGGCCTCCATCTGGAACGAGTAGCGCAGCAGCATCGCGGCCGACAGGATCTGTGCAATCGGGTTGGCAAAGTCCTTGCCCGCGATGTCAGGCGCCGACCCGCCGATGGGCTCGAACAGATGCACCTTTTCACCGAGGCTGGCCGACGGCATGAGGCCCAGCGAGCCAGGCAACACCGAGGCGGCGTCCGACAGGATGTCACCGAACATGTTGCCCGTGACGATCACGTCGAACTGCGACGGGTTGCGGATGAGCTGCATGACCGCGTTGTCAATGTACATGAAGTCGAACTTCACCTCCGGGTAGTCCTTGGCCACGTCCTTGGCGACCTTGCGCCACAGACGGCTGCAGTCCAGCACGTTGGCCTTGTCCACGACGGTGAGACGCTTGGAGCGCTGCAAACATCAACAACCAATTCATATCAGCACTGCATCCTCACATATCAAAGAAACACACAGTCGAGACGTACGTTCATGGCCGTCTCGAAGGCGAACTTCATGGGCTTGGCGATCTCGGCCTCCGTGTACTTCATGACGTCCGTGGCCGTGTCGCCGTTGGTGGTGTGCTCGCCGAAGTAGATGCCCGACACGAGCTCGCGCACAATGACCATGTCCACGCCGTTGGCGATGATGCTGGGCTTGAGCGGGGACAGGTCCGGCAGCATCGAGTAGATCTTGGCGGGGCGGATGTTGACCGCGAGCTGGAAGTTCTTGCGCAGGCCCAGCAGGCAGTTCTTCTCCGCGTCCTTCCACTTGGGGTCCTCCTGCGCGTCCGTGGGGCCGCCCACCGAGCCGAAGAGCACGGCGTCCGAGGCCGCCACCGTGTCCACGGTGGACTGCGGCAGGTGCGTCTGGTGCTGCTCGTAGGCCGCGCCGCCGCACAGCGCCGTGGTGAAGGCGAACTGGTGCTGGAAGAGCTCGCCCACCGTCTGCAGCACCTGCACCGCCTGGTCGCACACCTCGGGGCCGATGCCGTCGCCCGGCAGCACCGCGATCTTGTACGTCTGGCCGCTCATCGTGTCGAGTGTCTGTCTGTCTGTCTGGGGCTTTGAGCTCCGCTGGGTCAAAAGGATAATGACGTTGAACCTCTTGCAAGCCACGCACGTCTCGGGCTGTAAGCTTGTCAAAACGCGTGATGATTGGTCAAAACCCCTCGAATGCGCAAACAAATAGTGAAGCCATTTTTGCAAGAGTGATTGTCACTGCAACTCTGTATGGAGCGCTTCGTGCTGCGTGGGGACGCGGCGGCGGCGCTGGCGGACGCGCCGCCCTCGGCGTCTCAGCAGCAGAAGAAGCGGCGGCGACAGACGACCATCCACCACGGCGACAAGGTGGTGTCCGAGGAGCGCGTGCAGTACCTGAAGGAGGAGCTGGACGACGCCAAGACGCCCGCCAACATGCTGAGCGTGCTCGAGGCGCTGGAGCAGCTGTTCATCTCGCTCGAGATGCTGGAGAAGACACGCGTCGGCGTCGCACTCACGCGGCTCTCGAGACGCGCAGAGGCGCCGGAGGTGCAGGAGAGAGCCCAGAAGCTGCTCAAAGTGTGGAAGACCAGAGCCAAGAAGGCCATACGGCGACGGGCCAGACGCGTCGAGACCTACGGACGCAACTTCGCCGAGTGAAGCCGCCCGGGTAACGGCCCCTTCTCTCTTTATTATGTCTATCCTTTGTTAAAGAAGAGCTCTGCTGCTGTAGCCGCACGCTGAGATGGAGATCACTTGAAGTGTGGAGACGCAGAAGCCCTTGTTTTCTATAGTTGTTCTTGTTGTTGTTGGAGCCTTTTTGTGGTGATTAGACCTCCTGTGATATGCGTCGAGAGCTGGACGCAGTACGCGCACGTTGAGCTGACAAGGTCATGTCGGCACGAGCCAGGTAGGCTAGAAAGCCGAAATACAGACAGCAAGTGCCTCCCAACGCGACGAGTCCGACGGCCCCGAGAGCTAGACCTTCCAGGTTCGTGAAGATCAGGTACAGGTTGATGACGCAGACCAGTCCGCCTAGCATCCAGCCAGTTACTACCGTTGCTCGGCTGTTCGCGAAGTCGCCCATGATGGAAGAGGAACTGGTGAAAATTAGCACAGGAAGCAGTGCGAACGGGAGTTGGATGGACTGCAGCACGTTGAGTAGCTCGTCCATGTGGTCGCTATCTGCGGGATTCTGCTGGCTGAGGATGGCCACCGTCATTGCAGGGACAAGTGAAACGCACCGCGTGAGGGCCACACGCTTCCACGGCGAAAGGTGAAGCTGCAGGAATCCTTCCATGACAAATTGGCCCGCGTACGTTCCAGTCATCGTAGAGCTCTGTCCTGCTGCCAACAAGCCAATGGCCCAAATGGTGTCGGCGTACTCGCCTAACATCCCACTGAGCGCCACGCCAGCCTGGGATAAGCCGATCTCTTGGCACATACCCTCGCCGCCACTTGCAAGCTGGCAGTGACCATACGTGTCACCGCTGGCAATTGCTCCAGGCACGCAGGCAGTGTTCACTCCGCTGGTACCATAGGACGTCGTGCAGTCCGATGAGAAGAAACCCTTTGCGAAAACAGCAAGCACTGCCAGGTTAATCAGGAACGACACGAACAGTGCGAGGCCCGCTTCAATCGCAAAATACTTGTTCGCCTCGTGCACCTTGCGTCCATCGTGCCGGTTTACTTGCCTAGTCTGCACCAGAGCCGAGTGCAAGAAAATGTTGTGCGGCATGATCACTGCGCCGAGGATACCGACGGCTTGCGTCACCGCGTACCGATCTACACGCGGCACCAAACCA
The DNA here is from genome assembly GCA_009729435.1 of Phytophthora fragariae. NCBI lineage: Eukaryota > Oomycota > Peronosporomycetes > Peronosporales > Peronosporaceae > Phytophthora > Phytophthora fragariae. Next base: position 494,339 of record QQOI01000040.1, on the reverse strand, counting down.
CCGACAACATCCGCAGAGGATACCTCTCCACGAACCAGGTTGGCGCAGAAGCAAACCAACATCACCACGATCAGCGACACGAAGAACGCTTCAAGCTTCCGAATACCGTAGCGGTGCAGCAGCAAGAACGTGAACGTGTCGAAGCCCGTGATGAGACAGCCGACCCACAACGGGAACCCAAACAAAACCTGAAAGGCAATGGATGAGCCCAGAACTTCCTGGACATCGCTCGCGACAATTGCAATCTCCGTCATGATCCACAGCGTCAGCGACGCCCAGCGAGGGTACACGGCTGTGCACATTTCAGCCAAGTTTTTCCCCGTGACCACGCCCAACCTTGCAGCCAGCACTTGCAGAAAGAACCCCATGGCTGTTGCGCCAAAGAGCACCCAAGTGAGTTGGTATCCAGCATACGCGCCAGCCTGTAGATCGCTCTCCAGATTCCCCGGGTCCACGTACGCGATGCTCATGAGCCATCCCGGTCCCGCATACGCCCAGAGTGTGCGCCAGCTGCAGCGCACAGCAATCACCAGCAAAGGTGAGCAACGGCGCTATTTACATGCCTATGGCATTGATATCAGCTATACCGCGTACCTGAATCCGTGCTTCGTGGGTTCCTCGTCGGGGGCCTGCACCTCCCCAGCCGACAGTGCAAGTGCCTTGTCCACCGCGTCGTAGCTGGTCACGTCATCCACGTCATCACCCAGCAGCAGATCAAGCTCCGACGCCCTCGTCTTCGGCATCCCCGGGGTCTCTACCGACGTTCCCATGGCTCCGTGTGTCTCCCGGTCGACACGATGGTGTCGGTTATTTCGTGCGTCCAGTCCAGGATTGGCTAAAACAAGAGCTATTTCGGCCAACCCAAATTGATCTCCAGTTTGAAGTCGGGTGTCTCGGACAACAGCTCTAGCTAGACAAGAGAGGTTGATAGGATAGCTGGTCAGTATTTCAGATTTTACTCATGTTATGCGGGGTTTCAATGATCATCTTTATTCTTGAGCTCATTAGCCCGACCGTTAGTCTCAGACTATAACACTGTTTTACTCCATGAGGCGAAGTCTGCGCGAACCGCTACCAAAGCTATTGTGCCACCACGACTTCACGCCGCCCCACCAACCGCCACCAGACGAACCACTTCCCTTTCCACTCGACTGCGACGTAGCTGGCGCCGTCGTCGTCTCGGTCGAGGAACCGTCATCGCCACCGCTCGTCGACGGGGCTGTGGTCGCGGAATTGGAAGAGCCGTCATCCTTCGAGTTGCCAAGACCCGTTTTAGGGAGACTCGTGGGCACCAAACCACTGTCACTCGACATCAAGCCATCCAAGAAACTGGTGCCCTCGCTCGACTCTGACGCCGATGCCTCGCTGCCCGACGAGCTCTCGCTCAAGGCGCTGCCAGATCCTGACGTGGAGTCAGACGTCGAGGTCAGCAAGTCGCTCAAGTCACTGCCGTCCTCGCTCGATCCCGACGTGGAGGCCACCGCTTGCTTGGTCTTCGTCTTGGGGGACTTGGTTGCAGCGAGAGAGGAGCTTTCACTGCCCGACTCGCTGGCGCTCATAGACATCGAGTCGGTACTGCCGCTCGTTGACGACGAGTCACTGCTCTCCAACCCCTTCAACAAGTCGTCAAGCTGACTGCTGGTCAATGAGAACAAGTCGCCGAATCCACTGCCGCTCATGGGCAGCAAGTCACCGAAGCCGCTGCCACTCATGGACAGCAGGTCATCAAATCCACTGCCACTCATAGACAACAAGTCATCGAACCCGCTGTCGCTGAAATCGCTGCCGCTCATGGATAACATAGCAAACAAGTCGTCCAAGCTGCTGTCATCACCGCTAGACTCGCTAGCATCGGCACTCGAACCACTCGCAGTGGCACTCGAACCGCTGGCATCGGCACTCGAACCGCTAGCATCGACGGTAGAGCCGCTGGCATCGGCACTTGAACCGCTGGCATCGGCGCTCGAACCGCTATCATCGGCACTAGACCCGCTGGCAGTGGCACTGGAGCCGCTGGCATCGGCGCTCGAACCGCTAGCATCAGAGCTCGACCCGCTTCCAGATTCGGAAGTTTTAGCGTGCTTCGTCTTCTTGGTCTTCTTCGCCCGGTTCTTCTTCACCGAACGAGCGCTGCTGCCCGAGGCAGACTCGATTTCCTGCTGCTGCTGCTGTTGTTGCTGCTGCTGATCATCGGATCCACTCTCGCTCCAGGTGGACATCACCTTCTTTCCCTTCGTTGCTTTGGTTGCGACAGAGGCATCGTCCGTTACCGGCTCGGTTACGGTCAATTTGCGAGCATCCTCCGAGATAGCCATGTTGGCATTCGTGGTGATGGCGTCCTTGGCAGTCACGATACTATCACTGCTCGAAAGCAGAGCAACCGAAGTTGCCAACACGACGTGGCTAAGACGCATTTTCCTTGCTTCGTGTTTGGTACGGTGTCGTCGGTTTAATCGGTTCGCCGCAAATTACAAAGTGCCTGGATACCCTGTACATGTAGTGCCTCTGGCAAGTTAACACATCTCGAGATTTGGCAAGCAAAAATGCTCTTCTCTGAATATTTCGCTCTTTCGGATAGAATTAGGCATCCCGCGGCTTTTATAGCTGCATATTACCGGTATGGAGGAATTACCATAATCCAGTAGAAAAGTACTGGATTGCCCCCCAGACCGACATGAAAACAAACTACTGTCACAGTAGTTGTTAAGTTTTGAAACGTATATATTAGAGCTCTGTGTGCCGTCGGTACGCTATTTGAGATGGGCTCCTCGGGTTGCTGCGAGTTGCCAGGCCCCCCTAGAATGATGAACGCTTCATTGCGACAGAAGGCCAACAACGTCGAGAGCAACGGCAAGAACACACCCGACGCCGCTGTCCTTGTCCCCGCCAACACACACGTGAAGCTGACCAGTGCCAGACCACGGCTGCAGAAGCACAGGCATCGAACGCCACGACCACCATCCCGCAAGCCCACTGCGAACAAGAATGTGATCGCCAGCCACTGCTTGCCGGTCCGACCTGGCCAACTCCTGCTTGATGCATTCATTAGATAAACCCTCACTACAGTTTGGGTTGATCCCGGGGATCGGGTCGAGACTTCCTGCACATCAATGCTCTCATGTTCGACTGCTGTTGAGCTCGTTCACTTTGCAACCGACCACCGAGCCAACAAGCGACACATCAAGCTTTCGGGAGCCACTCCGCTCGGTGTGGACGGCGCTTCCTGATTCTGCCCTTAACCTGTATACATTGGTCCATCGGAAACATCACGGGCAGCATTTAGGCGTGGGCACCTTCTTAACCTTAAAAGAGAACAACGAGGTCGAGCTTGCTGTGTCCCTCAAATAATCAGCAGTTTGCACATTGCGTACTTGTCAGATTTCTACTGTGCCAAGGAAAATAATGTCAGTCTGGGGGGCAATCCAGTACTTTTCTACTGGATTATGGTAATTCCTCTAGTATTATTTGTACGGCTCTTTCCCTGGAAAGACTGGGATCCACCGTCCCATGCTGCAGTGGATTGCACGTGCCATACCGTATGACACACGTCCAGGGGAAGGGTCAAGACTTTATTTATCCTGGTCATGGATTCCCGGATAACTTGCTGGGTATCGCGCACCAGATTGCTTAAACCGTGAAAGGCACAGCAGTCGTTTTATTAATAGTATTGATTCGGTAAGTTTTTGGCTACCATACAGTGTGCATGTGTACACGTACCGGTACACCATACGATGTGCGGTACGAGACATGATGTCTGACATCGCATGGTGGCGGGGAAAGAATCTCAAATCGCCAAAGTCTGCAAACAGCCGAGATAATAGAAATGATCAGCATTGTGGCTACAGGTACTGTACATCCATACCGCGGCAATACATGTACTGTATTGATTTTTAAACTTAGTAGTATTAATAGACTACTACAGTACTTAAAATAGTATTCTACTACTACTAGTAGTACATTTCCTAAAATGTACTTAAGTATTTTTTTAAATAATACACAAAGTCGCGCTTCGCACGAAGAAGCTCTGAAATTTAGAAAGTTGCCACCATCGCCAGCGGTTTTACATTTCTTCGTGTTCACATACCTTTGGCCAAGAAGAGCATCTGGTGCGCCTGCTTCGCAGCCGCACCATCTGCATCGGGCAAGTCACCCGTGTTTTTTAAACGCATTTAAAAATGCAAGTACATGTACAGTCCCAAACCAGTTATAAATGCACTTTGGTGGAGGGACGCACCACGTGAGCGAAGTACAGTAGCAGCAAACCTTATCAGTACTAGTACTTTCTATCTTAACGTTAGTAAAACTAACCAATATATAAATTAGCCTATGTGTTTGATATGGCTATACGTGTGGCAACTCGAACTTATTTTTATTTTAATAAAAGAAGGGCGAACGGAAGATTTCTTGTGGGAAGCGGACGATCCCTTCGCGCAACCTCCAAAACTCGTACCTAGACGAGGTGGACGTTACAAGCAACATCCCAGTAATTTATCATATTCAGAGGGTATTATGATTCATGAAAGTAACTGTAGAATATTTACATGGTTTTTCCACGAAACCTCTATAATCTAATATCACGTATCACCCATAAATTACCAGGTCATAGAGTTTTTGAAGAATAAGACGTCCACTCGGATCCCTCCTTAGCTCTGTAATAAATTTCAGAGAATTAAAATGTATTTTAAAAAGTACATGTACTGTATGGATACATTCGGCATTGGGTTATTGTCGTTTTCGCCCAAAGTTGGGGGGAAATTGGCTGACATGTGAATCGATTCCAACCGTTTTTGACTAATCAGAGGTCGCGTACGCTTTGTAGTGTCACTGTGTCAGACACACCACAAGACGTGCACTCTCAGAGTGCCACTCTGAGACTCAGAGTCTGAGTCTGAGTTGGTGATCGATTGGTGACTTCTGATTGGCTGAATATCGCGCGAATCGATTCGATTCAGCACAAAATTTGTGATTCGAATTTGTGAGGATGGCCTGAATCGATTCGTGCGATATTCAGCCAATCAGAAGTCACCAATCGACCACCAACTCCAACTCAGAGTCTGAGGTGGCGCACATCTTGTGGTGTGTCTGAGTCCACGAGACATACGCCACCTCTGATTGGTCAAAACCGGTTGGAATCGATTCAGATTGCTCCCAACTTCCCTCCAGGTTCCACAAATTTGGGTGAAAATGACAATACTGTGTCAGCGTGTATTGACAAATTGCTATCCGGATATGATGGGATGTTTACGAGTTTTTTCTTCTTCGTGATCAACTTAGGCTGCTGCAGGCGTTTTCTCGGCGGCCGGTACCAGGCAGCGGATCAAAGCGATGGCCTCTTGGGTGTCCGGGCGGTCCTCGATGTTAACAGCGATCAGTCGGGAGATGACACCCCACTCCTCGTCCGACGCTTCTTCGGGTCTCTCATAAGGGTTTCCAGCGATGACGTTCTTCACGATGTCTTCTTCTAGGTCCATCTTGAACGGAGGTGCCTGAGTCAGCGCCTCGATCATCGTCATCCCCAGTGAGTAGACGTCCGACTTGTAGTCGGGCAGTGCATTGCTCGCGTCAACCAGCTTCTCCCTTGCTTTCCAGCGCACCGCGTTCGCTTGAGCGTCCTCGGTCTTCTGGCTGACACTCGCTGACAACGTTCGGATGTAGGCGCAGTCGAAGTCCGAGATCTTGGGCGTGTTGTTCTCGCCCATGAGGATGTTGCTGCCCTTCAGACCTTCGTGCATGATGCGGTGTCTGTGAAGCACTAGAAGACCCTCCGCCACTTGAAGGAACAAGCTCCAGAACATCCCTCGGTTCTCCTCTTTCCCGAGAAAGCTGACGATGTCGCCGCCGTGGGCATCTTCACATACGAAGAAAGGCTTCTTGGCAACATGGCACCCGCCGTAGAGCTTGATAATGTTGCGGTGTTGGGGGAGATCGTACCAGAACTGCAACTGCTTCAGGAGCGACAGCTCGGAGCTTGTGCGCTCCTCGTAGAGCGTCTTCACGATGACGCTCTGAACAGAACCGTCGCGGTGGCGCCATTCCGCGCGATTCACGACTCCGCAGGTCCCCGAGCCTATTTCCTCGCCCACTATCCTCACGTCTCTCTCGGGGATGAACCACCTGAAGATCGACAGAATGCTCGTTGGATGCTGCTGAACGGCAGTCACCGTTTCCGAAGTGATGACCCAGGTCTCAAGGCCGAGTTTCCTCAGGAGCCGCTCGAGAGTCTCCCGCTTCAACGCATCGAGGTTTCCGCAGGTGCCACCCTCCAGCCGCGAGTACATTCCCAGCATTGCAGTCGTCACTTGATCCACGTCTCTCATCTCGCCGATCAGCATGCGGGGGGCAGCGGCACTAACCAGTTCTCTCAGTTTGGTGGCTTGGTAGTCGCATCCACGCTCCCATTCTGCGGCCCACAGGTTTCTCTCGACGTTCAGACCAACGCCTACAAAGATGTCGCCGACTCTTGCGTTGAACTCGCGAAACGTGTAAGCAATGACTTCTCCATCCGCGAGGCGCTTTAGTAGAGGTTTGTGCCCCAGCATCTTGAGAAAGCGTTTGACGAGGTCGCAGAATACAACTCGCCATTGGTCGTCGTGGGCCAGAACGGCGTCGTGGACCGCCTTGAGTAGCCCGAGGAGGGTCTCACAGAAGACGACGCACTCGGGCGCCCGCTTTTTCACTCGTTGCGGTAGATCTTTCAACAGCACTTGACGGCTTGGAGGAGACCCCGGTAGTGTCGTCACGGGGAAGCTTGCAGGCTGGACGATCTCCATTGGGACGTCGTCCATCTTGACTGGCTTGATGAGGTGGCGGAAGTTCTCGAGAGGGGCTTGCGTTGCAAAATCCAAAGTGAGGGGTTGTCGAGTAGGAGATCTCGACCTCGACTCGTGGCAGGATTCCTGCCAGGAAGCCTAGGATGTTTCCATACAGTAACTCCTACTGTCTGCTCAAGGAACCAGCATCGTTTCAGTCTGCGTCCTGGATAACATTAAAATCCACCATAGTGAACTTGTGCCGTGCACCGGCGCCTTCAGACGAGACTTGGGTGCACTGGAACTCGCCCTGCACACATGTTTCCGAAATGCTGCCCACATGTGTAAATGTATTCTTGGTAAGACGCCATCGTAGGGAAGACTTGTACCCATTGTACCCACTGCATGGGCGCGTATGAATAAATTCCAGAGAACATGGTTGCTGGTCGGGTTAGCCGTGGCCCCACCACGCAGAAGGAGGTATAAGTAGCAAACAACACGTTTATTGCCCGCCTAGTTGGCATCAAAGCTGAGATCGATCGTGCCTTCCAGCGAGTCAAAGCAGAAACGGGATGCCACGACACGCTTGGGTGCTGCACCAGAAGCTGCACGCGACACGGGCGGGAGGAAGCGGATAAGCTGCTTCGCGTAGCGCACAGCAGGCCCAGTCGCCACGACGTGCTGACCTGCAACGTCCAAAGTGTATTCGACCCAGACAATCACCGCATTCGCCTTCGCGTCGGTCAGCTCAATGGATCCGTTGGTGGCCACCGTGTGAGCCGTCTGCATGAAGTCCAGCGCTGCCAGCTCCACCACCTCCGATGCTGACTCGAACGGATACATGTAGGCCGGGAACGGGAAGTTGCGCGTGTAGTACTCGTCCTGGAACTCGTCGAAGCAGCTGTGGTCGTATCCCGACACATTGCCCACCGCACCGAAGCACTGGTGCAGGTGCTCGAAGCGTACAGCCTGGGCTAGAACACGTGCACGTGCAGGCAGCACGCGAGCCTTCGAGTGCAGCAATTTGTCGACGGCGGAGCGTCGGAGCCAAAAGTTGAATGCCTGCCAAAGAGGCAGGTTCTGCATCGAGTAGTAGAATGGCTCGCCGACCAGCAGATCCACGCTCGCTGGCTCGCCTTGAAGGTGCTCGGGCAGCAGACCCTTGACGCCGCTGTTTAGCACCTCTGCATTGGCATTGTTGTAGGTCAACACCTGATCGAAGATTCGCGCGGAGACCTCCTTGGACTCGATGGAAGTGACGCTGGAGACCTCTTTGTGCGTAGCTGCCAGAAGGGCGCCCAGGGATCCGTCACTGATGTCCAGACAAGAAATCGGTCGCAACGGTTGATCTTTCGTGAGCGCGGCAATTGTCGAGGACACGGACGCGGTGTAGGCTTCGCGGCGCGCAGTATCCGTGAGCATGGAAATACGCTCAGCGTTGCAGATGAGGTGCATTCCACAGGTGCACGGAGGTTTCTCGCTCACGACGGTGCGCTTTGCCTTCTTGAGTGAGTCGCTCTCCGGAGCAGCTTCAACGTCAAACCAGATGCGGATGTCGTCGTGGTGAGCACGCAGTACCAGTTTTTGGTTCGGCTTCGCTTGGATGTTCTGCACAAGAGGGAAGACGACCTGCACCCAGTGATCCTGCCAGTTTTGGGCGCCCGGCTTCGTCGAGTACACGACGCTGTTGTCCGCGTCAAAGCTCACCTCCCACCACATGAGCACAGCCTGAACCTTTCCAGCCTCGACCACATCAACGATCGTCTCTTGGTACTCCGCGGCGCCCGTCGTCGGCTTACTAAAGTCAAAGCTCAGCACCTTCGTAGGCTTCGTCAGCACCTTCGACTCCTTCTCCAGCGCGCGGAAATGCACCGGCAACGCGGGCTTACCGCCCTCACACTGCCACGCGGTGTCACTTCTGGCCAGCTTGGCAGTTTGCTGCTTCTCAGGCACCGCAAAGCTGTTGAAGTGGTAAATGGGCTCGCTCTCGATGACCTGCGCGAATACCGTCGCGCGCTCGGGCACGATCACCGCGTCCGGCGTCAGCAGGTGCTGCATGGCGTGACGAATGGTGGGCAGCACCGCCTCTCCCAGCAGCACCGAGTCAAAGAGCTCGGACACGAGCATGTCGGCACGTCTCGGGAGGTGGTACGTGGCGTTCGGGTCCTTGTCGCTCGCCTTCTCCGGCGCGACCTTCAGGTCCGTCGACCGCAGCTTGAACACCGTGATCTTGTCCGGGTGGTTGGCCTGCGTCACCTGCTCGGCGATCTCCGCCATGGGCACGAACATCTCGCAGGCGTAGACGTGCTCCGCCCCGTGGGTGGCGGCGAACATGGACAGCAACCCGGTGCCCGTGCCGATGTCGAGCACCAGCGGTGCACGGCCGCGTTTCTGCTTGAAGTTGGCGATGGCGCGTTTGATGCCGCGCTCGTAGCAGTCGTTGCGGTCCTGGTCTCGCAGCATGGAGGTCATCTGGGACATGGCCACCACGTTCTTGTAGGCTTCCTGCGGACTGCCCTGCTCCACCCACATGAGGCCACCGGCCTCCGGGTTCAACTGGGCGGACAGCAACACCTTGGAGACCCCCGAGACCACGGAATTCGGGTCGTCCTCGTCCTCCAGGTACGAGTAGGGCACATCCACCACCACGGTCTCTTCGGCGGCGGCGGTCTCAATTGCCTCCTCCAGCGACAACCCGGGTGCAGTCGACGTCGAGGAACTGCCGTCGGGCTGGCCCTCGCCTACCAATGCGCCACCGTACTTGTCCACCCCAGCGTACATGGCTACACTTTTGATTGTCTCCGAAGTTTTTTTTGCTTGGTTGAGAATCGCATTGTGTAGAGAGACGTAATATTGTGTATAGATGATGTGCAAAGGAAACTTTCAGGGTGGTGAAGCCCTGCTTACCGATCCAAAAAATGCTGGAGCATTGAAGATGGCACTGGGTCACACAGTGAGTGAAAATACTCGTCCGAAGTACTGTGCCGCTTTCACTGATTTCTAACTGTGCACGGATGAGATCAACGTCGAGATCGCAGCCCGCTTCAAAATACTGTGTAACTTTTGTGTATAAGTGCACTTTTCTTTGTTAAACGCGAGGATTGGGTGAAATGCTGACCAATGGTAAGGTGTCTTACGATCAGCTTCAATTTGCATTGGTGCAAGGCAACATTCCCGGTTGAAATGCGCGCCCCCCTCGTCACATGGAAGCAGCGGTATTTGACGGCGCGCAGAGACCTAAATCGCTGCATATTGCCACAAGAGCGCACTGGAAGCAGAATGCACTTCCGGCACTACTTCATTCTTGAAGACTCCGGGCCGCACCATGACAGCGTCGATCATGCCACCGCAGCCGCCACCGAGCGAGCGCGACCTGCTCATTCCAATCGCTTCGGATGAGTCGCCGAGCTACAGCAGTGCTAACAAGACGTCGGTCGAAGAGCCGACGACTTGCGGCTTCAGGTGTGACGCTAGCGACTAGAGAGTTTTTGGCACTGGGGTCGGTGACATGGTGTGCTTGTGTTTGTGACTGTACATCTTGCTGGATGCAGCTGGCGCACACTCTGGGCGTACGCGGGGCCGGGCTGGCTCATGAGCATCGCGTACGTGGACCCGGGGAATCTGGAGAGCGATCTACATGCTGGCGCGTATGCTGGATACCAACTCATTTGGGTGCTCTTTGGCGCAACGGCCATGGGGTTCTTTCTGCAAGTGCTGGCTGCAAGGTTGGGCGTGGTCACGGGGAAAAACTTGGCTGAAATGTGCACAGCCGTGTACCCTCGCTGGGCGTCGCTGACGCTGTGGATCATGACGGAGATTGCGATTGTCGCGAGCGACGTCCAGGAAGTTCTGGGCTCGTCCATTGCCTTTCAGGTTTTGTTTGGGTTCCCGTTGTGGATCGGCTGTCTCACCACGGGGTTCGACACGCTTACGTTCTTGCTGCTGCACCGCTACGGCATTCGGAAGCTTGAAGCGTTCTTCGTGTCGCTGATCGTGGTGATGTTGGTGTGCTTCTGCGCCAACCTGGTGCGTGGGGATGTTGCGTCTGTAGATGTTGCCCGGGGCTTCGTACCTCGCGTGGAGAGTTATGCTGTGACTCAGGCTGTGGGAATCGTAGGCGCTGTCATTATGCCGCACAACATTTTCTTGCACTCTGCGCTGGTGCAATCGCGACAAGTGGATCGGCATGATGTGCGCAAGGTCCGAGAGGCGAACAAGTACTTGCGATCGAGTCGGGTATCGCGTTGTTCGTTTCGTTCCTCATCAATCTTGCGGTGCTAGCGGTGTTTGCGAAGGGTTTCTTCTCGTCGGACTACTCGGCTACATTCGAATCCGATGGACTCAACACCGCTTGTGTTCCTGGTGCTGGTGCTGATGGAGACGCGTACGGCGCGTGCCATCTCACAAACGGTGAGGGAATGTGCCAACCGATCGGTCTGTCGCAGGCTGGTATAGCTCTCAATGGCATGCGCGGTCAATACTCAGACGTCATCTGGGCTATCGGTCTGTTGGCTGCTGGCCAGAGCTCCACTATGACGGGCACGTACGCCGGCCAGTTCGTCATGGAGGGCTTCTTGAACCTGCACATTTTGCCGTGGAAGCGCCTGGTGCTGACGCGGTGTGTATCGCTGGTTCCAGCAATGGCGGTGGCAATCCTGAGCCAACGCAACCCGGGCGACAGCGACACCATGGATGAGATGCTGAACGTGCTGCAGTCCATTCAGCTGCCGTTTGCGTTGCTCCCCATCCTAATCTGTACAAGATCACCGGCCATCATGGGCGATTTTGTCAACAGCAAGACAACGGTCGTTACTGGGTGGCTGCTGGGAGGCTTCGTGTGCATCATCAACGTGCACCTGGTCTTCACGAACCTGGAAGGCTTGTCGCCGGGTTTTGCTGGACTGAGCATGCTGCTCGGTGTATGCTGCTTGTATTTCGGGCCTTCTTGGCGTATTTGATGCGGATGGGAGCGAAACGAACCCAGTCTACAATCCCGAAAACTGACAGGCCTGCAGCACGTGAATGGTAGGACGTACAAGTATAGGAACGTGATGTCATAATACCAACAGATCAATTTCGTTTGCTGGTGCCGATTCCTAGCTGTTTGCACTCGAAGGTTACCACCATAGCAGTTGACAAAACTGTAAGCATCTTCTAACCGAACTTGCCTACAGGTGCAACACCATCGCGACGAGAGCCACCAAATGAACTGCCACGATTGATGCTCCCAGAGACTGAGCGGCGTTGTCAGCACTTGAAGCAGATGAAGATGATTCGGTCTCTTCGTGATCGTGATCGTGATCGTGCACGGTGGCTCCACCAGCTCCCGAGCTGCTCGCGCTAGCAGTCGTGTTGGACGTCGCCGCCAGTTCGGCCGGGTCGGTACCATCCCCGTGGCAGAACTCATCGAGCAGGACGCAGTAGTCGAGGTCGGTGGCCGGGCCAAGGCCAAGGTCGACGTAGCACTGGCGTACTTCGTCTTCCACGAGCGAGTGAAGAGCCTCGTGGCAGCTTTCATCCTCACATTTGAGCTGCGAGACGTCCGCGACCGAGTCGCATGCGCTTTTTGCCGACGTCAGGTACTCAACTGTACACTCCGACGAGAGCGAGTGAGTTTCTTGGGCAAGAGCGGGCACCGCAGAAGCAAGAACACCCAGCGCGATCACGGCGGCAGTCATCGACTTCATGGTAGTGTAGTTCTGTCTGGAGATTGGACGCTTGATGAGGGGAATTCGAAACTGGTGAATGGAGGCTCCATCGACTTGATTCGAAGTCAAAGTCTTTGGTGGGCGTGCCAGCGAGACGAGATCCGCAGTCGGATATCGAAGCTGATCTCCTAAATTCCATACCAAATCGCTTCAAAGCTTAGGAGATAATCTCAAAGCTGATTAACGCGAAAATTAATTAATCACAAATTGAGGCATCTGATTGGTTGATCGTGCCCGAGTTCAAGTTGCCTTTTTCGTCGCCGGACAACTCTCCTACGTCATGACAGCATACCGCCGTCGGACAATGCCTTCGTCCGGGATCTTTACCCACCACCAGCCGACTGGCATTTCTCGGATTGACTGCAAGTCAGCAGCATGTCCTCTACGCTTCGAACACTCGTCGCTCTGTTGCTGGTCTCGCTTGCGATCTTGTCGCCCATTGCGGCGCAAGAAGAATGCAGCGGCCACGGCACAATGCACGGAAACCACTGTCACTGCGAGGCTGGATATGGAAGTGAAGGGGTCGAGTGTGTCGCTACGGGGGCGGCGGTCTCTTGTCCTGCTGGAGGCATCTCGTGGGAGCTGTCCATGGCGATGGCCCTCGAGAACGGGACGTACACGATCTCCTTCGCGAGGTAGTGTCTAATACAGGTCACAGGGGGATCAGGTCACACCTTGCACATTTCTGAGGGCTGTGGCTACAGGAACAAAGCAAAACGTGTGGCACTGCTCCAGTTTGTTCATTAGGGTATTCTCGACTACACTGACTTAAAATGCACGAGGACTGGTGCATGTAGGCTTCATGAGCGCCCCGCAAAGTTCCTCCCGCCTTGGCATCGACCATATTCGTAAATAACTGAAAAGTTGCGATTATCTTGGGATTGTATGTGACCTATGTGTGACCTAGTCGCTCTATGACCTGTAATGGACGCTTCGCTTCGCGAATAACACGGAGAACGTGGCCGTGTTTGTGCTGCCGATGGGAACCACAGGGACCGGCAACGTCACCCAAGAAGACCTCGAGCTGTCCGTGGAGAAGGCTGCGCTTCTGCTACATGACGTGTCGCTTCCTCGCAACCTCGTCAAGGCTTCTCGCGACATGGCGCCGACAGACCAACTACTTTACGTAGTACAGCGCAACAACGCGGAGGAGCTCGCAGCACTGCAAACTGAGTGCGAGGCGAACCCGAACAACACTTGGCACGTCGACCACTGCGACGGCTCAGGCGCACACAGTCGTCGACGACTCGCGGCGGAGCCCATGATCGTCAACTTGGTTGTGAATGAAACGGGGTACTACGCGTTTCACATGCAGCACAACGCGATCGAGGAGTTTGGCATGCAAGTGCTTGACGCCGATGGACAAGAGGTGGCCCTAGCGTTGACTATCGCGGAGGAAGAAGCGGACGAAGACACCAGCTCAGACAGGAAGGCGTCGACAGCGGTGTGGGTTAAAACCATGGTGGCAGTGGCGATAGTCGCGATTCTCTCGATTGTCGGCATCCTTATCATGGCTGTCCGTGTGAAGGTGCTGGCGAAAGTGATGGACGCCATGATCGCACTCTCCGCCGGTGCGCTCTTTGGTGCTGCTTTCCTGCATGTCCTGCCCGAAGCCATTGAGTTCTACAGCGAGTACGGCCAGATGGATCTCACCTTGAGCATGATGTTCACCGTCGGGTTCGTCGTCGCGATGGTCGTGGAGATGGCGCTCGAGCTCTGGATCAGCATGGTGCAAGATGGAGCGTCACACTCTCACCACCTCCCGACTTCCATGCAGCACACGTCACCAACCGATGCACTTGCGGATGCCACTGACAAACAGTCGGGAACGCCCGAGACTGGTGACTACACTGCAGCTAACACGCGAACCCCCTCGCTTCGCAAGACGGGGGGCGCCTCAGCATTTAGTCTGAAAGTGGACTGGTGCAGCATCAAGCCCATGGCCTTCGTCATCTTGCTAGGCGACCTGTTCCACAACTTCGTGGGCGGCGTGCTCATTGCCACCGCGTTTCTTGCGTGCGGCGACTCGCTCGGCGTATCGGTCACGGTCTCAGCCATTCTGCATGAACTACCACAGGAATTCGCCGACTTTATCATTCTCGTCGAGTCGGGCTTCACGCCGTTCCAAGCCATTCTCTTCAACTTCCTGAGCGCGCTTTCAGCCTTCATCGGTGCTCGCGGCTGTGCCCGTCACGAACAAGACCATGGGGCTGCTACTCGCCGTCGGCTCGGTGCGTCACTACTTTTCCCTCAACTATTGTCTTGAATTCTGCGATACACTAACTGGTCAAGCATATCACCTGAACAGGGAACACTCGTATACATCGCCGGCACGGACCTGCTACCTGGAGTGCTGCGTGTCAAGACCCCTGGCCAATTCGTGGTCCACCTTCTCATGTTCGGAATCGGAATTGGCGCTCTGGCACTCACCACATTGCACCATGTGCATTGCAACGCTGACCAAGATGGTACTTGAGCCGCGTATTCGGTACATGTGCGACCATGTATCCCTCACACGCGAAACTGTGGAAGTACTGTACCCTTGTAAACGTCAAATGATCATTCATGTGAAAATCTCTTGCAGGTCCTTATTTATCTGCGTTTGTAAAGCGAAAACTTGGCATCAAAGTAGCACTGCGATTCTAACCGCACCAGTAAATCTCCATTTGCCATGATGAGTAAAGCTTTTCGATGAACAAAATACGACTACCGGTACGTAGTACGTAGTAGAGGCTACTCATTCAACTGCCGACTTGTCCAAAACGTCTTGGGCAGTCCATTTTTGCGAGCCCGCTCGTCACGTCTCCAGTTTAAGCTCGAAGTCGCTTGGCGTTTCCTTCTTCTTCGTCCTCTCCATCCTTCTTTGGGCACTTTTTCACGCTCTTGTCGAAGAGACTCTGCCACCAGTTCTTGACCTCATCGCATTTCGTCTTGCGGTGCGACAAGTGGTTGGGGTACATGAGCCCAATGCTGGTGTGGGTTCCGTGAATCTGCCCCCGAGTTGTTGTTCCTCGTCCTCCACCTCGACCTCCTCCTCCTCCGCCACGACCTCCTTTCCTCTCCTCCTCCAGAGCCTCCTCTTTGCCAGACAACCCACGGGTGACGACCTGATTACTGGGGTCCGAGTCTGTGATCGATTTCGCCGCAGTGGCTGCGGTGCCGTTGCTGATAGCGGCCAGCGAAACTGCAATGGTCAACACGAGATGAAGCAGGCGCATTATACTTACCGACCAGTCAGAAGGAGAGAGCGAATTGTGGAATGAAGCATTAATCATGCTGCATGATGATCCACGCACGGATTAATACTGTGTACCATAGGTCACAAAACCAAAAAGGCGTTCAATCACGAAATGATAGCTCGATTTTTTTAGAGATGTAAACTCTAACTGTATGACTAACTTACAGATATATTCTCTGGATTTTATATCCAGTCCAGAGTCCATCCCAGGAAGCGAATGGGGTCCTAATCCTAGCATAATACATACCATCCGTAATCCGATAATGGTTGGGTGTTAATTATAATCGTTACAGCTTCGGGTATTTTATAACCTCTGTTGTGAAAATATTATGATAGTATGTTGACCCATCCGCTGAACATTAGGACAAACAACCCATGATAAATAGTATTTGGTAAAAAGAAATAATCACTGTCGCATTCAATATTATCTAGCTGTGAAATCAGCATCACCGTGATAAATGATTGATCTGAACTCCACTCGGGCAACATTGCACACACGGATATTTTATTCCGCAATAGCAGGAGAACGAAACATGGTTCGCCCCAACTAAGACGAGGTTCGCGAGCTGGACATCAAGGACATGGCCGCCAAGGATCACAAGCTGTGACCTGCGGGCGGGGTCCTCGTGGAGACCAAGCCCGACCGGCACTTTGGATTTTGACGTCAAGATGAAGTTCTGCAGCCGGTGGTGCCGGATCCTCGCTCCCTATTCAGCTACCGAAACAGTTGGCTGATGCAGCTTCGCGTCTGCTCGAGGGCCGACGCCCACAGATTGCTACGAGCTCGAGGCCAGGATGCCAGATGCATGCTCTTGTAACTTGCCAAAAACGGGTACTAAATCATACTCGGGTATTCGCACATCAAATAAAGATCGAAAATATTCATAGCTTGACCCAAAATACTACTGTAGAGTCATGGACATACTTTTTCAGGCCTCCTCGCCATTGCACTCCATCATCAGATACTACGGATATATTTCAGACAGACCCGCGTGTGCAGACTGACCGTTTCTATGGGTCGAAAGAAGGCAAGTTCACACGAGATATTCGCACTATTAATAAATATAATTGCTGTGTTGGCAGTTCTCCAAATAGTGGAAACTGTCGTAGTAGTACTATACTAAAATTAATACTATCGTACTGGTTTGTATTACGCCTTATCATTTGCAGAATAAATTACCATTACCGTATCAGGAACTAGAGGGTTGGGCTGGTAGCGCTGGTCATACAAAATCTAATATAATACTTCTATATATTATAGTGTTCGTGTAATACTACACGTTTAAAAATACTATTGAGCAGGACTATAATATATTACTATATTATTACAGTATATTACTATTGTATTGAAGTATATTATAGTGCTCGTGAAATGCTACGTTTTAATGCTGCGCATCTCCTGCGTCTGCGAAGGGATACTGCGCCTGCGAAGCAGGCGCAGTATCTGCGCGACATCCATTATTCGATCGCGGAAACCCCACGGATTTCCTAGGACCTATCCGTAGTGGAGGGTTCTCGGAATTCCGGACAAACAGATCAATTTCTTTCAAATCACTATCAATAAATCTAGTGAACCGATGTGGGCCGCCCACCAACACCCAGTCTTGCTTTTCGGTCGCCACAGCAGCCCTCCCCGTTTTCACGGCTAAACCTTCGCTGCTGTGGCGCCGAAGAAGCAGGACTCACCTCGGGACGGAAGCATAGCTACTCGCTACTATCGATTTCTCCGTCGTCGAAGGGCATACACCGCAAGCGCTGCAAACGCGAGGCCAGCAAGCTGCCGGCCAATGTCTCATGTCAGCGGGAAGGTGCCGAAGCGGCTCAGGGACCGCATTGCTGCCAACTGACTGCGTGAGCGAAGGCTGGAGGACGTGCGTAAGCTCGAGCACCAGGGAGAGAGCAGCGGCGTCGACGCTTTTGGAGGCCCGGCGAAGCTGATCCGCTCACTACTAGTTGTCGGTCGCAGACTACTACCTCATGCTATCGTAGGCACCGGTACATGTAGCGGTATGTGTTTTGTTTTTACTAGAGGTAGCGATATCATCATCTGCAGTGCTACTAGCATACATAATGTATAATACGTTAAAACTTTCGCTTGAGTCTATATAATTTTACTGCATCGCAAAACCCACACGCAAAACAGAGGTTCAAATCCAGGCCCGTTATCATCGTACTTAACGTTTTCCCGTAATCTCTGGAATCCTATATCCTACTCAAATAGTTGGCTATTTATCTCAAAAGCCTCTATTTTCCCGTGGATTTTGAGAAATCATCCGGTTTTTGAGATTATTAAACGATTTAACTTGAAGTTTGTATACTTTTGTTTCATGTGTGCCACATATGGCGTGCCCCGAATTAATCCTGTTTGGGCTGTACGTACACTTCGTAACCGAAGGCACTACCAGTATCAATGCCAGAATTATTCTCGGCCAAACTAGTATACACTGTAGTAATAATCTATTGACTAATTTACCAGCAGCTAGCCCATCCAAGCCTGTAGAGCAGTATTACTATATTAGTGAGTAATTAACAAGTACTATCGAACATGACCGAACAATTGGCGCACCTCACCGTTAGCTTCTTTGATCGTCAAAGTTGCTTGTGCGACTTTCCGGTAGGCAGTGTTTTTCGACCGACGCGGGGAGGGGGGGGATATCAAAGTGCTCCACTGGCGCTCCCACTCACGCTTCGAAAGCGTTCGAACAGAATTGACGAATCAGATATTACTATCATCTCTCTTGCCGACCGCAGATAATATCTTATACTGCAAGCCACTATTTATTAACCATTTAAATATGATCTAATACTTTTAAACATTAGTTGGGGCGAAGCCCCCCTATAATCACGTGACTCCGATTTAGGCTTTGATTACTCTCTTATTTACTTTTTACCAAGTGGATACATTAATTGTTGAAGAGGGTTAGGGTGACTATTTAGAATCGCGTGCACTGGGGCCAAAAATGTGGGAAAAAACCTGGGTTTAGAAACATTTTGATCATTAAGACGGTTACCAAAATAGCACCTTCAACCCCATGTTGAAGCGACGTTTCAATCGGGTGAAGTCATTAAAATGGCTGTCCCGAATTATGGAACAGGGAATTCCGGGTTTATTATGGCGAACCTAAGAAAAGAGCTAAAACAGCGATTTTTGCTGGCGTACTGGCCGTTCTATGGAGCCTTAGGCTCTCATATGAGCCCTTAAAATGAAGCAAAACCTGTCAGAGTTTATCGTAAAAAGTCTCCCCGTAAGAAGTCTCGGTAAAAAAAGAAATGTGCGGGCTCACAGCGGTGGCATCACGACCGCAGTTGTGAAGAGTCGGCACAGCAGGAAGCGGCGTGCACTGCGGAGAAGAATGCATCCGACTGCTACAACCCAGTCCAGCAGCTAACCAGCGACGGCGACGGCCGCTGTGCCTCCGTGCGGACGACTCACTCCACACGCGCCCCGCTCCACACGCGCTCCAGCAGCTAGCCAGCGACGGGGATGACCGTTGTGCCTCCGCGCGGACGACTCGCTCCACACGCGCCCCAGCAGCTAGCCGGCGACGGTGTTTGGCAATGAGCGTTGTGCGCTCATTGTTTATTGAGATTCTAATACATACACTATGTGCTGGATGCTATTGTAGTTCACTTAGCGGTGGAAGCATGCTCGAACTCCACCGTGTTAGTATCGCCCTGCAGAGAATTCAGACTGTAGGGTGCATTTACTGCAGAGGATGCTACAGAATAGTTTACGGTTTCGTCGTAGAAGGCGACCGTGCAGCGGCAACGTGGATGTGTGCAAGCGTGGGCACCAGGATCAAACGGCACTTGCCGTCGCGTGCGAAAGTGGAGAAGGAGATGAGGGGCGGTTTAGAAGATATGTGTAATTGGTAGAAAGATCAAAGTGTTTGGGTTGGCGATGTGCGTTGTTGCGAACTTTGTGTGATGAGCATCTAATACTTGCACTGATCGCGCTGGTTTCTAGCGTGGAGGACTTACCGGTGGAGGCATGCTCGGACTCGGAATAGTATCGCCTGTATTCACACTGCAGTGAATTTGCGCGATAGGGTGCATTTTACTGCAGTGGATGCCACATAATCTTTTACGGTTTCGTCGTAGCAAGATACCGTGCAGCGGCAACGTGGATGCGTGCTACTGACGGCACCGCGATTTATAGGCAGTAGCCGTCGTGTGCGAAATCAGAGGGTGAGCTAAGGGGTGGCATAGAAGATATGCGTATTTGCTAGAAGGATCGTAGTGTTTGGTTTGGCAATGTGCGAGGCTGCACTCTGTGTATGTAATGAGCTGCTAATACATGCACGGTTCGTGCTGTATCCTATTGTAGTGCACTTAGCAGTGGAGGCAGGTTCGAACTCCACCGATCAGTACCGCCCTGCAGTGAAGATTGGGCTGTAGGATGCTTTCACTGTAGAAGATGCATCAGACTCGTTTACGGTTTCGGCGTAGTATGTGGCCGTGCAGCGGCAACGTGGATGCATGCTACTGACGGCACGATGATCTAACGGCAGTTGCCGTCGCGTGCGAAAGTGGAGTGTGTCGTGAGGGGCGTTTTAGTATAAAAGTGCGATTGCTAGAAAGATCAAAGTGTTTGGTTTGGCAATGAGCGTTGCTGCGCTCTTTGTTTATTGAGCTGCTAATACGTGCACAGTTCGCGCTGGTCGCTAGAATTGATAGCTAACTTGTGGAGGCATGCCAAACTTGACAGGATTACCTGCATTGACCCTGCAACGAATTGGGGCTGTAGGGTGCATTGACTGCAGTGGATGCCACAGAATCTTTTACGGTTTCGTCGTAGCAAGTTACCGTGCAGCGGCAACGTGGATGCGTGCTACCGACGGCACGATGATCTAACGGCAGTTGCCGACGCGTGCGAAAGTGGAGGGTGAGCTAAGGGACGGCCTAAAAGATATGCGTACTTGCTAGAAGGATCGTAGTGTTTGGTTTGGCAGTGGGTGTTGGTGTGTATTTTGTAGGTAACTCTGCTAATATATGCACTGTTCGAGCTTGTATCTATCGCAGTGCACTTACCGGTGATCATGTTCAGACTACACAGGAGTATCTGTATTGAACCTGCCATGAAGTTGGGCTATTGGTGCATTCACGACCGTGGATGCTACGATTCGTTTTTGCGGTTTCGTCATAAGAGACTGTCATGCAGTGGCAGTGCTGCACACGGCGCCGTGATCCAACGGCACTTGCCGTTATCTGTGATGGACCGGGTGCGTTAGCCACTGTAAAGTGTGCCTGCAATAATTGGTTGTTGGCTGGAGGACGGATGGATTATTTTTTGCGATCATTTCTGCAACAGTGCACCATGACAAGGGTTGAGAACCCTGCTTCTAAATCCCGTAAGTCGAATGCTGCGAAACGAGTGATAAAGAAGCTGAAGCAAGGCACAACCCGCCGCGCGGCGACTCCGACAGCTGTACAAGAAAGACCATTGGAAGCCATCGAATTTGCTGATCAAGATGCTCGCATTCAACGCGCGGAGGATACGCGAAAGCGTAATGCTAGCGCTCAAAACTGGCCTGATCATCGGAAGAAGCGAAGACGAGGCGTCGAATGTGAACAACAACAAGAAGATGAAGATTTTGACATCCAGTGTAAGTCAATGTTCATGGCTATGTATGCTCGGATCGTGAAAAGTTCTGACATGTATGTGATATGCAGCATTCTTCGAACTGATTGATGATACTTTCTTACGTATATGTGGGAGCTGCGGAGAGCTTTCCAAAGCTGCCCGCATGATAAGAAAACGTTATGAACCAAACCATCAGTATTTTGCTGCTTTAAAAAACTTCAATGGTGTTTGTGAACCAATTATCGACGCTATCACACAGCCAGACAACGATGGCGTCTCCTTCATATGGATGTGCAGCCGCTGTCATATATCTCTTTCGAAAAACGAGATCCCTAAGTTTTGTCGAGCAAGCGGATTTCGAATTGCACCAATTCCTCGAGAACTAGCAGTCCTGAATCGCATGGAGGCTCGATTGATTGGACTTGGTGTGTCATTCACAACTTGCATGAATTTGTACCAAGATCAACAGGAGTTTACCAGAGGTAACGCAATTAATTATTGGAATAACGTGAGCGAAGTGACCCTGTCCTTGCCTAGGCCACTATCAAAGTCTGGAGTAGTTCTATTGAGGTCTAAGAGAAACGATGGTACAACTTTTATCAAGGTTCGACCCGACGTTATTCGAAGCGCATTGCACTGGCTAATTGTGAACAATCCACTTTACAAGAATGTTACAATTTCAGAAGAAAATCTGGACGAATTGTCCAAGACGGATCTTGATGTAAACGTTCCAAGTATCACTTTAACTGTTGAAGAAGCCACAGAGCTGGAAAACAGCTGTGCTTCAGAAGTTCGTGTCCCGGATGTGCTCGATGAGGACGATCCGTCCTCATCCCAAGCTTCCCGGCCTAAGTCTAACTTAGCTGTTGAGAGCTCAATGTCAAATTCAAATAGTGCAATACAACCATGTGACTCATCTTACATTGAGGAATCGTTTGAGCTAGAAGCCGACCAAACAGACGACCAAACCGAAGCTGAAAAAATTGCTTGTGCAGTTAATACAGCGGCTGGAAAAACTATCTATCCTACGGGAGAGCTGAATCGTAGTGAACATCTTATAAACGAGTACACTACTAAAATGCTTATGCAAAACTGTTTTCCTACGTTGTTTCCTACAGGAGAAGGTGGATTACATCCCTCGGTTGATGATGACGGCCAAGAACATGAACAGCGTGAACATGAATATAAGCTAGCAGAGTACTGTGCGCATATCATGAAGTGGCACGATAGAAGATTTGTTACTCACAGTAACTTTAAGTTTTTCTGTTTGAACTTAATTCAACGTAGACAGATTGACGGTCTCATGCGTCGAGTTGGTACATCTCCTAATAAACATAACATTGATAACCCCAACTTAGTGCAAGGATGTTCTGATGGCATTAAAAACGATATAAGTGCTGCCATGGAAATGCTCGAGTCACTAAAACCGTACTTTCACAGTGTTCGCGGGAGCGGGTTGTACTGGTCCAATGTTAGAGATGATTTAATGAGCATGCTGGGCAACCGTGTACTCCCATCACGATGGCCCACATTTTTTCTAACTCTAAGTGCAGCTGATACAGTGTGGCCTGATTTATTTCGAGCGTGTAATCCTGCACTAACATTGGAACAAGCTCGACACCTAAGTAGCAAAGAGAGACGTAGATATCTAAATGAAAATCCTGACATTGCTGCCCGCCACTTCAACAGGCGATTTGACGCATTTTTTGCTTCTATACTTTGTGGCAAGGGTAAACCCCTTGGGGAAATCTCTGATTACTTCTGGCGTGTAGAATTTCAACAGCGTGGATCCCCCCATATACATGCTCTTCTTCGGATAACCAACGCTCCTGATGTATTAAAGTTATCAGAAACCGAACTGGGTCGTACAAAGTTAGCTGCCTATATTGACAGCATAATTTCGGTTTCCTCAAAATCTTCTAGTGAACTTGATAAATGTACATTTTTGACGTGTACAAATGAACGAAGGGCCAAACTTGATATACTATCTACTAGACCCCCACGAACTAATACGCGCGAGTGGGAATGTGATTTGTCTCGTGTAGTACAACGAGTCCAGCAGCACATTTGCACTTCAGCTTCCCGGTGCAGAAAATCTGGAAATGAATGTCGATTTGGTTATCCAAAAGATCTACAAAGACATACCGAAATCCTTGTTGATACAGCATCAGATGGTATTCCGTCAATTAAAATTCAATTGAAGAGGGACTGTCCTACAATAAACAATTACTCGCCTTCACTGCTTTCTGTCTGGAGGGCCAACATGGATATTCAGTTAACTGGCAATGCGTATGGAGCGGCTGAGTACACAGCTGCATATGTAAGCAAGGCAGAACCAGATACACTTAGGTTTAAGAAGACTATTGCAGCTGCTGTGAAACGGTGCGATAAAAATCTTCCTAACCATGCCATCCTTAAGCGAGTAGCAAATGCAACTCTATCTATTCGAGAGGTCAGTGCCCAGGAAGCAATTTATATTCTCCTTCGAGAACTGCCACGGTATGGCAAATCCAGACAAGTTACGCGATTGAAAGTGATGAGGCATAGTTTGAGATATTACAGAGTTGATGCAACTGATTTAGATCCTAATATCATAAATCATCGTACCGAAGAAACAAGAATCGAAAAGGTTGAAGCGGCCTACATGGCTCGGCCACAGGAGCCCCCTTTCAACGAAATGAGTCTTGCAATGTTTGTAGAGAAGTACAAAATAGTCGAAACAGTATCATCGGTAAATACTGATACGTACTGGAAAAGAATAGATTCGAAAGGTTATATCGAACTTCGTTCTAAGCCTCATGTCGTCCACGGCTCCCCCTGGATAGCTCCGGATTCAACGAATCCACACTTTTGCTTTGCTGAAATATTTTTGCATAAACCTTGGCGAGATTGTCCGACCTTCCTAGTACCGATGAGGATTGCATTGTACGTTTTCAAAGGGAGCAAGAACAGTCTTTCATTAGTGAGTTGAGACAGGAAGCGGAGCTGACCCTCTCGCGACAGCATAACATTGAAATATTAAAGCATTCAAAATCTCATGAGGTAGTTACTTCCTTGCCAGCATCAGAATATGTATTTGTAGATCAGGACAATGATGAGAATGTCCAACAACAGCAAATCCCGTCGGGAGGAGAACATACTAGCGTAACCAGCTGGGTATCCAAACATACATACACAGATGAGGATGTGCAAAAAGCACGAGAATTCATAAAAAGCTATGTAAGACCTTGGCTTAAACTGCACCGTGAAACTACAAATGATCCCAATAAGATATCAAAGCATGGGAGGCCCAATGCATTTTACAAATATCCCATCGGTAGTCCCGATGATGATTTGATTTCGGAGACTATGCATGATTCGCAATGGACTCCGTTTGCGCTTGCCATGAACCAATCACGCAAACGTTATCATGCGTATATTAACAATAGTCCATGTGAGCCCATGAATATGACCATACATGGGGAGGGAGGATCTGGGAAAAGCTGGCTCATCAAACATATAGTGAAAGATATACATAACGTATTTGGTGAACACTGGGCATCACGGAGGACATCAAAACGTGTACTGTTATTAGCTCACCAAGGCACTGCAGCCTTTAATATAAAGGGCAAAACAATATGTTCAGCTCTAGACCTTTCAATGTTTACTCGTAGTGCGTTTTCTGTTTCGTATAGCCCATTATCTACTGTAAAAGGTGGACCCGCTGCACTTAAACGCATGCAAGACCAATATCAGGATGTTCATCTTGTCATTATAGATGAATTTAGTGTCATATCATGTGGTATGCTATATTGGATCGATCAACGGATGAAGGAAATATGGCCAAAATGCAGGCACTTACCATTCGGAGGGCGTGATGTTATATTTACAGGAGACTCAGCTCAGCTAGATCCAGTAATTCCTTATTCATTATCTACACCTCTTTCTAAAATTCATAACGCAATACAGCAACTCGGTCGTGAGAGTTGGGAACACATTCCTTTAGTTTGTCGTTTAACGAGCCAAAACCGGGGGGAAAACGACCCTGAGTGGTTTGATGCATTAAGCCGGCTACGGCGCAAATGTGCTACACAAGAAGATATCAATTTGTTTAATACTCGGTACTTCAAACAGAACGAGATGCCAAATTGGGTTCCTACAGCCAAACACATTGCACACCTGAACGCTGATGTTGCCGCAGCTAATCATAGCAGCCTGCGTAAAAGTACATCTCCTATCCTAAATATCCGGTCTAAACACACCGTTCAGCTCAAGCGTCTTGCTAAACAACGGTCTGTTTCAGGCGATTCTGTACATGCTCTAATGAAGGAAGCTGTAGTAGCGAATTCAAATCGAGATAGAGTAGTTGGGATCGAGTTACACCTAGCTGTTGGTGCACCGGTAACATTAACCTATAACATGGAGCAAGCAGCAGGACTCTGCAACGGTACAAACGGGGTCATATACGACTTTATCGTTTGTAGTGATTCACCGTTGCCTATACTACTTGTCCAGATTACAGATCCGTACTTTGGTCCTTCATTTCTGCCTAACACACCGAACATTGTGCCTATTCTTCCTAGAAAGCTGAGCTGGAGCAAAAAAACAAGTGATCTGACTGTATTTCGCGAAGGATTACCTCTGCGTCTGGCATACGCAATTACAGTTCATAAGGTTCAAGGTCTCACGTGCGCGAAGATTGTTTTCCATTCAACATCTATTCCGAGTGCGTCTTTTGCTTACGTGGCGCTTTCTAGAGTACGTTGCCGTGAGGACATTGTCCTTACATCACCACTATCGCTCAATCAGTTGTCAACCTCACGCGATCAGTGCGCATTATTTACGTACGAGGAAGAGCGAATAGATCATGCTGTAAGTAGCACAAAAAGCATAGCTCTCGATGTAGAAGACGTGATGAGGCAAGAGGCGCTAATCCATAACCAGTCACAACAACCACGATAAACCCTCGTTCTTTGATATCTGCTATTTTTGCTACCTTTTATAACTAGTGTACCTTAAATGACCCCTTAGGCGTCGCCTAGGATGATCGGCAAAGCATTTTTCATTTTGCTTTGTTGCAGGTAAACAACATGAAGCCACCGCGCGTTGGCAGCTCGACCCCAGACAGTTCGATTGACAGTGCTTCGCGTGCGTTCAAGACTCCTACACGAACCCGACATCCAACGCAGCTGTTCAAATGCGCGAGTCCTACCCCAGCCGAATCCAAGCGACGTAGTGGCAAGCGCCTACAAGTTTCTGAAGCGCATTCATCGCCTCGCAAGCCCAAACGATCACGCTCCGAGCGCGGTGATGCGGGCGGGAGTGCTGAGTCTGTCCCTTCACGTGCTGCTACCGACGTAGCCCATCTCTCAAAGCGTGAAAGCTTCCTACAGAGAATGCAGGCATATCGACGAGAACGTGCGAGGAGAAACAATGAAGCTCTGGAAGCGGAAAGACGTCGAAGCCGAGAGTTTCATGAGGTGCCGGAGCGCTTCTACATTGAACGCCTCGTGCAGATTAGAAAGGACGTTAGTGCTCAGATGTTGGACGAACATATCGCAGCAATGGAACTTGCCGCCGGCAACCCACCACCAAGCACTGACACTGAGTAGGTAACAATCAATATAACATTTCGTGGAATTTTTAAAGTGGCTTGCACACTATGAATTAGTTTTGCGTCTATTCTGTTGGGGTTGTCTTGGTCGGGCTTTCACCGCGGGCTTTTCGTTGCTTTTAGTATAGAGCATCTCAGTCAGGAGTTTGTAGTATTTTTGCTGAAATAGTTCACCGCGGAAATATTACTACCAGATTTGTTAGGGTTGTAGTACTACTACCGTAAAGTGCGGTAGTCAATACAAGTGCTACTTAGATATCATCAAGTCGATACTATAGTACTCTTCAAGTAATTCTTTGAACGACCCTTCTCGGTCCTCATCTTGTAAGCTAATATATTTCACCGCTGAAATATTACAGAGCATGAGTGTTGCAGCTATTATGTTGAGGTTGTCCTGGTCGGGCTATTCACCGCGGGCTTTTCGTTGCTTTTAGTATAGAGCATCTCAGTCTGGAGTTTGTAGTATTTTTGCTGAAATAGTTCACCGCGGAAATATTACTACCAGATTTGTTAGGGTTGTAGTACTACTACCGTAAAGTGCGGTAGTCAATACAAGTGCTACTTAGATATCATCAAGTCGATACTATAGTACTCTTCAAGTAATTCCTTGAACGACCCTTCTCGGTCCTCATCTTGTAATTCTAGTTTGAGTGGATCTCAAGTAGGCACTCATGTACGCCTGGGAGAAGATCACCATTCTTGAAACCGCGTCTAAGTACAGCAAACGATGCATGGATTCTGGTATGAGTGATTGTAAGGAGGAAGGCGATGAGGCCAAGCGTGATCATTGTAGCGTGTGTGGAAACGCCAGTGTGTTATTGGCATTGAATACTACGTGTTAAGCCCGAGAATGATGATCATACAAAACGTTCTAGTGACATTTTATTTTTAATTTCATGAGTTCGTTAGCGTATCAATAAAGTCACTACGAATTATACGACAAGCGCTTCGATTATTCAATGTGCAAGATGTTTTGGGTGCGTATCTATCTCGGTAACCAATCTAGCTTGAGTAGTAGTGGGGTGGTACTACTAGAATTACTATTACTACTAATAGCCAATTGTTTGCGCGTGGACGAACATCACTGTAAACATTTCAAGTCCAAAAAGAAGACCTGCACGTGTACGAAGACCGTCATCCGTGGAATGCAGTCGGACATGCCCGTCATGTAGGAATGGTTCCCGGCCGCCACGATGACATCGTGTTTGGCGTCGTAAACTATCTCTACTAGTATTAGTATCTCTCCAATCTTAACGCTCTGGTAGTTCCAATAATATTAGCACCCAGTTTTGGGGGCTACTATTAACCCCTGATCTCAGTCTTTTTGAGTTGCTATGATGCCGATCCCATAAAAATGGGTGGGTCACCCAATTTATGGAGCGCGCGCTGTGAAAGGTCAATAACTACATATCAAGACAAATCAATCAATCAAGACAAATCCAACTGTAACAGAGATGGCGAAGCCGAAGAAGACAACTGCAGCAGGCTGCAAACAGCGAGCTTTGAAAGGTACGCCGCAGCAACGACAGGGGCTGATATCTATGGCTCACGACTAAATGTCTACTACTGCAGGGCGAGCTTCCGCGTGTGCTGCCGCTATCTCCCGATTCGAAGCAGCGCAAGGTAAGATGACAAGCTGAGCTAAACGTAATGAGACACGTATATTCTACTTTATCAATACATTGTGATGGACTGAACATGCTTACAGACATTGCACGGGCTTCACGCGAAGGACTTGGCCGGGATAACAAGATGGCCGATAATCGCGATGCCACCCCGAGCCAGGCAGGCGTGGATGCCGCGATGGCTGGTGGTTCCGATGCCGCTCCGAGCAAGGCAGGCAATGCTGCGGATACTCCGCCTCGTACTGCAGCGGATCGCGCTGCTCATGCACGCGCGGCGAAGGCTGAGAAGAAAGCGCACCATAAGTGTTTATTCCGCCTGTTTACTAGCTTATCTACGTACATGCGTGGTGTGCGATCTAATCTAACGATATACCAATGTCCAGGCAAAGAAGTGCACGAGTTGCGTGTGCAGCAAGCTGCGCACGCGCGCGCTTTCAAGACAGCCAAGCTGGGCAAACCAACCCAGCCAAAAGACTCGGACAAGTAACTCGTGAAGGACACCGCGTTCAAGGACTGCTCAGTAGACTCGGAAAAACAACTGGTATAGGACGCCGTGTGCTAGGGCTGCTCAGCACTGCATTTCAAAATTTCAATTTAATCTGTGAGCGTTGATATAACCTTTCTAGCTTTACATGAACATGTTACTACTTGCCCTTGCTCGTAAAGGCACAAGTCCTACCCCAGCAGAATGCAAGCGACATAGTTGTAATTGCCGCCGGCAAGCCGTCACCAAACACTGAGTGAATAGGAAACAATCAATATAACATTTTGTCGAATTGCTTACGTGGCTTGCATACTATGCATGAGTTTTGAGCCTATTCCGTTGAGGTTATCTTGGCCGGGCTTTTACTGCGCTTCTCGTTGCTCTTACAGCTTTTGAAAGTTCGAGCATGCGCCGCTTGCCTTATGCGTAGCGCCTTCACTTCATGGCCTTGGTAATAGAACATTGCATGCAAATGTCAACAGGTAGCTGTGATTCTGTCGATCCTAGCAAATCATAATATCACGTACGGTGAGTCGTTTTAACTGCCTTCGCAGCCCTTGCATAAGCGGCACGTGCTTGCTCCGCTGCACGCTTACACTTGTCCTTTGTAGTGTCCTTCGGTATCTCACGCTTTGGCGTATTCGAGGTTCTGGCAGTTGTGTCGTCCTTCTCAGACGCACCCCTTCTACGACATGCACGAACTAGTCACACAATGTAGCGCGCTGCCGAGTTAGATTTGACAACACAATTTTTTATCTGCGTTCATTTGCTCCTTACCGACGATCGTCGCGGATAATTTCTCTCCTCCTCGTTCTACAGTCCAAGCAATCGGGGCATTAGATGACCATTGCTCGACAGTAGGCAGGCCAGAACAGACATACGCTACCTTTCACCGCTCTTTGCTTGCCGCCGGTGTCCGTGGTCGACTTCATCTTGGCCATGTTGCCTGATCTTTCGCGAGAGAGGGGGCGTCGCCCGAAATTGTGTGCACACACATAATTTCAGGGAGTCGCCCCTTCAGCAACCGCTCGCGGATGCTCCTCTAGTATAATAATAATAGCCTAAGTCATCACCTTATCAGGCAACATTCAAACTAATATCAATCTTGGACAATTAGCACACCCCAGATCTGATCGGCGCGCTACAGTTCATCCGTCGCCTTTTCATTATCACTTCAACGAGCCAGGTTTTATCGTTTCTATTTCTTCGACCTTGTTACATGTACATGTACTCTCGCCTACCATGATATTAGTTTTTTTTGTAAATCCAGAGCTG
This sequence comes from Phytophthora fragariae, assembly GCA_009729435.1. Taxonomy (NCBI): domain Eukaryota; phylum Oomycota; class Peronosporomycetes; order Peronosporales; family Peronosporaceae; genus Phytophthora; species Phytophthora fragariae. The sequence goes on along the minus strand of QQOI01000040.1, from coordinate 464,083 downwards.
TTCCGTGCGAAGTCGCGGCTTTGTGAGTTTATTTTTAAAAAAAAATTAATTGCAAATTTTGGGTCCCACTCCATATTGGTTAACACTGCCGTGAACTTGAGCGGGCAAAGGTGTAGTGAACTGGACATACACCACATTTATAAGGATCAGCGGCGTTAAGGATTAGACCGTTACTCCGATAATAATTAACCTTGTAACTGATCAATTTGCTCTTTAATGGAATTGATGAAGACTCGTAACAAATCACCAATGCACCACCAGTCCACAAAGTTTCTCTAAAACATTTACGCGGTGAAAAGCATGCGTGCTGTCCTCTGCATTGTTTCGGGGCATCGGCGGGGCGCACTCATCTCGGCTCGCATTTTGTCATCTGGGCTCGTTCGGGGGGCTCGAAGTACAGCGTAAAACTAAATACTACAATAGTGCATGTAGCAGTACTGTACCTCTTTACACGCTATCAAAAACAGCTAATAAAATATTAATTAATATAATACATGCATTTCTATGTGAAGTGCGAGGCGACGCTGAGATTAAACAGGCGGCTCCCGCGGCGCGGCGTGCGTCTGGGCACGACGCTGTTGCCCCGACGGCGGCGGCTCCCGCGGCGCAAGCGGATGGCTTCGCTGCTGTCGCAGACACTGGTTTACACTGCGTTAATATTTTAGAGAAACATAGTGATCGGGAGTGTAGGTCTGAGATGGCACTGTATCTGTGTACATTTCAATGATAGGACAGGTTATCGTCACATTACCTACGTAATATATAAATGACGGTTATGAAAAGCAAGAGGTACCGAGTGTAAATCCATTTTTTCTATACTATTTCAGCAGATATATCGCAAATTACACAATATGTTTTTAGTTATCATGCAAATCCTTAATCTATACTATCGTGAAGTTTCACAATCTAGATCTCCCGTTCCACATATCTTGGTCGAACCGATTTGTGTCCGTTTGCCCTATCATTTTTAATAATAGATCCCATTTTTGCGATAAAGTATTGAAATAATAAAAATTATTTGCGATTAAAAATATTAGCCTTTGCGCCAAGGCCTCTTCTGCACGTACGACTAGTGTACTGCTATATTCCACCACGTGTAGACAAGCTACTAAGTTTCAGAAAGCAAGACTTCGTCTAAAACTGTTGTAATTCTGTACTGATTCCCACGGTTGCCGCTAGGATGCATGAACTGTGTGCGTATTGCAGAGTGGGTTGTTCGTCCCATGATGGCAGTGAGAGTGCCGGAGGTTTTCCCACAGTGGTGGAATTGTCCTTATGAGGTTGTCCACTGCATGACGATTAGGAGTAATACTATCCTGTGAGGCAGAAAACATTAAGTACGAGCAAGAAGGCTCAGTCGAGAAATACACAACTGCCTTGCAGGTGGCTGTTGCTACCTGCTGATCATCACTTCCATGTTGCTGCTACTGAGCTTCCACGCTGCGCAAAGCTGCAGTTCGCAACAGGTTATGAGCCCAAGACTGCGCTCGCGTGAAGCTCAGGTACAAGCTGTTCCAGGGCATCAGGAACGAAGGCCAGCGACTCACTTGATGGCGACGCTGCAAGGAGATGGCTTGTCTTGATCAACTGGAGCAGCTGACGGATTCGTGAGGACGGATGATGAACATGTTGGAGCAGATGCTCTCACTAGCTGGGCTCCGTTAATAAAGTCGAGTATGAGATGTCTACGATACATATCAAGGTCTTAGCTTGGAGGACGAGGAGAAGAACCCGATTAGAAGGCGCTTGTTAGCGTATTGCAGTAACGGTGCTGGTTCTATCGGTGATGAAATCACAAGTGATGTGAAGAAGAATGCAGACCTTGAGACCCACGAACGCTGTGGAAATTGCGAGCCTAGACGACCTAGCGACATTTTGTAGTGAGTGTCATCGTGGTGATATGGGATGAGTTCTGTGACGTGAAGTGAATTGGAATTGGTGATATGAGTTGGAAAATTGTCCGTGCCCCCGACCGAATGTTGTTTTATGGAGTGAAATATCGGATTGTGCTGGTTTACTTCATCGGTTTGCACAGCGGTTGTCGAAGCCGCAACACCGAGTAAACAACACGCACATGAAACATTATCTGAATAGATTGAAGTATACTTAAGTGGTGTGTCCAAGGCGAAAAGACAGTATACGGAGACGAGCTTTCAGGCGTGACATACGCGCCAGTGATAAAGTGAAAAGAAGCTGACCACTGCGAAGGCTACGGAAGGACACATTTCAACTTGGTGCAGCTACGAAATTTTGTGATGCAGTTTCCCATTGGAGACGGTAATTGTGAACATTGTCAGTGAGGTGTATTTGATTTGCTGGCCTCCACACTGTTGGAACCACAAGTGTCATCAACACGGATCAGCAGCAGGGAAAAGCTGGTGAAACCAACTCAACTTGGTCTACTATTGTGATTTTTGAATTGCTATGGCGCTACAAGCTCTTAGTATTTGCTTTTGTTGGTGGTCGTTGAATTGGACGTTGTCCGTTGGTGTTATCGTGGTGGCATGGCAGTGGAAGTTGCTGACATTGCTAGCTGCTGTTCACAAAGACCGAAATTGGTGACAATGGGTGCTCAGGCTGGAAGAATGATATCCTTCTCAGTGTAACACCAGGAATATTATTGTGACTCACAATCTGTGAGGAATTGAGCACTAATGACTGACGGGTCGGATCAGTTTGTGACGTCAGCGGAGGATGATGGAGATGGTATGATACCATTGGTATCACGCCAGAGTTGTAGTGTACTGCAGACTGGACAGTAGTCGCGCTTCAGTATGGACGTGTACAAAAAGCAGACCGGCCGTCGGTCAGCCCCTGTGTGTATTGTCGGAGATGGTCATGTTGGCCTGTGTGCTGCTGTGGCGTTGACATTATTTCGCAGCAATTTAATTGTACTGGTGAAGCGGGAGCGATACAGTCGAGAGGCGATGCTGCAGCAGCAGCATTGCTGCATTCGATCGTGCAGGACTGGCGTTGTACGGAGAGATGTTTGTGTGGCGTTCCACGTGAATACTCATCAACTCCTGAATACCCAGTGTGGATGTCTTTTGTAAGAGTGAGGGGAGTGCAGATGATGGTTGAGGCTGGGTACATCCAGACTCCTATTTCTGTGTCTACCTTCAAACGCTGATCATGAAGACCCCCCAATCTAAAGTGCATCGCAGACGTCAGATGAACTCGTGGCATGCGTACAACATCAGGGAGAACAAATAAAAGCTGCACCGATGGTCACGTAGCTAAACTATAAAGCTATTTTGCTGCAGTGTGGAGAATCCCATACGATGATGAAATTATGTGCTGGGTGTCGCTGAAGTACACGAAAGACTGTGTACTACAGCAGGAAGACCGCGGCTTTAGCTACACGTATGCAGCACTACGCGTGGATATGTGGAGGCCAAGCAGAAAAATATTTTTGAGAAACCAAAAGCAGTGAACACCGAGACCTGGCAGGTGGGGCATATAAGCTCCGAAGTGCCAGGGTCTGGTGGGGCAGTGCTGGATAAGAGCAATACGAGCCCCACTGAGGCCGTGCACGATCATAGTGCGCCTACGTGACACTATTGAGAGTTGGAACGCGTACAAATATGAGAGCTGGAGTGATGTCAGGCCCCAGTGCGGTCGTACATGTACATGGTCGTACTGTAACCCATGCCGAGGACCACGTACTGAAAGTTTATCGACTCAAAGTGATGGCGGAAGATGAAGGCACCTATGAGAGTTGTGGCAACGATCGTGTTGGTGAAATTCATGGGTGTTGGACGCAGAAGTGTACCTCGAAGATGTGTGTGAGGCTCACTAAGTCGTGCAGTGGGCGGTGCTTGGCACCGATGGTAGACCACAGACTCCAGTGTATCGAGCACGTCTCTGTAAGCGAAAGTTGTTATCGCAAGGTCAAGCTATGAGCAGCCTCAAATCGAGGCAAATTGAACGAAAATCAGTGGGAGATGTGCGGCATCGACACTTGCAAACGTCAAGTGCAGCACCCATAGGAAAGTGAGCGGCGGTAATTGGAGAAAATTGCTAGCGGACCACCTGCGGGTGTGTTGAACGCGCTTTAGAAATAAAACAAAATAGCCGTCCTCAACGCGATTCGTGTGGTAAGGCAAAGATCGAGAAAGATTGCAGGTGGTGCTTGACGCCAGCAATGATCACATCAAAGTGTGGTCAGAGAACACCTGGCGTGGTAAAGTGAAGAATAGTCTGCGGCAGAGTTGTCGTGAAGGACGAAACTAGCTGTACGAAAAGCGGGTCCCATACATCGACCACGATTGAGCGGGATATATGATGAGCCCCGATGTGATGCGGTATTGTCAGACATGGCGTCGGCAAACCACTGTTTGATGAGCAGACACCCCAGATATTAGTCTTGTCGGAATGACTGGACAGGTGGGGCAGAAGAGCAATGATGAGAAGAGTAATGCTGTTGTCCAGTCAGGTGGGGCCGTGTGAGGGCAAGAGCAATGATGAGAACAGCAATGATGTTGCTCAGTCAGGTGGGGCCGTGTGAGGGCACCACAGCAACATATATTAGACTGGTGAAGCCAATGGTATTTGACCGAAGTAACGCAGATGAAGGCTGTGGGTGGTGTTCGACACCAGCAGTAGCGTTATGCATGGCAACAATTCTATCATGAAGCTGATATTGATTGCTGTGGGTGGTGTTCGACACCAGCAGTAGCGCAACTGTGAGTGGTGTTTGACACCAACAGTTGTGCAACAAACTGAGATTGATAACTGTGGGTGGTGTTCGACACCAGCAGTAGTACAAAACGACATATCCTAAGATGATAGCTGAAGGAGTCTCGTGGGATGCCTAACAGCTCCTGCTGATGAGCTTCAAAAGTTATCACAGAAGAAGCGATTGATGAGAAAGCTCGTGATGAGCTGTACTGAAGCTTGCACTCTCCAAGTGAGGGATTGCTCCAATTGTGGCTTTTATCCCACAGGGTTTTGCCATGATGAAAGTGCGATTGCAATTGAAACACAACATGTTGCAAGACTGTTGTAAAGTGCTGCAGTGGGCGGTGTTCGAAACCGACTGTAGTGTGTGGTGTAAGGCACGACGGACCGGTTCATCGTTGATTGAAACTTTCGGTCAACGCTAGATTCTTTTTTCGAGATGAATTGTGTTTTTGATCGGCGCTAGCTTAATTGATGGAAATGTTGCTGCGGTTTGCAGAGACCTTTTTCCTGAAGCTTGGGATAAAGGTGTAAGTGAACTCCCCAAAGGATTTCAAAACGAAAAACAAGGATCTGATGGTGACGACAGAGCCGAGAGCTCGTGCAAAGCTGCACCAAGAATTTCTGAGCAGCGTGCATTGCCGGGGTCTAATTGATGGATCAATCACGCAAGGCAAGTGCACAGAGCTATCCTGCAAATGAAGAAGACCAGACAGAAACAAGCGCCAACGTGACAACCAGTAGGTGGGGCTGTTGTAATTCTGTACTGATTCCCACGGTTGCCGCTAGGATGCATGAACTGTGTGCGTATTGCAGAGTGGGTTGTTCGTCCCATGATGGCAGTGAGAGTGCCGGAGGTTTTCCCACAGTGGTGGAATTGTCCTTATGAGGTTGTCCACTGCATGACGATTAGGAGTAATACTATCCTGTGAGGCAGAAAACATTAAGTACGAGCAAGAAGGCTCAGTCGAGAAATACACAACTGCCTTGCAGGTGGCTGTTGCTACCTGCTGATCATCACTTCCATGTTGCTGCTACTGAGCTTCCACGCTGCGCAAAGCTGCAGTTCGCAACAAAAATCAATATCTCGATGCTCAAGTCAGCGGCTCAATTTTTGATTATTAGATAGGTAACAAATCATCCACTAAGTTTTCTACTTAATTTGATACCAAACTTAAGAAATAGACCAATATTTGATTAAGTTATGGATAACTGGTTTAGGGGTCTCATGTATTACAGTGTAATACCAGCTGCGTTGTCTTCAGCTTTGAAGTTTACGCAGGGTTCCCGTAACCATTCCGTGGCACGGTGTTTACGGTCCGAAAGAGAGAGGGAGGGGGGGGGTCAACCAACCGCCCTGCCCAATCCGAGGAGAACCCACAATACTATTATACATGTAGTAGCCGAGGAGAACCCACAATACTATTATACATGTAGTAGTATGTATCATTTTTGTGTGTGGGTGTTGTGAGGTATATTGTGTTACTGTTTCTATCGCTAGAAATGAACTCTAAAAGTAGTATGTATCATGGACAACAAGACAGCAGCCCTCCACTGTCCCTCAACTTCCCAAATTTCTGCGCTTCTTCGTGCGACTTTGTTAAAGTAGTTAGGATTCCAACCACATTCCAATCCCGGGTAGTATATAAAATCCTGAAAACAAAGTGTAGCAAGGCTACTGCAACGGAAAACATTAATCAAGCCTGAGTGCAAGTTGATTTTTTCACCGTCGCGAATAACACGGAGAACATGGCTGTTTTGGTGCTGCCGATGTCACAGGGACCGACAACGTCACGCAAGAAGATCTCGAGCTGTCCATGGAGAAGACTGCGCTTCTGGGCGGACACAGCCGCCGATTACTCGCGGCGGAGCTCATGACCGTCAACTTGGTTGTCAATGACACCGTTCCACGCGCAGCACAATGCGATTGAGGAGTTTGGCATGCAAGTGCTTGACGGCGACGGACAAGAGGGACTTTATCATTCTCGTCGAGTCGGGCTTCACGCCGTTCCAAGCCATTCTCTTCAACTTCCTGAGCGCGCTTTCAGCCTTCCTCGGTGCCACGATGGTGCTCGCGGCTGCGCCCGTCACGAACAAGACCATGGGGCTGCTACTCGCCGTCGGCTCGGTGCGTCGCTACTTTTCCCCTCTGCTATTGTCTTGAATTCTGCGATACACTACAGTAACTGGTCAATCATACACGCAAAATTGTCTAAGTACTGCACCTTGTAAACGTCATTCATGTGAGAATCTCTTGCAGAGAGCTACGCCTTGGCGAAAAAATTATCTCCCGTCCCAGACCGAAAATCGAATTTTTTTATTGGCTGTTTAGATGTAAAATTGTGCGGCGGAGCCAATGGCGACCTCCGTTTCATCTAATTCAGAGCGGAACATGTTTAAAAGTTCGGATTCGTCCTCAAATTCACAATAGTGACTACTGGCCCATAAGTAACAATTTGTTTGTCCCATGCTCTCAATAAATCAAAATGTTATCAGTGTCCGTGTACCTCGTTGGGCGTGCTGCTGCTTCCTTAAGCTGTCTTAGCTCTTCCATTTGTTCAGTAGTGATACGTCTTCTGTAGACGATTCGTTCTTGCTGCAATAGTCTTCAGCATTGCTGCCGTCTGGTTCATCGCTGTCCTTTTGCGCCTTCTTGCTGACGTCTTCTGCATTCTCGTCGCCGGTGCTCGGCGGAGCCTTGTGCTAGCTGAACGTCAGATTCGGTAGGCCCGCTAGATGGAGTGACGCCTCAGACCGACGCGCTGAGGGAAGGGTCGCAAGTGGATGATACTCCGCGGCAGAGTGCGTCACCGAGGCCGGCAACGAAGGCGAGAGCTGCTCTGCCATCGGATAACTGGTAGGTTGAGCTGGTGTTTTTTTTTCTTTTTGAGTGAGATCACTTTAGTGACCCCTCGGGTTTCCAAAATACAAATCCGCCTTTTTCTCAAAACTTCATATAAGTACGAAAAACGATGGCCCAACTTTGAACGCGATTATCTCGATAACTCCAAATGGCGCATTAGTATCATTTGGTCTTGGGTTGTCTCAGATTGGAAGTCACCAGTCATTTAATGACTGGTGACTTCCAATCTGGAAATAAAACGTGCATACCAAGCTTTTTAGTTGGCTGGCACTGCGAGCCTCAGGACAATGCACGTGTGTTAGAGTGAGAAATATTACCAATAGAACTAAGTCGGGGCCACATGATAATACCACAGATACCCCGACGCAACACATGGTCACCCATGTAGAATTGATTTAGAGAAGGTACCGGGGTAGGTGGTCATCGATGTAGAAATTCCTAAAGAAATGCAAGATACGGAGACCAGGTGTTAGCTGCTCGCTCCCTTCCGCCGCAGGGTGTACCTTCCCAGGCTGCCTCTGAAGTCCTATTTCGTCGCCAAACTTCCTAATTAGAGTGCAATCAGCTCAGTCACCATGGCGCCGTCCCGAAACCGAGTCCGACGGACACAACAAAAGCTGGACAACGAGGCACATGAGCGGTGGGATCGGCTATTTGTCGAGGAAGAAGCCCGGAAACGAGCTTTAGCTCGCGCGGAGCTTCCGACAAGCCACGACTACTCCGACGACGAATGCTCTTCTCCGTCGCCCGTGTACGACCGTTGTCTATGTGTGCAAGGCCCCGAACGCGTCCTCAATATGTGTAATTTCGCACCTATGGAGTTCGGGCGCATATTGGGGATGCGATAGAAGATCATGACATGGAACGTAGGTAGGAACAAAAAGAGCGTCAACGCTCCCAAGGATATCCTGTTCATGACAGTTGCCCGCAAGCGACAATAGGCAAGAAATAATAGACGAGCAAGGCTTGAGCTCCGCACCAGAGCCGCGAATCGCCCCGTTCACACTTCCAGCCGACGATCTAGCGTCAACATTTGCACCCGCAGTGACAGCGACTTCAGCATGTATTTTGGGTCGTTGTGAGAGCTTTTCCCAAAATGAGTACCGATTTGCTGTTCCGTCCCAAAAGAAGTACCTGTCCCAAAAGGAGTACCCGTGCGGTAATAGCCGGGCGCAGCACCAGGGCGTGCTACTGCGCTGAAAACGACCACCTACTTGGAAGTCTGCTTCATAGGGAATAAGACGCAGCCGTGCATGCCTCCTTCGAGTATGATCCCTCCACACTATTAAAAATGCAGATTTCTGCTAGGACTGGTGACATCGTGGGATGTATGATGTACTAAAAATAGAGAGCAGAGAATTTTTGAGAATTCATCTTACTCTTCACTTCACCATTCCGCACACAAGCTTACTTCTACCCACTCCCATCCTCTTCCAACCCCTACCGACACCATGTCATCTCCTTCTCGAGCGCTTTTGGATTTGGGCGCCCTGCATGGCACGGGTGAATTACGGGTCGGTCAGACGTTCGCGTCGGGCAAGTCGGCCACCTACTTCATGCAAGACTACGCTTTCAATCGGAACACGCGCTGCGTCATAAAATCCAGTGGAAAGATGAAAATATACACGTGTGACGACAAGAAAAATAGAGAAAAGTCTAGTGACGCCGGTGATTTCTGTAAGTGGGAGATACGAGTTTCTATCAGGACTAATAGGGACAAGTCTAAGCATCTATGGGTGTCCAAGGTTGACGACCACCACTACGACTTCTGCACCTCAATCGGGGTTGCCACCGAACGTCAACTTACTCAGCTCCGCACATTCCGCGCTGGTATTCTGGCGAGCCGCACCATAAAGGGAAATGAGCTTGTTGCCCTAGTTCAAGCTGGTGGTGGCGTTAATTTGCAGGCGAGTAAGTCTAAACTGCACCGCGCGAAAGATAAAGTTGTTGCAGTGACGGATGGACAGTGGAGAGATTCATTCCGCCGGCTATCCTTCATGCTAGCTGATTTAAAGGATGCAAATGCAGGTACTTCTGTACATGTAGAGGTAGACCAGCACCATCGATTTTTACGTGGGTTTGTCGCTCTCGGTGCAAATGTGAGCGCACAAACTGGGTTGCTGCCTTTACTGGGGTTCGACGGAGCGCACTGCAAGCACTCTAAGTATAATGGCGTCGTCCTGTCTCTTCTTGGCCGTGATGGAAACAACCAGAACGTAACCCTGGCGACGGCTCTGGTAAATGTGGAGAGCGAGCCTAATATTCGCTGGTTTCTAGATAAATACCTTGACGCTGGAATTGATTTGAGAGACCGTGCAGTATTTTGTGATCGTGGAAAAATGGTTGGGGCTGCCGAGCGATTTCATCTCCAAACTGGAATTAAAGTCAATCTCAGATATTGCACGGTCCATCTCATACGCAACATGAATAAAAATTCAAATTCACCGGTCAGGAGTTTGAGAATTTAGTATGGGCAGTCCAGGCGGCAGATACGCACGATAAGTACGCCAAGGCTCTGCTGAAAATGGCCAAGAACTATGGTGATGCGGTTGTGAAGTACATCAAAGAGATTGGCCCGGCGGTGTGGACTGTACACGCTAACATGTCAAGTTTTGTGACGGATGTGCGTGACACTGACACAGCCCAAGACGTCGCTGTTGATGCCTCAAGCTGTGACTTTGCAGAAGGAAGTGTGCCTACTACTTCGCCATCTCGTCCTTGTGATCAGTGCAATGAAATTGACAGCAGCGACATCACCCTCAGTGGCATTGACAACAGCGAGGAGGTTGGAGATGATGTTGATGATATAGAATGTGAATGTAGCCATCAAGAAGTGAAGAACGCACTTCCACTTTTCAAATGGCGAAGCTCTAATTTTGTTGAAAGCGACAACAACGCCATGATTGCAAGTGGGGTCCGCACTTCAGATCCGTGTACGGCCTTTTACAAGTTGGCTGTAGCTGAGATGAAAAAAATGAATAGTCGGCACAAGAACATACAGGCTTGGCAAAAAGAGAATCGCAGTCTTACTCCTTATGTGAACACGCTATGGTTGGAGGAGAAAGGCAGAGTGGGTGAGTATCACGTGGAGAGGTCAAACGAATTTATATCGTACGTATCCCATCCAGGAGACTCCACTCACAGTCGCGAAGTAAATATTTCAGCGTTCACGTGTACGTGCCCGACGTTCGATCAGATGAGAATGGCATGTCGTCACATGTTTGCGGCTTTGCGTGAGCGTGGTCTTCAATCTCGCGCTCAAAATGCCTTCCATCCAGCCTACCTGGTCAGTGTCTACACGAGCACATTTCAAGGAAAAAGCATCGCGCTTCCTGTTCGTGATGCACCCGCACCTATACAAGTTGTAACCCCTTCGCCCTTTTACAAGCAAGCCGGCCGCCGAGTAACTCGCAGAATGGTGAGTGCTGGAGAAACTGGTAACAAATCGACATACGTTTGTAAAACGTGTCGCGATACTGGACATAACCGACGTACTTGCCGCCGACACGCGAACGAAGCCGATGAAGCGAACCCGGACCTTGTTGCCTCTGTCTTTCGGATTCCTCGAATCGCACACACTGACTCAAACATCACTGTTTCTGACGAAGCAAGTCGAATGTCAATCGATTTTCTATTAGGATAGAATGTAGATCATACATAACACATTGAACGATATTTGCATCTACTACATGCTCACGCGCTTTGACGCGACCTGGTGTCGCGTCGTGTTAAGAGTTCTGCATGTACCACCGAAGGTCGAACTGAATGGGTACATGTCCACGGTGAGCACTAGTTTGCCGTCTAAGCGCTTGATGAGCTCCCTTCGAACGACCGGCCCCGTTCCCGAGCTCCGCCGTGCCGAAAAAGCTGCTAATGCAGCCGCAGCAGGAGAAGATATTCGAGCGGAGGATGGAGTTGCTGAGCTCCGCCACTTGCGTGGGTCGCAGGCCGCCGCCACTTGCGTGGGTCGCAGGCCGCCGCCGCCGGACGCTTTAGCTAGCTCCATCATATCCTGCAGCGTGTCGTCCTTGTGCTCGATCTGAAGCAGCATCTTGTCCACCTCTGGGTACGACTTGGCCCGGGCTAGGAAGGCGACTCGAAGTGTGGACTCTGCTGCAGCTCCTTAGCCCTGGTCCCATTAAAGTGCACCACGAGCTCCCAGTCCACGGCGGGGCCGCTGCCACTCATCGCTGGGGGCACGCGCAGCATGAGCATCTTCTAGCGGCTGGAGGTCGCGCGCTTGTTCTCTCGTGGATCTGCGCCGGCAGCACTGGGCGCCAGTGGTCCGACCGACAAACCAGGCGCCCGGCTATTACCGCACGGGTACTCCTTTTGGGACAGGTACTTCTTTTGGGACGGAACAGCAAATCGGTACTCATTTTGGGAAAAGCTCGTCGTTGTGACCGGGAATTTCCTCGCGTTAGAAATTCACAGACGCGGTACCGTCGCTGTTAGGACAGTAAATGCTCAGTTGGGTCGCTGAAATCCAAATTCGTTTGTTTGTTTCCCATGCTGTTTTGTACGCTTGCTATTGATTTGGTAGAAACTCAGATGCTAACTGTAAACTATCGTCTGCCTATCCACGTCCGTGTTACATTGGATCATACCAGGCACTTCGCAGCTGATTTTTGGTACTAATACAGTACTTCGAAGTGCAATTGACAGTGAAGCTAAATAATCATCCGAATCCCTAATCTTGTAGTAATACAAGCCAGCAGCACTGGCAATTACTGGTGTCACTTTGCAATCTGTCTCCAAACCTTCGTGTTTCGGTTTCCAGACATGACTGGCAAGCTCAACGCAATCGTCCGTCTGTATCGTGTCATATTGGCGACACTTGCCATTCTGTTGACATTCGCCGACGCTTTACCAGTGGCCACAGACTCCAAGATCAGTGTTGATTCCCACCATGCTTGCGATGCCCAGTCACGTTACGACCAAACCACGCGGCACTTGAGGGCTCACAAGCACACTCTCGACGACGAGGAGAGAGCCTTTGATGTTAACATTCCCGTCATCTCGAAGCTCGCTGAAAAAATGTCGAAGAAGCCGAAGAGACAAGAAGAAGTATTCCAGCTCTTCAGCAAGATGCAGCTGGTCCATGAAAAGTCCAACCTTTTTGAAAACCCGCATTTCCTGAAGTGGACCAGCGCGGTTACCAAAGGTTACAAGGATTCTCAAGCGGCTGACATGGCTATCGCTTTGACATTATCGAGGCAGCACGGAGATGATGCTCTGGCAAAAATGGTCGTAGAGGCCAAGAAAGTGTCGATTACTGAGAATTTGGCTGTCAGACTGGAGGAGGCTCAGATCAAGAACTGGCTGAGAAAGAAAGAAACTGCAGATTACGTTCTTCGGGCTCTGAAGATTGAGAAGAACGGGTATATTTCTCTGAGGAGCCCGCTGCTGGACACTTGGGTGTCTTACGCGAAGATGGTCGAGGAAAATCCGTACAAAATACTTATCTCGAAAATGAGGGCGCGCGATAGCGACGATATAATCGCGGGTTTAATTGGTTCTGCGAAGCGGGAAGTGGTTGGGACGAATATCGTTCACAAAGTGGAGGATGTTCTGCTCGAGAGCTGGATGCCAAAAACCGCGGAAGACATTCTCAAGCTCCTAAAGCTAGACTCTCGAGGGAGGAATCCCTTTCAGTTCCCTGGACTGAGCACTTGGGCCTCCTACGTGACGAAGATGGAAGGGAAACAAGCAGACGAGCAAATGTACAAGGTACTTCGAACGGCTTACGGCGACGACGAGTTGGCTATGATGCTTGTTGAATCGAAGCAGTACGTCATGGGCAGTTTGGCTAGGAGGTTAGAAGAGGTGCAGCAAAAGGTCTGGGTAGGCGAGGGGAAAACTGCAAATAGAGTTTTTACCACTCTGGAGCTGAACACCCAAGGCGACAAACTTTTCGAAAGCCCGGCGTTGCATTCCTGGGTCGACTACGTGACTAAGCTGAGTCCAAAACACGCGGACGAGTTAATGCTGTCGACTCTGAAGACGAGTTACAAGGACGATGTTATTCTGGCCAAAATGTTTCTTGCAGCGAAGGAGAGTTCTTTCACAAAGGCTATTGCCGAAAAGCTGGAGCAGGCTCAGATGGCGGATTGGCTCCGCAATGAAAAGTCTGCAGATGATGTTTTCAAGCTCTTAAAGCTGGACGATGGCATGGATAACCTTTTGACCAGCCCATTGCTGAGCAACTGGGTGGCCTACGTGGAGAAACTGAACGACAATCCGTACTCGATATTGCTTGGGAAACTGAAGACGTCCAAGCTCACAGATACCGACGACAAGCTCGTCGAGATGATTATGAAGGCCAAGAGAGAGGCCAGTACAAGTTCGATTGCTGGTAAATTGGAGGCAGCGCAGCTTGAAAAGTGGCTGGGCGAGAAACAAACCGCGGCTGACGTTTTCGGTTTGTTAAAGTTTGACGAAGAAGGGGGTCACTTGTTGTGGAGACCGAGTGTGCGGGCCTGGGTGGCTTACGTGATGAAGCTGGATCCTCACAAGTCGGATGATGTTATCCTCTCGGTGTTGAAACCGCACTATAGCGATGAAAAGCTGGCACAGATGCTCTCTCTCGGACTGGGCCATAATGACGAGATAGCCGCGCAATGGACGAAGGCAGTGTTGAAGAAATGGCTGAGTGAAAATAAATCTGCGGGTGATGTATTTGACTTTGTCCTGAAGCGGCATCGCGTGCACGTTCTTGCGACGCGCGATTTGGATACGTGGGTCTCCTATGTGACGATGCTGGATAAGGTGGACCCTTACAAGACGATGTACACGGTACTGCAGAAACGCTTCAAGACAGCAGCATTGAAAACGATGTTTGATAATGCGGAAAAAGTCGACAGTACCAAGGTGCTCGCCCAGAAATTAAATGAGTTGAGTCAATAGGTTCCTGCCTTTGATTAAATCGGCTCTAGGCAGGACTCACGTACCGGAGGTAACGAAGCAGAGCGCCGACTGTCTCCCCCTACTCCAACAGACAGCCCAGGACAATGCTTGTAACAGTGAAAAGGGCGGACGAAATGAAGGCAGTTGCTGCAACGCTGGAAAATCAGACAGTCGGTGCTTAGTGAACGGAAGCAAGTTGCCGAGACAATATGGTTTAGTGGCGCATCTTTTAGTGGTAAACCCAATGAAACATTTCCACTTCATCGCAACATTTTTGGTAAACACGAATGTACGCAGCAGGTTTCTCTTCTATATTTTTTAAGATGAACGGGAACTAACATTTCTTGGCAACTACTTCGAAGTACTTCAGTAGTAGAAGAAGTATTAATAATATTAATTAATACGTGGCGGTATCTCTAAGAGAATCCGCTGCAGATTTTAAGATAATAGACCCTGACGGCCCTTCAAAGTTTACGACGTTATAACCGAATCACTATTACACTAGAGATCCACCAAAGTATTGTTGGAGCGGGGCTGTTCGAACTGTACTTCATAAAGTTAGGACTCGCCCCCCTGCTTCAGAAAACATATAATATAATACATGCGGAGTTCATGGTGAGGGTGTTGCTCATGGATTCCCGTGCTATTCACTCAGTTAATTGAAGTGGTGCCGGATACGACCGTGGCACAACCAGGAGAAAGAGAAGCGGCTTAGTAGAGAACAAGGACGAGGAACTAAAGCTGCTAAAGAAGCCCGCTTAAGTAGTCCGCAATGCTCTGCGGAACGCGCGGCAGACATGAAGACCGGGATGCGTGCGGCCCTGAGCGACGAACGCGCGAAAGCTATGAACGGCAATATATATTACGGAAGCGCAGTCGCAATATTTTCCCGTTGCTCAGTAATATATATTAATAGTGTTGTAATACACGGAGTTATAAAGTCGCTCCAATTCCAGCAGCCCTACATCAGCGAATCCAGCAGCTGCAATCCTAGTTAACCCTAAATATACTTCCCATCCCAGATTGGGTGGGTGTTTAAGGACATAGGGAGATAAGATTATCGTACTTCTAGCAACTTTCTCAAATAACCTCGTATTGGTAGATGTTCTTAAAGTCATACCCATGAGGGACACCACGACGAATTGCAGGTCCCAGAACCCCTGTTTAACGACGCGACCTAACCCGTGTCAGGTTCGCAGACCAAAAAGGAACGTGACAGAAGGAAAAGAAAGTTTGTTACCGACCGTAAAGAAGGTAAAGTGAGGGACACCAAAAACGTCAAAAGCAAGTCACCAGCAATCTCACCGTAATGGGGCTTCGCCCAATAATAACAGTTGCATGCTAGCGACTTTACGCTCTTTTAAAAAAAATCAATTTAAAAGGAAAGAAATCCGAAACAAACGTCCATTGCCAACTGTAGTTTTTCTTCACTTTCATGGGATCAATTTTCTCGAGCGTAACGAGTTGTACATTGTCGAAACGCGTGTAAAGCAATCGACTCGGTGGTTTTACGCTTTCTACAAGTATTTAGTTTCCTTTTTCAAAATGTCCGATGTCCAATTATGTCCGAAATTTGATTTGTCTCTCGATAACTTACATGTACATATAAATATGTCAGTTTTACAACCATTATGTGAGACGACGTCGTCTCACAGTTGAACCATTTGGCGGTGGCCCGGGCCACCGCAAAAAAAAGAACCCCGATCTGACTTAATTATTTTTTTTGGAGGTCGCCGAGGTCGCATTGAAAGATCGGACAGGCGACGAGCGTGCTGCCATGCTCGATGCCCCTGCAAGTTCTAGCGGAGGCTCCGCGCAGACAAAGCCCAGGTGAAGCAGAGTCCCGCGAGAGAGCCCCACGGTACTACATGTAGAGCGGGCGTGAGCTAGGATTGATGAGGCACCTCTCTCGCTGACCATGAAGAAAGTCATGTCGCTTTCGTTAAAATATTTCTTGATCCTACCACAAAAAAACTTGCATATTATCTGGTGGATCCAGCGTCTACAACGGGGCCGAATGGAACCACGTGCGGATCAGAGCAGACCAATTCTAGCGTCGAGACACCTGGCAGGAAAAGAAAAGTAGCGGTTGGCGTCCCTCCTCAAAGCATAAAAATGAGTTGGAGGTCCACCCAAGCTGCCACGCTACATCACCAAGAGCCCGTCGATAGTCACCTTCTTTTTTCCAGTGAAAACAGCTTCGAGGTGTGCGCTCCAACTGCGACTCTTGAGTAACTGAATATACCACCTCATGTTTTGCATATGCGTTATCTCAGGATTTTTGAGACCCGGGCTGTTGTGGCAGCCCGGGCCACCGCCAACTGGTTCAGTTGTTGAATAAAAAATCGCGAACGTGCCAAAAAAAAAGAATTGAACCTGGTAGAGTTCTCATAAATTTAACGACAGGACATGAGACTTCCCCGTCCGTTGAGCACTCTTGCGTTGCTAAAATTTTATCACGATTATATTATTTTAACAAACTTATTAAAATAAATTTAAAAAATACAAGGGTTGCTGCGCTGGGAATACGATTTTTTATTTGTGGTTAAAGTGTCCGGATTGGGTTTCAACTGTTTGAGCTTACTCGTTTTGAAGGCGAGGGGGGCGATCGGCAAGCAAGTCGCACACGGATGGTTCCTTGACACTATATTCGCGCATGCATTTGGCCACTTCCGTTGATGTTGTACGTTGTTTTCAATTTCTATCATGCAGCTCTGGATACATGTACTGTACTCCCGATTGCCAGGTGGTTGCTAAGCACCAATCTGTTTCTATCACGGATCATCGATTGCCCAGGTGGCACGAATGTTTTAATGGGTAGAAAGCGCTTACACGCTTACGCGGGTACGCGGAACCGTGAAGTGAATCCCTTGAGGGCTGTATTCCCAATATTAATACTGTACATGTACATGTACATGGGTGGCTCCAATTGCCGACTACAGGGGGTACCGGTACTGCGAGGACAATTATTTAGCCACCCGAAGCCACCGCCATCTTGTGAGTGCAGACGTCGCCTGGGAGTCGATGTGAGGGGTAGAAGGTAAATCCGAAAGTGATATTGATTCAGTTAAAGGTCTAAGCTGCTAGTTGTCACCTAGGCCAATGTTGGTCCAAATCCTCATCAACTCGACGAAGTTATGCAGCATACAAACCTTGAATGTAACGGGAAGGTTGATTGTAGCGGGAAGGATTTGTGTAGCGGGAATGCCATTTGTAGCGGGTAGTAATCACCGCTCACCCAATCAAATCCATCTGACCCAACACGATCCGCCAATCAGATTGCACCATTCGTCTCACTTCAACTGCAATCGCCCGTGGCACGCGCCGGCACGCGCAAGCCGTGTGCCTTGCGGTTGGGACCCAGCTTCGTAGACGCCGAAGTGCAATCACAACACCCCCACTCAATTCGATGTCTCGAACTTGTGCCCGACGTTACTCCGCATCATCAAGTAGCGTAGCATCTTCGACGATAGACCCTTGGTCATGAAGTAGGCGAGCTGGTTCTTGGTGTCCACGTACTCCAGCTCCACTTCGCTGCTCACCACCTTCTCGCGAATGAAGTGGTAGCGAATGTCGATGTGCTTGGTGCGAGCTTGGTAACCGACGTTCTTCGCCAGAGCCATCGCTCCTTGGTTGTCCTCGTAGATCACCGTAGCCCCCACTTGCTCAGCACCAATCTCCTTGAGCAGACGTCGCATCCAGACGCACTCCTTGACACAGTCACTCAGCGCCATGTATTCGGCTTCGGTTGAACTCAGAGCGACAGTCTTCTGGAACGTCGAGCGCCACACCACAGGAGCACCACATAGCATCAGTAGCATCCCGCTCACCGAGCGTCGGTCGTCACGATTGCCGGCCCAGTCCGCATCGGAGTAGGCTTCAGGCTGCGTTCCCAGTAGGCCATCGTACACGATGCCCACATCCTTGGTCTTCAAAAGGTAGCGCACCACCTTGATACCAGCATCCCAGTGCTTCTCACCGGGGTTCTCCAGAAAACGGCTGAGCTTGGCGACTGCAACCGAAATGTCAGGTCGCGTTCCACACGCCAAGTACATCAGGCTTCCCACGAGCGACCGATAAGGCTTCGACTTCATCTTGGCCTTGTCTTCTTCAGTCTGGGGTTCGTCAGCCTTGGTCAACTGCACACCCGGCTCCAGTGGTGTCAGCCACGGCTTTGCGTTCTCTTGACCAAACTTCTTGATGATCGACTCGGTGTATGCCTTCTGGCTGATACCCAGCGTTCTGCGCTCCATGTCGTAGTCGATCTCGATGCCGAGAATGAAGCGAGCTCTTCCCAAATCCTTGATCCGGAACTTCTCCGCGATTCCAGCCTTCACGGACGCGATCACTGCCTTCTGTCGTGACGCGATCAGCATGTCGTCCACGTAGAGACACACTATGCATTCACCTTCACCCTCGCCTCTCGTGTAGACGCATGGATCGGCGTCAGCAGGCTCAAATCCCGTACTCTTGAGGTGCTTGTCGATCGTCTCATTCCAAACACGCGATGCCTGCTTGAGTCCATACAAACTCTGGAGCAGCATGCAGACGACGTCGTCCTCGCCTTCAGCTTCAGCCAAGTCCAGGAGCTCCCTGAGTCCTTCTGGTAACTCCATGTAGATCTCTTCTTCCATCTTCCCGTACAGGAACGCTGTGTCGACGTCGCACTGATCAATCTCCATTCCTTCCGCGCCGCATTTTGCCAGCATGGCACGGACCGAGTTGAGGCAAGCCACCGGCGAATACGTTTCTTCATAGTCGATGCCGTGACGCTGCGAGTACTCCTTGGCCACTAGACGAGCCTTGTACCGAACGACTTGTCCCTTTTCGTTTCGCTTCAACGCGAACACCCAGCGGCAACCGATCGGGCGCTGGTGTGCTGGCTTGGGTACCAGCTTCCAGGTCTTGTTGACAATGAGTGACTTCAGTTCACTTGCAATTGCCTTCTTCCATTCATCTTGGTCGTGACGTGTAGTTGCCTCAGCATACGTCTTCGGGACCTCCTCCGTTGCAGCCATGAGCTGGCCTCCTTCGATAGCGAGCAGTTCGTCACTTGGTTTGACGCGAGCCTGGCTCACCTTCTGTCGCTTGGTTCCAATAGCGGATGGAGCGACAATCTGCTTCTTGCGTCCTTCCGCTTCCTCAGGATCCGTGGTCTCCTCAATGTGCCGAGTACGCGAGCGAGTAATCATGGAGTGAGAGGGTGCAGGGACGATTGCAGTCTCTGTGGTCACCTCATGTTGAAGTGGTACCACCTCATCATTGAAGATCGTGAGCGTCTGCGTCTGTCCACGACTCGGAGCAGTAGCGTGAGGCGCGGCAACATCTTCATCTTTGTCGTCACCTTCGACCTCAGTCATGAAGTCGCCCGTGCTAGTGGTCTCCATGAACTTCACCGTACGCACAATCTTCACTTGGCCGGTTTCCACGTTCAGCACGCGGTATCCCTTGACACCATCCTCGTAGCCCAAGAAGCGGCACTTGAACGCCTTGGCGTCGAGCTTGCGGCGCTTCTCGTCCGGGATGTGTCCATATCCGAGTGCACCGAACACCTTCAGATTCTTGAGCTGAGGTTTCTTCTGGTACACGATCTCGTAGGGCGTCTTCACAGTCACTGTGTTGGGAATCCTGTTGATGATCCACGCCGACGTGTTGACTGCTTCAGCCCACCACTTCTTGTCGATGACCTCGTGGTAGAGCATGCAACGAGCCATCTCCACGAGGCTCCGGTTCATGCGCTCAGCCAGTCCATTCTGCTGAGGCGTGTACGGCACTGTCTTCTCATGACGAATGCCTTGCTTGGACAGGTACTCCTTGAAGAGCCGACCCGTGTACTCCCCGCCGTTGTCCGAGCGGAGGCGCTTGATCTTGCGGCCTGTAGCGTTTTCCATGTCAGCCTTGAACATCTTGAACTTCTCCAAGACTTCCGCTTTCTTCTTCATGAAGTACACCGTGACGTGACGTGAGAAATCGTCGATGAACGTGACAGCATACGTACAGCCACCAGGTGTCTTCGTCTGCATTGGGCCCATGACGTCCGAGTGGATGAGGTCGAGGACTCCAGCACTCTTGACGGACTTTTCCGGGCTGCGAGAGAAGTTGTCTTGTCGCATCTTGCCCATGCAGCAGCCGGCACACACGTGATCACTTGGCGCATCTGCGACGCGAGGAACTCCATCGGCCATTGTCAGTAGCTGTTCATAGCGCTTGAACGGGATGTGGCCGAGACGGGCGTGTACGACTGCCCATGGCTCCTTACGAGATGTCGTCGCCGCATGACACACCTCGCCCCCCACTGTCTTCAACTTGTAGACGTTTCCACAGCGCTTGGCCTCCATGACGGTAGCATCGCCATAGCGAAAGACACACTTGTCCTTGCTGAACTGCGCGACGACGTCCTTCTCGGCCAGCTTCGCCACCGAGATGAGGCTTCCTTCAACTTCAGGGATGTACAGAACATCCGACAGCGTGACAGACGTCCCGTCCATCAGCTTCAATCCGACAGTGCCCATTGCAACTGCGTCGATCTTCTTGCCATCCGCGATCGTGATGCGGACTGGCGTCTTCAGCTCCTTCATGGACACGAACTTGTCCCGGACGCTGGTCATGTGCGAGCTTGCACCGGAGTCGACGAGCCACTCAGTCTTGCCCATCGCACTCGTAGCCGTGAACGCGTAGTCGGATGTCTCTCTCGCGACTTGCCCGCGTTCCTCGTCGGCCTTCTTCTTGCGGCACTCCGTTTCCTTGTGCCCAGTCTTCTTGCAGTAGAAGCACTTGCCATTGAACCCACGCTTGCCGTAGCTCTTCTTCGCCACGAAAGCCTTCTGTTGAGCCGATGACGATTCATCCGAGGCATCAACACCGGAGAGAGCTTGGATCGCGTACGCCAACGTCATGTTCGGCGTGTTCTCGAGTACGGTACTGATCATCCGGTACTCATCCGTCAGACTACCGAGCAGCAACACGAGCTGTCGGGTCTCATCCAGAGGCTCACCAATCGTCTCCATCTGGAGGAGGATCTCCTTGAACTGGTCCACATGTACCGCGAACCGCGTACCGGACTCCATCTTGAAGTTGTGCAACTTCTTGGTGACGATGAGTCGGTTCTTGAGCGTGTTCGGGTTGAACTGCTCCTCGAGCATGCGCCACGAGTCAGCAGCAGTTGTCGCTCCACGGATGTAGACTTGGTATGTGAGACTCACGTCTCCTGCGATCACACCAAGGGCCTTCATATCGTTGGTCTTCCATTGAACCGTGGAGCGGTCACTCAGCGCGTCGAACTCTGGCTTGATGATGTGGGCCAGCAGTCCCTTGCGCGAGAGCTTCATCCTCATGTTGAACTCCCAGTGGAAGTAGTTGTTTTCCACGAGCTTGACGGTGTCAGCGTAGCTTGGGCTCATAACCTCTTGTGAGTGCAGACGTCGCCTGGGAGTCGATGTGAGGGGTAGAAGGTAAATCCGAAAGTGATATTGATTCAGTTAAAGGTCTAAGCTGCTAGTTGTCACCTAGGCCAATGTTGGTCCAAATCCTCATCAACTCGACGAAGTTATGCAGCATACAAACCTTGAATGTAACGGGAAGGTTGATTGTAGCGGGAAGGATTTGTGTAGCGGGAATGCCATTTGCAGCGGGTAGTAATCACCGCTCACCCAATCAAATCCATCTGACCCAACACGATCCGCCAATCAGATTGCACCATTCGTCTCACTTCAACTGCAATCGCCCGTGGCACGCGCCGGCACGCGCAAGCCGTGTGCCTTGCGGTTGGGACCCAGCTTCGTAGACGCCGAAGTGCAATCACAACACGTCATAGTGAGAATTATTACGCAGTAGTACGGGCAAATGAAGCTCCATAATCAGCACTATGCCCATCCAAATCCCTGACCCGATCCTGTACCGTTAGCAATGACAAGCCAGCACCACTCGCAAGTACTTCGAAGTACATGTATTATTCTTGTATCACTTTGCAATCCGTCTCCAAGCGTTCGTGCTCCCGTTTCCAGGCACGACTGGCAAGTTTAGGGCAACCGTGCGTCTGCATCAGGTCATATTAGTGGCGCTCTTCATTCTGTTGGCATTCATCGATGCTTTGCCAGAGACCACAGACTCCCAGAAGATCAGTGCACAGCAAAATTTCCAAGACAATTCCCGGTACGACCGAAACACGCGGCACTTGAGGGCTTACAAGCACACGCTCGACGAGGAGGAGAGAGTTAACATTCCCGTCATCTCGAGGCTCGCTGACAAAATATCGAAGAAGCCAAGCAATGAAAAAGAAGTAATCCAGCTCTTCACCAAGATGAAATTGCCCACTGAAAAGGCCAAGCTTCTTGAAAGTCCGCAGTTCCAGAAGTGGACCAGCGCAGTACTACAAGGGTATAATACGAATTCTGAAGCGGCTGATATGGCTATCGCATCGACCTTGGCATCTCAATTTGGTGATAAAGCTCCAGCGAAGATGATCGTAGCGGCCAAGCAAGTGCCAAGTACTGAGAACATGGCTGCCAGACTGAAAGAGGCCCAGATGAAGAACTGGCTGAGCAAGGAGGAAACCGCTGATGACGTCCTTCAGACTCTGAAAATTGAGAAGAACGACTACATTTCATTGTGGAACCCGCTGCTCGAAACTTGGGTGTCTTATGTGAAGAAGATTGAGGAAGATCCGTACAAGCTGCTGCTCTCGAAAATTAGAGCGCATGATAGCGACGCTAAAATCGCAGGCTGGATTGGGACTGCAAAGCAAGATGCTGTTCTGATTGCCAAGAAACTGGAGAATACACCGGTCGATAGCTGGATGCCCCAAACTGCGGACGACATTTTCAAGCTCCTAAAGCTAGACTCTCGAGGACGGGATCTCTTTCATTCCCCTCGACTGAGCACTTGGGCCTCCTACGTGACGAGGATGGAAGGGAAACAAGCAGACGAGCAAATGTATTCGGTGCTTCGAGCGACTTACGGTGACGATGAGCTGGCTACGATGCTCGCTGCGTCGAAGCAATCCGCCCTGGGTGATTTGGCTAAGAGGCTGGAAGAGGTGCAACACAAGGTTGGATTGATCGAGGGGAAAACCGCGAAGGGGTTTTTCACCACCTTGAAGCTGAACACCCAAGGCGACAAGCTTTTTGAGAGCCCAGCGTTTTATTCCTGGGTGGACTACGTGACTAAGCTAAGTTCAAAAAACGCTGATGAGTTAATGCTGTCGACTCTGAAGACGAGTTACAAGGACGATGTTATTCTGGCCAAAATGTTTCTTGCGGCGAAGGAGAGTTCTTTCACAAAGGCTATTGCCGAAAAGCTGGAGCAGGCTCAGATGGCGGATTGGCTCCGCAATGAAAAGTCTGCAGATGATGTTTTCAAGCTCTTAACCCTTCTAAGCCGGCATTACGGATAATCCGGAATCCAATTTATAGAGGTGAAACTATTCCGAGATCTCCGGAACATATTTAGCGCGATCGAAATCCGCATATAGAAGTTTGTATTGGATAAATTTAAGCAGGTCAACTGTAATGTCTCGGCCAGGTGAGACATGAGATTTGCGGAAAGAGGATAGGGTTACCGATATAAAAATCCGGAGTCCGTGAGCCTCTTCCAGCCTTTCATTCCAGAATCCGCGCCCGAACAGACACCATCACTCTTGGCATGTTCGGCTTCGAGAAAGCTTCCAGCAGATCTGGCGCGAGCTGACAAAGAAGAGATAGACCTACAAGAAGTCTCATGACTTAGAAACAACCAGCGCTACATTCAGCCGGGCGGGAGCATCAAGGGGACTGAAAGCGTCGACTTCTTCACCGGTAAGTGTGCTACATTTGCGATGATATCAACTTCTGCTAACTTACGCATTCTGTATAGGTGAGGCGAATCCGATGAGGTGCTGTTGGCGCCAGGAATGGCTTTCCTTTGTCCCGGCACCAGTCCGACGCCAGCGACTCCGGCGTCTGCAGAAGCCACTGGAACGCTCGTCGCCGACGCTGCATCAACGCACGCAGGAATAGATACCCGAATGTCCACGAGCCTCTGCGAAAGCAATGCCTGGTGCGCAGCAACCACCTTTCGCGGGAACGCTTTCAGCGACGGTCAAGTCAACTGCTCCGCGCGCTCCACGTGCGGCTACTGAGTCGAATTCTGCATGCACACGAACATCGTCCAAGAGAGAAAGGGAAACAGAAGACAGTCGCGTCTAGTTCGACCGTGAGAGTGGTAAGCCCGCACCCTTTCTTTCATTGATTGTGACCTGAATCTAATATACATGTCTGCTACGTACGATCCAGCATCCAGCGTTCCGGATCCTCCTCACCATGGTCCGTGCACCACTGAACAACCTGATCCGGATTATCCTGCAAAAGGCATTCGCGTCTAGTTCGGCCGTCGGAGTGGTAAGCCCGCACCCTTGCTTTCATTGATTGTGACCTGAATCTAATATACATTTCTGCTACGTACGATCCAGTATCCAGCGTTCCGGATCCTCCTCACCATGGTCCGTGCACCACTGAACAACCTGATCCGGATTATCCTGCGTCTGTTTGCGAGGTGCTGAAAGAGCTCTTCCGGAGACGACACCTTCGGCAACAGTAGGGATAGTCACCCCCCGATCCCGATCTGCATCCCGCTCGACGAGTTCGACTCGGACAACTTCTCGATGCGCTAAGACGTGACCAGCTTTCGCGCCAAATGACGGTGGTGATCTCAACGTTGGCAGGGATATGTTGCTGCTCGCTCTTGAGCACAAGATCGCAATGAAGAAGATGATCAAGCCACACAGCCCTTCTCCGGCATTTGCACGTCAAAAGGGCAAGGACTTCTTTGCTGGTGACGGCATGGCCGAGTTGGTGACGGTGCCGCTGCCTCGACAGAAGCACGCTGGAGAAGACTGTAGAGATGAACGGCAGAAGCGACTGTAAGGTGAACTCAGACTACGCTGGAGCGTCCGCAGCTTCGAGACGAACTACTTCTGCGCGTCGTGCTCGTGTGCCAAGAAGGACAGAGCCACGCTCTGGAACAAGACAAGGTGACTGGAGCACGGCAGCTCGCTCAACCGCAACGGAGTGTGGCATCAAAGCTGGAAGAACGGCACGACCATCCCTGCTGCACTGCAAGACAAGATCGGGTTCGTCAACAAGCGCCGGCCTGGGGTGTTAGGGAAACCGATGAAGAGTAAGGAGGATGAATGAGAACCGTAGTTGGATGATGGTCGATTTGTCGTGTGCTTGCCGTCCCGTCGTTACTGCTGGGAGTAACGGTTTTGCAGGGAGATCGCAACGTAAAGTTTTTTGCATTGTTCTTGTACTGCCCATCACCCCTCAACAGCCAATCAGCGATCTCATTTAGACCACGTGTCATGCGAAAGGGCTTGAAACAGGTTATATTGTACTGGTTTCCGGTATATGTTAATTCATATATTAAGAGTAACGGATTCTCCGGAACTATCTTCGGATTGGAAGTGTTAAAGCTGGACGATGACGTGGATAACCTTTTGAACAACCGATTGCTGAGCAACTGGGTGACCTACGTGCAGAAACTGAACGAAAATCCGTACGCGATATTACTTGGGAAACTAAAGACTTTGAAGTTCGCCCATACTGACGAGAGGCTCGTCGAGATGATTATGAGGGCGAAATGAGATACCAGTACAAGTTCCATTGCTGGTAAATTGGAGGCAGCACAGCTTGAAAAGTGGTTGAACGAGAAGAAAACTGCAGTTGATGTTTTCAAATTGTTAAAGCTTGACGATGAAGGGTATTTCCTGTTGTGGAGAGAGCATTTGCGGGCCTGGGTGGATTACGTGACAAAGCTGGATGCAAAAAATTCCGACCATGTCATATTGTCTGTGCTGAAGCCTTACTACACTGACACCAAGCTGGTGAGAATGGTGTTAACAGGGAGGGGCGTGGATGAAGGCATGGCAGCCAAATTCGAAAAAATCGTCGTCAACAAGTGGCTGGCCGAAAAGAAATCTGCGGATGACGTCTTCGACTTCGTGCTGAAGCGGGTTGGTGATCAAGCTCTTGAGGGCCCCGATTTGAATACTTGGGTTTCCTATGTGATGAAGTTGGATAAAGAGGACCCATACAAAACAATGTTCTTGGTACTACAGAAGCGCTTTGACAAAAAAGAACTCAACTCCATGGTTTCCCAAGCAACAGAAAGCAGCCACACGAAGGAACTTGGTTGGCGATTGATTCAAGAGACGTGGCTGAGCGAATCGATGACAGCGGAGAGAGTTTTCAATCGGCTAGAGCTGGACCAGGCCGGAATCTCGTTGTTTAAGCAACCAGACCTAGCAATGTGGATCTCCCACGTGACGAAACTGGACAAGCAGAAGGCGGATGAATTGATGTTAGCTGTGCTGCAACCACGCTACCCCAAGAAACAGCTCACCAAAATGATTTCGGCAGCAAAAGAAGTCGATGAGACGAAGGAGTTTGCTACAAGGATGGAGAAGCAGTTGCTGCGTAGCTAAGGGAAGTAAGTAGACGATAGTCAAGACACACGCGTGGATGTGCAGATGAAGACGCCGCAAGTATCTGCGTGATGCACTCTCAGCTTTTTGGACACAGATCATTTCCTGATTGGGAGTCGCAAGTCATTTTTGTGAGCTTCTGCTCGAAAGCTCTAGAGATTGCATACCGCCAGTACGCTCCATTCTGTCCAGCAACGGCTGCCTCCCAAAACCCCTATACTGTAAAACGGTTCGATCCGTAATTTATTTAAATTACCGGAGGATTCAATGCGGCCACCTTCGGGCTTAGTCAAATTCAGTCACTGTTTTAATCACGTTGGGTCCGACTGAACAGTGGTCTCACCAAATAATTGATTAAACTTTAATGAATGAAGCAAATTCAATCAAATCCGCGGCCATGGCGAGCGGGCAGGGGTCGAGACTCTCGACTCGAGAGGGGGTGGGGCCTACTCAGAAATAGTGGACCGATTCCCGTAGTATCTGTCGCGGCCATTTTGTACAGATTTCGTACAGATTACCATAAAACAGCCACTTCTAGGCAACTCGAGTCCGCTGTCGACCCGACAGATTTCTATATGTATAGGGCTCGAATGGTGAAGATCACTCTCCCACTTCCTCTCGTCACTGGGGCTATGATGACGTAGGCAAGCATAGTGCTCATGATCGACACGGACGAAGAAGTCGAGTTCGTCGACGCTGCAGCGGCGGCAACGAGGTAGAAGCCGTCTGATGAGGGCAAATTTTCCACGATACGTCGTGGGAATTGACGCTGCCTCCATTTTTACGACGGAGTACCATCGTAGAGTTCAGGAAATGAAGCACAAAACCCCAGTGCTCGTGCTGCAGAGATTTCGCTTCTACGGTCTCTCTTTGCAGCAGGAGCGCTGGGGTTTGTGCGGCAGTTTCATACGAACATATTACGTTCGCAGTATCACGAACAAATGAAGCGCACAATCAGCGCTGCCCATCCGAATGAAGCAATAACAAGCCAGCAACACTTACAACAACTTGTAATACACTTTTGCAATCCGTCTCCAAACCTTCGCGCTCCGGGTTCCAGGCATGACTGGCAAGTTCAACCCAACCGTTCGTCTCCATCGGGTTATATTTGTGGCGCTTGCCATTCTGTTGGCATTCGCCAATGCTTCACCAGTGACCACAGACTCCAAGATGATCAGCGTCAGGACTAGAACTGTACAGCAAGGTTTTCACGATAATTCCCATTACGACCAAAACACGCGGCACTTGAAGGCACGCAAGCACACACTCGACGACGAGGAGAGAGGTAACATTCCCGTCATCTCGAAGCTCGCTGACAAGATTTCGAAGAAGCCGAAGAGTCAAGAAGAAGTATTCAAGCTCTTCACCAAGATGCAGCTGGTCAATGAAAAGGCCAACCTTTTTGAAAACCCGCAGTTCCTGAAGTGGACCAGCGCGGTTACCAAAGGATACAAGGATTCCCAAGCGGCTGACATGGCTATCGCCTTGACTTTGGCGGGGCAACGCGGAGGGGTGTCTTACGTGAAGAAGATTGAGGAAAATCCGTACAAGCTGCTGCTCTCGAAAATGAGGGCGCGTGATAGCGACGATATAGTTGCGACTTATATTTGGTCGGCCAAGCGGGATGTGCTTGGGTCGACTATTGCCCAGAAAGTGGAGGATGTGTTGCTCGACAGCTGGATGCCCCAAAGCGCGGATGAAGTTTTCAAGCTCCTAAAACTGAACACTGGAGGCAGCAATCTCTTTAACTACCCTCGCCTGAGCAGTTGGGTCTCCTACGTGACGAAGCTGGAAGGGAAACAAGCAGACGAGCAAATGTACACGGTGCTTCGAGCGGCTTACGGTGACGATGAGCTGGCTACGATTCTCGCAGCGTCGAAGCAATTCGCCCTGGGTGATGTGGCTAAGAGGCTGGAAGAGGTGCAACACAAGGTTGGATTGATCGAGGGGAAAACAGCGCAGAGATTTTTCACCAATCTGAAGCTGAACACCCAAGGCGACAAGCTTTTCGAAAGCCCGGCGTTGCATTCCTGGGTGGATTACGTGACTAAGTTGAGTCCGAAGAACGCTGACGAGTTAATGCTTTCGACACTGAAGGCGGGTTACAAGGACGATGTTATTCTGGCCAAAATGTTTCTTGCAGCGAAGGAGAGTTCTTTCACAAAGGCTATTGCCGAAAAGCTGGAGCAGGCTCAGATGGCGGATTGGCTCCGCAATGAAAAGTCTGCAGATGATGTTTTCAAGCTCTTAAAGCTGGACGATGGCATGGATAACCTTTTGACCAGCCCATTGCTGAGCAACTGGGTGGCCTACGTGGAGAAACTGAACGACAATCCGTACTCGATATTGCTTGGGAAACTGAAGACGTCCAAGCTTACAGATACCGACGACAAGCTCGTCGAGATGATTATGAAGGCCAAGAGAGAGGCCAGTACAAGTTCGATTGCTGGTAAATTGGAGGCAGCGCAGCTTGAAAAGTGGCTGGGCGAGAAACAAACCGCGGCTGACGTTTTCGGTTTGTTAAAGTTTGACGAAGAAGGGGGTCACTTGTTGTGGAAACAGCGTGTGCGGGCCTGGGTGGCGTATGTGACGAAGCTGGATCCTCACAAGTCGGATGATATCATTCTGTCGGTGTTGAAACCGCACTATAGCGATGAACAGCTGGCACAGATGCTCTCTCTCGGACTGGGCCATAATGACGAGATAGCCGCGCAATGGACGAAGGCAGTGTTGAAGAAATGGCTGAGTGAAAATAAATCTGCGGGTGATGTATTTGACTTTGTCCTGAAGCGGCATCGCGTGCACGTTCTTGCGACGCGCGATTTGGATACGTGGGTCTCTTACGTGACAATGCTGGACAAGGTGGACCCTTACAAGACGATGTCCAGCGTACTAAAGCGTCGATTCGACACTGAAACAGTGAGCAACATGCTTGATAACGCGGAAACAGTCGGTAGTACGAAGGTGCTAGCCGAGAAATTAAGGGAGGCGTTGGGATAGCTAGGCAGGACTCACGTACCGGAGGTAGCTCCGACAGGACGAAGCCTCCCTACTCCAAGTTACAGCTCAGGGCAATGCTTGTGGTAGTGAAAAAGGTAGACGAAACTAAGGTAGTTGCTGTAACGCTGGATAGACGGTGTTTAGTGAACGAAAGCGATTGCGGAGCCAGGCAAAAATAATGAAACGTGTAGGATTTCCACTTAGATCGCAGTTTTTGACGTAGGTGGCCGCGAGGAATAGTGAAACTGGTCCCAGTGCGCCGGATTGTTTCTCTCTCAAAAAGTCGATCGCCGTGGGTGTTTAGGCTCAGTGGTGCACACATTTCTTCTAGCCTCATCAAAACCTTCTGCATTCGCCTGCGCACCTGCTGCCAATTCGGTCGTGTAGGGCTGATGGAAAAGGTGTTTGCCTTGATTGTCTATCTTTTAAAAGATGAAAATGACGTTCGCGCTTTGAGACATCAAACATCCTTCACTTTCTGGCAATGCCTCACTGACTCGCTGAGCCGTGGCCATTTTCGCTAGAGATTCATCACCGTGACGTCATGCAGATTCTCCTTGTTTCCTTTGCCAACCGCGTGTCCACTCCAGGGACTGCGGTCTTTACTTCCTCTCTCTTCGTTCCTCGGTGGGATTCTAAAGCCACACCACAATGTTCTCAGGCGGGTTGATCATCCTCGGTAAGCATTGACTGGAAGTAACGAGAGCCGACAAGCAAGGCGCAGATGGCTTGGATACAAAGCGAAATGCTTCAACGTGGAGTATCACTTCAATACTTAGGCTCATTGGGGCAATGACTAATGCGGTGAGCTCGCACCCGCCATCCACACTTCCGAGCACACGAAAAGAAAAAAGCTCAATGGCGCGAGAATGTAATCGATACTAAACGACCCATTCTTCTTGCCTCAACTGCCCAAGGTTAGGCAGGGCACGAGCCATAAACTCCTATTCAAATACGAGACGCCGGCCTCACCACAAACCCATTGCCCCGCAATCCGGGTGCCATACCGAAAGCAGGGCAACCACGCGCTGTACTCGAAAGGAAATCTGAAAACGCGCCAGAATATCAACTCGTGCTCGAGGCGATTGAGCATTTCTGGGAGACATTCCCCTGCATTCGACGCGGCACTATTCCAGTGCACGAGTCCGTCGACGTTTCCGTGAAGCGTTCCATGCTCAAAGCCTACCGGTAGGTCACCCCAGCGAATTCTCTATCGGTGCGCGCGATGCATCGTAAAAAAAGACTGGACCTGAGACTAGATTAACGGCGAGAATATGTCCAAGTTGCTCTTATGACTATCCGCCGTCGAGATTTAGGTTTTCCGGAGCAGCCCATTATTGGGCTGCTCCGGAATTATTGATCGCAAACTGGGCCCAGTGGACCAGATTGTGTAATAATGGTGTATACCATGTACCAAATCATTGGTACCCGTATCCCTGCACCGCTCATCAACGCATCAAAAATGCATAGCGCTCGTCGCGGCCAGGTGGCCGTATCGCGCGTAGTGCGCGCACGAATCGCGCAGCGCGTGTGCACCGCCAGTAGCAGCAACTTCAGCAACTTCAGCGTCCTCACCAGCAGCTCCGATTCTTCTTCGCGCAGCTTCCACGCGTCCCGCGCCATCGCGGGGGGTCGACGCAACGCATCGGACGACTCGGAGGCGGCGCTGGCGCAGCAGATGATGGACTTCATGAAGCTCGCGGAGGCGGACGAAGCCAACGCCGACGCCGACGACAGCGCGTCACTCTCCGCCGTGCAGGCCGAACTGCCCGTGCGCGGCGTGGTCATGGGCGTGCAGAACGGACTGGCGCGCGTGTCCGGACTGCGGCACGCCACCATCGGCAGCGTCGTGGACGTGTCGGACGCCGACGGCCAGTCGCTGAGCGCCGGCCTCGTGCTGTTCATGGAGAAGAAGGTGGTGCACGTGGCGCTGCTGCACGCCAGCGGCCAGGCGCGCGCCGTGTCCAAGGGCATGGACGTGCAGCTGCAGCGCGAGCAGCTCGAGATCCCCGGCAGCGTCGCGGCCTTCGCGGGCGCCGTCGTGGACCCGCTCGGTCGCCCCGTGCAGCTGGAGGGAGAAGAACCGAAGGACGCCACTCAGCAGCAGCAGCAGCCGGCGGCCAACGACCGCGTCAAAGTCACGTGGGGCGCGCAGAGCGTGCCCGGCCTCATGGCGCGCGCGCCGCTGCGCTCGCCCTTTGAGACGGGGCTGCTGGCCGTGGACTGCCTGCACCCCATGGCACACGGCCACCGCTTCGGCGTGCTGGGCCCGCGGAACTCGGGCAAGACGCGCGTGGCGCTGGACGTCATCGCGCACCAGGTGGCGAGGGCCAAGGCGCGCGGAGAAGTGCCGCCGCAGTTCGTCTACGTGTGCGTGGGCAAGAGCGCCGCCCGCATCCACCAGATCCGAGACGCGCTCAGGGTCACGGGCGCTCTGGAGCACACCACCATCGTCGCCTCCACCAACCGCGACTCGCCTGTGCTGCAGTACTTGACGCCGTTCACGGGCTGCGCGGTCACTGAGTACCTCATGTACAACGGCAGGTCCCGCCGCAGCGTCGTAGTGTACGATGACTTGGCCACGCACACGATGGTGGTGGAGGGGCTGGTGCAGTCGCTGAAACTGCCGCGCGCCGCCCAGCTCAGTCTGAGCGCACATGCAGTGCTGATGGAGCGCTCGGCGCAGTTCAAGGGGGCGTCCAAGAAAGAGGATGGACCGTCGCTCACGTCGCTCGTGCTCGTGGATGCGCCGGACAGCTTGGAGATTCCGTCGGAGTTCCAGGAGCGAGTCACGTCGCTCGTGGACGACTATGTTGGACTGGAGTCTTCGCTGGCGCGCAGTCGTGTGTTTCCGCCTGTGGATGTCTTGGCGCCCGGTGCTTCGGTTCGGGGCCCACCGTTCCAGTCGGCGACGCGCTGGACGTTTGTGAGTCGACTGCGTGCACGAATCAACACTGCTGCGCAGGTTAAGCAGAACGTGGAGGTCGCACGCAAGCTGGGCTTCGAGACGGAGCCTGAGGATGCAGAGACGCTGGAGTTCCTGGAACTAGTGCAGCAGTTTTTCACGCAGAAACCTCTGCTGTCAATGACGCCGCCTGGACCGGAACAGGCAGCGCCGACGGAGCTGGAAACAGAGCTTGGTGCGTTTTTCCTGACGATTGTCGACATGGCGCACCTACCTGGTAATGACGGTGTTGAGGAGGCGCCATTGAATCTCTGGGAATTCCTGCGCGACGTAATGGCCAGACTGTCGCGCGACGAGAACCAGGACATCTTGCACCAGCTTACTACACATTCGCGCAGGAAGGCATGGTCACTAGACCTGCAGGAGAATGTGGCCTTAATTCTGTTCGAGGAGCTTGAGGGCATCAAGCAGCGCCGGACGCAGGAGTATAAGGAAGAGCAGGCGAAGCGTAAGCAGTACCTGCGCAAGCTGCAGGACCTCAAGGCTGGCAAGTCGGCGACATAGTCAGGCATAATCGTAGGTTGTCCTGCTGTGACCCATATCGGATAGAAGAGACCAGTCTACACTTCCAAGCGCAATGCTGTTCTCCTGCATACTACATGTAGTAGTACTTCGTCATGGCAAGCCTGGGGTATGCAAGTTAAGTCGGAAGTAATGATCCCATGCTGCGAGTGTTAGGCAACTTAGACGACGTGGCTTTCGTTTTCGACGACACTCTCATCACCGCAAAAGAGCGGGCTTGTTTGACTTCCGCGAAAATAGGGTGCTCCTCTGATATGTTTATTCATTTTTACATGTATTAACGTTACTTCAGTGCTTCGAAGCAATACATGTACCAGACACCTTTTGTAGGAACCGTTATCTTCCTCGTTTCACGTGCTCTATCTTCTGCTTTTGAAGTCGGGTTATACATGTAACTTACTTGTATAATACATGTATTTAGTATGCATATCACCCCACTGCCACAAGCATTCTGTTGGATTTCAGCGAGCACAACAAGTCGAGAAACACTTCAAGATGGTGACCGCGGCGTTGCAATAAGCAGTAATCTCATTGATGACATCGCACACTGCATGTACGGTATGGTACTGTATAACTTCTATTAATATTAATAATTGTAGAATACCGCTTGCCTCACGTGGAAGCCGTCGGGGGACTGTGCGAGCTGAGGGGTTGGAGAAGAAATCCAGAGTGAGCCCTCTGGGTGGGGACATTTATTTTAAAAATGTTATTCGTCTAAGCTTTTGTATGGGCACGTCTTCCCATTCAAAAAGCTCAACTGTTTTGGACCGTGGACCTTTGGACGGGATGGGCCACGCCAAGAGATCTCGGGACATCCAGCCTGCAGCTGGACCTGTCCCCTCCTGGATGCGCCGGTTGTCCTCGTCTATCCTTCGCGTCGAACAATAATTAATATTAATAATACACTAAGCCGTGCAGTTGCCCGGAACAGCTCTGGATTTAAACAAGATTTTTTTTGCGTTGTCGGACGACAATTGCGAGTAATACGAAGCTAAGCTTATCTAAAACCTGTATTTCCAGTCACATAAAGGCCCAGGAAGGGGCATCACGATAATATCGTGGACAAACAACATCCTCCATATTATGGAGGATGTCGTTTGTCCTGGGTTTACGCCCGCACGCTGCGCGCACGGTTCATAAACCGCAGGTGGGCTGCCGTCGGCAGCGGGTACAAACCAAACAGCATAAGCTATCACCCTGCACCAGGCCTGCACAAATATGGGCAACCCGAGTTTGCCCATGTTTGAGCTTAACATGGGCACTTTGAGATATCAAATATGGGAACATGGGCTCCCAGAATATAATCACTATAATTGTATGGTGCCATTTGGATTAGGCCTCTACATAGTCTACATAGTAGGTGGTATTGATTTGGCTTCGAGTGCATCTCGCCTACTAACCACCCTCAAAAGAATGTTGTTTCATGCAAGTGTGTCTGGCACCTGACGCGATTGCACATGTCGAAGAAAGGAAAGCTGTTTTGCCAATTGTTAATTGTCAAATTTGCGTATTTACATCATAGTCTTATAGATAAGCAGGTAGGAGTTGTCCCTGCTCGTTTAATTAAGACCTGATTGAACGGTTGCGAGTTTATTCTGTTTATTCTGACGATGAGTGGCAAGACCGAAGGTAAAATTAAACGAAATGTGTCCTGTTGCTCAATGTGTCGCTTAGCTATAATAATTTACTACTGACACCATCGCAGAACCAATCGACCCCCCACATTGGAGCAGAATGTTCATATACAATATTTGATATATCGGGTGGTTGGATACATTGACACCTGCTATGAGGCGAAAACGAAGAGTAGCGATCGGAAAACGACTACGCGTGGCATCTCCAAACTAACTGTAAACGATTGTCTTTTGATCGTGCTTAAAACCTTATTGACAATTTGCTTACCGAACATGTGAATGTGAGGTAAGTAAATGTATTATTTTCATGCTTTCAAATATGGGCGATTTGAAAACTAAAATATGGTCAATATGGGAATATGGTCAATCTGCCCATGTTTAAGAAGGCCTGCCCTGCACGCGCTCCGCGCGAACCCAAAAACTTAAAAGGCATGAACCCTACCGCGCTTATGCGCCGGGGTCGGCTCGCTGCGCTCGCTTAGTCTGGTTCTTTGAAAACTGGTCGTGAATGACTTCCACGCAGGACATTTTTCTGGTGCGAGTCTACTTTCTGTCTGCATCGGCCGATTCATCTATTTAATCAGGTGCATAATATTATAATCTGGCGCTGCGTTATAATATAATAATATTATGCAGCGCCCCGCAGTGAGTCTGGTTTTGTTTTCGTCGACAGAAGAAAATCTGATGAGTGTTGCTCCAGGCAGGAAAATCTTACGCGTGTTGTTCCACTATAAGCACATAATCTGGTACATGTATTGTAATTTAATGCAATCTACACAATGCAACAGGTATGTAATCTTACCCCAACACCTCAGAAATCTAGGTCAAATAAAAGGACCAAAAGTCAGAGGCTTATGTAGCCAAGGGTTTTACGAGATACACGAGCTTATTATTATGGACAGTAACACCATGATTAGATCTATAAGGGATATGTCTGCCATTGTGTCCTCCATTGTCCTATAAGTCGAAAACGCTGCTTCAAAATTGTCACTAATAACATATCTATTTTGAGTTTTGTCCTATCCTCTGTGACAAAACTCCTGAAACGACTTGAGCTTAGTATGTGGCTTCTACTCTGAAGGCCTCCGATAGTATCATTGACTTTGTTTTAAGCGACACGCTGCAATTATTTCACGTCTAATATCGGCTTTACAAACTTCAAGTCACTTTGGTCCTTTTTTGCTGGTTCAAGGACAAAAAACGGTAAAACACATCGTACTTAAGCGAAATGGTGTCCTAAATTCAAGGACAAAAATTGTTGGGGTTAATCTTATTGTGGTTTGCATTGTTTTTGGCCAACTGGACGGTCCGAGATCCGATATGTCGGGCTCGATTTGTAACTGTGGTCCGATATAGGTAGTAGGGTTGTGGTAAGCTAGCTATATCTGGCCCGTTTTGCTGATAGTGTCAAGATACCGGTTTGCGGTCTATTGGTTATGGTGTGGGCCACTTGACAGCTGAACTTCAACCGTGGTTTTTCCCCTCTATTCGAGGTTTTTCCCGTGTGTATTATATTAGGTTATATTAGGTTAGGTTATTTGTAACTGGCCTACAGAAGAATCCTCACTTTGGCTTTTGCCCCGAACCCGACAGAGCTGCCTTCTCCTCCCCGCAGTGGTTGGGAGTCCTCTACGCCATTTTGTGTGGACCACTTCGGGCTATGAGCCCAAGTTCCCGAGAAGGCAGTCGCAAGCACGAGTGGCCGACGTTCAGCGGGAACCGCGAGGAGTTCGATGGCTTCAGCCAGTTGCTGGTGTTTTCTCTCAGTGGAGACGGCAAGCTCGGCTACATCGCGGTGAGCGACTACAACCCGACCAAGCCGTATACGTTCCAAGGGCGCGAGTACCCGCTGGTGGTGAACCTGCAGGGGAAGGACAGTGGTCCGGACAGCGCGACACCTCGCGCGTCAGCCACACCTCGTTCGGGCGACAACGACGATGATGAAGAAGAAGATGATGGAGGTGACGGCAACACCAACGCCGGCGGCAAGAAGAAGAAGAGGAAGGGCAAGAAGAAGACGAGCCCCTCCGGCCTGGTGACGGATGGAGAGGAGGCTGTTCAATTGCTCAAGCGGATGGAGACCGAGAAGGCGGGCGTGTGCTACATCTTGGTGTCCAGCCTTCCGGTCAACTACCGCAAGCTCGTGCAGGGACTCGTGTGTCCGCACGCCATGTGGCAGGCGATCGAAGGCCACTTCGGGACCCGAGACACCACCGACTACGCGAGCTCGTACACGGGTGGGTTCCGGTACAGGCTCAACGATGCCAAGAACCCCGAGATGTTCATGCAGACGCTGGACTTGAACATCATTACGTTCGAGCGCGTCATTGACACGAAGCTGAGCGACATCTTCAAGTCAATGATACTTCAACATGCACTGCCTGCATCGTGGGAGTACATTGTGCGTGGCTGGCTGGGCCAGGCCAAGACTCTTTCGTACGTCAAGCTGATGGAGCTGGTGAGCTCCAAGCTGGAGCGACGCCGTCCAGAAGGCAGTGGCCAGGACAAGGGAAAGGCTGAGAAGGCTTACGCAGCGGTGGAAACTAAGCCTACCGGTGGCACCATTGAACGGAAGTGCTTCGCGTGCAAGAAGCCGGGCCACCTCGTTGCTGACTGCCCCGAGAACCCGAACAGGGGCGAGAATATCGGCACCTCCGAGCCTTCCAAGAAGAAGCAGAACACGGGGAAGCAGTTCAGCAAGAAGGGCACCAAGCGTCAAGATCACAGAGATCGTGATCACAAGCATGACGAAGGACGACGTCACGACGATGGACGACGTCATGAGGATAGACGCTCGCCACCACGTGGACAAGCGTCGCATGCAAGTAGTCAGTGGACCAGTGGGCACAGTGGTGCTCACGATGGTGATCGAGGACGTCAAGACTATGGTGGTTACGGTAATCAGAGGGGTCAACCTTTTGGTTACCGACCACCCCATCCTCAATACGGCGGTGGACCACGTGGGTACGGGTATGGATGTCCAGATCCCCCGTATTATAACCAGCCACGTGGGGCTGGTTACCGACCTGCATCCCCAGTTCGTGACGAACGCCAGCATGGCTATCCAGCACCAAGACATGATGATCGTGGATACCATCTACAACATTATGCCGGACCGCTACAGCAGTACGGTATTGCCGGACCGCCACCACAGTACGGCAACACCGGACCGCCACAACAGTTCGGAAACCAACAAGGCCCACCCTTCCGGCCTGGTGATCAACGTGGACCACCACCCGGACGGGGCCATTCGCCACCTCGTGGACCACGAGACTTCTCTCCGGCGCGCGGGCGTGGACGCTCACCACCGCGAAGCCGCTCTCGCTCACGTGAGCGCCCTCATTATCAGGCCTCTTATAACTAGGTATTGGGTCATAAAAAAGCCAAAAAGCCTAATCCTTACTTTTCAGAATGCCTATTTACACCCAGCAGAAATGGGAGGTTCGAGGACGACCACAAGGATTTCCCTGGTGTATCGAAGGCATACGCCTTCGGTTATGAGCTGGCCAACATACCTGCGCACTTTTCGCTGCTCAAAACGACAAAATAATGAAGATTAAGCTCCACGACGAGGTGGTACCACCAGCTAGCTGAAGTCTCGGGGTCTCAAAAATAGGTATTTTTCATAAAAGATGCAAAAGCCCTATCCATGAATGCCTAGTTTTAAGAGGCCTGCTCATTATCAGCAAGGCAGTGGCCGTCCTGATGAGCGCCGTGGGCGTTCGTACGACCGTCGTGGTGACGGATCACCCCGTCGCCGAGACTCGTACGGCAGTCCGCATTTCCCTCAAGGCGGAGGCCGGCAGTCACCCAAGCCCCGTGATGAACCGCGAGAGCGTGGGTACTTCGTGAGTGCACTACCCCAGCTCCGCCAAGACCGTCGGCTGCACAGTGGCGCACCGAGTTCCAAGAAGGAGAGAAGGACCTCATTGCCGCCCACATTCGTGACAAGGGCATGGCATGTATTCGTCGTGGTGACGGTAATTACGAGTACAAGTTCGAGCGCAACCGCGCCTCCAATTCCGGTGAGGAAGAGGACAGTGATGAGGGCGGATCTTCGGGCGTTCTAGTGATCACTCGTGACGATATCATTGCGAACATCAACAAAACCCCGAAGATGACACGCACACAGAAACGATTACTCGTGCCAGTGTCAAGAAGCGCTTCGACCTCGAAGCTCGCATGGAAGCTAAGCGTCGGGGCTATACCGATCGTCAGAAAGCAGTGGGACGTGCAGCTCGTGCGATTCGACGTGGAGATAACCCCGCCAATTGGCGTCAAGAGCTCGGTGGCTCGCCACTCTCGCCCGAGGACCCCTACGTGAGTGATAGTTTTGTCTCGGAGGAAGGTCTGCGGTTCCTCTCTACTGCTGAGGCTCAAGAGAAACAACAAGAAACACTTAAGAGCCTGGAGTCTAAGCTTCATGAGGACATGCGCAAACGTGAAGAAGACAAGGCAGTGGCCCCGTCAATCCCTGCGACTACGGAAGGTGAAGCAGTGGCTGATTCAACTCCAAGCCAACCAAGTGCAGCAGTGGCTGCCGATGCCAGTGCTCAGGCCAAGCCAGCAATGGGCCTGGTGAGTGCGACATCGACTCTCAACACGACCGAGTTGACGTGGGTGGTTGACACGGGAGCGACGTCGCACATGTGCAAGGACATCGAGTTGTTCGAGCCCATTGAGTCGAGCATGGAGACGGCTGCAAATCCGCTTCGCATTCTCGGGAAAGGAACCGTGCGCTTTCCCGTCAAGGACTCTTCCAATGCTGTGCGCACGGTGGAGCCCAAGGACGTGAGCTACGTGCCTCGTGTGCACACAATCTATTCTCGGTGATCAAGGCCCTGGTGAACGATGGCTTCGAGATTTCGATTGACAAGCGAGAGTGTACCCTGCGTCATGAAGGTGGCGGATATGTGTTGCCCGCCCCCGGGAGTGGAGGAGTGGATCTCTACCTTCTACGTGGCATCGGTAAGCGTGAGTGTGGTCTGCTTGCTGATGGGAATGCTAATACTAAAGAGGCTTTGCGGTGGCACAGGCGGACTGGACACCCTGGAGTGAATGCAATGCGACAACTTCATCAGATCTACTTTGACTCGGGAGCGGTGAGCTTCCCTAAGTCCCAAATCAATGATCTTTTTTGCGAGTCATGTGCATTCGCTAAGGCCACCCGCCTGCCCTTTAGTAAAGCTATTCCTATGATGGCCACACGTCCTGGGGAAGTGTTCCACACGGACATTGGCGTCATACCAATTGTATCTTTCAGAGGTTACAGATACTTTATTGACTTCGTGGACGAGTACACACGCTACGTGTTTACCTTCCTGATGCGGAAGTGTGACGAAGTCTACCACGTCTACGAGGACTTACGGAGAAAGGTCAGAGACAAGATCAAGTACATCTACACAGTGGTGTCAGAGTACGACGATGAGATCAAGAGAGTGCAAAGTGACAATGACAAGGAGTACGAGAAGCTGGCACGTATCATTGTGAAGTACGGCACTCGCTTCCGCTTCACTCAAGTCTACACTCCGCAGCAGACTGGCATGGCAGAGCGGCGCATTTGCATGGTGATGTGAGACGAAGCGGGTGAACGCTTTTATCGTCCAGGATGTATAGCGCGCCCAGGGGTTGGATAACCGGTATTCCAGAATGGACCAGCCCCGGTTAACTCGAAATACAGAGTAGAATGACTCGAGTCGGCGTGTGACCTTGTGCAATCCCTATAGGTGTCGATTAATTCGGCGGACCGTCTTTCAACCGGAAATGTAACAATCAATTAGATACAGAAATACAGAGAACTTCTAGGTTCCTCTCAACTGGGAGATCCCGAATGGTGGCAAGCTTACGAGCAAAGACCTTTCTCCAAACAACCAATCTCAAAATAACCAATAACAATACAGAGTTTGTACATACAATATGCAGCCTGTCAACTTCAGGTTACAACCCGGATACAGGGAAATCCGGGTTGCCCAACGCGCACCACCCTCGACTGAACGAGGGAAACCACAAATATAATCCTAACACAAGCAATCGGGATTGAATCCCGGGGGTGATTGCTACTACCTCCCCGAGACTGCAAATGGAATATGGAATGCAAGAGTCCTCTTTCGAGTGTCCACAGGCAATTTAAAGACATGAAATGGGTAGACCAACCTGATGGCAGCCTTTTTGGGTACCCAATTTGATTTGAAGCGTGTAGGTGAGAGTTCCTTGTGCAGTTGCATCGACCTTGGACGTCCGTTGGTGTACGCGGCTCCCGGACCTTCCTTTGGATTCTCCTTTGGGTAGCAGATAAATGACGTCGTTGTCCTCGGCGAATATACGCCCCTAGAGACACAAAGTAAACATGAAGTCGACTTGATCTCTGGGACGCAAAACAAACTCTGATTATCTCTTATCTCTCTCTCTCTCTCTTGGCTATCATTTCTTTCTTTCTTTCTTGGTATCTGGGTTTTCGGCGGTCTCCTCTGCTCGAATCGCATGCACTCCTCCCGGATGACTGGGTTTCAGTATACTTGGGATCATGTTGAACTCGCGGAGGGCCGCTCACTCATCTTGCACTGGCGGCAGTCTTGAGCAATCGCACTTCGTGCGTTGGCGCGCTGTCGCCGCTTGATTGGCTTGTCTCGAAGATCCCTGGCTTAGGCGTGGCACTGTCTGGATCTTGGTCTCATGTTCGCATGGGTGCCTGATTTGGCACGCCCCTGGGGCGTCAGTGATTGGTCGGTTCATACTTGGGGTACACTTGCCATCCGGGGTGACATTCATCCGGAGTGGCATCTTGGTCATTCGGGTTGTCCTTCATCATTCGGGATGTACAGGGTGTGCTTCGTCTGGACTTCTGCAGTGTCGCTCGGGGTGTCTTGATCTTGAGGAACTGGGTGATCACTCGGCTCGTATGGGCAGGCCGCTTTCCGGGATACATTCTACCGGAAGCGTTTGGCCCCTTCATATGGGTACCTGCCGCACAGGGAAGTCGGCGGCCGGACCGGGCGCTATACCTCCATCCCGAATCTTTGCTTCGGGTGGGACGCCTCCGTGCCTGTGAGCCAATACGTGTTCCGAGCACCTTCTCCCGCGATCTCCAAACAGCTAACGCTTCCATCTTACGCCATCCCGAGCCACGCTCCATACACGCGAAACATCTCATCTTCGATCCAGACGGCTGAGGAAGGCAACTCTATAAAATTTAAGTTGCCTCGTGTCAACCGCCCCTCTGGTCACGGACTTTCACTGACGAAACAACCTCCGAAGTGTCAGGCCATGAGCAGACTACCACGCGAACGAAGTCGTCTGGGGTGAGCAACCATCTTGAACCGCAGGGCTCTAAATCGCCTTCCCAAATTGCTGAACTTTTCCGTGTCCTCGCGGCTCCAACCGCCAGGTCCATCATTCGACCAGTCTTCAAACGCGATACGAATCCAAGCGTACACCGCGAATTTCTCACGCACCAGCAGCTAATGAGCGGCGCCAACGACGACGCAAGCCGTGCGACCCCAAGAAGCACACCCTCGCGCAACCCGGTCCAACTTCCAGTCGCCCCTGTACTCGGAGGCGGTATGCCGGGTGCAGATGGCTCCGGCGACAGTGACGGCAACCCCTCCGGATGAGCTGAAGCGACGCAGCCTTCTCAAGACAGCCCGGCGGAAACCAAGCAAGTCGGTCCAGGCGCGGGCTCAACCCAACTTTCACGCCCCTTTACTTGGAGGCGCTATTTCGGGACACAAAACAGCTCCGGCGACAATGACAGCAACCCCTCCGGATGACCTGCAGCAGCGCAACCTTCACAAGACAGCTCAGATGAATCCGAGCGAGGCAGTCCAGGCGCGGGCTCAGGCATAGGCGTGCAACCAGAAGTCGCCAGGCTTTCCGGCAAGCACAAGGAGCCGCCAGCTCCCATATCCTTCGAACAGCTTCTCGTCAAACAACACATTCTTCCACGGCCAGCGCGAAATACAACTTTTTGGTCGACACCAACTTGACAGGCTCGAAAGCCAGCTCAGCTGCTGTGGCGGCCCCTTCAAAG
This sequence comes from Phytophthora fragariae, assembly GCA_009729435.1. Taxonomy (NCBI): domain Eukaryota; phylum Oomycota; class Peronosporomycetes; order Peronosporales; family Peronosporaceae; genus Phytophthora; species Phytophthora fragariae. The sequence goes on along the minus strand of QQOI01000040.1, from coordinate 421,030 downwards.
CTCTGCGACTCGGAGTGGAGCAAGCATTGTCATGAGTGTTCCGATGGCAGCGTGGGTTCCCATCCCGGACAGCTCCTGCGAGGCTTGGATGCGTAGGTCTTTGTGGAGAGTCACCCGAATGACGACATTCGAGAGTTATCAATCCAGGTGTCAATTTCCGCCGCAAAGTTCTGGCGCCCATGCCAACCGCTGCGGGACCCACGGTTTCGGAGCTTCGAGCTCGTCGAAACTGTCGGTGCCAAGCACGAACTCGCATCTTTGTGCCAGCACTACCCGGTCGAGGCCTCACCTGCAAGTTGTCCAAGATTTCCACACTGCTAAAACAAACCGGCTTCGGGACGCGCAGCATCAACTGGACTCAAATAATTTGCAATCAAGTTGAGACTCTCTCGAAATGCGGACTGAAATCCGGGACAGCAAATCCGGACTTGCCCTTCTGATCCAGCATTGGGACGACGCCCCTCGAGTTGCCAAAGGTAACTCGAGAGCGAGGCATCTAACCACACTCGAAACTTCAACCGCGCAGAGCCGATCACGAATGGGAGTAAAATGCACTTCGGGTTTGAGCTAGTACCGCATGGACGTGACGGTTTGCTCGCGTACATACTCACCCTGAAGCACCGGTACACGCCTACTCCATTAATACCACTCAAATGAGGAACTTCCACAATCAGCCATCGGGCTGACGACAACTGAAATCGTCTGCAGCCACTGCCGGACCCCACCATGAAAGTCAAGTGTCCTCCGAATGGTTGAACCACACCGAACGCCATCAATGACTGTCCTACACAATCAGGATCCTACGTCATTCTGAATGACTCGGACCCGAACGAAAAGCAGACATACGGCCACAGCTCGGATCCGCCCGGATTAGGCAAGTGACTCCAAAGATGCGCCCCTGGGATCCACCCAAGATCTAACTCCATCACGAACTCTTCAAACGCCGTCATCTTGAAAGATCAAGTCCTTGGGCGCGTCGTCTCAAGTACTACCGCAATGTCCAGGCACATACACAGCGAGTGCTTAAGATAGTCTAGATTCTCGGGTGTGAGTCGCTCAGACCGTCGAAATACGCACGAGCATCGCTGGCTCAGCACGCGGTCGTTTGAGATGGATACCACATGGACTTGCAGCGGGCGAACCATTCAGACTGGATTACTCGGATGAATTCAGGTTCGTCTCAAGTGACAACGTGGCGAACACTCAGTTCCCCGTTCAAAAGCCAGCGGAGATGGCAGCCCGAATGATGCAATTGAAAAGCTGAATAGCGCCCCAGGCCCATGGCCTGTTCTCAAGTTGCGACGTCTCGACGAATCTACGTACTTGACGGGGGTTCTGAATTCCGCTGTTGAAGTAGACGAGGACAGCCAGAGCCGTGGTGTCACGTTTCGAGCCCAAATGGTTATTGAGAATCCGGACCAGAGAACAGCTCCACCCCAAGAGGCGAAACGTGACAGAGGCACAGACTCGAGCGACCCTCATCCCTTGGCGAAACGTTTTCGTCCAGCACAACCGGAAGCATTTCACATTCCCCCGGAAAGAGCATTCCAAATTAATCCTCGATGAATTCGTGGTGATCGGTTTTCGTCATGTCATGGCGGCACTCCGGCATCCTGATCGAGTTTCTACCCGGGACAGTCAAACAGACTACGGGCTTCCCGGATCCCGCGATGAACTTCCCGAAGAGCATTCGAGGTGGATGCAACTCGAGCGTGCCGGTGGACCAATGCTATTTGAGGTGGTGTGGAATACCGCCCCCTTGTGGTGGCATGTTTAAGCAAACCTTGAAGTGCTGTATTGAACACCAGCCCGAGGCCTTGAGCAGTCACCTAAAGGCGGACCTTGTCGAGATCGTGGAATTCGCGTGGGACAACTTCCGAATGTTCCGAAAGATACGTCTCCTTCATCCACCATTTCTTCAGCGTTTCCAGCATGTTCCCATCGCGATGTATCACCTCACCGACTCGAACCAGCACTCACGTGCATCTCGAAACATTTGCTCACCAACTCGAATCATCACTCACGGATATCTCACGGGCATCGTGAAACATCAACTGATCAGCTCGAGCCAGCCCTCGCAGGCATCTCGAAGTATCCACTCACCAACTCCAAATGCATCTCGAATTATCAGCTTACCAACGTGAAACCGCACTCATGTGCAGCTCGAAGTATCAGTTGACCAACTCGAATGATTGCTCATGCGCATCTCGAAACATCAACCAATCCGCTCGGGCTAGCACTCGCGGGCAGTCCGAAAGGTCAGCTGACCAACTCGAAACAGCACTCAGGCGCAGCTCGAAGTATCAGCTCACCAGCTTATCAGCTCGAAACGGCATCTTGAAACATCAGCTCTCCAACTCAAATGAGCACTCGCGGATACCTTGAGGCATCAGCTGGTCCAACTCGAATGATCGCTCACTTGCACCTCGAAGCATCAGCTTACGTACGTAAAACAGCACACACCCGCGATCTCGAAACAGCAGCTGAGCAGCTCGAACCAGCTCTTGCAAACACCTCAAAGCATCAGCTGACGACATCGAATGATCGCTCACTAGCATCTCGAAGTATCAGCTGACCAACTCGAATGAACACTCATGTGCTTCGCGAGGTATCTGCTCACCAAATCAAATCATGCAACGTTCCAGCTTCGACAAACTCGCAACATCACTCGCGCGAATCTTGAAGTACGAGCTGACTAACTCGAATCACCACTGAGAGGCATCCCGAAGTATCAGCTGGCCAACTCGAATGAGCACTCACGTGCATCTCGAAGTAGCAGCTGACCAACCTGAACCAGCTCTCGCGGACACCTCGAAGCATCAGCTGACCAACCCGAATGACCGCTCACGCGCATCTCGAAACAGCCAATCCGCTGGGGCTAGCACTCGCTGGCAGTCCGAAACGTCAGTTGACCAACTCGAGACAGCACTCAGGCGCAGCTCGAAGCATCAGCTTACCAACGCGAAACAGCACTCAGGCGCAGCTCGAAGTATCAGCTGACCAACTCGAAGTAGCACCCACGCGCATCTTGAAGTATCCGCGTGACCAACTCGAATGATCGCTCATGCGCATCTCGAAACATCAGCCAATCCTCTCGGGCTAGCACTCGCGGGCATCTCGAATCATCAGCTGACCAACTCGAAATGAACATCAGCTGCCCAGCTCGAACCAGCTCTCACGAGCATGTCGAAGTAGCAGCTGACTAACTCGAATTAGCACTCAGGGGCATCCCGAAGTACCAACTGATCAGCTCGAATGAGCTATCACGAGCATCTCGAAGTGTGCGGTGACCAACCCGAAGCATCAGTCACGAGCATCTCGAAATACCAGCTGAACAACTCGAATGCGCACTCGTGAAAATCTCGAAGGATCAGCTTACCAGCGCGAAACAGCACTCAGGCGGAGCTCGAAGTACCAGCCGACCAACTTGAATCATCAGTCACAAGCACTTCGAAGTATCCGGTGACCAATTCGAACTAGCAACTCTCTAACACCCGGACGTTGTCTCGTCACTCAAGACATCTGTATTCTCCGCAACCTGAGCGTAGCTTCGACGGCTCGGATCCACAATACATCATTCATAATCCAACCAGCTTCAGCCGAAATAACGTTCCAGCAGTCTGCGCCATCCAATACCATATCATTCGGGGTGGCTACAGCTGAAAGTAGCCTTCTCCAGCATCCATGCATCCATGTCTGCGCCCCTTGTCTGGCCTCGCAGAAAACCGTATCACCTTGGGCAGCATGTACTCGGGCTTGACACTTCGGGTCGAAACGATCTCGAACGACATTGCCAGCCTGAATCTCACGTGACTGTGGTGCTCGAATGGCCGAGTCGCCTTCCCGGCACAGCTCTCGTTGCTTCAGGATGTACTCCAGATCGGCGACCTTCCTGAAACGATGCCCCCCGTAAGGTCAGCTTCAGCTGGTCATCCGAGATGTGCTTGAAAAATTGTCTGACGTGCTGCTGGCGCCCCCGGCTGTTCTTCCGGAAGTCCACACCAGCTCGCTCAGCTGCGAGGTTCAAGCGGTGCAGGAACGCCAAAGCCTTCTCGTCCTTGTTCTGATTCATGGTGTAGTAGCTCTCGGCGTCCGACACCTTCGTCCTGCAATACTCGCGCTTGAACCTCTTGGAAAGTCGGACCCAGTCGCGTCGTTCGTGCTTGGGAAGTTGTCCTCTTCTATCGCGCACTGCGGGCGACACCTTAAGCTTGAACTCGTACAGCTTGGCCCTGTTGCTCCAGCCGCACTGGACGGCGAGGTGTACGAAGCGCTCCCACCACCGTTTAATCACAGGCAGTGGGGCATCTCGTCGAAGTCCTCCAGTCCACTTGGGTTCATGTACGGCTTGACCGTAACGGACGTGTCGCCCATGGTGTCGGCCGCCGCGGAATACACGGGTGAAGCACTGTCGGAGTCTCTGTCGCTGGAGTCCGAACTTGAGCTATAGTCTGAAGGCTTCATCGCTTGCTTTGTCGCTTCTTGTGGGAATGTCTGCAGAGGGCCGGTTTCATCGACCCAGACCGTGAATGATCTGCGGGCTTCTGACCAGGTTACTGTGCAGTCGCTCGGGATGCGCTTGATGTGGCGATCCTGGAAGGTGTTTTACCTTTCGCATACATCGTCTCGGTCAGCGCTGGTAGAGTCGCTTACAGCTGAGGTCACTGATTGGTTCGTTTTGTCATCCACTTGCGTGTCCCATGATTACACCACTGGATTCTGGGTACATAGTTGCGCGACCCGACTCTGGTCTCATCTGTGTTGCCGAATCAGTTTCGAGTGTCGCTTGAGTACGTTGAACCTGGGGCGATGTCGCAGGAATGTCGCGCGAGCGGATGCGCAGGATGTTCCGATCAGGTTTCTGTCCAGTCACCCGGGATGTACTCGATGTGGCGATCCTGGAAGGTGTTTTCCCTTTCGCATACAACGTCTCAGTCAGCGCTGGTAGGGTCGCTTGCAGCTGGACTCTTGGAAGATCACTGACTAGTCCGTTTTGTGTCTCACTTGCGTGTCCCATGGTTACGCCACTGGATCCTGGGTACATAGTTGCGCGACCCGGCTCCGGTCTCATCTGTGTCGCCAAATCAGTTTCGAGTGTCGCTTGAGTACCTCGAACCTGAGGCGATGTCGCAGGCATGTTGCGCGAGTGGTGGCGCAGAACGATCCGATCAGTCCGGATAGTGGCTTGGCCCAGTTTGCGCGCTTTTTCCAAGTCTTGCAACTTCTGGTGGACGAGATCCCTCCGCGCATTCAAACGCTGTTGACGATCCGCCATCCGAATTGCGTTCTCCTCATCCTCGGACCATTGTTGCCGTCAGCATCCCTCAAGGTCTGCATGGGCATCTTCCTCAGCGAGGCACGTCGCCTCCGCCGGAAAAAACCTTGAAGTCGCTTGAGATCAACCGTGGCTGGGCAACGGGAATTCGGGTGAAGCATCTTGAAGCGTGCTCATTCAAGCGTTCAGGTGCCACGTGACTCTGGGTGATCTTGTTCTTCCCCCAACACGGCATGTTCCGCCAGAGCCTGGATCGCTTGGAAGACCTGCCTGATGTTCCGAGCTCGGCGAGCGTTGGCAGCGTCCTTGCCTCCATTCGGGCTATCACTTTCTGGGTCACCCTCATTTCGGAAAGAACAACTTGGGAATCGCTCGACATCACGGATCATGTAGATCGCTCAGAGCGTCCGGTCCATTCGGACTCGACGAATCGGCTTGGTGACTTCCTCGAATTTGATGAGCGCTTGGTCGACCATGACACTTGACGCTCCGGCGACGTCTCTGCGCTTCTGCATCTGAGCTCGAATCATTCGGAGACTCGCTTGGAATAGTATTTCGTCGTCAGGATCGCGCATGAGATGTCTTCGACTGGCGGCCACTCCGAATGCTGACGTGCTGAGATACCGACATGATGACGTCGTCGTGGCCTGCCAGCACAAGTGCGCTGAGAGTGTGGGCATCGAAATTTGGACACCAGCGTCTCTGCCACCTCGAGCAACACCGCCTTGAGCCATGATCACGACTCCAGTCAATCCAGGGTACGGCTTGTGTGTTGACGCATCAGCCTCTCCGAATGACCACATCGACGATGAAGATGAAGGCATCCTTCCAGAAGTTCGTGGTCCCGAAACGGTGCAGAGGTTAGACTCATTCAAGCCTGCGACCATTGTTCCGAATATACTTGACTCGCGATCCGGAGTGCGTCTTGAGGTGGCACTCTGAGTTACAGACATCGAACCATTCAGGCTGTCTACATCTCGAATCGTCCGCAGCGAAGATGGATAAGGCAGATGCGAGCTCAGAGACGGGTCGACGACGGTCGCGGTGGACGAAACTGTGAGCGCTTGGATTCCGGCTTGTCGACTGCTGAACTGGCTGGGCTGCGAACCTTCCGGACGCCAGCCACTCTCATTCGAAGAAGGCATTCGCGTCCAAGCAATCCGGCTTCATATTCCAGCATCGCCACGTCACCTTCTGCAGACTTCACTTCATCATTCAGGGCTTGAAGACTCAGGGCCAGCACAATTCGAGCAGCGACACCCGAGATGACGTCTCGCCATTCGAGGAACTCCACCGCTCGCAACTGTTGCAAATCTTCAACCACCGTGCGTACCAGACTCGGATCCACTCGGGGGCCAGGTTGCGGAACCTGGATTCCATCTCGAAGAACAGAGGCTGAGTGAGTGCGGCGCATTCTCGAGGGGATAGAGCGCTTGGAGGCGCCGTGATCGCCGTGACATCCGTCACAATGTTAGAGGCCATTCGGACGAGGTTCCATTCGGAAATCCAAGCTTCATCCGGGCAGGCCATGACAGTCCACGACGGGATATATTCAGTCGTCATCATCACAGCCGCCCACCAGGTTTGGAAATCCGGAGGCAGCGATGGTCACGAGTACTCGGTTGTCGGTGACGCCACGAACTCCGTCGTCACTCGTTCCCAGCGGCGGACTTGGCCAGCCACGTACGTCTTCACCTGAGAGACAGTGGGTCCGTAATTCCGGATGGAAGAATCCGACTGCGCATATTTGATCAGGGTGATGACTATTCGGGAAGCTTGTGCAGTCGTCAACTCGGGCGTTAGATCCTGAGTGTCCGACCGGGGTGCCAATCTGGAAGGCACCACATCCAGACCCGACTGTTCAGCTTCCGTCAGGACGTGTCGTGTTGGTCCTTCTAGGGCGTCCGGCAGTGGGCCATCTTCCTTCACACGTGAGCTTGGCAGATTCATCGCCTGCATCTTCAGAAATCACCACATCTTGGCCCGGCCGAGACGATCCCGAAGGTTTATCGACAGCCGGGGGTTCAACATTGACGGCGTCTGCAACTGACGCCTGGGTGGGTGCATCCGGGTTGGACTCACCCTGGGACTCCGAATTCGGGTCCCCCTCCGAGTCTTCTGGAGGCGCTTCGACCGAGCCTTCTCAAGCGCTGGTATCCAGGGAAGCTTGGTGCGCATCCTGAACTGCCGGATCCAGATCGGGCTGATCTTGAGCATCCGTTGACTCCTTCTTCTCGCGGGCCGCCTGGCGCCTCGCAGCGTTTCTTCGTCGAGCAGACCTCACATCCTCTTTGAGGGGGGTTGCTCTTCAGGCGGTACTCCTCGAGTTCGACGCGAGCGCCGCGTTCCTTCTCGCGCGCTCTCTTCTCCTTCTCACGCGCTCTCTTCTCCTTCGCGTGTACTCTCACTTCCAGCCGTAACATCCACTGTTAGTCGGTTAGTAGCTCTCAGCACTTATTAATCAATATACAATTCCGGTGAAATCCTAGGCAACCAAATCCGGGCACGCGCACCAGCTGAGACGAAGCGGGTGAACGCTTTTATCGTCCAGGATGTATAGCGCGCCCAGGGGTTGGATAACCGGTATTCCAGAATGGACCAGCCCCGGTTAACTCGAAATACAGAGTAGAATGACTCGAGTCGGCGTGTGACCTTGTGCAATCCCTATAGGTGTCGATTAATTCGGCGGACCGTCTTTCAACCGGAAATGTAACAATCAATTAGATACAGAAATACAGAGAACTTCTAGGTTCCTCTCAACTGGGAGATCCCGAATGGAGGCAAGCTTACGAGCAAAGACCTTTCTCCAAACAACCAATCTCAAAATAACCAATAACAATACAGAGTTTGTACATACAATATGCAGCCTGTCAACTTCAGGTTACAACCCAGATACAGGGAAATCCGGGTTGCCCAACGCGCACCACCCTCGACTGAACGAGGGAAACCACAAATATAATCCTAACACAAGCAATCGGGATTGAATCCCGGGGGTGATTGCTACTACCTCCCCGAGACTGCAAATGGAATATGGAATGCAAGAGTCCTCTTTCGAGTGTCCACAGGCAATTTAAAGACATGAAATGGGTAGACCAACCTGATGGCAGCCTTTTTGGGTACCCAATTTGATTTGAAGCGTGTAGGTGAGAGTTCCTTGTGCAGTTGCATCGACCTTGGACGTCCGTTGGTGTACGCGGCTCCCGGACCTTCCTTTGGATTCTCCTTTGGGTAGCAGATAAATGACGTCGTTGTCCTCGGCGAATATACGCCCCTAGAGACACAAAGTAAACATGAAGTCGACTTGATCTCTGGGACGCAAAACAAACTCTGATTATCTCTTATCTCTCTCTCTCTCTCTTGGCTATCATTTCTTTCTTTCTTTCTTGGTATCTGGGTTTTCGGCGGTCTCCTCTGCTCGAATCGCATGCACTCCTCCCGGATGACTGGGTTTCAGTATACTTGGGATCATGTTGAACTCGCGGAGGGCCGCTCACTCATCTTGCACTGGCGGCAGTCTTGAGCAATCGCACTTCGTGCGTTGGCGCGCTGTCGCCGCTTGATTGGCTTGTCTCGAAGATCCCTGGCTTAGGCGTGGCACTGTCTGGATCTTGGTCTCATGTTCGCATGGGTGCCTGATTTGGCACGCCCCTGGGGCGTCAGTGATTGGTCGGTTCATACTTGGGTACACTTGCCATCCGGGGTGACATTCATCCGGAGTGGCATCTTGGTCATTCGGGTTGTCCTTCATCATTCGGGATGTACAGGGTGTGCTTCGTCTGGACTTCTGCAGTGTCGCTCGGGGTGTCTTGATCTTGAGGAACTGGGTGATCACTCGGCTCGTATGGGCAGGCCGCTTTCCGGGATACATTCTACCGGAAGCGTTTGGCCCCTTCATATGGGTACCTGCCGCACAGGGAAGTCGGCGGCCGGACCGGGCGCTATACCTCCATCCCGAATCTTTGCTTCGGGTGGGACGCCTCCGTGCCTGTGAGCCAATACGTGTTCCGAGCACCTTCTCCCGCGATCTCCAAACAGCTAATGCTTCCATCTTACGCCATCCCGAGCCACGCTCCATACACGCGAAACATCTCATCTTCGATCCAGACGGCTGAGGAAGGCAACTCTAAAAATTCCAAGTTGCCTCGTGTCAGATGGAGAAGGCTCTTTGCTTGGTGTTTGAAGGACATTTGTCCGGTGCCCTGTAGGGCGAGGCCGTGATGACTTCAACTTACCTCATCAATCTTACGCCGAGTGCGGCAATTGACATGAGATCACCTTACCTGCTGCGGCACAATCGTCTCCCACGGATCAACAAGCTACGTACATTTGGGTGTGCTGCGTACGCTTGGATTCCAAAAGACAAACGAACCAAACTCGAAGCACATGCAGTGAAGTGTATAATCGTGGGTTATGACGAAGAGGACCGCTCTGGCTACAGGCTACTACGGCTCCTCGACTGTGAAGTGATTCATTCACGTGATGTGAAGTTCATTGAAGACGAGTTTCCCCAGCTTGTAGACAGAGTGCTGTCGGCTTTGCCAGATGAGAGACAACGTACCTGTGGGTGTCATCATTGTGACGACCGCTTGGCGCAGGCGACAGCTTCAGTGGAAGCTATCCTACGTGCAGAGGATGCAGCGACCAAGGGACGGACAAGACAACAAGGGCGAAAGACCGGTGAGGTCATCAGCTCTAGGTCCAGTGGGAACGAGCCCATAGACACACAGTCTACCAGTGACGCACGTGAGATCCGAGCCAGTGAGGGTCAGCTCACTAGAACCCAAGGGCTCCATTACCGAGAACCAGTGAGGCCATCGGAGCCAGTGAGGCGTCGGATGCTTGGAGTGGACAGCGGACAAGTGCGTCAAGGCTGGAGCAGCCGACACAGGCAGGAAGCGCGCAGGTCGGTGAGACCTTACTGCCGAGAGTCATTGAGAGTGGCGGTGACAGGATGGTGGATCCGCAAAGGGCTGTCAGTCCTCGCAGTGGCGAAATCTTATGTACGAGGACTGATCATCCCAGTGCATGGAGCGTGGAAGCTCAGCCAAACGGAACCACTATCGGAGAAAGCAGTGATGCTCAGTCTAGCCATGAGTGGCATCCGCTATCGGTGGACGCATCGAGGATCCAAGCAGACGTGCAAGGGCAGCCTACACTAAGCAGACAAGTGAGATTGCAGGCTAATCCGGTAGATCCAACCCAGCCTCACGGACTTCCAGTGTTGGATGAACGAGCTGTGGAATGGTTCCAGCAATTCATTGCAGAGGAAGTCAACAAGAGACTTCATCAAGACAAGGACAGTGGTCACATCCTGCGAGAGAGCAAGCGGTGAGCCCTCCCTCGCTCAAGACTACAAGTGCAAGCATCAACATGCAAAACAACACTGTGTGTGTTGCCGCCGACGACAAGATGCCGAGTATGCTACGTCCATGGGAGATGGCGTTGGTCAGTGCGAGACACTTTGCAGGGAATGTACCGGCAGGCAAGACATTGTTGTGTCCAATGTGGCACGGACTGCTGAAAGTGGTGGGTATAACAGGGCGTACCCCGGCCGGCAAGGCACTGTATTCGACCATACCTCACTCGCTGTGTGCGATCAGACCAAGATAAGCGGGCGGCAACGCCGCAAACGGAGAAGGGCTGATCGGTTCCTCAATGAGCAAGCGCTAGTGAACGCGCAACGTGATTCCTACTAAGTCAAGCGACGAGGACGATCATGCATGTGCTGTTACGAGGGCGAGGGAGCAGTGGCTCACATCGCCCGTGCATGAGTGAGTGCACTCAATGTTGAACCATCCGAAGAAGACGCAGTGCTTAACTACCTCCGTACGTCTGGCATTGAAACCAATCAGGATCCTGTCAAGTCGGACAAGGACCTGCCAAGCTACGAACAGTTCGTGTATGCTCTGCTTGCTATCGAGTACGTGAACGAACCCCAAACATACAAGCAGGCTATTGCTAGTGGCGAGGCTGCCCAGTGGGGCAAAGCCATGGATAGTGAAATCCATTCCCACGAAGAGAACGAGACATGGGTCCTCGTACCAAGACCAAGAGGGCGCAACATCCTCAAAAACCGGTGGGTTTACGTGATTAAGTACAAGCCGGATGGGTCAGTGGACCGCTTCAAGGCTCGGCTTGTAATGAAGGGTTTCCTACAGAAGTATGGAATCAACTACACGGAAATCTTTGCGCCGGTGGTGCGCATGGAAATACTACGACTACTTCTAGCCCTGGCGGCTGCTATGGATTGGGAAGTAGAGCAGATGGACATGAAGACTGCGTTCCTCAACGGATTTCTCGAAGAGGAGATCTACATGGAACAGCCAGTGGGCTATGGCCAACCGGGCAAAGAGAACCACGTGTGTGTCCTCAGGAAGAGCCTTTACGGCTTCAAACAAGCACTGCGTGTCTGGTACTACACCTTCTACGAATCCATGATGGCGGAAGGTTTCGTGCGGCTTGTCAAGGATCACTGCGTGTTCATCAAGACAAGGGGCAGATAGATCTGTATTATTAGTGTCTACGTCGACGACTTGCTGGTGATCGGCACTAAGGCGTTCGTGTCCGAGATGAAGGACATCCTCAAACGCCGTTTCCAGATGACTGATCTCGGTGGGGTCAGCTATCTGCTGGGCTGGCACATTGAAAGAAGACGCAGTGAGCGCATCATCTTCGTGCACCAAGAGAAGTACACGACCAAGGTGTTGGATCGCATCAGCCTCAATCAGTGTCGACCGGTGCGGTCACCTGAGGAGACCTCGCAAAAGCTCAGTGAGAGCGATTGCCCTCAAACCGATGCAGAGAAGCAAGAGATGGAGAAGTTCCCGTACCGAGAAGCCGTGGGCAGCTTCATGTAACTGATAGTGGGGACCCGACCAGACCTTGCGAACTTTGTTCGTCAAGTCAGTCGCTACCTGCAGAACCCTGGCCCCCACCACTGGAACTATGTAGTTCGTGGCCTCAAGTACCTGAACGGCACAAGGAACTTTGGCATAACGCTTGGTGCACGTAACGTGACCAAAGCTTGCCTAGCACATGCATTGAGCGCCTACAGCGATGCTGACTACGCGAACAGTGTCGATACACGTCGCTCTGTTTCAGGTTACGTGACGTACCTGTTTGGAAACTCGCCTATTTCGTGGCGAAGCTCCCTTCAAAAGCTCGTGACGCTTTCAACTACAGAGGCAGAGTATGTGGGTCTCGCCTCCACAGTTCAAGAGGTACTGTATCTCAAGCAGGTGATGCTTGAACTCGGCTACGACCAAGTGGGTCCGGTGAAGCTTGGAGAAGACAACCAGTCTACGATTCGTATTTCCAAGAACCCGGAACATCATGGGCGGTGCAAGCACATTGATATCCGATTCTTCTTCGTGCAAGAGCGCCAACACGCACAAGACATAGATGTGTTCTACTGTCCTACTGACAAGATGCCCGCCGATATTCTGACGAAGACATTGACACCAGAGGTGTACTGCCGTCTACGTGACCTACTCGGCGTGCAATCCAGGACAGTGGTTCTTGGTGACCTGAACTAGTGCGGTTCTACAACTATTTTTACAACCCGTGTGGGGTTTTTGCCCAAGACGCTTCATGCAGTGGTGGCCTGCTAGAAGCGCAAGATGAGTGCATCTCCATGTCAAGGTTTCCCCACACCAAGTGAGGCTGTCAAGATACCGGTTTTGCGGTCTATTGGTTATTGTGTGGGCCACTTGACAGCTGAACTTCAACCGTGGTTTTTCCCCTCTATTCGAGGTTTTTCTCGTGTGTATTATATTAGGTGAGGTTATATTAGGTTAGGTTATTTGTAACTGGCCTACAGAAGAATCCTCACTTTGGCTTTTGCCCCGAACCCAACAGAGCTGCCTTCTCCTCCCCGCAGTGACTGGGAGTCCTCTACGCCATTTGGTGTGGACCACTTCAGATAGGGGCTCCGAATTGTGATGCCGGTGTCACGCTTTTCAACGGCATAAGTGGCCGCCGAGAATACATCCCTCAGCTCTTCCCCAGCCATCTCGTGGCCTGATATAGCATTAGTCCAGCTGCTGGTGTTAGATATAAAAGTTAAATTACACGAGAAGAAGCTATACTGAGCATGTATATAGCCTCCGATCGCTTTGAAGCTGAATGCTTCCTAGTCTGGAGGGAGTGCCGGTCCGATATGCCTTACGCTCCTAATTATGACCCGACTTGGCCTCACTTACCCTACCATCCGTCTGTTTTATATAAATCAGACTCCGAGATAAGGCATCAAATCAGAGGGCAAAAATCTTGAAAACCACAATAACTGGATGGGTCAACATACCAGCTATCACACAGATCATAAACAACTACAGGTATTTTGCGTAAGCGACCAACCAAATTGATATCGTGATAGACAGGTATTCTCCGGATTTATCCAGAGTCCTAGGCGGGATCGCACTGAGGTACGATTCTTCTCTGATTTAATACCTGTATTTTACGATATGCTAATCTTAGTACCCGTAACAGCAAATACCTGTATCTTTAGATAATCTGTTTGATATCCACATTATGCTGGTATGTTGACCCATCCAGTTGATATTATGATAAAATACCTGTTGTATTTGGTAGCTTGCATTTGGCTATAATACCTGTGACATATTATGTGTTTATAGCGCTGGAGCAACACGCATCAGATTTTCTTTATCAGACTAGTATGGCAGCAAGCTGCCGAGCATCCGCACAGCGATAAATCGCCACGGTTGCTGAGGGGGGCAATGCTAAATACTATTCAGTATTGTAGGTTTTCAGCACCGCCCCTCAGCCCCAAATGCTGCGCATTCAAATCGCAATCGCTTTTAAAAAATAAGAGAAACGTCTCGCAGACTAAGGCTCTATCTGCTGTCTCTCGGCTGTGTTCCTACCCCCTCACCGCGCTCACCATGGTAACCTGTACTGTAGTAAAGGTCAGTCTACGACGGGAAATATGCGGAAGGAGACCCTATCAACGCTAAAAACAGCTATCATTTTATCGCAATTCTTTCTCTTACCAAAACTTAACAACAAAGCGAGCACTATCTGATACTGTAACATAGTTCAGTGTCCTGTCACGGCACTATTCTCACAAAAGTTCTAGCACCACCCCCAATAACAAACAACAAACGGCCAGCGATCACTTCTCATCAATCAGCTAACCACGAAATGGGCCCAACGGGTTGAGCACATTTCTCGTGGTTAGCTGATTGATGGAAATCAAATCAAACGGTTTGCTCGCTAAAAAGCTTCAGCCAAAGTCCTCACTTTGCCACAAACCATGCAGACAGAGGAAGATACCTGGCGGCAGGCGATCCAGGACGAAGAAGCTGCCTCTGTAGCGGTTGTTGAGGCCGAGAGGGCCCTTCACCGACAATTGCAGCATCACCGGGCCGGCAGCCCAACGGTGGACGATGCGGTGTCGGACCTAGACCTGCGACGCACAGAATATGCAGCTGCAGTGCATACAACCGACGAAGCCGCCGACGTGTACTACCGCGCACAGGGGGGAGGCTATCGCCGCAGAGCGCGATCGCCGTCGGGCCGATCACGTACAGCGTATTGAGGCAGTGCTGCAGCAAGCGCGAGCAGAGCAGCAGCACGCCGCTGCCACCAGTCCATCAGTGGCCAGGCGTTCATACTCAAGCTCCAGCGAAAATGGCTCGCCCCCGAGGCCGACCAAGCGCTTGAATCTTGGACCACCGTCGAGTGGTCCAGCAATCGAGACTACTGGAAGTGAACAGGATACGGGTCGCAGTGGTGAATCTGATGACAGCTCCAGCAGTGGCGATGCTAGCAACCCCCCGCCACTCCCGCTCAACAGGCTGATGCCTATGGCCCTACTTGCTCCCCAAGCGTCTGGTGTTCCGCCGAGCACGCCGGCTCCAACTCCAGCTGAAGCTCAAACGCCTGACTATCTGGTTGATTCTGAATCCGAGTCAAAGAGTCAAGCTGCGGAGAGCGACGGAAACGATGAGAATGCGGAGAGCAACGGCAACGATGCGAGTGCGGAGAGCGACAGGAACGATGAGAACGCGGAGAGTGACGGGAACGATGAGAATGCGGAGAGCGTTGAGTCTTCGGAGTTTGTCCCCAGCAGTGAAGTTGAGAATTCTGAAACTGAAAGCTGAGATCGCGGATAACGATACCTCGTAGCAGAAGAGTTGGAGATTTGGTAGGGGTAAATCCAGAACATGCAATACAATGTGATCCTCTAGTATGCCTTCTTCTCGTTGCTTTATGTACTTTGCTACAACTATTCTTGCTGCGATTGCTTTCTGGGTTGCCCGATGAATAAAGTATTCTATATCGTAAGTTTCCAAGACCACCCTCTTAAAGCATACCGGGAGACCTTTCGAAAGATCAGGCCCCCATTCAATTCTCCACCCGCATTTTGAGTGCCAATACGGTAGACGAAGCGCGGCGAGTCTGCATAGAGGAGGGATGGAGAAGGGTACGTAGATCTACAGCCTCTTGTAGGGTGCTAGGTCGTTGTGTTTTGCTGACACATGAGTACTGACTACGCGTCTGAATTGGTGTATAGCGTGTATGCGCTCATTGGTGCTTGTGTAATACAGAAGCTTCCGCGCAGCCTCACCAAGAATTGCTTGTCTCGCTGGCCTCTGCTGGGACCTCAACATCTGATAATGCTGACATGGTACGTGTATACAATGAGGGGGCTGGGCATCTTGGAGAAACTAATTATGAAGATGCAGGACACTTGGCAATGCCACTACGTTGGCGTCTGCACTCTGGAGAGATCTTTCAAGCGTGGTGGCGAGCGACATACGCTTTGCGATATGCATCGTAAGCGCCAGAATACCCTCGCTCGTGGGCGCTATCAGAGGATTGTTGCGGAGAAGAAGGCGAAGCAAGATGGACGTGTCTTGCTGGATGAAAGTGCTGCACCGGAGCGCGTGCATGCCAGCAGAGAGCAAGCGTCATGCAAGTCATCGAAGAGCAAAAGAAAACCGGAGATGCGAGAGAAGGCTAAGACGAAGAGGAAAAGAAAACTAAGAGAGCAGGACGAAGCTAGCTTGACGTCAGAAAAACGCCCTCGGCCGTTTCAACAGGACGGACCACGCCAGGCACCTCGAAGACCCAAGGCACCAACGCCGGGGGATCGTCCGTCAAAGACAGCTACACTCGAGCAGCTTTCACCTGTGCGCAAGAAACGCAGAGACCGACATGGAGCGGAAGCATTACCCGGGTTCGAGAAAGGGAACGCGTGCTATACGTCTGGTCCACAAGCTGGCACGGACGCCGGTGGTGATACGAACACACCGATGCAAGAACAACGCTCTATTCACGAGGTGGCGCTGCTAGACAGCGATCCTCAGACATACTACATGTATGTGCCAGTTACGCTTCGCCAATCATGCTCGGTGAATGCGATTTCTCCTATGGATGTCGCGTTAGTCGCCGTTCCGATGATGCCAACCACAGCGGCGCAGAGAGACCAAGTGCGAACACAATCGCAGACCCTGCAGGCGAACGACTCTTCCCACCTCGTTGATGTTGTTGGCGTGGCGTCACGCAATGCTGCACGTGGAACATCTCAACTATCAATTTCATCTACAGCAGAGAGAGCAGTGGAACGCTCCAGTCGTGACCAAAGATTGCCAGAGTCACAAGGCCAGATCACTGACGCACAGCGCTACCTCATTCTTCAGCGAATTCTGAAAGACGACTGCTTCATGAGGAAGTGCGTCGCAATGTGGAGGGATCAATTTTGCGAGATCTAGTTGGGGAATTTGCGTGTAAGTTTTCTATATTGTGCTTATTAGGTTAGGTTGGGACTCATTCGTAAAAAGAAAATACATGTCTGCAATTGTTGCCCAAGTTATAACTGTTTGACGGGCGCTTAATATCGAAAATCTTTAAATTGCCAAAAATTTAAAACAAAGCGAGCCCTGTCCAATAATCTAACCTAGTTCAGCTGCAAGTCTTCAACCCGTTTAGTATATTTGTCCAACATCTCGAATCTATCCGGTTGGACCGCCCGAACAGATATTTTGCAGCAGTAAACTTTCATTTTGTTAATACTTAAGATTAAATATATTTCTCTTCCTACGGTTGCCTTTGCTGCTTCCATTTCGGAGTACAATAACCCACGAAAAGCGACTATCCGAATTATATGGATTCCTGGAGCCCTACCACCTTGAGCGATACTTTGCGGAGATTTACTAGTCTCAAATCTCTGCTGAGTCGTCGCTTAGCGCAGTCCCTTCGTGCGCGCGCTCCTTCTACTTCCCGAGCTGCGCGACCTGCAGCAGCTTGAGGTCCGACTGCGACCGCTCGTCGCCTGGGGGAATGTAGCCCGTGTACTCCTCGAGATCCAACTCCGTCTGCATCCTTCCTGATAAAGTCCAGCAAATTTGTTAACGAAGTGTAATGCACGCGCCCCAGCACTGCTAATTACCGCGTTGATAGTTGCCGAGGAGCCGCAATCCCGGTCAGCATGACCAAGCAGCAGGCTTGGGCTGGTTGGGATTGTTGCTGACGATATCGAACCGCAGCTAAATGAATAAAAATGCACACACTCTATTAATCATACGCGTTGCACATATCCTATCCCTGTTACTTACCACCTCGTGAGTTGGCGAGTTGCTGACCATTTTGGTCAGGCAACTAAGCACGGGCATGATTTGGGCTGGTAAGAACAGGCCTAGCTACTGTTCACGATGTCGAACAGCGCCAACTCAAGCAGCGCTTTCATGTAAAATGGAACACGGCGCTAGGCGCTGAAGTGACCAATACTTTAGTCACTTCGTTGTATCGAGCCTCCGATTTTAACGCGGCCCAATATCCATGTTGTGAGCTTGGGCGATTTCTTTCATAGAGGCAACAATCGGTGCTACTACCTCTATAGTCATTTGAACCGCCGGTAAGACCCGGTTGCTTTCTCGCTCAAAGGCAAGAATCTGATCAGGTTTTGCTGTCAGTTTATCAATACTTAGCTCATGAGTGATGACAATGGAGTTTCTGTGCTGTATGCGCGACAACGCTAGGTATGTGAATGCCACGTTGGGAATAGAGTTTGAATGGAACACAATGCACATACAGGTTAAATCTTGTACTTTGTGGACTGTCATCGCGTAGACTAACCTTAGCGGAGTCCCTCTGCGGACAACACGCAAGTCGCCTGATGCTTTACCCCATGATATTTCTTTTGGGGCAATAGGAACAATGTTTGGTACGTCTGGAAGTAAAGAAGGCCCCAGATACGCATCTGTAATTTTTACAAGTACGATAGGTAGTTCGCTTTCCGGGACAAATAAAAAATCGTACACCTCGGCGTTAGTACCATTGCATAAACCTGCTGTCTGAGCCATGTTAAATGTTAGAGTCACTGGCGCTCCTACACACAGTTTTAATCTGCTTGCTATAACTCGATCGTGATCTGAATTCGGCAATTTTGCATCCTTTATGAGTGCATTTACAGTTCCTACAGGGATGTCTCTCTTGACGGTTAGTAGTTTTTGCTGTACAAAATACTGCGCGGTGATGTTTACGATGGCTGTATTAGAAGCTAGAATTCTCTCGTCATTGGCAGCGTTGACATCAATATTTTTGTAGGCTATGTGTTTCGCTTGGGAGATCCAGCTAGGTTTTTGAATTGTTTGCAAGCAACGGGAGTTAAAGAGATCTACATCAGCAGAGGTAGGGGTTTGCTTTCTTAGACGCCGTAGCGCTGCAAACCATTCAGGGTCTTGTTTCCCCCTGTTTTGGCTAGTAAGCATACACACATTATCAATACTTTCCCAAATCTCTCTTCCTCTACGCTGTACATCGTTCATGATTTTCGACTGAGGCGTAGAAAGCGCGTATGGAACTACAGGCTCTAACTGAGCAGCGTCACCAGTAAAAAAACATCTCTTCCTCCGAACAACTCGTCACAATGGTCAGGCCAAATTTCTGTCATTCTTTTGTCTATCCAGTATAGCATACCGCATGATATCATGCTAAATTCATCTATAATTACTAGATGTACGTCTTTGTAGCGCTGTTGCAACTTCTTCAGTATTGTCGGTCCACTCTTGGTTTCCGACAGCGATGTATAGTTTACAGAGAAAGCTGATCGTGTAAAAGAAGCAAATGATAGTGCAGAGCACAGGGTCATCCCTTTGATGTTAAAAGCAGCAGTGCCCTGGTGAGCAAGCAGCTATACTCATTTGGAGGTCCTTCTAGTAGTAGCGTGCTCGCCAAACACATTGTGTAAGTCCTTAACAATGTGCTTTATTAACCAACTCTTACCCGACCCACCCTCACCACTAACAATCATTTGCATTGGTTTACAGTATGAATTATCCAGCGAAGATCGAAACCTCTTCCTAGACTGGTCCATTGCTTGCGCAAAAGGTATCCACTGTGACTCTGCCATTGCTTCTAGCTCATCGGATACGTCATCGCTATCATTAATAGGGTATCGGTAGTGTGAAGTACGGTTTTCAATTTGCCGAACAGCACTGTCAATTCTGCGTGTTTCACTTTTCTCATTTAGCCAGGGTTTCAAACAACTTTTCATGAAATCCCGGGCGTTGTTGACTACTTCCGCTGAGTAGTCATGCCTACTTTTCAATTCATTGATAGTCTGCGAAACCTCAGGTTGGAGGTAATCCCGTTCCAGTTGTTGTTCGAAGCCCTCTGTGCATGTATTACTAATAAAAACGTACTGTGAAGGCGGTAGTGCTGCTACTCCACACGCACCCTGCGTATGTTGCTTGAGCAAATCGAGCTTTTGTTGTCTAGCAAGTTTTGCATTTGACTCTTCTAGAAGTTCACTATGAAGGCGAGAGTTCTGCTCTTTAAAGAACCGATCAATGCACGCGTCCTCGGTTAGAGGAAGATCCTCCAAGCTGCGCCATGGTACGTAGAGGAAAACCTCAGAAAAGCAAAAATTAGGATTAGTACTGTTTGGCCGCATCCACGGCGACTTTTGCACCACGATCGCCTTTGCTCTCCGTACAATATACCCTTCTCCATCCGTACGAGTCCAAAACTCAGCTAACTCTTGCTTCTTTGTAATGCTATCCAGCAGATCATAGTTTTCTATGAAAGTAGCAAAGCTCATAGCCTCGAATGTTTCATCAGTGGGTCTGTTCATGTATGCCTTCTCGATTTTTTCAATTCGAATAGCGTTCGGATCAGAAGTTTCTGCCAGGGCGGCTAGATCTTCTAAACCTCTCGGCTCTACGCGATAGTAACGTCGATCATGACGCAACGCTTTGACCTTCACAATTGTCCTCGATTTGCTGTGCATTGTCAAGTTTCGAAGAAGCGTATAGATGGGATCTGGTGCCCCCACTTCACGCACAGATAGAGTAGCATTTGCAACCTTTTTTAATATCGAGTGGTAAGGTAGGTTCGGGTCACAACGCTGTACTGCTTTGGCGATAACGCGCCGAAACCGAAGCGTGTCAGGTTCAGCCTTGCTCACATAGGCACCAGCGTATTCAGCTGCGCCGTAAGCATTGCCGATTAATTGCAGGTCCATATTTGCTCTCCAACATGACAAAATGCAGGGTGAATAGTTGTTTATTGTGGACACTTCTCTCTTTAGATGGACTTGCATCGAAGGCGTACCGTCCGATGCCAAACTCGTCTCGATTTTCGTAGAGTCTTGCAATGGTTTTGGAAGACCAAAACGGCACTGTGAGCTTTTTTTTCCTGCAGGAGGAGTTGGCGTGGCATTCGTGTTGCTGCACCCGCTGAACTAAACGTGATAAGTCACAGTTCCATTCGTCAGTTTCAACGGATGGGGGTCTCCTTGCTATAACGTCGAATTCGTCTATCCGCTGAGCGGTGCACGTTAAGCATGAGCACGTTTCTAGTTCAGAAATGGTTTTTGATAGAACCGATATGTGTTTATCTACAAATGATGCGAGCTTAGCTCGTCCTTCCTCTGTCTCCGATAAGCTCACAACGTCCGGTGGATCCTCTATCCATAGCAAGCAATGTATGTGGGGCGATCCGCGCTGCTGAAATTCAACGCGCCAAAAGTGGTCTGAGATCTTGCCAAGTGGCTTC
This sequence comes from Phytophthora fragariae, assembly GCA_009729435.1. NCBI lineage: Eukaryota > Oomycota > Peronosporomycetes > Peronosporales > Peronosporaceae > Phytophthora > Phytophthora fragariae. Next base: position 399,735 of record QQOI01000040.1, on the reverse strand, counting down.
GCTCTTCCGCATAATATAGTCTTAAAACATTCTTGGAATCGCCTGTTGAAATGCCTTGCGCTAATGTCCGGGTTCTCGTTGAGGTATCGTCTTCTCTCCGCACACGCCAAACGTCTGCAATCGTCTAGTGTCAACGAAGGGTTGCAGGCTCTTGGGAAGTCTGGCCAAACAGTGTCGGCCGCGCTTAGTGTAAGAAAAAAACGTAGGCCAGTAAGCTGGTGTAGTAGATAAAGGATGTTTTACAAGTTTCGGATCTCGTGGCAGCCGCCGCGACGCGCTCGCTCAAAGCCGCGGCGCTCAGTACGGAGTTCTAAGCGAGCTATCTGGGCTGTGGAAGAATCTCGACGGCTTACGCAGCTATGAGCTACGATTCTCCGTCCCTGCAAGGCTTAATTGGCGTACTGTAGAGAGGTCTATGATGGGCCTTCAACCCGGATGTACTCTATACTGTAGAGTACAATGCCCGAGCTTCTATCGAACCTACTGTAGAGTCTACAGTAGGTTCGATAGAAGCTCGGGCATTCCGCGAACAGGTGCTCGGTATCGCACACATGCATCTAGTGGCTCGACTCCCAGAGATCCACTTCGTTTCAACGAAGATGTAACTCTGGATACTGGTAGGGCAGGGATGAGTGCTTGAACAAGAAATTTGACACAGTCGATAGGACCTAGGACGCCTAGACAGGCAAACTTTCTGGTCGATGGTAGAATTTAAAGCATGCGTGGCGGCAGTTTGTGCCATTGTATGATGATGCATTTGGAGCTACGCTACTCTTCTATGCCTCGGTAGGTTCTGCTCTCTGGGTGCTGGATGTCGTTTTAGATAGCGAATTTCCACCACAGCTCGTGTCGGTAGCCCCCTCCGCAAGCACGTACTGTAGAGAGATCTATGAGGAGCCTTCAACGCGGATGCACTGTACAGTAGCTGCGATAGAAGCTCGAGCATTCCACGAACAGGTGCTCGGTATCGCACACATGCGTGTAGTGGCTCGAATCCAAGAGATCCACTTCGTCGCATCGAAGATGGAACTCTGGATACTGGCAGGGTAGGGATGAGTGCTTGGCAGAAACAATTGGACACGTGCGAATTGACTGAGCACACAGTGTGAAGACTATTCAATGGTAGCTATGAGAGCTGAAGCATACGTGGCAACATCTTTTGACGTTACATGCTGTGAAGTTTTGGTGCTACGATACTTGCTACGCCTTATTTCACTAGATAGAGCGGCATGTGCGGCAGAATCGCGCCCGAATCAGCCACAGCGTGTGCAGCCGTAGCCACAGCAGCATGTACGCAGCCACATCGTGTGCAGCCATAGTCACAGCAGCAAGTACGCACTACAAGAGATCTACGATGGGTTTGTTGGGCTTACACCACAGTAGTTTTGATAGAAGCTGGAGTATTCGACGAGCAGGTGCTTGGTATCCTACTCATTCACGCAGTGTCTCGATTCACAGAAATCCTCTTCGTTTCAACGAAGATTGAAGTCTGGACACTAGTAATTTATGCTAGCAATTGGAATTTGAGCGTTTTAAAATGTTGGGGTGCAAAATACAGTTCAATTGTATGCGCTGTGGGTGCCAGCTTGTGACAGTGGGGGCAGCTCGTGACATTGCTGCTCGTGATTTCTGCAAAGTGAGTCAGTTATGTGCGGTAGTCGGCGTTTGATTCAATTTGCTAGCGCTGTACGTAATGTGTGAGCACGTGGAAAGGTGCACTGAGTGAATCAGAGCTAAGGGATCCTCAGCCATTATGTGTTCCATACCCAGTGCTAGTGAAAAATGGGCTTCTACGTTTTCTACAGTTTTTCGTGGTGCGTGAACCGACCTTGCCTTAGCATTTGCAGATTTGAGCTACAATGGGGACTACAGCCCCGATGACCCGCCGGGCAAAGGCAGTCCGGAGGAAGATTAAAGCAGTTTCGAAGACGAGCTCAACCAGGCCAGCAGCAACTCCTGCAAACAAGCGAAAGCAACAATCCGTTGAGGATATAGAGCTCTTAAAACAGAGTGCAAGACAGGCACGCTGCGACGAAACGAAGAAGCGGAATGCGGCAGTCCAACAGCTCCCTCAAGCTAAAAGGCAAAGAAAGCGAAATATCCGGGTGGGCTCAACTGATTCCCACAAGCTCGAGCAGGACAAGATCGGTAAGATCATTCGTAAGCAATGAAATATACTACCACAACTGACCCCCATTTTAACGATTACAGATTTCTTTTCCGCTATCGACAACCCTTTATTTCGTGTATGCGGCAGCTGTGGGGAAATAGCCAACTCAGCGCAAGCTACACTTAAGCTGTTCGACCCAAAAGATGATTTTTTTTCTCCACTGAAAATGAGGTTGGTGAGGTGGAGATCATCGCAGAAGGATTCGTGCATGGTAAATCGGGTGAGCAGGTGTCTATGTGGATCTGCAACAGGTGCTACAAATCTCTACGGGCGCGGAGCACTCCAAAGTTTTCACGCTGCAATGGTTTCCGTATCGCCACTGTTCCAGACGAGCTTGCTGCACTGAACAGAATGGAAGCGAGATTGATTGGCTTGGGGGTATCGTTTACTTCGTGCGTAAATCTGTATCGGGATGGCCAAGAATTCACCAGAGGTAACGCTATCAATTACTGGAATGAACCAGGACAGGTTACCAGTATTCACAAGTAATCTACTTTGAAGCAACGACGATCTGTGCAAATTGACACATAACGTGGATGGATTATAATCTCGTAATGTATCAGAAGGTTTTTTGTATTGGCTTTGGAATTCTCTTGCAAATGCATGCTACCTCTGTTTCCTACAGTCAAGCGGATGGCTCCATCAAGTAGACTGCTCTGCATCGTCGCTTCTTGGAGCTATATAAATCATTGACAATTGCGCGCGTGGCAGAAACACTTCTCTTGGTCTTTGGCCTACCTCAAAAAAATGTTAGCTTTCAGATCGTAGGAGCTATTTGTACCAATGCTGCCGTACCTTGTTTCCGTCAGGAATCTTGCCATAGCTTATGGTTATCTCGCTGTCCTTGGTAATGTTCTTGAGCGCAAAGAATGCACAGCATGTCTCCCCCGCCACTTCCCATCGCTGGACTTCGCAATTCGGGTTGCAAGAATGGTTCGCAAAGCGAGCCATTCCACCTAAATAGCGTGCGTCGATCACTTCTTTACTCGAAACAGCCAATCTATACATTCGATTGGAAATTCGGGTTGCCTGTAACGACAACGAGCTCAATTAGATACTGCAAAATACATAGACACTTGATAACGCACAACCTTCTCCCGATCAATGTACATTTGTCGAGTGATAACTTCACCCACGTACTGGGCTACTAAATCCCCATTATCGATTGGGGAATCTGCAAACAGGCCAATACCTTTTCCCTCCACACGTCGGAGAGCAAGAAGAGAATTGTAATTATCCTGCATTCGCTGGTTTCCACATTTCAACTTTGTAGTACAATGGCCCCTCACACACTCAGTCTGGGTCTACATTAGAGTTAGCATACCCCGAAATCGATTTTGTTAAGCTTATACATGATCTTACCACCCGATTCTCGCAACTTGCACCGCAGGTTTCGCTTGATCCAGCGAGAGGCTTACATTTGCAGTATGGAATATCGCCCTACGAATGGTCTGCCGTTAGTCTCCAAACGTAAAGACTGTTGTCATCTCGCAAATCGCACCTGCTTCAGTCGGTGTCTCGGTCGCGCTACGTACACGTTCTGTTCGACGTCTTCGTATTCTGCAAATGCTTGTAGGACATATCGATCATCTTGCTTCTAACCAAGTTAGCATCTTTACGATGTTAGTGCTGTCACAGTTACTTACCTGAATCTCACGCGCCTCAGCTCTTGATGTAGCGGCTTCATCCCGGACTAAAAACGCATCCAGTAATAGCTGTTTCATTGTTTGCAAAATGGAAAATGCTGATATAAAAGAGCGGCAACGCTGATACAAAGGATTCATACAGATTGATATACGATCACCAGCATTCGTTCTACTTTTACGAAAGTAGTACCAAACAAATCACTGTCCATCGCCACAGAATGGCGTTACTGTATCCTTCACTACGACACCCACGACGCTCTCCCTTACGCGGCTTGATGCACCCTTAACTTCTATCAATCCTCTCCTACAGAACAATACCCCTTTAGCGCTTTTATAGTGGGGACGGGTGTGATTGCATCACAAATATCGGGGTAGCCGACATGAACTCTACAACCAAGGCATAATGGTGACAACACCATAAGCCAAGCAAGAGGTGACCGTGCTTGGTCCTGGGTTTGACCTCGCGTGCTGCGCACACGGATCCTGAACTGTTTAAAAGCTCTCACGAACACTTCCTCGATTGAAAGAAAAATGTATTCAGTTACCCCTCCTCTGCTGCCAATACAAACTACTCAGCTGCTGCCTAATAGTTCAACATCAATACATGCACCTTGCCTTCGCGCTCTCACCTTACTTAGAGTCGTCGACATTGCGTGCGTATATGCAAGCTCTTCGGCGCCCACCTCTGCGCGTCTTAAACCACCAGGGGGTTGTTGCTGCGGGTCCTCGCAGCCACCACCGCTTCCTCCATCTTGGTCTCCGAGTCCATGCTCACGTCGTCCTCGCCGCCGTCGCCACCGTCGTCCTCAGGCTCGTCATCCTCAGGCTCATCGTCCGGCTCCGTGTCCTGGCTGGAAGTTGATTCCTTCGCCTTGGTCTTGCCCCTGGCCTTGGCGTTCTTCTTGAAAGACCCATGAGCCGCCTTGCGCTTGTTCGACGGCGGCAAAAGCTCCACAATCTTGACGTTGTCAGCCTCAAATTGCACCCGTCCAATCGGGATATCGGCGAAAAAGCCGACGCCGTCAATCTGGCGAAATTCGTACAGCGCCCCAGGATGAAATATCAAGTTAGGCCTGTTCGCGACACCTTTCTTCACCTTCGAATCCCAGACAGTGCTTTGGGCAATATACGCCTTACGCTTGCCGGCAGTGAGATCATGCAGCGCCTCCTGTGTCGAATCAAACACACCGTGTTGTGCCGCGTCGATGACAGTCACGCGGGTGCCGTTGTTTGCTCTCAGTCGTTCGGAAGAGAGGCAACACATCTTGACAGTCGCACTGACATCAGCGGCTGGGCTCGTCGCGATGATGAACTGTCGGAAGTCGTACACCTTAGAGAAGAAGTTGACGGCCTCTTCATGTTTTTGCTTGAGCACGTCCTGGCGAATGGCGTCGAGTAGGTCCATTTTGGTTGGACAGCGCTCCGAAGTTTGTGACAGCCGACAGTGAGTTCTTGGGGGGGCGTAGTGTGCTCATCGGAGCGAAATTCTAAGTGACACAATAAAAATGCGAGGTCCCATGAGCGCCGAATGCCGTCGACAGCGAGCCTTTCACAGCAACGAACTATATACTATCAAAGCCAATTCGTTTAATAGATTACACTTGACGCGTCGTTTTAAAGCGCCCATAAACCAAAGCTAAGTCACACTAATGTCTTGTTTCACCTCGTGGCCAACGATTTAGACATCCATTTGGGCGTCTTTGCCTCAGACATGGCAGCTTTTGCGGTGCTTGGACATTCACTTACAGCGCCAGCGAATCGAATCAATCGCCGACTACCGCACATAACTGACTCACTTTGCAGAAACCACGAGCAGCAATGTCACGAGCTCCCCCCCACTGTCACAAGCTGGCACCCACAGCGCATACAATTGAACTGTATTTTGCACCCCAACATTTTAAAACGCTCAAATTCCAATTGCTAGCATAAATTACTAGTGTCCAGACTTCAATCTTCGTTGAAACGAAGAGGGTTTCTGTGAATCGAGACACTGCGTGAATGAGTAGGATACCAAGCACCTGCTCGTCGAATACTCCAGCTTCTATCAAAACTACTGTGGTGTAAGCCCAACAAACCCATCGTAGATCTCTTGTAGTGCGTACTTGCTGCTGTGACTATGGCTGCACACGATGTGGCTGCGTACATGCTGCTGTGGCTACGGCTGCACACGCTGTGGCTGATTCGGGCGCGATTCTGCCGCACATGCCGCTCTATCTAGTGAAATAAGGCGTAGCAAGTATCGTAGCACCAAAACTTCACAGCATGTAACGTCAAAAGATGTTGCCACGTATGCTTCAGCTCTCATAGCTACCATTGAATAGTCTTCACACTGTGTGCTCAGTCAATTCGCACGTGTCCAATTGTTTCTGCCAAGCACTCATCCCTACCCTGCCAGTATCCAGAGTTCCATCTTCGATGCGACGAAGTGGATCTCTTGGATTCGAGCCACTACACGCATGTGTGCGATACCGAGCACCTGTTCGTGGAATGCTCGAGCTTCTATCGCAGCTACTGTACAGTGCATCCGCGTTGAAGGCTCCTCATAGATTTCTCTACAGTACGTGCTTGCGGAGGGGGCTACCGACACGAGCTGTGGTGGAAATTCGCTATCTAAAACGACATCCAGCACCCAGAGAGCAGAACCTACCGAGGCATAGAAGAGTAGCGTAGCTCCAAATGCATCATCATACAATGGCACAAACTGCCGCCACGCATGCTTTAAATTCTACCATCGACCAGAAAGTTTGCCTGTCAAGGCGTCCTCGGTCCTTTCGACAGTGTCAAATTTCTTGTTCAAGCACTCATCCCTGCCCTACCAGTATCCAGAGTTACACCTTCGTTGAAACGAAGTGGATCTCTGGGAGTCGAGCCACTAGATGCATGTGTGCGATACCGAGCACCTGTTCGTGGAATGCTCGAGCTTCTGTCGAAGCTACTGTAGAGTTCATCCGGGTGGAACGCCCATCATAGATCTATCTACAGTACGTGCTTGCGGATGGGGCTACCGCCACGAGGTGTGGCGGAAATTCGCTATCTAAAACGACATCCAGCATGCGCTTCGCCGGTAAACGCGGCTCCACCCAGAGAGCAGAACCCACCGAGGCGTAAAAGAGTAACGTAGTTCTAAATGCATCATCATGCAATGGCACAAACTGCCGCCACGCATGCTTTAAATTCTACCATCGACCAGAAAGTTTGCCTGTCAAGGCGTCCTCGGTCCTTTCGACAGTGTCAAATTTCTTGTTCAAGCACTCATCCCTGCCCTACCAGTATCCAGAGTTACATCTTCGTTGAAACGAAGTGGATCTCTGGGAGTCGAGCCACTAGATGCATGTGTGCGATACCGAGCACCTGTTCGTGGAATGCTCGAGCTTCTGTCGAAGCTACTGTAGAGTTCATCCGGGTGGAACGCCCATCATAGATCTATCTACAGTACGTGATTGAGGATGGGGCTACCGCCACGAGCTGTGGCGGAAATTCGCTATCTAAAACGACAGGCAGCATGCGCTTAGACCGCAAACGCTGTTCCGCCTAGAGTACAGAAGCTACCAAGGCGCAGAAGAGTAGCGTAGCTCCAAGTTTATTATCATACAATGTCACAAACTGTAGGGTTAACATCGACTACATACTTAAGTTGTCCTTCACCGTGGCCTGCTTCAAATTGTCGGCACGTCCGCCGGTTTCGCGTGTGCGCCTTCATCCTCGACTTCACTAACCCATTCTCCGCAACCGTCGCGTTCAGCAAGTCCTCTTCCTTCGTCATTTGCTTCGTCACGTCCTGACCACAGGTCCCTCCTTCACCGTCCACCTGTTCAACATCTCGCATTATCACTATCAATGATACATCAGAAGCAAGCACAGCTTCCACGCACTTACCGTCCTCCCAAGTCCACGCCCTCCTGCTTCTCGGGCTCGCCCGACGTCCTGCTCACGGGTCCCTCCTTCACCGTCCTCCTGTTCAACATCTACCATTAGCACCATCAATGTTACATCTAAAGCAAGCACAGTTTCCACGTACTTACTGTCCTCCAAGTCCACACCCTCCTGGTTCTCGGGCCCGCCCGACGTCCTGCTCACGGGTCCCTCCTTCACCGTGTCGGCGGACGTCAGCAGCCCCGCTTGTCGCGTCGGCGAATTCTCGGAAGTCGTACACCTTTGAGAAGACATCATGATGAATGGCGTCACGGACGTCCATTTTAGTAGGGCGGTGTGCGGTGAGGTGGGTGCGAGGTCGGCGGAGCAAATTGCTCAATGACTTCATAGAAGTGCGATGCCGTGGCTCCTTTTATGCATAAATAACATATATCAACTTGACAGTCAGTACACTTTCCGTACTTACTCGCAGACTTCTTACGAGCAGCGCGACCTCTCACACATTATTTACGAATGCCCTCTACGCTGATTTAACCCCCATCCTGTGACTAATCAGAGCAAGCCGAACGCTTACAAAGGGATGGATCGGTCAGAGCACATAAAACATCCATCCCAGAGCGTCACAAATCGTCGATTAAAAAGTGGCACTTTACGTAATCAGTCGGATTCTGATACAAACGCGGGAATTAAATACATCCACTACAACAAATCGAGGGTTTGGTGACCCCGTTTCCTGAAGGCGATGGTATGAATCACTATAATAAGTTGCTCGCGTCGATCGACGTGGTTCCTTTGCTGGACGTAAAGCTGATTTCCACTGCAGAGCAGTTAAAGAGATGCTACTCCTTCCCACCACGATCTGTTCGAACGAGTTTCAGGTGCGTCATCTTCTGGTCGTATGGCCTCGCGCGCAGCATCCTTTGGTTGGAAGACCAGGACCACTGTCACTACCTCAAAATAACACAACGGCTCAGCTATTGGCTGGAATCAGAAACTGGTATGCGTGTTTTAACGCGGTATCCATATGCGTCGTTTGAGAAAAATAACACACAATTTAGAATTTTCTCTTAATTTTAAAATAAGAAAAATAAGCTTAGCTGCCCCTCTGGATCTTTAGGCGGGATCGCATTGAAGTACGATTCTTCTCTGATTTAACAAGGCCGTGCAGTTGCCCGGAACAGCTCTGGATTTTCAAATTGTTTTGCGTCTTAGTTCGACGTATTACAACGACAGTCGTGAGGACGATAAAGGCAATAAAAACTGTCCATCAGCCGCTCGTTCCGTATATTTATAACCCCTCTTTTTACTATATGTTCACGGAACGCTTGCACCTCGTTGATGGAGCTGCTGCACAGCTCAACGCCACGGTGACGTGTGCTGTCCAGAGGTCGAGATCAATTATCCCCCCCTCGTTTTCGATACGCACAAATTTCATGTCGAATTCAAATTGAAGGATAAACTTTTCTGGAAAACTTGAACCAATCACCATCCGCACCTTCTCAAATATTATCTTACCTTGACGAGAAATCTATTCTGGACAAGGTTGTAGGCTTTAACTTCCCTCGCAATGCTTCAATGCGGCATGTAACCTGGACTTGGGCATCTTTACATTTGCCAAAAGGGTTTGGGAAACGGAAACTTTAAGCTGTAGATCAGAGCTCGAAAAAAAACTATTATACTGAACTGTACCAGTGGAAAAGCGTTGCGACTCAAGCGATGAAGCGCCACGCAGCAAAACTCTAGAAATGACTGAGTTATTCTAATCGTTTTCCGTCGACAAAGAAACTCTGATGCGTACTTGCTCCAGTAAGCTAAGCACAAATTTTGTGCCACGCAGAAAAAATCTAGTAATGCCTGCTATTTGGGGGCAAAGCCCCCCCTATAATCAAATGCCACTACCCTTTTTACCACTACTTTTTACACCTTTTTACAGAACTCTTGTATAAGTTTTCATAATGGGTTAGGGTCGATGAGTTATCATAGCGTGCCCGGGGGCGATTTCGATCGAAATTTACCCCCTTATAAGAACGTTCAATCGCGTCTGCTAAAGCTCTCAAACAGAAAGTCACGAAACGTACCTAGCGCGAAGGTTCTAACAGCCACTAAACTGAGGTCAACTTTTAATAGAACCTTGAACAGTAGCCTGTCCAAGCTAGCAGCAGAATTATTATTATAGTTGATCGCAGCCATTCTAACGACAAGTTAGATTGCTGCGAAATGGATCTTGCGTACATGTATAACGAAAAGCAAGGTGACAAGTTCCCGCAACGTTTGTACAAAAAGTTGATGCCATGCATAACGACGAAGCTGATGACCAGCTAGATATACAATGTTTAATTACGACGAATCTGATAACTTTTAAAATAGCTAACGACAAGTCAGTTGCAGTGGTGGTACCGGTACAGTCCGTAGCGATTTTGCGTGCTACCTGATGCCGTCCACAAGAGCAAGTCCTTATTTCCACCAATTTATCCAAGCCAGACTAAGGCGAAAACTTGGCTCCAAAGCAGCACTGTGATTCTAACCGCACCAGTAAATCTCATTTTTCATGACGAGTAAAGCTGTTCAAGAATAAAAGTCGATGCTTTGACGCCGACGCGACGCTCGTCAAAAACGTCTCGGCAGTCCTTTGCTACTTTCCCTCTCGTGATGTCTCCGCTTAACCCCGAAGCCGCGTTGTGTTTTCTTCTTCCTCCTCCTCGCCCTTCTTCGGGCACTTCTTCACGCTCTTGTCGAAGAGCCTCTGCCACCAGTTCTTAAACCGATTGCATTTCTTCTTCGTCTTGCGGTGCGACAAGTGGTTGGGGTACATGAGCCCAATGCTGGTGTGGGTTCCGTGAATCTGCCCGCGAGTTGTTGTTCCTCGTCCTCCACCCCGACCTCCTCCTCCTCCGCCACGACCTCCTTTCCTATCCTCCTCGTCCAGAGCCTCCTCTTTGCCAGACAACTCACGGGCGGCGACCTGGTAACTGGGGTCCGAGTCTTGGATTGAGTTCGCCGCAGTCGCAGTCGCTGCGATGCCGTTGCTGATGACAGCCAGCGAGACTGCAATGGCCAGCACGAGATGGAGTAGGCGCATTATTCTTCCCGACCAGTCAGACGAAGGGGGCGAATTGTGGAATGAAGCATCATGGTCCACGGACATGCGCCAGGCAGGTCCGTGGTACCTGGCGCCAAGTATACGCTACACTGCACTGTACATGTACATGTAGGTGCGCCAGCTGCGTTATCTTCAGCTTTGAAGCTTACGTTCAAAACATTTTCGGTCTCAAAAACGCCGAAGGCCTATGTAACTCCTCTGTTGAACTGTTGAATCGCTTAAGTTACCGGTACCCACAACGCTTAACGTCCGTACCAGTAGGTATTAATATGTTGTACACATGCAATCCAAGTTGGCCTGGTATTGTATCCTACTGTATGCATGTTGTGGCTTCTAAGTTGTCACTCCGGTTGCGTATTACGCTATTATCCACTACGCAGTGCGTTGTGGATAACAGCATCGTTTTTACACTGGGCATTGGACAGTGTAATAGTGTCATTGAACACTATTATTAAGAGAAAACTAAAAAAGCGCATACTTACGAGTTATATTTCTCAAACGACACCAACCGCATCAAAACGCGCATACCAGTTTCTGATTTCATACTTCGCTCTTGCGGTCACTTCCAATACCAATCAACGCTCAACGAGAGGTAGAGCAATGATCACCACCCAGAAGACTGCGAACTGGAGGATATAGCGGCCCATGGATACCATATGTCAAATTTTGGTTCTAGAAGACGTGCGGGGGCTCAAAAGCAAGAGGAGACGCCCCTCTTTCCATTGGTGTGCCTAAATCGCGATTCGTACTTAGGTTCATTAATATTCTTTTGTTCGACGTTTTCTCAACAAATTATTTGTGAGCACTACTGGTCAGTGATGACATGCATTTTACTGCCTTCTATCCGACGATCCAGCACGCAGGATAAATGACTCACTAGCTCAACATATACAACACACAAATGCACACAAATTATCACCAGACCACGTATTTTGCTCCCCGCGTCCTCAGTCCGTCAGTACGAAGGAATTGACTTCATTAATCACCAGAGCTCGAGTAGCTAACTGCTCATAAGACTGAATGAAGATCAGCCCATTTTCTTCATCGCACGGTCCTTTCGGTTGTGGTTCGCCACCTTGGCCTTGTTCTTGTCTTTCCTTGCTCGTTGGCGCTGTATCTGCTGCGGTGTTAGTGGTTCGTCTTGCTTCTTCTCTTCCCCTTGCCTCTTGTCTTGTCGTCGAGTAGATTTGTGCTTTGGGCCGGAAGGACCTTGTGACGGACCCCCAGCGGAGCTTGGGCGCGAAGGCCTCTGCTCAGCAGACTGGACACCTTCTTTCTCTTCCTCTTCTTCATGGTCAGCACTGAGCGGGGTTTCACGGTTCCGGTTGCGCATGCCCTCCCAGAATGCGTCCTTCTCCTCCTTCAAACGCATCCGGCGGTTCTGCTCACGAATTGCATCTTGATCATCAACACTGCCGCCATCGCGGATGCTGAAAGACACGAAGTCGTCAAACTCGTCGTTGTAGTCATCGTCGTACTCATCAAGCGTGATGCCGTCATCTCTGCCGCCGTATGCACCTTCACCACTCGGCAGATCCCCGTGCTCATCTTCTTCTTCGTACATGCTCACAAGCTGCTTCATCTTCTCCACCAGTTGCTGGTCCTTCTTCGCAATCTGAGGGTCGTAGGTCTTCTCCACTGTCTTCTTGCCCACCCACACTCGACTCGGGTCCAGCTTCTTGGATTCTTCCACCTTCGGTGCAGGTGCTGGCTTGCCAGTGATCTGCGCCTCCAGCTGCACGAACTCCGGGTCGGAGCGCTTCAAACCCTGGGCCACGTCGATGAGCACCGGCGGCGGGTTGCTTTCCAGTAGGAAGTTGATCACGACTTCCACCTGCAGATTCGAGCTAAGCAGGCAGAGCTCGACGTAGCCGTCGCCAAGATCAGGGAAGAAGTCCTTCACCTGAAGCACCATCGGGGCCAGAACCGCCTCCGTGTCGTCCTTCTGCGGAGCTGCAGGCTTGGTCTCCTCCTCTACCGGCACTCCCCACTCCTTCGCGTCAGCAGACAGCGATGCCTTGGGCTTCGCCTCTGCGGCCAGGTCATCTGCCAGCAACACGCGGCGCCGCGGGAGTCCCTCGACCACCATGTCCAGGTACGAGAAGGTCTCCACGTCCAACTTGCAGCGGTCGAAGAACTCCGCCACCTTGTCCTTGTACTCGCCCAAGTACCACAAGTCGCTCAGGAACGACCCGTGCTCCGCCTCATCGTCCAGACAGCCGTTGCTCAGGGCGTGCAGGCCGGCCAGCAGCTCCTCTCCAGTGCCAGAGCCTTCACCCTCCTGCGTCTCCATCAGCAGATCCACGCAGCGCGCGAGCACCTGCAGCAGCGTGTGTCTCGTCTCCGCGATGAGCGCCGCCTCCTGCGCCTGCACCTTGTCGTCCAAGCTCAGCACCTGCCTCTGCAGTGCCGGCAGCGCCGCCTCGTAGAGCTGCACCAGTCCGTAGAGCACGGACGCCTCGTGCTGCGCCAGCTCCGTCTCCATGTCGGCGCCCGCCAGCAGCAGCCGCTGAGCCACGGAGTCGGCGGAGCACAGGCCGGCAACCGACAGGCTCAGCTCGTAGCCGACGTGCAGCAGTTGCACCACTTGACCCCTGTTGACCTGCTGCACGGTCTTGTTGAAGTTGCTAAGTTGCCGGATGTAAAGTTGCCGCAACGCCGACAGAGCTGTCGAAAATGCCGGCACGTTTTCGACAAGACTGTCCAAAATGACCCCCACGGCTGCGGCGTTCTTAGGCGCGTAGATCTGGCAGAACGGAGCCACGCGCGTCACGTGAAGCAGTCCGCAGTCCTCGGCCAGCGACAGTAGCGCTGCGCTCTGCGTCACGCGCTGGAAGAGCGCGAACACGGCACGTGAGTCGGCAGCCAGCGATCGCGCAGCCGACACTCGCGCTTCCTCGTCCATGGAGGCATCTGCGCGCGTCTGTAGCGACACCCCACGTGTGAAAAAGGCGTCGAAGGCATCGAGCGAGGCGGCATTCGTGAGGAGGTTCTGCAGCTCCGCGTCTGGGGCTGCAGCGAGCGCCGGCAGTGTCGAGTCCGGCATCTCTGTGATTGTGTCGTGTCGGCAAGTGACACCGACACTTTTCGACGCCATTTTTGACATCGTGAGTGATGGTCAAATACCGGTATACTGACCTGTCACCAATTCACAGTCCCCATTCCCATTTCGCACTTGAAGTGTGTGTACCCCCCTTTGATACCATGAAGTCCTTCCCCACGGCCTCGCTGCTGCCCAAGGAGGAGACGCTGGCCGACCGGTTCCTCCAGCAGTTCCCTTCCTACGACGGACGCGACGCCGTGGTGGCCATTTTCGACACGGGCGTGGACCCCGGCGCCGTCGGCCTGCAGTCGACGCCCGACGGCCGCCCCAAGATCGTGGACATCGTGGACGCCACCGGCGCCGGAGACGTCGACACGTCCGCAATACTCACGCCCACAGACGGCAAGTTGACGCTGGCCACGGGCCGCGTGCTGACGCTCAACCCGCAGTGGCCTCCGAGCCACGACGGCACGTACCACGTCGGCAGCGTGGCCGGCTTCCACCTGTTCCCGGGGCCGCTCGTGGCCCGACTCAAGACGGAGCGGCGGGAGAAATTCGACGTCGACCAACGCGCGGCCGTCAACGACGTGCAGCTGCAATTGGCCCAATGGGGGGCGGCCAACAGCCCAACAACCAGCGACGCAGCTCAGCTGAGAGCCAAGAGGGACCTGCAGACGCGGCTGGCGCAGCTGCAGGAGCTCAGCAAGAGCTACGAGGACCCGGGGCCGCTCTACGACGCCGTCGTGTTCTTCGACGGCAACAAGTGGCGCGCGGCGCTGGACACGACGGAGACGGGCGACTTCACGGGCGCTGCGGCCCTCACCAACTTCCGAGACGAGCGGCAGTTCGCCACCTTCTCGCAGGACTCGCAGCTCAACTACGTGCTGAACGTCTACGACGAGGGCAACACGCTGAGTGTGGTGAACGACGTGGGGGCCCACGGCACCCACGTGGCCGGCATCGTGGCCGCCTACTACCCGGAGCAGCCGGAGTGCAACGGCGTCGCCCCTGGCGCGCAGATCGTCGCCGTCAAGATCGGAGACGGCCGGTTGGGCAGCATGGAGACGGCGTCGGCCCTGAGTCGCGCGATCCTCGCGGTTATGGACGCCAAGGTGGACGTGGTCAACATGAGCTACGGAGAGTACGCGTCGCAGCACGAGTACGGGCGCGTCGTGGAGCTCAGCAACGAGCTGGTCGACGAGCACAACGTGACGTTCGTGGTCAGCGCCGGCAACAACGGACCTGCGCTCGGGACGGTGGGCGCGCCCGGCGGCACGACGTCCAGCATGCTCGCGGTCGGAGCCTACGTGTCGCCCAAGATGATGGACGCCGAGTACAGTATGCGGGACAACGACCTGTCGGGCATCGCCTACACGTGGTCCTCGCGCGGCCCGACCTTTGATGGGGATCTGGGCGTGAATATCTGCGCGCCTGGCGCAGCGATCGCCCCCGTGCCCAACTGGACGCTGAACAAAAAGCAGCTCATGAACGGCACGTCCATGTCGTCCCCGAACTGCGCCGGGAACATCGCGCTGCTTATCAGCGGCTTGAAAGCGCAGGGCGTCGAGTACACGCCGTACTCGATCCGTCGCGCTCTTGAGAACACTGCGGTCAAGGTCCCCAACGTCGAAGTGTACGCGCAGGGCAAGGGTCTGATCCAAGTGCTGCCGGCGTTCGAGTACCTCGCGGGCAGCAACGCCTTCGACGGCACGAAGAAATTCCCTCTGCACTACGAAGTCAAGACGTCGTCGGGCGACGGGAATGCGCGCGGGGTATTCCTCCGGGACAGCGCTGACTTTGCCCACGACAGCACCGAAGTAAACGTCACAGTGACACCTGTTTTCCACAAGAAGGCGGTGCAGGAGGACAAGGTGCACTTTGAGCAGCATGTGCGCCTTGTTCCTTCTGCACGTTGGATTGATGTCGGCCGGAGTTTGGCCTTGATGCACGGCGGCCGCGCCTTCAAGGTACTGGTGGAAACTAAACATCTCAGCGCTGGCGAGCACTACGGGGAAATCGTGGCTTACGACACGAAGAATGAGACTCGAGGTGCCCTGTTCACGATCCCAGTGGTCGTCATCAAGCCCGAAGATGCCTCATCGGTGGTCGTCTATCAGAAGAAGTTCCAGCCTGGTGACATTTCTCGTCGCTTCATCACGCCTCCAGTCGGAGCTACATGGGCGGATATCATCTTCACTCGTGCTAGCTCGAATGGAGACCGTGAGGTGGAGTCCAACTCGTCAGGCAAGTTGTACATGTTCGACGCGCTGCAGTTCCAACCTTTTGTGCGCCAGAGTCTGTCATCCTTCCACAAGGCCTTCTTCCTCAAGCCTGGACAGGAGCTCGCGTTTAGCATGGATCTGCTTGGTGGCCTCACGACCGAGTTCTGCTTGGGTCAGTTCTGGAGCGCACTAGGGGACTCGATCGTTCAAATTGAGATCCGCTTCCACGGCATCAAGCCCGACCAGGAGAAGATTGTAGTCACAGGCGGCGAAGAATCGCACAAGGTGCTCGTCTCGAGCTCTGTGGAGACGGAGACCCTGGCCCCGAAAGTGAGCTTTACGAAGTACGTGCAGCGCATCCGCCCGAAGACGGCGGAGATCACTCCGTTGAGCTCAAGCCGCGACCAGTTCCCCGACAAGCGTCAAGTGTACCAGCTCATCCTGACGTACCCGTTTACAAAGAAGGAGGCGGGCAAGGTGGTGCCGACCTTGCCGCTTCTGAATGGGCGTCTGTACGAATCTCCGTTTGAAGCGCAGCTGATGATGATCTTCGACGACAAGAAGCAGTATCTGGGCTGCTCCGATGCTTACGGCGATGAAACGACTCTGAAGAAGGGTTCCTACGTCGTTCGAGCTCAGGTCCGGCACGAAGATGTGAGCAAGCTTGAAAAGCTGAAGCAGATGATACTGATCCTGAATCACGAGATCAAGGAGATTCCTGCGTCTGTGTTTGGTCACCAAGACGATGTTGCGCTGGGCAAAGCAGTAGACAAGAAGAGCTTGCCTACCGGGAAGTACGTGCCCCTCTTCATCGGGGAGCCCGCTCATGACAAGCTTCCAGCCGGAAATGCCGTCGGAGATGTTCTCACGGGCAAGATTCACTTCGGACAGAAGGACGGCGCCATCAAGGGGTAAGTCGCCTGCGTTTGAGGACGCTACTCCGTCCTCATTGTTGCCTAATACGTCTGTTGTCGATGTTGTTGCTGTTGACAGGAGCGGCAGACGCCCTGCTGGTTTTGACATCACGTACGTCATCCCACCGGCGCCCACCCCCGTGAAGGAACCCGAACCGGAAGAGCCGAAGGATGAGCGTGACGAGGAGGAGATCGCGAAGGAGGCCGTGCGCGATCTGCTACTGGAGCGGACGACAAAGCTGATTGGCAAGCCTACCTTCCTGCCGGCGTGGCAGCGCCTCGTGGACCAGTTCCCGAATCACGTACCAGCGATGCAAGCGAAGCTCCACCACTTCGACGCCGAGGCGAACAGGTCTTCGCAACTGGCAGAGGTGATCAAGGCGGCCGACGCCGTGCTTGCTCTCATCAACCAGGACGAGCTGGCACTGTTCTTCGGCACGCGAAGCGTCCCTGGCGATCAGCCTGCAGCGACGAAGAAGCTGCGCAAGGAGAAGGAGAAAGAGAAGGCGATCCTGGCCGACGCCCTTGCACGCAAAGCTCGCGCACTGGGCGACTCTGCTCAATGGGACGACTTCCTCCTCGCGTACGCCGACCTGCAGAAATGGGAAGACGTCGAGGCTTCCACGTACCTGCATGTGGCGCTTCTGCACGACCGCCACTTTGGCGCGTTCGGCCTCGCGCTGCAACGTCTTCGCAAGGTGAAGGACCTTGAGCAGGCGGACAAGACCAAGATTATCTCGGACGAGAAGCTCGCGGCGGAGATCGCCAGCACGCTCGCCGCGCTGGCGTGGAAGCACTGGGTTACATATGAGGCGAAATGGGAGCGTCGCCGCTCGCCGACCTCGTACAGGATCTTCTAGACCAACAAACCAGTAGCCGCGGAGAGATAACGTCGAGAAAATGAAGATCAACACAGAGAGCTTGCATTGTGGAAGGGCGAGACGTTGCACAGCATGCTTTGGTACGATGTCCGATATTTCAGTTGGACCATCAATTACTTTGAGAGTCTACACGTAACGTTAGACGATTCATCACGACATCATATCGTTTGATGTCATTTCGAAGCTCGCTGAAAAAATGTCGAAGAAGCCGAAGAGTGAAGAGGAAGTATTCCCAAGATGATCTGGTCCATGAAAAACTTTTCATTGAAAAGTCTTATCCATTTTGAAAATTTGCAGTTCCTGAAGTGGGCTGATATGGCTATCGCCTTGACATTGGCGAGGGTCTCGCCGCGAGGCAAATACGGAGATGAAGCTCTAGCGAAAAATGATCGAAAGTGTCGAATACGAAGAATGTGGCTGCCACTGGCAACTGAGCCTCCTCCAGTCTGGCAGGCTGCCAGACTGGAGGAGGCTCAGTTCAAGAACTGGCTGAGCAAGGAAACGGAAAGACGACATGTAGATCGACTTATCACCGACTACGAAGGCTTGAGGCTCAGGTGGGGATGACAGTCCATCGGTACTGAAATGAACACGCTGGTTTTGGGCTGGACACTTGGTGAGAAGAAGCTGCGCGAGAAGAGAAGGCTCTTCTCCCCGCACGCAGACCAGCGAATTGACAGGATACGTGTGTGCAGGTCAGCGTAAGTCTGGACCTGTAGGTTGAATAGGTTGAATGGGTACTAGTGTGGGGCGTTTTGCTGTTAGTAAAATTTACTAGACACTAACTAACTGTTAGTGGCATGTTAGCTGACTGTAAGTGGACGAGTTAGTTGTAAGAGAACAAACATGCAATACATTAAACTGAAGAAATCTAAACACTTTGCGGCATTGATGCCGTTCTCGAGTGAATGTATCCGGACCATGCTTCCAATTCTTAAGGTCATCGAAAATGCCAAAGGAGAAATTATTCAGAACATTTAGTAAGATCCGACGAAAATTGGTATTGCTCGTTCGGCACTTACATGTTAGCAGAATTTACTAGACACTAACTAACTGTTATTTGACTGTATAGCTGACTATACTGTCAGTGTACAGGGAGTACACTATTGGGTACAGTATCCGGTAGGTAAATCAGAGGGTACAGTACAGTCCGTGGTATCGCGATCTTCCTGCACATTGTGCTCATTCTCGCATTTGCCTCGTCAGACGCAGCCCAAAAGTCTCGAGATGGAGGTGTGCTCGCTCGTGGCCGAGTTCGTGATCCCGGAGCTGGGCGAGGCCATCACGGAGGCGCTGGGCAACGCGCTGGACTTCGTCAAGGAGATGAAGGAGAACGAGGAGATCTGCCGGCGCGTGTACGAGCGCATGAAGTTCGTGCACGAGGAGCTGTACAAGATCACGGACGAGACGGCGCTGCGGCAGAACCGCGTGCTGTTCATGTACGGGCGCACCATCTCCGACTTCCTCAAGTTCCTCAAGCGCCAGTCGCAGAAGAGCCTCATCAAGCGGCTGGCCAGCAACCGCAAGGTCGTGGCGGCCGTGCAGGACTTCCACAGCGACCTGGACGAGCTCTTCAAGCTGCTCAACATCGCGCACATGGTGGAGATGGCCACGTGGAAGAAGGAGTGGGAGCAGGACCAGAGGCGCATCCGCCGCCAGATGGCCGACATCCTCTCCAACGGCCAGAGCATCCACGCCGAGATCCAGAGCTCGGGCTCGGCGCTGCAGGAGGGACTGGCCATGATCAAGTTCGAGCTCGAGCACAAGAAGGAGCAGAACGACCCGGAGCAGCTGCGGCTCATGCACAAGGCCTTCAAGAAGGTCGTGAGCACGTCCAAGGCCAAGGTGCCCGTCGTGCCCGCGTGGTTCATCAGCAGCGACGACGTCGAGTTCGACTCCAAGGAGGCCTTCGACTGCGGCTCGTACGGCTCCGTGCACCGCGGCATCTGGGGCAAGGGCGCCAAGGTCGTCATCAAGTGCCTGCTCATGGACGACGACCAGGCCATCAAGTCCTTCTTCAAGGAGGTCGAGGTCTGGCACAAGCTCAGCAACCCGCACATCGTCAAGCTCTTCGGCGCGTGCCACGTCAGCACGCCCGCCTTCTTCGTGTGCGAAGACGCCATCCACGGCAACTTCGCCGACTACTTTGTGAAAGACAAGAGCGAGATCTGGCGGCTCTTCCACGAGGCCGCCGTGGGCTTGGCCTATCTCCACGACCAGAAGGTCGTGCACGGCGACCTCAAGTGCAACAACATCGTGATTGGCGGCGACGACATGGCCAAGATCTGCGACTTCGGCTTCTCGTACATTCGGAGTCAGTCCGTGGGGCTCAGCGCCAAGGCTCAGACGGATACGGTGCGCTGGAAGGCGCCCGAGTGTCTGATGCCTATGGGCGAGCCTGGAGGCGACGCGGCCCACAACCCGCGGTTCGCCTCGGACGTTTACTCCTTTGGCATGTGCATCATCGAAGCGTTCTCGGACGAGCCGCCGTACGCTCTGGACGACGACGACACTGTATTGGAGAAGGTCTTTTCTGGAGAAGGATACCCGCGACCGGAAGGACTCAAGGACGACGAGTGGGTTCTGGTGCAGAAGATGACGGACCCCGACTGGGAGAACCGAATCGGACTAGCGACGGCGGTTGATGAGCTCGAGAGGTTCGCGGACCGCGAGAAGGACGCGCACCAAGCCACACAGGAATGTACCAGCTGCTCCATGAGCGTCCCGGCAGGATTCAAGTTCTGTGGCAAGTGCGGCTCGCCATTGGGGGCCGCGCAGGCGAATACTGCCGCGTCGGCGTGAGTGTGGAGGTGTTTACTGTAAGTGCAGATGAAATGGAATGAAAGTGCATGCAAAGTCAGCGATGCATGCCATGCATCGCGACTCAATGGGTACAAGTCACACACGTTTTTGCCTAGAACGAAAAAAATGACCCAAGGTACACTGGTCGCGCGTCATTGGCAAAGCAATGTTCCTTTCGTTTCTCAGTACTGGCTGATGATGAGCAACTACAGTACTGGGGGGGAGGGGGGGGTGATTTCAAGAAGTGGGTCGAGGAGGAGTGGGTAGAAATTCGAATCGCCTGCTTCAATAAACGAAAGAGAATTCGACGGGAGGACTTCGAGCCGATGGAGTATCGATCAGTAAAACTCATCAGTTGTCTTCCCATTAATATGAGCACCTTGAACTCCACGCGTCACCACGCGACGATAAACTCATCTTCGCAATCGCCCATTGAAAGCACTGATCTAAAAGTTGATAGCAACTATCGTCTACTTACTTTCCGTCACTGCGCAGCAACTGCTTCTCCAGCTTTGTAGCAAAATCCTTCGTCTCGTCGACCTCTTTTGCTGCCGAGAGCATTTTTGCGAGCTGTTTCTTGGAATAGAGGGACTTCAGCACCGAGAACATCACTTCATCCGCGTTCGCTGTGTCCAGCTTCGTCACGTAGGAGAACCATATTGTTAGCTTCGGTTGCTTGAACAACGAGATTCCGGCCCGGTCCAGCTGTAGCCGATTGAAAACTCTCCCCGCTGTCATCGATTCGCTTAGCCACATCTCTTGAATCAACCGCCAGCCGAGTTCCTTCGTGTGGCTGCTTTCAGCTGCATGGGAAACCATGGAGCTGACTTTTGTTTCGTCAAAGCGTTTCTGTAGTACCTTTAACATCGTCCTGTAAGGGTTCTCTTTATCCATCTTTTTCACGTAGGAAACCCAAGTATTCAAATAGCTACCGTTAAGAGCTTGATCACCAACCCGCTTCAGCACGAAGTCGAAGACGTCATCCGCAGATTTTCTCTGGATTTTATATCCAGAGTTTCTCCATAGGTGGCACTCCAGCCTAAAAAAACTCTTACTTCTTATATATACAGAGATGGTAAATCTGTTTCCTGCGTAATTTCTGTTCTGTAGTCTTTAAAAAATTAGAGAATTCGATCTACCTGTTATATTCGATGAAATCCCGCTCTGCAGGGTGGGATTCCTCCCTTAATTTATGGTGAGCGTTTCTTGGGTTGAAATGATTACACCAATCATTCAGTATGACCTCTGTAGAGGAGGTAATATAATCGATAGCCGGTGCACAACAAAATAACCCAGATGAATGTTGCTTGTGGTCTTGACATCCACCCATAAAACCCATAAATGTTACCCGAAGAGTAGTGGGTGAAATCACCTTCATTTCTGCTATGCAATAAAACACATGGACTAAATAGCAGACCAAATACAAACTGCACAAGAGGCAAAGGACACCAGTCGTACTTAGTGATGGTTCGGTTTTGACTAAACCTGGTACTGTGTCTTCTCAGGGTTTTCCAGTGTCATTTTAGAAGTTTCCTATTGCAAGCTCGTCAGGTATTGCAAGATTGCAAGTTGCTGATGGATTTCTGCTTGGAAGCAACTAATTCAATATAATAGTGCCTCCTCGGCGGAGAAACATGGTTCCGGGTTCGCTGTTCTTATTGTTGACTACATGGGTAATTCAATTGTCACGGGTTGCTTTGTCTCTAATGCTGACCGTCGCATTGTTGAGCATCGGTGGCCTCAACCATTCGTCATTAAATTATTGTTTTGCAGATATTAATAATTAAAATCCAGAGCTTCTCCGTGTGTACACGGCATTAGTCTTTTCAGCCAGCCACTTGTTGAGGACGATTTTTTCGAATTTGGCTGCCATGGCTTCAGCCCCATCCCTTCCTGTTAACACCATTCTCGCCAGCTCGGTGTCAGTGTAGTACGGCTTCAGCACAGACAATATGACATCGTCCGACTTGTGAGGATCCAGCTTCGTCACGTACGCCACCCAAGCTCGCATACGCTGTTTCCACAACAGGACAGCCCCTTCATGATCAAGCTTTAACAATTGGAAAACATCAGCCGCGGTTTGTTTCTCGCTCGACCATTTTTCAAGCTGCGCAGCCTCCAATTTACCAGCAATGACACTTGTACTCGCATCTTTCTTCGCCTTCATAATCATCTCGACGAGCTTGGCGTCAGTGGCTGTGAGCTTGGACGTCTTCAGTTTCCCAAGCAGCATAGCGTACGGATTCTCGTTCAGTTTCTCCACGTAGGTCACCCAGTTACTCAGCAGTGGGTTGGTCAAAAGATCGTCAACTCCATCGTTCAGCTACCCAGGAATGCAACGCCGGGCTCTCAAAAAGCTTGTCACCTTGGGTGTTCAGCTTCAAAGTGGTGAAAAACTCCTTCGCGGTTTTCCCCCCAGCGTCCCCAGCGTTGTGTTGCACCTCTTCCAGCCTCTTAGCCACAACGCCGGGCTTTCGAAAAGCTTGTCGCCTTGGGTGTTCAGCTTCAGATTGGTGAAAAATCTCTGCGCTGTTTTCCCCTCGATCAATCCAACCTTGTGTTGCACCTCTTCCAGCCTCTTAGCCACATCACCCAGGGCGAATTGCTTCGACGCAGCCAGCATCCTAGCCAACTCGTCATCACCGTAAGCCGCTCGAAGCACCGTATACATTTGCACGTCTGCTTGTTTCCCCTTCACCTTCGTCACGTAGGAGATCCAAGTGCTCAGACGAGGAGAGTGAAAGAGATCGTTGCCTCGAGAGCTCAGCTCTAGGAGCTTGAAAATGTCGTCCGCGGTTTTGGGCATCCGGCTGTCGAGCAGTACATTCTCCAGTTTCTCGGCAATCGGAACAGCGTCTTGCTTTGCATTCCCAATCCAGCCTGCGATTTTTGCGTCGCTATCATGCGCCCTCATTTTCGAGAGCAGCAGCTTGTACGGATCTTCCTCGATCTTCTTCACGTAAGAGACCCAAGTGCCCAGCAGCAGATTCCACAAAGAAATGTACCCGTCCTTCTCAATTTTCAGAGCCCGAAGGACTTTATCTGCGGTTTCTTCCTTGCTCAGCCAGTTCTTTATCTGAGCCTCCTCCAGTCGGACAGCCACATCCTTCGTACTCGACACTTTCTTAGCCTCTACGATCATTTTCGCTAGAGCTTCATCTCCGCGTTGCCCCGCCAATGTCAAGGCGATAGCCATGTCAGCCGCTTGGGGTTCCTTGTATCCTTTGGCAACCGCGTTTGTCAACTTCAGGAACTGCGGGTTTTCGAAAACGTTGGACTTTTCATTGATTAGATTCATCTTGGCTAAGAGCTTGAATACCTCCGCTTCACTCTTCGGCTTCTTCGACATCTTGTCAGCGAGCGTTGAGATGACGGGAATGTTACCATCAAAGGCTCTGTCCTCGTCGTCGAGTGTGTGCTTGTGGGCCCTTAAGTGCCGCGTGCTTTGGGTGTAACGTGACTCGACACCGAGAACACGGTGTAAAGTTCTGGAATCGGCAACCCCTCTTAGCACCGACACATGCGGAGAGTATGAAAATCGGCACTAGTACGGCGTGACACACACGCCCGACGGAGCTGAACCCGACAGCCATGCCAACGAGGAAACTGGAGCACGAAGTGTTTGGAGGCGGATTGCAAAGTGGCAGGACATCAGGGCAAACGGTTGCCGCTTTGCCGCAGGATTTAGAACTACCGTCTTACCCCGTACCAGGCGCCTAGGCGTTCAATTAGAAATAGACCGCACAGTGGGCGTTGTATTCGTGTATACAGCCTAGGCGTTCTATTGCAGTGTGCGAAACAAAACCAGAAGGACTGACTCCGGACCGAAATGTTTTCTATTAAGTGTTGTCCAAGTCGAGCTATGTTAACCGTTTGAGAAGCGCCCTCGACAGTGTCTGTGTACATCGATATCACGCGGCACTCTTCGTTGAGCGTTTCACCTGAATGCTGCAGCAATGAAGCCGAGAAGCAGCAACAAGCTCCAACTCGCTACCGTCGGCTTCCCAATTCCGAAGCGAGGCGATGTAGTCGTCGTCCAAGCCCTTGTCGTCGAGTCCTTGCATGTAGCCTGTCAACACCGTAACGTAGTATTCAACAACGTAGAAGGCAGCAAAACAGAGTGAGGAGCGATAGATGTTCAATTCTTGAAGTTGGACGTAATTGTCTTTGACCCGCAGACCCTAACGACCCAGCTATTATTAATATATAAAGCTCTCACTCAAGCTCGATATACTCTGGCTTGCGGCCAGCTCCAGGAAGTCGCCGCACCACATGTGTGCCCACTTGGCGGTCCTTTGACCCTCGCTGTAGCTCTTCCAGGTTCTTCACCCGGTCACGGACCATCGGCGTCGTAACATTGTACATCTTAGAGAGCGCATGATACAGGTAGCCACAGCCTCGAACATTGGGCTTGTAGACGCTGGCGATAGTCAGTGTGAAGTGGAGGCTGTGGCTGAACGCTTTTTCTTGGGTCTCTTCTGGAGCGTTCCTGGGTGGGGCAGTGTTCGGAATGACGGGAGAAGGGGCCCTAAATAGAACTCGTAGGAAAGTCAGCTTTCGTGCCACGAATCGTGGGGCTCGAGAAAATGGTTGGTGAAGACGTGTCATTTGGTTCGGCAAAAGGGGTCGTTGTATTTAACCATGTGTTCAAATCGAGGGAACCAGACAAACAGAAATAAAAAAAGGTTCGAATTAAACGCCTAGGCGCCTGGTACGGGGTAAGACGGTAGGATAGGCAACAGTTTTTACCAGGAGTCTCAAATGTCAGGAGATGCATGAACATTTACAGATACATGTACCTCCGACGCAAACTACATGCAGATGTGCCGTGACAATTTTATTGACAGAGCGACGGCTTTCAACCGCTGCGAATAGAGCATGACCAACCTTGTATTAAGACATGTAGTACCAGGCGCATGCATCTCCCGAGTCGGCAACATGCACACTTTTATAAATTGTCGTTTGGTGCGGTGGGAAGGTACAGTATTACGGTGCCAAGCATGTATAACGCAGTTCGGGATGACCGATACAGACGGGTGTCGAGAAGAGAATTTCGAGATGGGATACTGGAGTCCGGGTATAAGCAGGCGAGGTGATATACAGTATGAATATGTACTTTAGTCAGAATTGGAGGAGCCTGCCCTTTTGTTCTCTGAAAATCACTTTCAGAGCTGCGAGTGGGCCTACTTTTATCCGGAACACTATGAGCTGGTAATTTATGCTACTGCCCGCGGTTCGCCTCGGACGTTTACTCCTATGGCATGTGCATCATCGAAGCGTTCTGAATGAGAGTGAAAGCTCGCTAACTCAATGGGTGGACATCACACTTGACCCATTTTTGCATCCATAAGTCACTAGAACGAAAAAAATAATGATTTGCCCATGACTCGCCAGTGGCGAGTCATGGGCAAATCAACGTTTCGGTACAGTGAGGCCCCCGTTTTCGCGGCCGCTGAAATCTAGTAAGCTCTGAAATCGGATACTCCCAACATACGTAGATAGGTTCAATGTCATGACATACCTTATTTCCCTCTTAGCCTATTTATGGTTTACCCTCCGCGAAAACGGCGGGTCCCACTGTACATTGATGTCATTTAACGACGTCCTACATGTATGTCTGTTGTGTCGGCTAGCAAAGGGCGAATCAATGCTGTACATGTAACTTCCCCAACAGTTGGATCCCAAGTTGGGACTTCCAACAGGACCCAGGTGCGGTCCAAGGTGCTTACAACAAAATATGATACCAGCGCTGCAGAATGGCAGCCCAAGAGATGATGAGCAGGTCAGAAAAATCCTACAGTATCGTCGAAAGGATATACGACGTCGGTCCCCAGTCGACGGTTCTTCCTGGCGACGAGCTCTGTATTTGCAGTCGCTGTGAAATGCCCGAGGTCCTTGACTGATGATGAACAACTAGATACAGTAGTCAAGCTTGAAGCAATTATCTAAAGCATCAATCAGACCAAGAAGTATCTCTACATCTATATGCAGTATCGCCAAGAGCAGTAGCATGCACTGAAAACTCTTGTTGCCCTGGTCGTGTGCGAAGGTTTGTTTGGCCATCAACACCAGGTTTCTCGCTCTTGTCCTCCAAGAAGTGGTTCGCGAAGTTGCCGTGGATGACGGCCTCGCACACAAAGAATGATGTTTCCCACCATCCGACTTTTGAGTGATTCATTCTGAGATCGGAGGGCTGCTGACTTTTTGAACACAGAGAGTCTCTGTCAGAGACCAGCCCTCCAATCTCAGACGGGTGGCGGGAAACCTTCCAGTATAATGACATTGCAGATGATTTGACACAGTATCGTATGGTGGGAAACCTTCCAGTATAACGACATTGCAGATGACTTCACACAATACAGTCTTCTGCTTCAATAAAGAACACCGAGCAAATAATATCCTTTGGGATTGTATTTAAGCGGTTTCCATTCCACTATGTCTTTTGACCTCTCATCGAGCATTAACCTTTAGAGTTGGATATATATCAGGTGTTCTTTATTGAAGCAGAAGTCTGTACTAAGATATGTACTGTACTGTACCTGAACAACTTATTTTCGAAGTACAGGAGATCTCCTAAAATGCTTCAGACCCCAGATTCTTGAAATTGTGTTGTTGTACTTTGTCTTCGTTCGCTCCGCTCGTTTTGTGTGAGAAAGTAGGCACCTTTCTTATAAAGCTCTAAGCATATTCTGTTCATTGTGTTTTTAGGAGTTTTGAAGTAGATACCGCATAATATGCGGTATCTACTTCAAAACTCCTAAAAACACAATACAGACATATTATGTCTGTTGGCTGGGGCCACATGCTGGTGATACGAAGCTGTTTGGCGGAGCGCCCACCTCCGCAATAGTACGTTGCGGGCTGAGCACTGGCTTTCCGATCCAATCCTGGGACCCCAACAAGCCTGCTTTTGAAGCCGTGTCATTTTGCAATCCGAATTCAAAACCGCTCAAGTCGAACCCTGTGCTCCATGGCGAAGAAGTGCTGCTTCACCATATTGACAACTGCTGTCACACTAGTGATATGCTTTGCGTCTGTAACTGAGGTTACGGCATCGGGACTAGCCACGTCTTTTCAGAAGGTGCTTTTGGAGAAGGCCAGAACGGCGCGCAAACGCATCGGCACCTACGTTCTAATAAGATGATGACAGTTCTGAAGAGAGGGGTCTCGACAATATTCCCGGCGTCGCCAAGATCGTGAAAAAGCTGACACCAGACAAGCAAAATGCTGCGAACAAGCTCTTCACCAAGCTGAAGCTGCATGAAACAACATCCGACCTTTTCGAGAGTCCGAAGTTCTACAAATGGATCAAGTCGGTGACCAAGTCGTACAAGAAAACCCCGGACGCAGCGAATGCAGTAATAGTCTCAACCATCACGGCTCGCTACGGAGATGAGGCTCTTGCGCGTATGCTGGTTGCGGCGAAGCAGGCCCCTACTACTCGAAAACTTGCAACCCAATTGGAGGAGGTACAACTTGTGAACTGGCTGGCCAGTAAGCAAACAGTTGACGACGTGTTCAAACTGCTGAAGCTGGACGACGAAGGGGCCAAATTGTTTCAGAATCCGGTGTCCAGCACTTGGGTCTCATACGCTACCAAGCTGAATGGCAAAAACCCGGACGCGTTGATGTTTTCGGTTCTAAAGGCCCGATACGATGACGACGCTCTGGCCACGATATTCACCGTCGCGAAAGAAACACGCGGTGCGCAGAGCATTGCCGCGCGGCAGGAAAGTATCTTGTTCACGAAATGGATCAGCGACGGAAAAACCGCAGACGATGCTTTCAAGCTTCTCAAGCTGAATCCGAAAACGGATAATTTCCTGAAGAGCCCAGCCTTGGACTCTTGGATATCCTACGTGAAAATGCTCGGTGAGGATCCGTACAAGTTGTTACTTGCTACAGTGTCAGCTCGCTACACGGACGAGGGTCTCGCGCGTATGCTTGTGGTGGCGAAGCAAGACCATATAACAGCGAGCGTCGCCGCGAAATTGGAACACGCGCTATTCAACAGGTGGCAGGTCGAAGGGAAAAGTGCCGAATCCGTTTTCAAGCTTTTGAATCTGAACAAGGCAGGAGACACGATTTTTGAGAGCCCGATGTTTAGTACTTGGGAATCCTATGTGACGAAGCTCGACAAGACGAATTCAGACAAACTTATGCTGTCGGTACTGAAGACGGGCTACAACGATGAAAAGCTAACGAATATGCTCATTTCCGCGCAAAAAGTCCCGCGAACGAAGTCTTTTGCTGTTCGAATGCAGGAGGAGCTGTGGATAAGCCAAGACAAAACTGCGCACGACGTTTTCAAACTACTCAAACTCGACCAAGAAGCGAAAAATCTGCTCGACAGTGGTGAGCTCAGCACTTGGGTCTCCTACGGGACAAAATTGAACAAGTTTGACGACAGACCGGACGAATTCGCTGTCATCTCCTACTTACAGGAACGCTTTGGGGATATGGAGCTGGCCAAGATGATTTCTGCTGCGCTAATCCGTTCCGACCCAAACAAAAATCTCATGAAAACTCTGCAGACGCTGCAGTTCAAGAGGTGTCTGGCTGAAGGTGTAACTCCCAACAGTCTATCCACGATGCTGACTCGTGGCGAATTTGACTACAGCATCACAGGCGTTACTCTCAACTATTACGACTTTTACCGAGCCAACAAATAGCGGGGGATCAGTGCAAGCTGCTATCCATGACCATGACCGAGAGCAAAGCAGTCGATTGGATACCTTCCTTCTTTGCGCGATTTAGCTGTCTGAGTAATTGTTAACACGACGATTATAATGGCCAGTCTTTCCTTCCTTCCTTACGCGGACGCAGCAACAGCGTTGCCAACCCGGTGTCCGCATGCTCCGCAGAAGCTGAATTCAGAACCCACCATGGCACTGCAGCCCGGACATACACGATCAGCCTTGTCGACGCTGTTGCGCAGCTCCTCCCTCTCAGCAAACAGCTTGAGCTCCGTGATTGCCGACGAGCCGTCAGTCTCTTGACGAGTGCCCACTCATCGTCCGCCAACCCCTCGGGGCGGGGGTAGCCCTCTCCAGAGAATACCTTCTCCAAGATCGTGTCGTCGTCGTCCAGAGCGTAGGGCGGCTCGTCCGAGAAGGCTTCAATCATGCACATGACGAACGAGTAAATGTCCGACGCGAACCGCGGGTTCGTTGGCGCATCGGTCGCGTCTCCCATGCGCATCAAGCACTATGGCGCTTTACGCACCGTGTCCTTCTTGCTGAGCCCCACCGACTGACTCCGAATGTACGAGAACCCAAAGTCGCAGATCTTGGCTTATCGTCGGCGCCAATGAGGATATTGTTGCATTTCAAGTCGCCGTGCACCACCTTCTGCGAGTGGATGTAGTCTGGGCATCTGCTCCTGCTTGAGGCCGCCTACGCCGGGTATCACGAATGAGGCAACCAGCGAGCACACGGCAGACTTGACACAACCTGAGCTTCGAGTGGGCGAGTCCAAGCCTCTTGGACCAAGAGTGACGAATCATCACTGACGTCAGTTCACCGTGATACGTGGTAACTGCCTGTGACCAACTCCGCACAAGAGTAAGCATCCGACCGAGTATGTATTTTTTAAAGTGACCTATTCGAAATAAAAGTCTAAATTCGCACCCGTCCGTACTGGTATACAAGATGCTGAACACTATCCGAGCATCTACTTACTTTCCTTCGCTGCGGACCAACTGCTTCTCCGACCTGTAGCATGTTCCTTCGTTTTGTCGACCTCTTTTGCCGCCGCAAGAATTTTCGTGAGCTGTTTCTTGGAATAGACGGGCTTCAGCACCGAGTTCATTACTTTATACTCTTCATGGACAATCGCGCTGCATTATTATTTACCTGAAATATTGCCTCTGTGGTAACTGATCGATTCCAAGACGTCTTCACCTTCGCGCACAAAATCACGATTCCAATTGAATTCACATGCATTTAAAGTAAATGTATCGTTTGATGAGCAGACCGGTATTTATTTCCTTGCTTTTAAAGGAGGATAAACCTGCTACTGCATGTACATCGGGTTCTCACTTTAATTTCCTTGGTTAAGCAATAGCTGCTTCTCCATCCTTGTAGCAAACGCCTTCGTCTCGTCGACCTCTTTTGCTGCCGAAAGCATTTTTGTGAGCTGTTTCTTGGAGTAGAAGGATTGGAGCACAGCTAAAATCTTCTTATCCGCGTTCTTTGCGTCCAGTCTCGTCACGTGGGAGATCCACATTGCTAGGTCCGGTTGCTTGAACAGCGTGCTTCCTGCCCGGTCCAGGTGTAGCCGAGAGAAAACTTTCTGCGCTGATTCTTTTCCGCTCAGCCACATCTCTTGAATCAATCGCCAACCAAGTTCCCCCGTGTGGCTACTTTCTGCTGCATGAGAAAGCATGTAGTTGAGTTCTGTTTCGTCAAAGCGCTTCTGTAGTACCAAGAACATCGTCTTGTATGGGTCCTCTTTATCCAACTTCTCCACGTAGGAAACCCAAGTATTCAAATAGGGACTCTCAAGAGCTTGATCGCGACTCTCCTTCAGCACGAAGTCGAAGACGTCATCCGCAGATTTTTTTTCAGCCAGCCACTTGTTGAGGATTATTTTTTCGAATTTGGCTGACATGTCGTCAGGCATACTCCTTCCTGTTAACACCATTTCCGCCAGCTTCGTGTCAGTGGTGTAGTATGGCTTCAGCACAGACAATATGACAGTTTTTTGCATTGAGCTTAGTCACTTATGTCACCCAAGCCCGCGCATTCCATCGATACAAAAGGAAAATTCCTTCGTCGCCAAGCTTTAACAATTTGAAAACACCAACCGCAGTTTGTTTCTCGTTCAACCACT
Source organism: Phytophthora fragariae (assembly GCA_009729435.1). Classification (NCBI taxonomy): domain Eukaryota; phylum Oomycota; class Peronosporomycetes; order Peronosporales; family Peronosporaceae; genus Phytophthora; species Phytophthora fragariae. The sequence goes on along the minus strand of QQOI01000040.1, from coordinate 368,251 downwards.
TTTCAAGCTGTGCTGCCTCCAATTTACCAGCAATCGAACTTGTACTGGTCTCTGTCTTGGCCCTCATAATCATCTCGACAAGCTTGTCGTCAGTGGCTGTGCGCTTGGACGTCTTCAGTTTCCCTAGCAACATCGTGTACGGATCCTCGTTCAGTTTCTCCACGTAGCTCACCCAGTTGCTCAGCAATGGGTTGGTCAAAAGGTTATCCACATCAGCGTCCAGCTTTAAAAGCTTGAAAACTTCATCAGCAGACTTTTCATTGCGGAGCCAATCCTTCATCTGAGCTTGCTCCAGCTTCCCGGCAATAGCCTTCGTGGAGGAACTTTCCTTCGCCGCAACAAACATTTTGGCCAAAACAAAATCGTCCTTGTAACTCGTCTTCAGAGCCGACAGCATTAGCTCGTCAGCGTTTTTTTTACTCAGCGTGGTCACGTAGTCGACCCAGGAATGCAACGCCGGCTTTCAAATAGTTTGTCGCCTTGGGTGTTCAGCTTCAGAGTGGTGAAAAATCCCTCCGCGGTTTTCCCCTCATTCGATCGAACCTTGTGTTGCACCTCTTCCAGCCTCTTAGCCACATCACCCAGGGCGGATTGCTTCGAAGCAGCGAGAATCGTAGCCAGCTCATCGTCACCGTAAGCCGCTTTAAGTACCGTGTACATTTGCTCATCTGCTTGCTTCCTCTCTATCTTCGTCACGTAGGAGACCCAACTGCTCAGGCGGGGATAGTTAAAGAGATTGATGCCTCCAGTGTTCAGTTTTAGCAGCTTGAAAACTTCATCCGCGCTTTGGGGCATCCAGCTGTCGAGCAGTACATCCTCCACTTTCTGGGCAATAGTCGACCCAAGCACATCCCGCTTGGCCGACCAAATATAAGTCGCAACTATATCGTCGCTATTGCGCGCCCTCATTTTCGAGAGCAGCAGCTTGTACGGATTTTCCTCAATCTTCTTCACGTAAGACACCCAAGTGCCCAGCAGCGGGTTCCTCAAAGAAATGTACCCGTCCTTCTCAATTTTCAGAGCTCGAAAGACGTTATCTGGGGTTTCTCCCTTGCTCAGCCAGTTCTTTATCTGAGCCTCCTCCAGTCTGGTAGCCACATTCTTCGTACTCGAAACTTCCTTGGCCTCTACGATCATTTTCGCTAGAGCTTCATCTCCGCGTTGCCCCGCCAAAGTCAAGGCGATAGCCATGTCAGCCGCTAGAGAATCCTTGTATCCTTTGGTAACCGCACCGGTCCACTTCAGGAACTGCGGGTTTTCGAAAAGGTTGGACTTTTCATGGACCAGCTTCATTTTACTGAAGAGCTGGAATACCTCCTCTTGATTCTTCGGCTTCTTCGACATCTTGTCAGCGAGCGTTGAGATGACGGGAATGTTAACTCTGTCCTCATCGTCGAGGGTGTGCTTGTGAGCCCTCAAGTTTCGCGTGTTGTGGTCGTAACGTGACTCGACATCGAGGACATGGTGTGAAGTTCTGGAATTGATAATACCATCGACACATGCTGAGAGAATGAAAAGTACCACCAGTACGACGCGGCACAGACGCACGACGGAGTTGAACCTGACAGTCATGCCAGCCAAATATAATAACCGGGAGCGCGAAGTATTTGGAGGCGGATTAGAAAGTGACAGGACATCAGCCGGGTTGCCGCCAGGATCTAAGTTGCCTAAGGCAACAGTGTTTTTAGGAACTAATCAATTTAAGTCCTTCTGTAAACCGCAAGTGGCGGATGCATCTAATATTATTATCAAATATCTACGTAGTACAAGTACACGTCCTAGTAGGCATTTGTTCTGACATGCAGCTACGCCTGCTGGTTAACCACTTCATTTCTACCCGATTTCAGCATAGTTTGGGTGGAGGTTGCTCCTTAGGCGTGTAGCATTCGTCAACGGTTGTAAAGCGCTCAGCAGAGCGGATCTAATAACGGTACTGTTCATGTTCACTTAGATGATGTTTTTTCTCTCTGACTCTTGTGATTTGCATGTTGATTCACATTTTGCGTGCGTAAGCCTCATCGTCCAGTACACCTCATCGCCAGGGGCATCTCGTTTCCGGGCCAAAAGGCATACTGTACACTGTGTTCGTCGGCGCGCGCGTCTACCTCCAGGCAACGGCACTGCGTTCGGCTACTATTTCATTGCGTGCAAACATTTTGTCGCGGCGCTGGAATTTTTTTAAGTATCAAGAAAGGGTTTGGGGGGGGGTCTACTGGGAGTCACATGTGAATCGGTTACAGTACCGGTAGAGATGCTACTGCAACACCCAGTCGGTGTATTGGGAAATCCTGTGCTCATCCAATGAGCACAGAATTTCCCAATCCGATTTCCAATCCTGGGACACCAACCAGCCTGCTTTGGACCTTTGCCATTTAGCAATTCGCTCTCAAAGCCGCTCAAGTCGAACTTCTGTGCTCCATGGCGAAGAAGCGCTGCTTTGGCGTATTGGCCACTGTTTTCGCATTACTGACATGCTTCGGACCTGTAACTGAGGTTACGGCCTCGGGGCTAGCCACGTCTTTTTCAGCCGGTGCCTTTGAAGAAAACCATAACGGTGTGCAAACGGATCGGCGCCTACGGTCTAATGTAAGGACGATAGTGGAGGAAGAAGACAGTTCTGAAGAGAGGGGTCTCGACAAAATTCTCGGCGTCGCGAAACTCGTGAAAATGCTGACACCAGACAAGCAAAAGGCTGCGAACAAGCTATTAGTTTTAGTTTTTCAGTGAGGTACATTGATGTCACTTAGCATGATACTAACGACTTCCTATGTCCGTACTAGCGACGCCCTTTGTTGTTGCTAGCCTATTATCGATGCGGTCCAAACTTACGCTTCCCCGCTTCTCGCCGGCGACCTTATTGGTTGTCGGCCACAACGTCCACCTGCGTTGTGTCCTCCACGCTGTCCATCCAGTCTGTTATGTCCTCCTTCATGTGACACAGTGCCCGTTCGTATCGTCTCACGATATCGGGGTGTCCTTCTAGTTGCACCTGTGTGCTGCGTCCAGATTCGATTGCCATATTGGCCAATTGGTCCACCATCATATTTTCACCACGCTGTCGTACGTGCCAGGCATGTACATCGGTGCAGGCCAGCATTCGGCGACATTTCCAGTATAGATTTCTGAGATGTTGTGCCTTCGGTGGCTTTCGTCTTCTGTGCTGGTTCACCAGCACTGAGTTATCCCCAATGGTGTGTAGGGGACGGTAGTTGCGCTTGACGCACTCCGCGATACCAATTTGGAGTCCACTCGCATCAGCAGCAAAAGCTGTCATGCGTGACCCCGCATATGACATATGCCCTAACCAACATGCCGTGCTTTCCTTGGTCTTCGTGTCAATACGCAGCACTACGGCTCCGCATCCTGCGGCGCCCTCCTTCCCTTTCGTCCGTCCCCCATAAAGGAGCACATACATATGTCCTACTGGTGCGATGATGTGGTTCTCCAATGTGCTATGCCGGTGTCCGAGCGCCCTCTTTAATACCGTCGCCGCCATGTCTCCAATCTTTGGGTGTTGTGCTGCTCGCATGTGCAAGTGCACCGTGGAGTACCCATGCCGCAGTTTCGTCTCCAGTGCCCTAGTGTGGTACTCTTCCGTGACGTCGTTTATCTCGTCAAAATGTCCTATTCTCCATCTCCACACAGCCTGTAGGTAAATAGCAACACCCACCCTCCAGCGCCCTTCGGCTAGAGCAGTGACTGCTTCCATCAGTTGTAGCTGCGGGTCGCCTGCTGCAGTCCGCACTATATCTGCCATTGACCATATCCCGGCGGGGATTTCCGCAAGCCTCAGTCCAAACACCGCTTCCTGTAAACCTTCCTCCTTCGTGCCTAATCGCCGCCACGGATGTAACAGAAATCGTCTTAATCGAACCGCTGCCTCACACTCCCAGAAAATATGGTGTAACGTGATGTCCTGTACGTGGACGCAACTCTCGTGTGGGCACCCCATTTTTCCATGCTTGACATCGTATGCCGAGTATGCGTGTAGTTTGAGTCTTTGTAGTAGTTGTTCGCCCCATGGGCTCAGTCCGACTATGCGGCGTAGCCGCCGCCATTCCAGTCTTTCCAGTCCGTCAGCAGCTACCCCACTCTGTGTTCTCCAGTTTGCCTCCCTCTCTTTCAGAATGCTCCGACCTCTCTTGCATGAGGCGTCTGCCACCCGTCGTTTATATTCCCTGCGAGGCCGCTTCCATCGGCGGCACCAAGCCCATAAGCATACCAGTCTGCCAACAGACGGATGCGGATGCACTTCTGTCACAGTTGCAGTCGGCGCCATGAGTTTTGTCAACGCTAGTTCCACGTCTGTATGCTGCGTCACTCTCCTTGTTGTTGGTGCACCCGTGACTGACGTGTGCATGCTCAGTGTGATATGTTCCCTTTTTTCTATGTATGCCACTACGGGATGATCCTCAATCGATGCCGTAAAGATCACTTCGGTCCCACTGCATTTTCGTTCTGCTAACTCTAAGAAGTTAAGCGTCAATGTGCGTGCCAGTTCTTCAGCTAGGCCCCTCTTTTGAACCTGCGTGTTCAGCCCCATGAAGTCGAATTCCACATACCCCTTGCGCGTGCACTGCCATGTAACGATGGAACTCAGTGGTTGGTGGATGCGGTGAGGTGAACCGCACGCCTTGTCAAGGGGCATGCGCCTCCCGTCCGTGGTGTATACCTGTAAGGTGTCGCACATCGCGTGAGGTAGCCATTCTAGATGTAGATGACCCCGGTCTTCCAGGCTTGGCCGCAAGTGGCACCCCGTTATCTTCGCCAGTAATGCGGTGCAGTCAATGGTTAGTCTGTGATCCATCCATGTTAACTTAATGCCCCCCATTCCGGACGCGTGTTGCAAAAACGTTTTCATATTTTTGCCTCCTTGTGGTTCTGCAGTGCCAGCCCGCGCAAGAAGCGCACGTCCTGTCGTCCACAGCGTGTTTCGTCTCTGGAAACCAGCGGCACTGGGCGGCGCGAAATCCGGTAGTATATACGCTCTTGGTGCTACACCCTGCTTGCTGTTGTGGAACAGTAGATCTCCCACAATGTGCATGTTCTGCGTGCCTAACTCCGCCCAGTTTCGGACCGTCATCGCCGCCAACGCATAAAGTTCCGCGCGCAGGTCTGGAATAGCCAGGCCTCCCTCAGTCCGCGGCAGCGCTGCCAAATCTGCGTCTAGCCATGCCCGAACTCCCGTAATTGCTTTCACAAATTGTCCATGCCACACGAAATTGCGTATTCTGGCGTCCATATCATTGACGTCTGCTGTTGTCGGCCATTCATGCCTGGCGATGTAGAGCAGGTTTGGTATAATGACTGCCCCAGCGATCAAGCTGCGTTGATCCACCGTCATTACTTTCTGGCATGCGATGCGTAGTCTCACCCGCAATTTGCTGATCACCATGTGCCACGATGTGTTGCTTTGTATGTTGCTACCCACTTGTAGTCCCAAATATCTGCATGCGCTATTCGGTGTCTGGTACTTCAGTTCCGGTGGTAATGTCATGTGATTTTGAGGTCCTTTGGGATGTGGTGCTATTACCATAGTCTTTCCTGTATTTATTTGTAACCCGGAAGCTTTGGCAAATATGTCCAAAACGTTCAGCAGCAGCGGAATATCTCTCGGGTCACGTACGAAAGCAGCCGTGTCATCCGCGTAGCCTGCTACCCGTAACTCAAAACGGCCAGCTGTAGATTGAATAACCACCCCTCGAGATCCCATGAATCCATCGAGCTTCCGATAGAGTGGGTCTAGCGCTAGAATGAAAAGCATTGGTGCGAGCGGACATCCCTGTCGGATGCCGCTGGTCACTCTGATGCTCCTTGACTTCGACCCGTTCGCTAAAAATCTTACTGTAGTCCCTTCATGAATGGCATCTACGGCTTTGACGAATTTCTCTGGATATCCTTTCCGTCGGAGTACCTCCAACAAGTACTGCCTGTCGAGGGAATCATACGCCTTTTTAAAGTCCAGTAGCAGTGCTGTAGCATCTTGCTGGTCTGGATCTGCAATCACCATGCTCTGTGCCGCGGCGTACAAATCCAAAGTGTCATGTATCGTTCTGCCTGACACAAAACCGTTTTGGTTGGGATGGATGTTGTCGGGCAGCGTGATGCCGACTCTGCTCGCCAATATCCGTGTGTAAATTTTGTAGTCGGTATTAAGCAATGCCAGCGGCCTAAAATTGAGGGCATTGCAGGATGCACCCCCTTTCTTGAGGCAAAATATGTCTGCCTCTAAGAATGAAGGTGGGAAATACGCCGCATTGTACCACAAATTCAGCAACTTAGTGAGAATCGGCACCAGCCATTCTTCATAATCCCTGTACCAGCCATTGCCTAATCTGTCCGGACCTGCTGCTTTACCTGGCTTACACTCGCGTAACGCACCCCGCACATCATCTTCAGTAATGGGGGCCGCAATAGCTTCTTGCACAGCACTCGGGTCATGCACTTGCTGGTCCCATGCGGCAACCTGTTTGACAAACTCCCGGTCTGAGGCGGTCTGCTGGAAAATTGGCTGCCAAGCGTCGCAAGTATTTCAGCTTTCTCATGGATAGATCTCGGCGGCGCACCAGGAATCGGGTCCAGTCTATGAATGACATTGTCAGCAAATTTCGTCGATACTCTGCGAAACATTGCCTTGGTTGTTTTTCCCGTCCAATGTGTGGCGTCTCGAAAAAGCTTGCTTCGACGATTTAGTGCCCGCTCGCGTTTGCAGTCTGCGATCGCCCTAGCCAATCGAGCTGATCTGGTGGGTCCGACCGTATCATCTAAATGAAGTCCGTCCAAATTATCTGTTATAGATTCCACCGTGTCTGGAGTACCTGCTAACGCTGCGTTATGCCGTTGTTGTTGTCTAATCAATCGCGCCAATTTCTGCTGGCTCGTATTTCGCAGCGTGTGCCGTCGTTCCCGGATACATATCCGTGTTCTGCGCGCAATTTCTTGCTTCAACTCCTCCCATTTTCTTGCCGATGTCTCTGCAGTATGTTCGGTAGTCTGGATGGCCTCATAGAAATCCTGCAATAGCTGTGCTGTCATTGTCTGAACTGCTGTTTCCGCGAATGCCGGTACCGGGTGAATCCGGGATGGCTTCATTACCCTAATAGGTCATCCGGGGACCTAAGGTGCAGCTTTGCCCCATGATGATCTGGGTTGGCGCCGATTTGTACCGTATTCCATGCTGCCACCCACGACAACGTGGTTGCCGACACATACCATCTATCTAGACGCGAGCTTGCTTCACCATAGCCCGGTATCTTGTAGCAATAAGTATGTGTTTCCGCATGGTGGCGACGCAGCCCTTCTTGATCCCATGTATGCGGACGCGCAAGTGCTATCGGGTCCAAGAGGCCCCAGATTGTGAGCAGACTTTTCAGTGCCGGAGAATCATGATCTTGTTTAGTCCCATGGTAGCTACGATCCGCCTCATCATCCAGTGTGCAATTATGGTCCCCACCGACAAGCACCATGTCGTCTTTCTCAAATTCAATGCTCTGCAAGTCGGTGTAGAACTACTCCCTTGCCGCATATACATGCGGAGCGTATATGTTGCACACCGTAACCGGTTTGCCGTCGATAGTACCCCGCACTGCTACAAAGTTAGGACTCCATCGCTCCCGTAGCCATGGTGTTGCTTTTTTTAAAGACCCGTAGGGGCCTATCAGGATTGCAACTCCGGCCTTCCTGTCGCTGGCCGGTGCCCAGAAAGAGAGTTCAGGTTGTTCAGTCGGTGCTGTACCACATCTAAAACCCCATCGACTTGCAAATAGGCGTCGATGCTGCTCCACTTCCGCCGGTTCCACATCGGTCTCTTGGATGCACGTAATGTCAGGACGTCCATGTGAATCCTGTTCTCCGAAACCCTGAAACCATGCCTCACGATCTGCTTCTGTTACTCCTAAACCATTCACATTTTGCGAGATAAAACCAAATGTTTGATCTGCATCGTTGAGGGCGTACTTCTGCCGATCCGCTTCCTCTTGTGCGTACGTCTTTTTCCGATTCCGCGTTGTTCGTTTTTTATGGTCTCTGAGCAATTGTCGTATACTGACTAAAGTGTCATCGCCTTCTACGTGTTCATAGTACTTCGTCATGCTCATTTGTTTTGTTTTCTCTTGTGCAGCGTGCGCTGTGTCACTGATTCTTCTTGCCCAATCCCTCGTCTGCGTGGATGTTGCGCAACATGTCCTCTCTCCACACCGGCGGGTGATCTCATCCCCTCCTTGCGTTGTTCCTCCTCCGGAACATTAATCTGTCGTGAGCGCTCTCGTTTGACATACTCGGCGAGCACTGTAGTGCCCTTAATTTCGCTCAGGCGTGGGAAGCCCAGCAGAAATTTCCTCCGCTGTCTCTCCCCATGCCTGCCCTGTGGGTGCTTCTGTGGCGCTACTCCAATCGTTGTGATCCACTATACCATGACAGAGTGATCGTACGAAAGGAAAAGTGTCGTACCACGTCGCACGGGCACCAGTATGTGCTCTTCCCATCGGTGTGTCCGTCCATGCTGCGACCGTGTAAGGTATCACATGTAGTATACGCCACACCTGTTCCGGGAGCTGCTGAGGTTGTGCTCTGCAATAGCGTGGTGGCAGCCATTGCGCTAGTCTTTTCCACCTATCTGGTGCACGTGCAAGCATATAAGCCGTTTCCTTATTAACGTGCTTATCTTCCACCGCTGCAAGCCACTCTTTGCAGAATTGTTTTGCTTTTGCCTTTGTCTGCGTATCTTGCACAATGCGTTGCAATGCTCCAAGTTGCTCCAAATACACCTCACTCGCTCCCCACTCCTCCAAATGCTCCAGCTTCCACGTTTTTGCCTCGTGTTCCGGATACGGTAGAAATGCAAATAAATGGCGTAGCGCGTCCGTCCGTTGGAGTAACCATGGGCGCAAGTCCTCAATTGTTGTTCTTCTTTTCAGCTCAGGTATATTGAAAAGTGTGTGATACATTGTGCACCACCGCCGAAAACCTTCTGAATTGGCTGTGACAATTAAATTGGCCAGTGGCATGTCCACTTCCTCCATGGGTGCATCCACTCCTGCCCTCAGCGTCCTGAAGTACGTGTTCATCACTAGCTCGCCAGTTGCCGGCGGTGTGTACCTCTGGGGAAATCCCGCGCAGCGCTCATCATTTGTGCCAGCAGATTGAGACCCTGCTGCGTAATGATCGAGACCATAAACTTCGTGTAGAGCTTGCTCCTCCGCTTCTAACAGCACTGTCCAGTCCGCCTCAATCCCATCCTTGTCCAATATTGGGAGACCCATCCGCGCATGCACCACATCAAGCCTAACTCGCATGTCTAGGCGTTTAATAATGATGTCATTCACGTCATCTCGATCGGCCAGCCTATTAATGGTAGCCATATCCACCCCCCTTTCCTGGTCGGTAAGCACATTGATGTACGTTTTCCAGTCGTAATCCGCCGCAATATCCGGTGTAAATCCTGGATCTCCTTCCGCTCTCCATCTAAAGTATAGTTCGCCGTGACTCACACCATAAAAATGCCGCTCATGATGAAGCAGAATGATGAATGTGGGCAATACATGCAGCCTCCAGCAATTCCGCAGGTATTCAGTTGCGTCCCGATCTTTCAGGGCAGTCCCGTAGCCACTCTCATGGTCCGTGCCGTCCGCTAACCTGTGGGTCCCGTAGCAATATCTTTGCACATGCGCATCCCCCGTCGAGCTTACATCGAATACCAAGATCGGTTCTCGAAGGTACTGGGCCATAGCCCTGAGCTCATGTGGCCCGGCCCAATACGACTTTTGTACCTTAGCACCAGCAGAACGTTTCCTGGCCGCATCGTAATGGGCGTACAATGCCGCAGTAGCTCCTTGCACCGATGTGAAATGTGGTTGGTCCGGATGTAGGCTTGCACACTCTTTAATCGGGTCAATTAGGTTCAGTTGTACATCTTTGCGTAAGTTGTTCATCATGAGTGAATAAACAAACCATTTCAATTCAGTGGTTTCCGCTACAACCACCGCGGTGTTTTTCATGTCAGCTCCCGAATAATTAGCACTCGTGGCGTGCGCGAACAAGCTATTCACCAAGCTGAAGCTTCATGAAACAACATCCGACCTTTTCGAGAGTCCGAAGTTCCACAAATGGGTCAAGTCGGTGACCAAGTCGTACAAGAAAACCCCGGACGCAGCCAATGCAGTAATAGTCTCAACCATCACGGCTCGCTACGGAGATGAGGCTCTTGCGCGTATGCTGGTTGCGGCGAAGGAGGCCCCTACTACTCGAAAACTTGCAACCCAATTGGAGGAGGTACAACTTGCGAACTGGCTGGCCAGTAAGCAAACAGTTGACGACGTGTTCAAACTGCTGAAGCTGGACGACGAAGGGGCCAAATTGTTTCAGAATCCGGTGTCCAGCACTTGGGTTTCGTACGCTACCAAGCTGGATGAAAAGAACCCGGACGCGTTGATGTTTTCGGTTCTAAAGGCCCGATACGATGACGACGCTCTGGCCACGATATTCACCGTCGCGAAAGAAACACGCGGTGCGCAGAGCATTGCCGCGCGGCAGGAAAGTATCTTGTTCACGAAATGGATCAGCGACGGAAAAACCGCAGACGATGCTTTCAAGCTTCTCAAGCTGAATCCGAAAACGGATAATTTCCTGAAGAGCCCAGCCTTGGACTCTTGGATATCCTACGTGAAAATGCTCGGTGAGGATCCGTACAAGTTGTTACTTGCTACAGTGTCAGCTCGCTACACGGACGAGGGTCTCGCGCGTATGCTTGTGGTGGCGAAGCAAGACCATATAACAGCGAGCGTCGCCGCGAAATTGGAACACGCGCTATTCAACAGGTGGCAGGTCGAAGGGAAAAGTGCCGAATCCGTTTTCAAGCTTTTGAATCTGAACAAGGCAAGAGACACGATTTTTGAGAGCCCGATGTTACGTACATGGGCCTCGTACGTGAGGACGCTGGACAAAATGAACCCGGATGAGGCGATGTTCTCAGTCCTAAAAACACGATACGGTGACGAAGTCCTCACTGATATGCTGATAACATCGAGGAAAAGCGGAACTGCGAGGTACGGTGTGTCGGGACTGGAGGAAGTGCTGCTCAAAACGTGGGTGAGCGACGGAAAAACGGCAGACGATATTTTCAAGTGTCTTCGCCTCGATAAGGATGGTGACAAGGTTTTTGAGAGTCTGAATTTGACATGTGGGTCTCCTATGTGACAAAGCTCGAAGGTAAGAATCCGGACAAACTGATGCTGTCGGTACTGAAGACGCGCTACAACGACGATAGGCTGCAGAGTATGATCATTACCGCGCAAAAAGTCCCGCAAACGAAGCCTTTTGCTGCTCGAATGCAGGAGCAGTTTTGGATAAGCCAAGACAAAACTGCGGACGACATTTTCAAACTAGTTAAACTCGACCAAGAAGGGGAAAATCTATTCAACAGTGGTGAGCTCAGCACTTGGGTCTCCTACGTGGCAAAATTGAACAAGTTTGACGACAGACCGGACGAATTCGCTGTCATCTCCTACTTACAGGAACGCTTTGGGGATATGGAGCTGGCCAAGATGTTTCCTGCGGCGCTAGAAAGATCCGGCCCCAACAAAAATCTCATCAGCAGTCTGGAGGCACTGCAGTTCAAGAAGTGGCAGGCTACTGGTCTAGATCTCGACAGACTAAACACGATTCTGACTCGTGGCGGATTTGATATCAGGAACGCAGGCGTTTCTCTCAACTATGTGATTTTTTTACGAGCCAACAAACCACGGGGGGTCAGTGCAAGCTGATATCCATGACCATGACCGAGAGCAAAGCAGTCGATTGGACACCATCCTTCTTTGCGCGATTTAGCTGTCTGAGTAATTGTTACCGCAACGATTATAATGACTAGTCTTCCTTCCACAGGGCATCAGCCGGGTTGCCACCAGGATCTAGAGTAAGGATAGGCAAGTTGCCTAAGGCGACAGTTTTTAGGAACTAATCAATTTAAGTCCTTCTGTAAACCGCAAGTAGGCGGATGCATTTAATATTACCGGTATTGTCAAATATCTACGTAGTACAAGTACACTAGCCTAGTAGGCGTTTCTCTACTTCCTTCCTACCAGATTTCAGCATAGTTTGGGTGGGTGGAGTTTGGTGCTTAGGCTTATAGCATTCATCAACAGTTGTAAAACGCTCAGCAGAGCGGATCTAATAACTGTACAACGGTACAGTATTGCTCATGTTCACTTAGATGATGTAAACTAACCGAGCGACGCCCGCTCCGCGGGCGGTAGTTTTAATATTTAAGTTAGTGTTAATATTAAGCCGAGCGCCACCGCTGCGCGGCGGGGTAATATACCGCCCCCGTTCCGCTCGCCTTACGGCGTCGCTGCACTACTCGCCGTGTCATGATAATTAATTAAAGGAGGGCGGGCCCTACGGGCCCGCTATATCGACACGGTAGGTCGCCTTCGGCGACGGGGCCGCCTTCGCTACGCTCGGCAGCTTTTTGGCCAATCGGGGCCGCCGTCGCTTCGCTCGGCGGCGTTCCGTTTTTGCGCACTACATCAATGCTAGTATGCATTCTTGTCACGCACTGCTATTTTTGTAATTTTTGTATAATAGAAGCAAGTCTAGAGGATGGTGTGATAAAGTAGGGTGGGTGAGTAATGTATGGTCGGGCTCTAACTATGATATGCGACAGGGAAGGTAGATGCCGCAAGGGCGGGAACGTACCAACTGACCAACAAACAAAGGTCGTACTCTGTTAGTTGGGGTAGATAGTTTCTCTCTAACTCTTGCGATTTGCATGTTGATTCACATTTTCCGTGCGTAAGCCTCATCGTCCAGTACACCTCATCGCCAGGGGCATCTCGTTTCCGGGCCAAAAGGCATACTGTACACTGTGTTCGTCGGCGCGCGCGTCTGCCTCCAGGCAACGGCACTGCGCTCGGCTACTATTTCATTGCGTGCAAACATTTTGTCGCGGCGCTGGAATTTTTTTAAGTATCAAGAAAGGGTTTGGGGGGGGGGTCTACTGGGAGTCACATGTGAATCGGTTACAGTACCGGTAGAGATGCTACTGCAACACCCAGTCGGGGGCTGCATCAATGTCGCCGTCACTTGCCGACACGACCATAGAGATGCCGGACTCGACACTGCCGGCGCTCGGGGCGGCCCCAGACGCGAGCTGCAGAACCTTCTGACGAGCGCCGACTCGCTCGATACCTTCGACGCCTTTTTCACTCATGGAGCGTCGCCACAGACTCGCGCAGATGCCTCCATGGACGATCGCTGACTGTCGACTCGCGTGTCGTTTTCACGCTCTTCCAGCGCGTGGAGCAGCGCGCAGCGCTGCCGAGAACTGTGGACTGCTTCACGTGACGCGCGTGACTCCGTTCTGCCAGATCTACGCACCTACGAACGCCGCAGCCGTGGGGGTCATTTTGGGCAGTCTTGTCGAGAACGTGCCGGCATTATCGACAGCTCTGTCGGCGTTGAGGCAACTTTACATCTGGCAACTTAGTGACTTCAACAAGACCGTGCGACATTTTGACGCATATTTTACATCAATTCGCCGTCCCCTATTTGTCCAATACCATATTGGGTGCCTTCCTGACGAAAGGTCCCGCATTGAAGTTTAATCACGGCGAATTCTTTGGTGATTCTAACGACTCTTAAGTTGCAACGTGATTAAAATAGAGACTGAACTTCACTATACCCGAAGGTCGCGTTCCGGCAACCGTCTGGGGTCGCATTAAACGCTCCTGTAATTTAAAAAAAATTACGGATCAAACGGTTTTATATGGGTTTTGGAAGACACCCATGATTGGGTACCTTCCAATTCCAGATCGAAAAATACCAACGACCTACATACGTGTTTTGAAAACTAGTTCTGATCACGTGTGGACTGTATCAATGATCACTCTTGAACTCTTCGACTCTTGAGCACAGGTTGTGTGTCATGTCGGCCGTGTGCTCATTGGTCGCGTCCTTCGTGGTGCGTGGGGGCCTCATAGTGGAGGTGCTGGGCAACATCATCTCCCTGTGCCAGCAGCTGGAGGAGAACGAGGAAATGTGCTCGGCGGTGCACAAGCGGCTGCATGTACGGGCAGTCGACCGCCAAGTTCCTCTCGTTCCTGGAGAAACAGGCGCGCAAGAGCTTCATCAAGCGGCTCGCCAGCAACCGCAAGGTGCTGGACACCATCCAGGTGTTCAACGAGGACATCGACGACCTGTGCAAGCTGCTGACCCTCGAGCACCTGCAGGAGATGGCCAAGTGGCGCCGCGAGTGGGACGAGGAGCGCCACAAGCAGGAGCAGATGCTGCTGAGCATCGTCTTGTAAGTGCAGACGTCGCCTGGGGGTCGATGAGGGGTAGAAAGGAAATCCGAAAGTGATATTGATTCAGTTAAAGGTCTAAGCTGCTAGTTGTCACCTAGGCCAATGTTGGTCCAAATCCTCATCAACTCGACGAAGTTATGCAGCATACAAACCTTGAATGTAACGGGAAGGTTGATTGTAGCGGGAAGGATTTGTGTAGCGGGAATGCCATTTGTAGCGGGTAGTAATCAACGCTCACCCAATCAAATCCATCTGACCCAACACGATCCGCCAATCAGATTGCATCATTCGTCTCACTTCAACTGCAATCGCCCGAGGCACGCGCGGGCACGGGCAAGCCGTGTGCCTTGCGGTCGGGATCCAGCTTCGTAGACGCCGAAGTGCAATCGCAACACCCCCACTCAATTCGATGTCTCGAACTTGTGTCCAACGTTACTCCGCATCATCAAGTAGCGTAGCGTCTTCGACGATAGACCCTTGGTCATGAAGTCGGCGAGCTGGTTCTTGGTGTCCACGTACTCCAGCTCCACTTCGTTGCTCACCACCTTCTCGCGAATAAAGTGGTAGCGAATGTCGATGTGCTTGGTGCGAGCTTGGTAACCGACGTTCTTCGCCAGAGCCATCGCTCCTTGGTTGTCCTCGTAGATCACCGTTGCCCCCACTTGCTCAGCACCAATGTCCTTGAGCAGGCGTCGCATCCAGACGCACTCCTTGACACAGTCATTCAGCGCCATGTATTCGGCTTCGGTCGAGCTCAGAGCGACAGTCTTCTGGAACGTCGAGCGCCACATCACAGGAGCACCACAATGTCCAGTCAAAATCTGGAGCAGCATGTAGACGACGTCGTCCTCGCCTTGAGCTTCGGCCAATTCTAGGAGCTCCCTGAGTCCTTCCGGTAACTCCATGTAGATCTCTTCTTCCAGCTTCCCATACAGGAACGCTGTGTCGACGTCGCACTGCTCAATCTCCATTCCTTCCGCGCTGCATCTCGCCAGCATGGCGCGAACTGAGTTCAGGTAAGCAACCGGCAAATACGTTTCTTCGTAGTCGATGCCGTGACGCTGCGAGTACCCCTTAGCCACCAGACGAGCCTTGTACCGAACGACTTGTCCCTTTTCATCACGCTTCAACGCGAACACCCAGCGGCAACCGATCGGGCGCTGGTGTGCTGGCTTGGGTACCAGCTTCCAGGTCTTGTTGACAATGAGTGACTTCAGTTCACTTGCAATTGCCTTCTTCCATTCATCTTGGTCTTGACGTGTCGTTGCCTCAGCATACGTCTTCGGGACCTCCTCCGTTGCAGCCATCAGTTGGCCTCCTTCAATAGCGAGCAGCTCGCCACTTGGTTTGACGCGAGCCTGGCTCACCTTCTGTCGCTTAGTTCCGATGGCGGAGGAAGCGACAATCTGCTTCTTGCGTCCTTCCGCTTCCTCAGGATCCGTGGTCTCCTCAATGTACCGGGTACGCGAGCGAGTAATCATGGGGTGAGAAGGTGCAGGGACGATTGCAGTCTCTGTGGTCACCTCATGTTGAAGTGGTACCACCTCAGCATTGAAGATCGTGATCGTCTGCGTCTGTCCACGACTTGGAGCAATAGCGTGAGGCGTGGCCACATCTTCATCTCCATCTTTGTCGTCGCCGTCGACCTCAGTCATGAAGTCGCCCGTGCTGGTGGTCTCCATGAACTTCACCGTACGCACAATCTTCACTTGGCTAGTTTCCACGTTCAGGACGCGGTATCCCTTGACGCCATCCTCGTAGCCTAAGAAGCGGCACTTGAACGCCTTGGCGTCGAGCTTGCGGCGCTTCTCATCCGGGATGTGTCCATATCCGAGTGCACCGAACACCTTCAGGTTCTTGAGCTGAGGTTTCTTCTGGTCACGATCTCGTAGGGCGTTTTCACAGTCACGGTGTTGGGAATCCTGTTGATGATCCACGCCGACGTGTTTACTGCTTCAGCCCACCACTTCTTGTCGATGCCCTCGTGGTAGAGCATGCAGCGAGCCATCTCCACGAGGCTCCGGTTCATGCGCTCAGCAAGTCCATTTTGCTGAGGCGTGTACGGCACTGTCTTCTCATGACGAATGCCTTGCTTGGACAGGTACTCTTTGAAGAGTCGACCCGTGTATTCCCCGCCGTTGTCCGAGCGGAGGCGCTTGATCTTGCGGCCTGTAGCATTTTCCATGTCGGCCTTGAACTTCTTGAACTTCTCCAAAACTTCCGCTTTCTTCTTCATGAAGTACACCGTGACGTGACGTGAGAAATCGTCGATGAACGTGACAGCGTACGTACAGCCACCTGGTGTCTTCGTCTGCATCGGGCCCATGACGTCCGAGTGGATGAGGTCGTGGACTCCAGCACTCTTGACGGTCTTTTCGGGGCTGCGAGAGAAGTTGTCTTCTCGCATCATGCCCATGCAGCAGCCAGCACACACGTGGTCACTTGGCTCATCTGCGATGCGAGGAACTCCATCGGCCATGGTCAGTAGCTGTTCGTAGCGCTTGAACGGGATGTGGCCGAGACGGGCGTGTACAACTGCCCATGGCTCCTTACGAGATGTCGTCGCCGCATGACACACCTCGTCCCCACTGTCTTCAACTTGTAGACGTTTCCACAGCGCTTGGTCTCTATGACGGTAGCATCGCCATAGCGAAAGACACACTTGTCCTTGCTGAACTGCGCGACGACGTCCTTCTCGGCCAGCTTCGCCACCGAGATGAGGCTTCCTTCAACTTCAGGGATGTACAAAACATCCGACAGCGTGACAGACGTCCCGTCCATCAGCTTCAATCCGACGGTGCCCATTGCAACTGCGTCGATCTTCTTGCCATCCGCGATCGTGATGCGGACTGGCGTCTTCAGCTCCTTCATGGACACGAACTTGTCCCGGACGCTGGTCATGTGCGAGCTTGCACCGGAGTCGACGAGCCATTCAGACTTGCCCATCGCACTCGTAGCCGTGAACGCGTAGTCGGATGTCTCCCTCGCGACTTGTCCGCGTTCCTCGTCGGCCTTCTTCTTGCGGCACTCCGTTGCCTTGTGCCCAGTCTTCTTGCAGTAGAAGCACTTGCCGTTGAACCCACGCTTGTCGTAGCTCTTCTTCGCCACGAAAGCCTTCTGTTGAGCCGATGACGATTCATCCGAGGCATCAACACCGGAGAGAGCTTGGATCGCATACGCCAATGTCATGTTCGGCGTGTTCTCGAGTACGGTACTGATCATCCGGTACTCATCCGTCAGACTACCGAGCAGCAACACGAGCTGTCGGGTCTCATCCAAAGGCTCACCAATCGTCTCCATCTGGAGGACGATCTCCTTGAACTGGTCCACATGCACCGCGAACCGCGTACCGGACTCCATCTTGAAGTTGTGCAACTTCTTGGTGACGATGAGTCGGTTCTTGAGCGTGTTCCGGTTGAACTGCTCCTCGAGCATGCGCCACGAGTCAGCAGCAGTTGTCGCTCCACGAATGTAGACTTGGTATGTGAGACTCACGTCTACTGCAATCACACCAAGGGCCTTCAGATCGTTGGTCTTCCATTGAACCGTGGAGCGGTCACTCAGCGCGTCGAACTCTGGCTTGATGATGTGGGCCAGCAGTCCCTTGCGCGAGAGCTTCATCCTCATGTTGAACTCCCAGTGGAAGTAGTTGTCTTCCACGAGCTTGACGGTGTCAGCGTAGCTTGGGCTCATAACCTCTTGTAAGTGCAGACGTAGCCTGGGAGTCGATGAGGGGTAGAAAGGAAATCCGAAAGTGATATTGATTCAGTTAAAGGTCTAAGCTGCTAGTTGTCACCTAGGCCAATGTTGGTCCAAATCCTCATCAACTCGACGAAGTTATGCAGCATACAAACCTTGAATGTAACAGGAAGGTTGATTGTAGCGGGAAGGATTTGTGTAGCGGGAATGCCATTTGTAGCGGGTAGTAATCAACGCTCACCCAATCAAATCCATCTGACCCAACACGATCCGCCAATCAGATTGCATCATTCGTCTCACTTCAACTGCAATCGCCCGAGGCACGCGCGGGCACGCGCAAGCCGTGTGCCTTGCGGTCGGGACCCAGCTTGTAGGCCGAAGTGCAATCGCAACACATCGCCGCCAACCAGCAGCGACTGAGCGCCGACCTGCAGAGCAAAGACAACAACCTGGTCGAGAGTCTGGCCATGCTCAAGTTCGAGATGACGCACAAGAAGGAGCAGAAGTCGCAAGCGGACCTTCAACAAGATCACGAGGACGTCCGGCGCCAATGTATCACCCGTGCCCGAGTGGTTCATCTCGAGCGACGACGTCAACTTCGACACCAAGCAGCAGTTCGACTGCGGCTCGTACGGGGTCGTGACCAGGGGCACGTGGGGCAAGGCATCAAGTCGCTGCTCCTGGATGACGACGACCAGGCCAAGACGTCCTTCTTCAAGGAGGTGGAGGTCTGGAGGAGGCTCAACAACCCCCACGTGGTGGAGCTCTTCGGCGCGTGCCACGTGAGCACCCCGCATCGTCGTCAAGATCGTGTGTTTTGCGGACCACTTCATGGAGGACATGAGCGTTTACAAGACTGACCGTGTATGTCCGGGCTGCAGTGCCGTGGTGGGTGTTGAATTCTCCTTCTGCGGAGCGTACGGACGGACACCTGGTTGGCAACACTGTTGCCGCGTCTGCGTATGGAAGGAAGGGAGACTGGCCATTATAATCGTCGTGTTAACAATTACTCAGACAACTACGAAGTAAATCGCGCAAAGATGGATGATATTTTTTCGACTGCTTTGCTCTCGGTCATGGACCATGACTCATGGTCATAAATCTCAGCTTGCACTAATCCCCGGCTATGCGTTGGCGCGGTAAAAGTCTTCAAAGTTGAGAAGAACTCCTGTGCTCCTGTTGTCAAAATCTGACAAAGGGATAGGCGCTACTCCTGGCAAATTTAATGTGCGAGGAGCCAGCATCGTGTCTAGTTTGTTGGGAGTTATGCCATCAGCCAGCCACCGCTTGAACTGCAGCGCCTGCAGACTGCTGATGAGATTCTTGTTGGGGCCGGAACTTTTTAGCTCCGCAGAAAACATCTTGGCCAGCTCCAAATTCCCAAAGCGTTTCTGTAGCTTGATGATGACAGCGAATTCGTCCGGTTTCTCGTCGAGCTTGTTCAATTTTGTCACGTAGGAAACCCAAGTGCTGAACTCACCAGTGTCGAAGATATTTTCCCCTTGTTGGTCGAGTTTGAGTAGTTGGAAAATGTCGTCCGCAGTTTTATCCTGGCTTATCCACAGCTCCTTCTGCAATCGACCAGCAAAAGGCTTCGTTCGCGGGAGTTTTTGCGCAGAAATGAGCATATTCGCCAGACTTTCATCGTTGTAGCCCGTCTTCAGTACCGACAGCATAAGCTTGTCATGATTCGTCTTGTCCAGCTTCGTTACATAGGATTCCCAAGTACTAAACATCGGGCTCTCAAAAAGCTTGTTTTCTTCTTTTTTCAAATTCAAAAGCTTGAAAACGGACTCGGCACTTTTCCCTTGGCTCAGCCACCTGTTGAATAGAGCGTGTTCCAATTTCGCGGCGACGCTCGCTGTTATATGGTCTTGCTTCGCCACCACAAGCATACGCGCGAGACCCTCGTCCGTGTAGCGAGCTGACACTGTAGCAAGTAACAACTTGTACGGATCCTCACCCAGCATTTTCACATAGGATATCCACGAATCCAAGGCTGGTCTCTTCAAGAAATCATCCGTTTTCGGGTTCAGGTTGAGAAGCTTGAAAGCATCGTCTGCGGTGATTGCATCGCTGACCCATTTCGTGAACAATATACTTTCCTGCCTCGCGGCAATGCTCTGCGCACCGCGTGTTTCTTTCGCGGCGATGAATATATCGGCCAGAGCATCGTCATCGTATCGGGCCTTTAGAACCGAAAACATCAACGCGTCCGGGTTCTTTTCATCCAGCTTGCTAGCGTACGAGACCCAAGTGCTGAACACCGGAGTATCAAACAACTTGGCCCCTTCGTCGTCCAGCTTCAGCAGTTTGAACACGTCGTCGGCTGTTTTCTTACTGGTCAGCCAGTTCGCGAGTTGTACCTCCTCCAATTGGGCTGCAAGATTTCGAGTAGTAGGGGCCTCCTTCGCCGCAACCAGCATACTCGCAAGTGCCTCATCTCCGTATCGAGCCGTGATCGTTGAGACTATGACTGCATTCGCTGCGTCCGGGTTTTCTTGTACGACTTGGTCACCGACTTGACCCATGTCTGGAAATTGGGAATCTCGAAAAGGTCGGATGTGGTTTCATGAAGCTTCAGCTTGGTGAAGAGCTTGTTCGCAGCCTTTTGCTTGTCAGGTGTCAGCTTTTCCACGATATTGGCGACGCCAGGAATTTTGTCGAGACCACTCTCTTCAGAACTGTCATCATCTTCCTTCTCTATCGTCCACGCATTAGAACGTAGGTGCCGATGCGTTTGCGCGCCGTTCTGGCCTTCTCCGAAGGCACCGGCTGAAAAAGACGTGGCTGGCCCAGAGGCTGTAACCTCAGTTATCGACGCAAAGCATATCACTAGTGTGACAGCAGTTGCCAATATGGCGAAGCAGCACTTCTTCAACATGGAGCACCAGGGTTCGACTTGAGCGGGTTTGAGAGCGGATTGCAAAATGACGAGAGTCCAAAGGCAGGCTTGTTGGTGTCCCAGGATGGGATCGAACAGCCAGGGCTCTGCCCGCAACATGCTGATGCGGAGGTGGGAGCTCCGCCAAACAGCTCCTCATCACCAGCATGTGACCCCAGCCAACAGACATATGCGGTATCTACTTCAAAAATCCTAAAAAACACAATACACAGAATATGATTTTAAAGTTTACAAGAAATGTATCTACTTTCGCATACAAACGAGCGGAACGAGCAAAGACAAAGTACAACAAAACCAATTTCAAGAATCCGGGGTCTGATCTCCTGTACTTCAAAGATAAGTCGTTTAGGTTCATATTTGTTCAGTACATGTACATGTATTGTGTCAAGTCATCTGCAATGTCATTGTACGGGGAGGTTTCCCACCATCCGACTTGTTGAGTGATTCATTCGGAGATTGGAGGGCTGGTCTCTGACAGAGACTCTCTGTGAGGAAATACCATGATCCAGTAGAAAAGTACTGGATTGCCCCCCAGACCGTCATGAAAACAAACTACTGTCACTGTAGTTGTTAAGTTTTGAAATATATATATTAGAACTCGTTTGTGTGCCTTCGGTATGCTATTTGAGATGGGCTCTTCGTGTTGCTGCGAGTTGCCAGGCACCCGAGAATGATGAACGCTTCATCGCGACAGAAGGCCAACAACGTCAAGAGCAACGGCACGAACGCACCCAACGCCGCTGTCCTTGTCCCCGCCAACACACACGTGAAGCCGACTAATGCCAGACCACGGCTGCAGAAACACAGGCATCGAACGCCACGACCACCATCTCGCAAGCCCACCGCGAACAAGAATGTGATCGCCAGCCACTGCTTGCCGGTCCGACCCGGCCAACTCCTGCTTGATGCATACATTAGATAAACGGTCACTAAAGTGCGGTTTGATCCCGCGGATCGGGGCGAGACTTCCTGCACTCCAACGCTCTCGTGTTCGATTGCTGTTGAACTCGTTCACTTTGCACCCGACCACCGAGCCAACAAGCGACACACCAAGCTTTCGGGGGTCAGTCCGCTCGGTGTGGATGGCGCTTCGTGATCCTGCCCTTAGCCTTGGTCCCCATCGGGAAACATGACGGGCAGCATTTAGACGTGGACGTCTTGTTAACCTTAAATGAGAACAACGAGGCCGAGCTTGCTGTGTCCCTCAAATAGACAGCAGTTATTAAGAGCATCTCCAGCGGTAGGACTTATTTTTCGGTCCTATCGAGCCCTTAAGACCACGAAATTTAAAATAAGTCGGTGTTGATAGGACAGCTCCCCACCGGGAGGATGTATTCGCCGACTTAACTAAATACTTGACCATGGATTTTCGTCCCGAGCAGCTTCGATCATCGAGCCCCGATCCGTATAGTGAAAACTAGTCAGAGAGGTTAGAATTCGAGTCTTATTTTAAGACCGAAGAGTCAAAGTATAGACCCTGGTAAAGTTAAAACCCGCGTTACAACTCACCGGTGGGACCGATAAAACTCTCTCACGGCTCAACGGTGTTACTTTTACGATAAAACCAGTGTTAGAGCTTACCGCTGGAGATGCTCTAATAGCACATTGCGTACTTAGCAGATTTCTACGATTTCTACTGTGCCAAGGGAAATAATGTTGGTCTGGGGGACAATCCAGTACTTTTCTACTGGATCATGGTAATTCCTAGACTCTCTGTGTTCAACACAGTCAAGAGACCAGGCCTCCGATCTCAGAATGAATCACTCAAAAGTCATATGGTGGGAAACCTCCTCCTTTGTGTGTGAGGACGTTATCCATGAAAGTGTCTATTATTATTAATAGTACATCATAAAAATCCGGTGATAAGTGAACAAAGCTGCTGCAACAGGAGCCCCATCTGGGATGGTACGGGAATTGTAACGGGCTGGTTACGGTTACGTAAGTAGGTAGACAGAGTTACATAAGTAGGTAGGAGCCTCATGGCTACATACACAAAAGTAGGTACAGGCACACGGCTAGCGTGTGCACTGTTGTCATTACCTGATTGGATGGAAGTGGGGAGCCAGACCCATTTCAGCCAATCAGGCATCGACTTAGATTTGAGTGGTTCACAAAGAGAACGGGAGCCCCCGCTCCCGTTCCATAAATAAACAGAGTTAAATTTGCCCCAAACCTGACACTTGGTTCTACTATTGCGAGCTTCCTCTTGCATCTATAGTGTACGCTAGTGACGGTACTTCTTACCCCGTTACACCTGGTAGCACTTCGTAGTCCTTCCAATGACCAAGTTCGAGATGAGTGAAGGCACGCCGTCGGTGGCCCCAGCGATGACTCTGGAGCACACGGCGTTTCCCCACCTCACCACTATTGAGTGGCAAGCGCTACACCGCCTTGCGGCGGTGTCCGGAGAGTTCGTCGTCACGTCGCTGCTGAGCTCAGCGACCCCCGACCAACAGCGCCAAGCCATCCAAGAATTCATGGAGCGCGAGCTCGCCGAAGCGAAGCGGCGAGTACCAACTCCCTCGCACTCCTCACGGAATGACGCCGTGAAGATGGAAACGTCGACCTACCCCGGCGTCCGACAAGACCGGCTCCCACTGAACCGTTGGTTCCGCGAGATCGACATCGCAATCGCTTCGAGGTTGATCGAAGCGCCGACGGCGAGAGTCAACTTCCTGTTGTCTCGCCTCTCCGGAAAGGCCAAGGAGTGGGCCCTTGGCAAGCTCGTCGTCGACCGAGACGCGTTCCCGACTCTGGAGAGTCTCCAGAGTGACCTCCGACTCGCGTTCGAGCCTCCGCAAGACGAGTCGCGCACGCGTGCGACGTTCTTCGCCCTTCGGCAGGGCAAGATGTCCATGCGCGACTATGTGCAGAAGACCCGACACCTGGTTTCGTGCATCGTCACGAACCCGATCGACGTTGCCTCTCAAGTGCACGTCTTCATCTTCGGGATGCGTGAGGGCATGACACGGTACTGCCTCACGCGAGTGGAGCCGTCGACACTCGAAGCTGCGTTCGCACTCGCGCTGCGCGAGGACTACACGGTCGCGTCCTCCTACGCGCGAGCGCTGACGCCGGACGTTCGGGCCTCCGCGCCCGAGCCCATGGAGATTGATGCCATCGAAGCCGAGTCGAGGTCGCGGTCGACCTCGACTGCACGTGGTCCAAGGTTCAACAACGACAACCGCCCGCGCGACGGTCGTCCACAGGTCTGCTACCGCTGTCGCAAGTCCGGTCATCGCGCAGCGGTGTGTCGCGCGCCAGCTCCAGTCCTGGCAAGCGCTGAAGTCGTCGGCGAGGCCGACGACACGTTCCCGACCGCTCATCCAAAAACGGTCGGGACCAGTAGGTGCGGGGCGCCCTACTGGCTGGAACGGAGGTCCTGGTCCCCCGGTGGTAACCAGACCTCCTAGCCCCCCGTGCTTTACGCACACTTCAATGCCATCACCACGAACGGCGACTCGAGACTGATCCTCATCAGTCTCCACGTCGCCGGCGCGGAGCGTCCGCTCCGCGCGTTTCTTGACTCCGGGGCCACGAACAACTTCATTCGTGACGATTGCCTCCCTCTCCTCCCGTCGCATGTGCGCGTGCGGGAGGGACCGGGCGAGATCGTCGTGAAGTTGGCTGACGGCAAGCCCCACCGCGCTCCGCGGCGGGCTGTGTCGTTGGCGTACGCCTTCGACGGCTTCTCCACCAACGACGACTTCTTGGTGATCGAGCTGAACTACGCCTTCGACTGCATCTTGGGGATGCCGTGGCTCGCTCGCTACCAGCCGGAGATCGACTGGTTAGCCCGTTCAGTTCGCCGACGTGTCGGCTACGACGTCAGTGAGGTGTTCACTCACCTACTCGTCGCCCCGTCGCGTCACGTCGCAGTCGTGGATCGGACATCCACGACACAGCCCCCACCACGAGAGAGCGATGGCCCTCGCTGTGTGGAGTGCGCGGCCTCCGTCATTGGTCCAGTCAGCAACCCTCCCTCGCGAGCGCGCGAGGTCATGAAGAAGAACACGGTCGAGCAGTGGCTACCGTGCGAGAAGAATGCGGTCGAGCAGCGGCTCCCGTACGAGAACCAGGCGGTCGAGCAGAGGCTCCCGTACGAGAAGAACGCGGTCGAGCAGGGGCTCCCGCATGTGAAGAACGTGGTCGAGCAGCGGCTCCCGTTCGCTGATGGTTCCGTCGCGCAGCAGGACCTGCGCGACACCGGCATGGTCGAGACCGAGCTCCCATGCCTAGAGGAGGGTGAAGTGTCATCCAGCGAATCCTCATCCAGCGAGACTTCGGCCTCGAGCAGTGGCTCGAGGTGACTGAGGAAGTCCAAGCGCAACCGATCCGGACGCCGCCGTCTGCGCCGGAGGTCTACCGTGGTCGACCAGGCTCCGTCGAGCGAGATCCTCAACGTCGTCGAGTATTCGGAGGGCTCTCCGAACCAGGTTCGCGCGATTGAGGTGGCGAATCCCCCCACCGACGCGGCGACCGTCGCGCGGCTTCCAGGCCTCTCCTGGAAGCATTTCCTGCGCGACCTGAAGGCCGGTGAGAGCGAGCAAGTCTGTCTCCTCACCGGCTCCGACCTACCCGACGTGCTTACCAACGCAGTCAGCGACGACGCCTCGTCGTCGCGACCGAAGGCGGCTGAGCCGAAGTCCGTTCGCGAGGCACGCTTCGCTGCGCAGTCTTGGCAAGCCCTCCAAGACTCGAACAACCCCGTCTACTCGCTTGCACGCGAGTTCGAAGACATCTTCCCCGAGAAGATTCCGGCGGAACTTCCTGCTGAGCGAGGCGTCCGGCACGAGATCGACCTCGTGCCCGGGTCGAAGTACTGCGTGACGCGGCAGTGGCCACTGCCGCGGGATCAGGTTCAAGCCATCGATGACTTCTTCGAAGGCCGCCGCAAGGCTGGCCATGTGCGAGAGAGTATCTCTCCGCACTCGAGTCCGACGTTCTGCGTGAAGAAGGCGACTGGCGGGTGTCGCATCGTGCACGCGTTCAACAAGTTGAACGACGCCACCATCCCCGCGCAGACGCCCATTCCTCGGAAGGACATGGTCCTCGACACCATGTCTGGCAGCGTCATCTACAGTGCGATCGATCTGACAGACGGCTTCTATCAGATCCTGATGAGAGAGAGACATTCCTCTCACGGCCGTCAGCACTCCCAGCGGCATGCTCTGGGAGTGGCTCGTGATGCCGCAGGGTTTGAAGAATGCGCCGGCCACCTTCAACAGGATGGTCTCGCACGTGTTGCGTCCGCTCCGTGCTTTTGCACCGAGCTACTTCGACGACATCTTCGTGCACAGCCGCGCTGAGGACGGACTCAGCGCCGTCGACGTACATCTCCGGCATCTGCGCAAGGTTTTCGAGAAGATGCGTGAGAACAAGCTGTACGCAAACCTCGAGAAATGTGTATTTTGTGCGCCGGAGATTCCGGTGTTAGGCTGCTACGTCAGCAAGAGCGGCGTGCGCGCCGACCCTGAGAAGATCTCGTCGATCTGTTCTTGGCCGACGCCCAAGAACCAGACGGAGCTGCGTCAATGGCTGGGCCTCGCGAATTACCTTCACAAGTACACGAAGGATTACGCCGGCCTGACCCAGCCGATGTCTTCACTGCTGAAGAAGGACGTGGCATGGAACTGGCGTCCTGAACACCAGGACGCATTCGACGCCGTGAAGAAGAGCCTCGCGTCTGCGCCTGTCTTGATGCTACCCGACACGTCAAGACCCTTCCACGTGGTGTGCGACGCGAGCGACTTCGCCATCGGTTGTGCCCTCATGCAGTTCGATGCTAAGGGCCGTGGGCGCGTCGTGAGTTATCAGTCACGACAGATGAAGCCGGCGGAGAAGAACTATCCCGTCCATGACAAGGAGCTCCTCGCGATGCGCTACGCTCTGATCAAATTCAGAGTGTACCTCCTCGGCGAGCAGACGTTTGCGATCTACACGGATCATGCGTCGCTACGGACGGCGATGAAGAGCCCGCATCTCTCTCAACGCATGGCGCGATGGCTCTCGTTCTTTGCCGAGTACAACTTCGTCGTACATTACAAGCCGGGCAAGAATAACATTCTTGCCGACGCGTTGTCCAGGCGACCCGACTACGATCCTCGGCGCTTGACGCGTCATCAGGATATCCCTGACGACGGTGACGATGATGATGACTGCGCGACCTGCGTGACGCTGGGCATCAACGCCACAGTGTCAAGCCCCGTTCTGCCGCTGCGTCAGCAAATTGCTGACGCGTACGAAGAGGACTCCTTCTACGCTGCGATCGTTCGGTATCTGCGTAATACGACGGCAGATACGCTCGCCAAGCTGACGCGCCCAACACGTGATGCGATCACGCGTTACGACCTCGACGGCGATCTTCTGACGTACGCTATCGACACATTCGACACGCCGCGTGTCGTCATCCCCGCGGATGACGACCTTCGGGCTCGTCTGGTGCACGAGTACCATGATGCACCCGCCGGTGGTCATCTCGGGCGCGAGAAGACGTTCGCAGCACTCTCGCGTGACTTCTTCTGGCCTCGCATGTTCAAGTGGATACGGAAATGGGTCCGTTCCTGCGAGATCTGCCAGCGTGTGAAGCCTGCAGCGTCCAAGCAGGCTCCGTTTCGTCCGCTTCCCATCGCCACGAGCGCGTGGCGATCAGTCAGCATGGACTTCATCTTCGGCCTTCCACGTGACGCCAAAGGCCGCACCGGTGTCCTCGTCTTTGTGGATCGCTTCAGCAAGATGGTCCATCTTGCTCCAGTCGCGGCAGAAGTGACGGCTGACGAGTCGGCCGAGTTGTTCCTCGACCTGGTGTTCCGCCACCACGGCCTACCGGAGTCCATTGTCTCGGATCTCGATCCCCGCTTCACATCCGCGATCTGGACGCGGCTGTTTGCGCTGCTGGGCACCCGCTTGCTTATGTCCACGACGGCCCATCCAGAGACGGATGGGCAGACGGAGCGCGTCAATCGAGTCCTCGAGGACGTATTGCGTTGCTACGCAACGTCTTTCGCCTCGTGGAGCTCCTTCCTGCCGATGACCGAGTTTGCACTGAACAACTCGACCCATGCGTCGACAGGTGTGACGCCGTTCTTCGTGAATAACGCGCGGCACCCGCGCGTTCCGGCCTGCTGGCCATCCGAAGTTCAAATGCAGCGGCAGTCTCCACTCTTGGTGGGGGAGGAAGGGCACCGACATCGAAGTCGGTGCAGGAGTCGAGTGATCCACCACTGCCCCAGCCGGCTGAGTCCAACACGCAAGACTCTGCAGTCGAGGGCCACGCCCTTCACGGCGTGGCATACGAGGAGTTCTTCGCAGTCGACGCGGCTCCGCCCGCCGCGTCCGCCGTCGCCAACTTCGCCCCGAAAGCAGCTCCGAGGCCAATCGACTCTGCAGCAGTGTCGGAGTTTCTACTTCACCGTCAAGCCGTCACGCGGTTTGTGCGTGACGCGCTCCAAGCTGCTGTGGATCGACAGAAGGTGAATGCAGATCGACGGGGCCGGAAGAACATGTCGTCCTTCCGGCGAGGCGAGCGAGTACTCCTATCTACGGATGGCATCCAAGGCACGGCTGTGACGAACTTGGGTGCGAACAAACTCGCGCCACGCTTTATTGGACCGTTCAAGATTTTGAAGGTTATCGGTGATGCCTATACACTGGACATTCCTACTGCGATGCGACTGCACCCGACGTTTTACGTCGGGCGCCTCAAGCCCTACGTTCCTGCGACGATCCCTGCACCGGAGGCCGAGCGTCCGCGGCCGGCGCGTAATCCGAAACGCCCTGCTGTTGACGCTGACGCCGAGTCGGCAAGGGCCCTCGCTCCTCACGCGAGGGCGTCGCCGAGCGTGACACGAGGGACTTCAAGTGACGAAACCACTTCGACATCACGCGCCGGACCTGCTCCGATCGAGTCGCAGCAGTCTTCGCAGCCGCAGTACGCTCGCGCACAGGCTCAGAGAGGTTCTGAGCCTCCATCGCGCCGCCCCTCGCCTGATCGGTCCCCTGCTCGTTCGTCAGGCGCTCCGAGTGACGTGTCGATTCGGAGCAACGAGACTCTTCGACAGTCGCCGAAACCGCCGAAACTGCCGAAACCGGCGACCCTTCAGAGTCGTGACTCTGAAGCGACGCCGCGCCCCTACGAGACGACCTTTCGCCGAGATGGTCCGCCCCCGCTTGTCGATGCGTCAGGCGCTCGGCGCTGGATTGCCGAGCGCATCGTGGATCATGAGACGCGCAGGACACGAGCAACGGGCACGGCGCCGACGTCCCGTCGGGCGCGTACGACCGAAAGGTACTATCGAGTCCGCTGGCTTGGATTCCCGCCAGCGGAGGACACGTGGGAGTCTCGCGAACGGCTGATGGAAGACATTCCAGACGTTGTGAAGGAGTACGAGGCCACGCTCGCACTGGTATTCGACAGCAGCGGTTCGGAAGACGATCATGACCTCGTGCGCGCCATCGCACACGAGTATTGGCGACGTGAGACCCCGGGCAACGACGTCGCCATTGGGACCGGCATCACTGACGAGCCTCCAGCGAACAGTCGCGACGTGAACAGTCGCGGCGCGAGCAGCCGTGACCTCAGCGATGACGACCACGCCGCCAGGAGTGTTGACATGGACGTCTCAACAACCACGTCGTCCGCTACGAGATCCGCCGCTCGTAGCGCCATGCTCCCTTCGGCCTGCACTTGCATCGAGCGCGCGTGAAGACCTTGATGCCCATTGCGAAGCGCCCCACTTGGCTGCACGTTGCCGAGCGGTTCCCGACGACTCCATGGATTGAAGTTTGAGCGCGCAGCGCCTCCGCTGCGCGCGCCCGTCGGTCAGTTCGTCTCTTCGATCACTTCCCGCTGCGCCAGAACTCACCGTGGGTGAGTGCAACTTTGAGAGGGGGGTGATGTAACGGGCTGGTTACGGTTACGTAAGTAGGTAGACAGAGTTACATAAGTAGGTAGGAGCCTCATGGCTACATACACAAAAGTAGGTACAGGCACACGGCTAGCGTGTGCACTGTTGTCATTACCTGATTGGATGGAAGTGGGGAGCCAGACCCATTTCAGCCAATCAGGCATCGACTTAGATTTGAGTGGTTCACAAAGAGAACGGGAGCCCCCGCTCCCGTTCCATAAATAAACAGAGTTAAATTTGCCCCAAACCTGACACTTGGTTCTACTATTGCGAGCTTCCTCTTGCATCTATAGTGTACGCTAGTGACGGTACTTCTTACCCCGTTACAGGAATAGCCCGCACATTATGACCGTCACTCTCGCATGCCAAGCCTCCACCAGTCCTCATTTGCGAAAAGGATGAGAAGGAAGGAAGCGCTGGCAGGGGAACGTGCACAGGACCAACGGAGGCTCGCGGTTGCGAGGCGGGCCCAGCGTCGAGCATTCCAGCGAGCCGAGCACTGCTCTCGCCAGGACATGTTATCTTTATATCCCGAGCGAAGCGAGGCGCGGGGGCGCCGAAGGGGCGCCCAGCCAAGCGTAGCGCGGCTGGTAACGTTTTATTGGAATTTGAAGTGAGGTACATTAGTGTCAATTAAGTGAGGCTAACGCCACCTAATGCCCATGCTCGTCTGTTGCCATTAGTGCTAACAGTGAGTATGTCGCCGTCCTGTTGCCTTCAGCCAGGGGCGGCCCCCCGTGGAGTTACACCTTGTCCTCCACGACCAGCGTGTTGGTCGATTGTCCATGCTCCTGCAGCCATTGTGTCACGTCCGCAGTGGTAAGCCGCGCAATGCCTTCCCATCTGGCCCCAGCCGCCGGCAGTGTGCCAGCATTCCATTCCATATTGCGGCCTGTCGATAAGGCCATTCTGGCAAACTCTCGCGCAGTCCGGTTGTAATCCCGGGTCTGCGTCGTCCAGCTGCGCACCACTGCCGCGTCAACGAGTCGTCTCGCCTTCCAGTATTTACCCTTCAGGTGTTTCCCCTTGGGTGGTGTACGCTGGAGTTGTTGTCGAGTGGCATCGGCGTTGTCTCCCACGACATGGACCGGCCCCCAGTAGGAGTTGAGGCATCTTCGAAGCCCCATGCAAGCCCCAGATAGTAAGCTCGAGGTGAACCATGTTAGCGCCCGAATAGATCGTACTGCCAACCTGCATTAGTTGGTAAGCACCCGTGACTTGGTGAACCTTCACGATGACCACTCCGCTGCTACATTGTCGAGGAGTGGCGCCTTGCACCCCAGCGACTGCCAGCAAATAACAGTGCCCAGCTACGGGCGGCCACCCCAAAGGACCATCCCATCCCGCGCCCAGCATCTCGCAGATAACCTGGCACAACTGAGTGCGTATGGACGATGGGAGAACGTCGTAATAATCACTCGTAACATCTATATGGCCATGATGCAGCCGTGTCTTCAGGCCGGCTACGTGATACTCAGTAGTCACGTCGTTTAGTGGATCGAAATGCGCGACCCTCCACCGCCAAACAGCATGTAAGTACAACGCCGCCCCCAGGCTCCAGCAATTCCGGATCAGGTTGTCCACTGTTGAGCCCAGTTCCTCGATGTCCGCATCCGGGAGTCCGGACACCACTCGGCCGGTTACCGCGGCGATCCCTGCAGGTATCGTTGGTAGGTTCAGCCCAAAGATCGCCTCTTCGTAGGAGTCGAGGCGGAGTCCAGTCTACTCCCAGCGGCGCACCAGCAGGTCGCGGAGGGTCCGGGCTGCTGGGCAATCCCCGAAAACGTGGAGCAAGTCCACGCGCGTAGTTCTCTCACAACCCTCGTGTGGGCAACTCAGGTTCGAAGCCACCGGGTTGTAGATTGAGAGCGCGTGCCGTTTGACTCGATATAAGAGCTGCTCCCCCCAGGGGTTAAGCCCTACGATCCTTCGAATCCGCTTCCAGGTTAATGTCTGTAGTCCGGCCGCCGCCGGGCGGCTCAGGCGGTCCTATTTGCCTTGCCGCTCGAGACAGATAGACGCGCCTTTTCTGGACCCGTTTGGCCCCAAACTTGGTCTTGTAGTATCGGCGTGTGGCTTTCCATCGTCTATCTCCTTTCCACAGGCAAGCCATGCGAGCGAGTCTCGGGTGCGGGTGTACCCTGTCGATCTTGATCGTCGGCCCGACTTCCCGCTGCATACGCCACGTGAGCTCGCGATGTGAATGTAGGTCACCCGGGTGGGACCACTCGTCCGCTATCCCCCCTTGTCCTGTGAGGTGTCGGTCGCTGGTGACGCAGCGTTGGATCTGTGCGCCTCCACCCCCTCGCGTCGAATATCGGACTCTGCCAGAGTGATCCCCAGGTAACACCAACTGGGGGAAGTTCAGTAAGAGAAGACGCATGAGGTGGCCGACTTGCCGTTGGATTGTCTTGGTCACCTTCTTGCAAAGTATAGTGACAACCAAACGATGTTGTCCGTCCAAGTCCAATGCAGAACGTCTTTGATTTGAGTCCCTGCGGCGCAGATGCTCCAAAATCGCAATACGGGATTGACCGTAGTACCCTTTTCAGAGTAGAGTCTTAGGTCCTTGAGAACGAGATATGGGTGCCACTCCACACAGAAATCGCCGTGTTGGAGGGCCTCCGCCGCCGTGTAGCGTGTCCACAGATGCCCGCTCAGCGTGGACGTGGCGATGATGAGACGCCGGCCCCGCCAAGTGAGAGGAATGGGCCCGCGGAAGTATTGGAGGCAATGAAGTGCCCTTACCATGTCGGTCTTCTCCGCCACTGCCACTACACCGCCGTATGCGTTGCATAAGTGGACACCTGTGGTCCAGATAGTATCCCGCAGTCTGGGCCCTGTCTTCGGCGGCAGCGTAGCTCTTGGGGACACGTATAGCATCGGGGCAGGGCCCGAAGCGCCCGTGCCAGCGAGCACGTCCCCAACCACTAGCGTGGTAGTGTCAGCTTCGATCGCCCACGTATTCACTGTAACCGCGGCGTGTGCGAGGAGCTCGAGTTTCAAATTCGGGACGGCGAGTCCGCCCTCCCGGCGAGGTAGGGTGGCGACATGTCTGTTGATCCACGATCTGCCAGCTACAGCGTCAGCCGAAAATCTTGCATGCCATACAAAATTTTCGGTTATCTTCTGGAAATCCGCCACCAGCTCCGTGTTCGGCCAATGGTGGCGGCCGATGTATAATAGCTTCGGGATGACCACTGCCATGACGACCATGCTCCTTTGGTCAGCAGTCATGGTCTTCCTCGCGGCTAGCGCGAGTCTGGTCACCAGCTGCGTGCGGGCGAGCCGCCAAGTGTAGGCCTCGTCTGGTACGCTAGCGACAGGCAACCCGAGGTATCGGGACAGCTTAGTGACGGCCTGAACTTTCAGTGGAGACGGTAGCGCAGTTTCCAGGGGGATCGCCACCGGATTCAATGCGATGACCAGTGTTTTGTGTTCGTTGAGGCGGAGCCCAGACGCAAAGGCAAACAGCCGCGTTATCTCCAGTATGACCACCACCTCGAGTACTGAGCGAACATAACTTGCGGTGTCGTCAGCGTAACCACCTACTTTGAGTGTCACTTCTCCTACCGCACTCTTGAGCACGATGCCACTTACGCTAGGCTCTACATCAATGCGCCTGTATAGCGCCTCTAGGACTAGCAGGAAGAGCAGGGTAGCCAGCGGGCATCCTTGGCGAATGCCGCAGGTAACCGAGACCCATCTCGATTTGTAGCCATTCGCTAGGAAGCGAACCTTGGTCCCGTCGTGTAAAGCGCGCATTACTTGTACATATTCGTCGGGAAATCCCAGCCAACGGAGCACCGCATATAAGAATTCCCGATCGACAGAGTCGTACGCTTTCATAAAGTCTAGGAGGAGCGCAAGGGCCCGCGCCATTGTCGGGTCCGTTTTCGCCGCAGCTTGCGCCGCGGTGAAAAGATCCACTGTCGAGTGGATCGTCCTGAAAGGAACGAAGCCGTTTTGGTTTGGATGCACGATAGCACTCAGCTTGCCGCTCGTCCGCGTGGCAGTCATCCGGGTCAGCAGCTTATAGTCGGTGTTGAGGAGCGCTAATGGCCTGAAGTTCAGAGGATCGGCAGATTCGCCTCCTTTCTTTAAGCAGAAAATGTCTGCCTCAAGATAGGTTGTCGGGAAGGTCCCTCGAGGATACCAGCAGTTGTAAAGAATTGTCATAATGGGAATGAGCTGGTCCCCGAAATCCCGGTACCAGTCATTGCCTAACCGGTCAGGTCCACAAGCTTTGCCACGCTGAGAGGCTCCGAAAGCCGCCGCAACCTCAGCCTCCGTGAACGGGCAGGTCAGGTCCGCCAGAAGACCCTGGTATTGGCCACTGTCGCCGAGCCACTGTAGGACGGTAAGCCGGGCATCTGCGGTGGACCCCTGTTGTTGGAATATTGGGGTCCACGCATCAGCCAAAGTGTCCGCTCTGTCGTGCACTCCTCGCGCCGAGTGTCCGGCCGCTGCATCAAGCCGGTGAATCTCGTTGTCCGAATACTTATTGCTCACTCGCCTGTACATCGACTTTAGCATCTTGCCACCGCGGTGTCCGCCCTCTCGGTAGAGCCGCCGCTGCTGCGAGGCTACACGGTCTTTTGCACATGCCGTAATGGCGTGTCGGACCCGTTGGAGGGGGGAGCCGCCGTTGCCGTCGGCTAACGTCAGCACGTCCATCGAGTCAGTAATCGATGCAACCAACGGCGCTTGACCCGCGGCCGCCTCTCGTAGCCGAACCTCTTGACGTAGGAGACGGCGCATTCGCTGCTTATAGGTGGCCCTGGCCGCCTTCCGCCTTTGCTTGATGATGGCCAAGGTCTCCTTCCGCACGTCTATCTTAAGCTGATCCCATTCTTGAGCCCATCTATCTGCATTAGGTCCGGTCGTTTGCAACTTGTCGAGAAAGGCTTGCAAACGTCGCTGGGTTGCCTCCTGTACCGCATTGGTCACAATCGACGGCGGCGGATAAACTTTCGCCGGTTTACGGATCCTGACTGGATCGTCGGGGCTTCTCAGGTGAAGTCGGACAGCACGATGATCGGCTTGGGTCCCTGTTCGACAGACCTCCCCGGCAGCCACCCAGTCGACCAGCGGGGCAGAAATATACCATCTGTCCAAGCGAGCAGATGCCTCTACCGCGTATAGTGTAGGTGTACGTGTGCGTGTTTTCGTAGTACGCTGCTGTGTTCGCGAGTGTTGCGTCATCCGGTGGTACGGGGGCATCCACCAGGCCCCAGTTCACCAGCAGTTCCGCCAAAGCGGAAGAGTCATGGTCCGAGTGCTTGTGAAACCAACTGGGGTCCACCCGTGGGTCTAAGGTGCAATTGAAATCGCCTCCAACGACCATCTTGTCAGCAGGTGGCAAATCCTGGTCGCTTAGTTTGCGATAGAAAGCTTCCCTTGGTCCCTTCTGATGAGGCGCGTAAATGCAAATCAGCAGGAGCTCAGCACCCGCATACATCCCCGTCACCGCCATAAAGTGACTGTTCCACGCGTGAGTCATCACTGGTTTGGGCTGACGGAGGCGTCCGTATGGATCAAGGAGGATCGCCACGCCACCTTTACAATCGGCGGACGGTGACCAGAACGACAGATTCTCCCCCGAGCCCCCCCTGCCGAAATCCCCACTGTTTCGAATGTTGGAGGGTCATGTGCTCGACCTCCGTAGGTTCGACGTGCGTTTCTTGGAGGAACACGACGTCGTGTCGTCCATGAGCGTCATCCTGGCGAAATTCGCGGAAGAATTCGTCGAGATGGCGCTCTAGACTTTCGAACCCGTTAACGTTAAGTGTGGTGCAGCTAAACGTGCGTTCGTGTTGGTGAAGAGCAGAAGACGGACTGCCCCCCGCTGCTTGTGCATGAGCTTCTTGTCGGCGGAGGTTCGCCACCTCCTTTTTACGCTCGTTCTTAAAGTCCCGACGGACTTGAGTCGCCCGCTGTGTTTCCGTCACGCTAGGAAATATATCTCCCAGCGTCCGCTGCTGAGGCCCCCGTCGGGTCCGACGTGGACTAGCCATGCTGCGCGGCAGGCTGGCTCTGGGTCGACCAGTATCCTGTCGCCGTTGGCGTTTGAGTAAAGGCCGCACTGTGGTGGCAGCTGGCAGAGCCACCTGTGGTCCCGGATTTGCTGCTGGGTCCGGGGCCGATGTTCGGGCTGAGCTGCCGTTAGTACTGCGTCGTGGCGGCTAGCCTGTCCTCCCACGTCACCCCCGATGGGAGCATTACCGTAGCTCCCCATTCCGCTTTGTCCACAATCTGCTCGCAGGCCTGTTGCACCGCTGGGTGCACTTGGTAGATGGATCCCAGTTGCGTCCTCGGATAAGAACCCCAGGGTGTGACCGGCCATGCCCACACCATGCGGAAGCGTGTGCAGCACTCTCCAGCAGTTCTCCGGCACCCCTGGCGGACACAAGCAAGTAGGAGCCGCCGTGTATAGGCCCCGGAGCCGGAGCCAACGTTGGGGATCCTTGGCCAACTGTCGGTCGCGCGTCGAGCCGTCTTCCGTCGTGCATGCGGCAACCCACGATCGACAGTATTCCTTGGCCTGTATCGGAACCTCCTCATAGTTGACCAGCTGCCGCAGGGTCGCGGTCTGCAGATCATATAGTTCAAGCTCCCCCCAGCGTAGCAGCATCTCGCTCGGCAGGAACTTGGCTATCAGTTCTGAGTAAGGCACAAATTTGAGTAGATCGTGCAGTGCGGGCCGATGCATAACAAGCCATGTCATGAGGGGAAGAAACTCGCCCGCCCCCCGTGAAGCTGCGTCTGAGACTGAGCATGCCCCCGGCGGAGCCACACCTTGATTGCCGTTGTGTTTTCCGATCTGAGGTGCCTCAGTTTCGCCCTATCCGACACAAGTTCCGGGTCCGCATTGATCGCGTCCAGAATTCGTTCAAACGTTGACCAGGCCACTTTGCCCTGTGCCGAAATGGGATTCCGTCAAGTTGAGTCCCCGTCCGTGGCGACGGTGGTAAAAGTGTGGTGAGCGGACCCGCCGCCATTCCCAGCCAGTGCTTGGAGTTTATCTGCTTCGGCTTTCAGGCCCCCCTCCAGGATAGCGATGTCATACGGATCGCGGTCCATCCGCCCCAAATTGAGCCGGTCATGAACCACATCTAGTCGTGCCCTTCTCTCCATGGCTCCGATAATGATCGTGTTCGTGGCCTCTTCGTTAGTCAAAAAGTCCACCTGGGCGAGGAGGCCTTGGCTATACTCGATATGAGCTACCACCTCAGCATACCAGGAACGATTTGCGCAGTTTTCCTGGGTGAAGACTAGATCCCCTTCTGCCTGCCATTTTGTTGCGATCTCGCCGTGGTTGACGCCGTAGAAATGTCCTTCATGTCGCTTCAAGACCAAAAAACCCGGCATGACGTGTAGTCGAGCATAGTGACCGAGCATCGCCTTGGCCGTCGCGTCATCCGTCGCTCCCCCGCATCCTGTTTCATGAACGTCCCCTCTCGGCAGAGTGTAGTCTCTGTAGTAGTACCGTTGTACATTTGCGTCATTGTGCTGATTAACATCCAGAACGAAGATAGGTTCTCTGAGATATTGGGCCATGGCCCGTAGGACCTCGGGTCCCGCCCAGAAGTCTGAGGGAATCTGAGAATTGACCGTCCTGGTCCGCTCCTTTGTATAGTGTGTATACAACGCAGGGGTGGCCACGGCCATATCCGTCGGTGCTGGTTGCGACGGGTACAATCTCTTCAACTCTCGGCGCGGATCCACGACTTTGCATTCAACGTCGTTTGCTAAGTTGGCAAGCATCAACGTGTAGATACTCCGTTTGACCGCATTGGTTCCTTTTACTACGTCCGGCGTAAACGTAAGTTTGGGTTCCCGCAGTGTCGTCATGGTCGCGTATAGCTCCGCATAGGCACACTGTCCGTTGGCAGGTACGCTGGTCAGTGCACCTTGGAAAGGCAGCAAGAAAGAAGGCAGTTGTGGTGGCATCCCGGGGGCCAGCCGGACTCGTTCGATGCGAAATCCGTCTTGGCTGGGGGACGAACCCGCGGCCACCCCAGTTTCTGCCCTGTCTTCCGTTGGGTCGCCAGTGCCATCCTCCTCTGCCTCCGGTTCGTGCGTATCTACTTCCATCGGTGAGGGGGACAAATCCTGTCCTGACACCAGGGAGAAGGGAGCCGACGACCCCGGTGTCGTCGCCGGCGATCGTGGGCTCGACGGTGGAGACGACCCCAAATAGCTGGATAAGACCGTGCCGTCATCGCGTAGCTGGACCTCGTCTGTAGCCGGCGGCGACTGACTCGACCCAGTCGTCTCCGCGTACCCCGCCAGTCGCAGCGTGGTGGATCCTCCCTTATGGAGAGAGGTGCGAAGCTCCTCAATGGCCTCAGTGGCATTCTCCGGTGAGGGCGGTGGGTAGGCGTACGGTGCCTCATCCTGCGCGTCTTCATCGGACGATGCGGACCCATCATGATCCGGGTCCGCCACCAATGTGTAGCGACCATTGCGTGGTCTTGTTTAAACTTGGCGTAGGCAGAGGCCTTGCTTTTAGCCTTCGGTCGAGTAGTAGCTCCAGCAGGCGTTCCGGTCTGGGCCTTCGGTATGAAGGCGCGCCGCGTTGGAGGCGCTGCCCGTGGGTTGGTACCGCTATGCGCGGCAGCAGGCGTGGCCCCCGTTCGCGGTGCGCCGGCAGTATTGCCGGCAGCACTCCCGCTACCAGGCCCCTGTTCTGCAGTAGTGCGGACCTCCCCATTCCCGTTGCGCCGCTGGCGGTGCGTGACTACTGTGAAGCCATCCGTGATGGTCTCCGCCGGCGTGGCCGCCACTGTCGTGCCCGACACGGCATCCGCGGGCGCTCGTGCCGAAGCGGTGGGATGTGTCGCTGGTGAGTGCGTTTGGTCTGGTTTATTTTCCGTACGCAGAAGTTCTGCTACAGGAGGTGGCGTCGCGCCCTCCCCAGCAACGACTGTCTCCCCGGTCAGCTCATGGTGCAGCGTGGTGAGGAAAGTGGTAAGGCTTTCCTCGTCCGTGTGCCGGTACTGTGTGGCCGTGCCAACTTGGTAAGACGGAAGCGGGCCCTTGTAGGTCCGGAGGAACTTGGCCTGCTGCGTGAGGACTTGGCCAGGCTTTGCCTTACAGAAACCCGTAGTATGGTACGGTGCGTAACATCTTGTGCACGGTAAGCGCTGGTAGATCACGTGATGGTGTAGAGTAATGAGCCGGCCATGAATGGTTAGCTTGGTCACTCCTCGCAGCATATCAGGGCAAGTGTCCGTGTTGAAACGGAGTAGAAAGTAGCTATTGTCTACAATCTCCGACGCGCCAACCCGGGAGCGTTCAGCATCAACAACATCGACCCCGTTGAGTCGTCCCAAGGCCGCCAGCAGTACCACTAGGCCCAGATCGTCCACGCCGTATGCTCGAACCGAGTATTGTCGGCGTAACCTCGCCTGTCGGTAGGTGCCGCTGTCAGGGTCATCCGTTGTGTCCTCGAGTTCAATGCATGTGCCGTTCAGCCTGAATGCAAGACCCAGATACATCTGGGCAATGCGTTCGGAGTTAAACACGAATGTCAGCGTGTGCAGGCCGTCAAAATGCAGTCTCTTCACGTCGTCCAAGAGCCTGGCTAGCATGCTACGTCCGGCCGCGGAATCTCCGTTCGCTGCATGCAGTTGAGCAAAAATGGAGTTGTGAGTCATGCTCCGGCGCAATTGCGCACGCGGCGAGATGTCCGCGGTAAGCATGACTTCGCAGTGCTTTTCATGAAACTGTTCTAGCATGGCGCGTTGCAGCAATGGAAGAGTCGCCTTCGCAAAGTTGGGCGGATGCGGCCGCTCCAGCGTCTTGTCGAGATATTGCAACAGGGTATCCGTTTCTTGTTTCGATCGGTCACGGAGGGCATTGTTCGCATGCACCTTCGATGTTGCCAATGCCACCGTCCGGAAGAGGGCCTGCTCCGGCGTATCCACCGGAGCAGAGGACGCTTCCCAGTCATGTGCCAGGGTGGATAGCAGCAGTTTGCGTTCTCGCGGTGACCAGGTTCCCGCTATGGTCGTCGGCGGATTGGCCTTGTCCCTTCTTCCCTGAGTGCGGCCGTGTTGCACCGCGGCCGCATAGCTCCCGAGCGGTTTGGCCCCGGTTCGGCTCTGGACGGTAGCCGACTGTACTTCCGTGGTCAACCCACTGGTAGTAGTCCTCTCCGTCGACCCCTTCCCG
Organism: Phytophthora fragariae; assembly: GCA_009729435.1. Classification (NCBI taxonomy): domain Eukaryota; phylum Oomycota; class Peronosporomycetes; order Peronosporales; family Peronosporaceae; genus Phytophthora; species Phytophthora fragariae. The sequence continues at coordinate 328,265 of QQOI01000040.1, read as the reverse complement.
CCTTGCGCGTCCGATGGTGTCGTCATAAGCGCCGGAAAGGGGTCCGACTGCGGTGGCCTGCCGGGCTCCACTTCAGGTGGTCCACATAAGTTGTCTGGCTGAACGGTTGGTGCTGCCAAGCCAGCCTTGGTCCGGGGGGATCCTGATGTCGCTAGTGATCGCCCCGCCTCCGGCGGATCGGGAGGTCGGAGTCCTGGCCCCCCACTGTCTGTGGGTGGCGTGGTCATCGTGGGTAGCTTTGGGCAGGCTGTGGTGGCGGTCTCCTGGGCTCCCAGCTCTTCGTGCTGGCAGGGTCCTCGTGGCAAATCCTTGTTCCATGTCCGGGGGGATTTGGAGAGTGCTGGTAACGTTTTAGATCGCGTGCCGTTGTTTAGATTGAGGTTGAAACATCGTAATGCAAAATGAAAATTTTGTTAGCCTATGCAGGTTTCTTTATTCTCGTTCTACACAAAGGTATCATTCAATGATTCCCACGCTTAAGTTTGGGCGCAAGGTTGCACCTTGTGACCAGTACCAGTACAGTCAAAGGACACGTCCTACGGATCACCCCGCTGTACAGTCTAAGACTGTTCACATGTAATGCCAAGCCAATTCTGTTGCGTACCAGTACATGTGAGCTCGGAGCTCTTACAACAACGGCCAGCACTCTTCGTGCGTGTTCTATTGCACTAGTGATTCCTTTCGCTTAACACGTACCGCATCTCTTTCACCCCCACAGTTTCATGCTGTGCCATGCTGTGCTGTGCCTACACAGTCTCGACCCTTCTCTCGCCCTCGCTGTACTAATATCCTCTGTCGTTATCCATGGCAACTTCGCAGACCACTTCACGGAGGACAAGAGCGAGATCTGGTGACTCTTCTACGAGGCGGCCGAGGGGCTGGATATAATCCGGCCTCATTATTTGATCATTCCCTCGATTAGCTTAATGGAGGTACATGTATGCCACGGCAAGTTAAGTGCAATGAAAGTGAAATTAAGAAGAATCTAGCTATCCGCTATGGCTATTAATAGTACAGATGTCCCTCCGCATGCGCGGTGGGGTTGAAAAATCAATTTCGCAGGGAATTTAAGATGGCAGGCATCACTGCTTATTTGTAACTTCAGAAACCCGCATCAGATATAACGGGGTATGTAATTATCGAGGTGCGCATGCGGAGGGGGACATCTGATTGCGTGAACTGCTTCGAGTGCAGAAAACCTTCAAGCGAGAAATCGGTGAGCGACTGCGGTTACCGACACCACGGACATAGTGTCGGTGTCGTTGCTAGGATATTCGGGTAAGTACAGCGCCACTCGTACGAGCTCTCCCAGCAAGGACGCAGACAGCGGCAAGAGGAGCTCGGGCAGCGGCACCGGGTGGTCCCCGCTAAGCTCTAAAACCTCGCCCCAGTACCTCGGCCAGTGCCGTGCCGAGCAGGAGGAATTGCTGCAACGCATGATGGTTTCGACCAGCGGCGGCCTACGACGCCCGAACAGCACGAACCCAGGAAGCGGGTGCAACACCGGCGGCGTGCAGTCGACGAGGACGCGCCCCGACATTACTCTCTATGAGGGCTAGCAGCACACACGGAGTCCTGTCTGCGGGAAACATTACAGTATTAGCCTAAGTATAAATCGTTGGGGTGCGTTTGCTGAAGGCGTTGCTGGTCGCACTTGGCAGTGCTTGAAATCGACACCAAGATTGCAGCGCTGCGGTCCCTAATGGCTGGAATCAAGCCGTTATTTTTTGTTAACACCACCGCGGAGGAACGCTTGACTTCAATCCGTTCGCTCTCGCAGATCCACATCGCTATTCTAACAGCGCGGGCGAGTCTACATGTATTCGTTCGGTGTGCTTCTCCTAGCGTAGTCGCACTACAAGAGCCTCATCTCACGCATCCTCAACTTTCTGAAGCCCAAGACTTTCGGAGGCGTGGTGCCGCGACAAATAAGCCATCCAGCGCTGCAGATAGGGGGTCGGTCCGACGGAGACTGTAACCGAGGCAAGCAAGTCCCGCGGCATGTCGTGCTTGAATGCGCTCAATGAGCTGGCTGGTTGAGGCGCCAAATTCTGTTGTGATTCACCAGAAAGCGTAAAATAGGACATATATATCGACTTTTAGACTCGCAGGGGGAATGTACTCAGCCGGATCAAATGCTCTTGGCTCTGGAAGGACTGGAGACCGCTAAATTATTTAATACAGTATATCAATAGTTGACTGATGTTGCCAATGCTCTGGTGTTTTCTGCCTATCTCAATCGAGGTATGATCGGGCTTCTTAACTGAGGGATTGTGAGGGAAATTCCCTCAAATAGAGAGGCCTGACTATAATACATCCACTCGCAGAAGGTGGTGTACGGCGACTTGAAATGCAGCAATATCCTCATTGCCGCCGACGATAAGGCCAAGATCTGCGACTTTGGGTTCTCGTACATTCGGAGTCAGTCCGTGGGGCTCAGCAAGAAGGCGCAGACGGGCACAATGCGCTGGAAGGCGCCCGAGTGCTTGATGCCCATGGGAGACGCGGCCGATGCGCCAACGAACCTGCGGTTCGCATCTGACATTTACACGTTCGGCATGTGCATGATTGAAGCCTTCTCGGACGAGCCGCCCTACGCTCTGGACGACGACGACACGATCTTGGAGAAGGTATTCTCTGGAGAGGGCTACCCCCGCCCCGAGGGGTTTGCGGACGACGAGTGGGCACTCGTCAATAGGCTGACGGATCCAGACTGGGAGCAGCACATCAGTCTTTCGTCGGCAATCACGGAGCTCAAGCTGTTTGCTGAGAGGGAGGATCTGCGCAACAGCGTCGACAAGGCTGACCGTGTATGTCCGGGCTTCAGTGCCGTGGTGGGTACTGAATTCAGCTACTGCGGAGCATGCGGACACCGGGTTGGCAACATTGTTATCGCGTCCGCGTAAGGAAGGAAGGCTGGCCATTATAATCGTCGTGTTAACAATTACTCAGACAACTAAATCTCGCAAAAAGGATAGTGTCTAATCGACTGCTTTGCTCTCGTCCCCCGCTATTTATGGGCTCGGTAAAGTCTGCATAGCGGAGATTAACTTCTACGCTTCTGTAGTCATATCCGCCAAGAGTCAGCATCGTGGATAGTCTGTTGAGATGTATACCTTCAGCCAGCCAGCCCTTGAACTGCAACGTCTGCAGACTGCTGATGAGATTTTTGTTGGCGTCGGACCTTTTTAGCGCATCAGAAAGCATCTTGGCGAGCTCCAAACTCCCAAAGCGTTTTTATAAGTCGGAGGAGACAGCGAACTCGTCTGGTTTCTCGTCGAGCTTGTTCAATTTTGTCACGTAGGAAACCCAAGTGCTGAACTCACCACTGTTGAGCAAATTTTTCCCTTCTTGGTCGAGTTTGAGTAGTTGGAAAATGTCGTCCGCAGTTTTGCCTTGGCTTATCCACAACTGCTCCTGTAAACTAGCAGCAAAAGTCTTCGTTCGCGGGACTTTTTGCGCGGCAACGAGCATATTCGTCAGAATTTCATCGTTATAGCTCGTCTTCAATACCGACAGCATCAGTTTGTCCGGATTCTTATCTTCCAGCTTCGTCACATAGGAGACCCAAGAACTTAACATCAGACTCTTAAAAACCCTGTCACCATCCTTATTGAGGCGAAGAAGCTTGAAAACCTCGTCTGCCGTCTTACCATCGCTCGCCCAAGTTTTGAGCAGCACTCCCTCCAGTCTCGTAACATGATAGTTGGTAGGTCTGTTTTTCCTCGACGCTATAAGCAAACCAGTGAGGACTTCGTCACCGTATCGAGTTTTTAGGACCGAGAACATCGCCTCATACGAGTTCTTCCTGTCCAGTTTCGTCACGTACGAGGCCCAAGTACTAAACATCAGGCTGTCAAAAATCTTGTCACCATCCTTATTCAGATTCAAAAGCTTGAAAACGGACTCGGCATTTTCCCCTTGGCTCAGCCACCTGTTGAATTGCGTGTCTTCCAATTTCATGCCGATGCTCGCTGTTGTATTGTCTTCCTTCGCCATCACAAGCATACTTGCGAGCCCTCGTCCGTGGAGCGAGCTGACAGTGTAGCAAGTATCAACTTGTACGGATCCTCACCCAGCATTTTCACATAGGACATCCACGAATCCAAGGCTGGTCTCTTCAAGAAATAATTCGTTTTCGGGTTCAGGTTGAGAAGCTTGAAAGCATCGTCTGCGGTTTTTACGTCGCTGACCCATTTTGTGAATAATATCCTTTCCTGCCTCGCGGCAATGCTCTGCGCACCGCGGGTTTCTTTCGCGGCGACGAATATATCGGCCAGAACATCGTCATCGTATCAGGTCTTCAGAAACCGAAAACATCAACTCGTCCGGGTTCTTTTCATCCAGCTTGCTAGCGTACGAGACCCAAGTGCTGAACACCGGAGTATCAAACAACTTGGCCCCTTCGTCGTCCAGCTTCAGCAGTTTGAACACGTCGTCGGCGGTTTTCATACTGGTCAGCCAGTTCGCGAGTTGTACCTCTTCCAATTGGGTTGCAAGATTTCGAGTAGTAGGGACCTCCTTCGCCGCAACCAGCATACGCGCAAGTGCCTCATCTCCGTATCGAGCCGTGATCGTTGAGACTATGACTGCATTCGCTGCGTCCGGGGTTTTCTTGTACGACTTGGTCACCGACTTGACCCATGTCTGGAAATTGGGACTCTCGAAAAGGTCGGATGTGGTTTCATGAAGCTTCAGCTTGGTGAAGAGCTTGTTCGCAGCCTTTTGCTTGTCAGGTGTCAGCTTTTCCACGATATTGGCGACGCCGGGAATTTTGTCGAGACCCCTCTCTTCAGAACTGTCGTCGTCTTCCTGCACTGTCGTCCACACATTAGACCGTAGGCACCGATGCGTTTGCACACCGTTCTTGTCTTCTCTAAAGGCACCGGCTGAAAAAGATTTGGCTAGCCCCGAGGCCGTAACCTCAGTTACAGCTGCGAAGCATATCAGTAATGTGACAGCAGTGGTCAATACGGCGAAGCAGCACTTCCTCGCCATTGAGCACCGGGTTTTGACTTGAGCGGTTTTGAAAGCGGATTCTTTCTGAATGGCAAGTACATTGTTGGTGTCCCAGGATTGGAAAGATCAGTGATCACGCGACGTTTTGACAAAGCAAAACGAGTACACTGATCACGCGACGTTTAGTGCTGCATTAATTATTACAGATGTATTCATCGATATTCGCACGGGTTTACAAAGTGATTTCACAGGGAATCAATCAACACGATTAGTTCTACGTAATGATTGACTGCTCCATTTCCCTATGTCGCCGATCGGATACGACAGGGTATCGTACATGTAGGTACGCATATTGAGGGGTACGTACAGACGACGATGAATTTCAATACAGCTTTAGAAGGTCGTCATCCGTCGCTGCTCCTGCATGACGCCCAGGCCAAGACGTCCTACTTCAAGGAGGTGGAGGCTCAACAACCCTCCACGTGGTGGAGCTCTTCCGCGCTAGCCACGTGAGCACGCCCGCCTTCTTCATGTGCGAGGACGCCATCCACGGCAACTTCGCGGACCACTTCATGGAGGACAAGAGCGAGATCTGGCGACTCTTCAACGGGGTGACCGTGGGGCTGGACTACATCCACTCGCAGAAGGTGGTGCCCGGCGACTTGAAATGCAACAATATCCTCATTGGCGCTGACGATAACGCCAAGAGCTGCGACTGTGGGTTTTCGTGCATTCGGAGCCAGTCGGTGGGGCTCAGCAAGAAGGCGCAGACGGATACGGTGCGTTGGAAGACTCCCGAGTGTTTGATGCCCATGGGAGTCGCGGCCGATGCGCCAACGAACCCGCGGTTCGCGTCGGACAGTTACTCGTTCGGCATGTGTATGATTGAAGCCTTCTCGGAGGAGCCGCCCTACGCTTTGGACGACAACGACACGATCTTGGAGATGGTATTCTCTGGAGAGGGCTACCCCCGCCCCGAGGGGTTTGCGGACGACGAGTGGGCACTTGTCAGGAGGCTGACGGATCCTGACTGGGAGCAGCGCATCAGTCTTTCGTCGGCAATCACGGAGCTCAAGCTGTTTGCTGAGAGGGAGGAGCTGCGCAACAGTGTTGACAAGACGGTGTATTCCATGGGCAAGACCAATGGAATTATGTTTTCCACATGAAATTGCAATACCGGTAAACCGATACATACCGGTCCCAGCCCGAGACCGGCCTCTGCAGGCCACGCGTTCGGAGCTCCCTCATTCTCACTTCAGACCGAGAAGACCAAGACCAAGAAAGGGGGGGGGGGTCCTACACGACTCCTACAAGACTACGATGATCACCCGTGGAGCTCCCGAGCCGGCTAGCGCGCCCTCATCGCCTTCATCCCGGGCCCCAGCGGCTCCGTCGGATAGCGATGCTCCCACCGGGGAGGCCGACGTTGTCGACGTTACCGGTTGCGAAGAACCCTGGGAGACGGCCTCCGCGAGGCGCACCTCCGACCCTCCTCCGCTCCGAGCAAGCAAGCGTGCTCCTACGGCGTCGTCGAAGGCCGCGGCCGGTGAGACCCCAGCTGAAGCGCGCAAGGGGAAGAAGAAACCCGGGAAGCGTGCTGCTGCGGCCGCTGGTGGCGGTCCAGCGCCGAAGAAGAACACCCGTGAGCTGGGGTCGGACTCGGAGGAAGAAACCAAGCGCCCAACCCCGGCGTCGAAGAAGGCGGTCGTGGCGGTGAGCTCTGCGCCCGTCGAGACGCCGCCGCTATTGCCTCCTGCAAAGGCCGACCGAGGCTTCAACCTCGAGACGTTCATGGCCTCGTTTGAGCCCGGAACGGCATCATCTGGACCCGCACCCGGCGTCGCAACCCCTCCTGGTATCATCTCGGTCGAGAGCTCGGTCCCCGACGGACAGCTTAAGCCTGATGTCCTGTCCGAGTTGCGTTTGCAGAAGGAGGAGGTGCTCCGACTCCGCGGCATGGTGGGACGGCCTTCACCGCGTGTGGAGTACGCGGCCACCCCAAGCGGGCTCACTGCGCCTAACGCCAAGGGAGAGCTGCCGCCGAGCGAACTGCGGTACCTAACCAGTTCAACTTTCCCGGAAGGTTCGAAGAAGGGAAAGGGGGACTACAACCCGCCGCAAGCGCACCTGCTGGCTGCACACGTCGCGCGAGCGCTCAAAATTTCACGAAGACACATGTTTCGCCCCCCGGATGGCGCCTCCGCCAGCAGAAACGCGCCCTCCCCAATCGCGTATACCGGACGCCGCCGCGGCATCAAACGGTGAGCAGGACACCAAGTCCGGATCGAGTATACACTCTGCATCGGCTATACAGCCCCCATTGACTATACAGTCAGGATCGAGTATACACTCTCCATTGGCCATACAGCCCCCATTGACTATACAGTCAGGATCGAGTGTACACTCTCTATTGGCCATACAGCCCCCATTGACCATACAGTCCGAATCGAGTATACACTCACCATTGGCCATACAGCCAGTTTCTAATGTACCTTTGATGACTCCGAGTACAGCCTCCACTGTCCCGGGCGCCCATCGGAGAGTCGGTCTGCGAAACACGAAGATTGACCCTGCGTGTCCAGTACAACGTGCTGTTATTACAAGCAAGGATACCCCAGAAACTAGCGCGCTCGCAACTCCCGCGGTGCCATCAAAGACGGCCGCTGCGAGATACTCCACCGGTTCGAGGGGGCTAGCTACGGAGTGCCTGAGCAAGCACACATGCGACAGTGGCTCATCAGCTCCACTACTGTTCCGCCCGGTCGTGAGTCAGCGTATCGCCACGAAGATGTCTGCCAATGCCGACATGCGCCAACACCTGGTTCAGCAGACACGACTAGCGGTGCTCAACAAGGCTATGACAGCACATGGTTTAATACTACCGGGTAGTGCGTTTCCGGTGTCTCGCGATGACGCAGGCGGCCCCGAGTTCCTGCTGAACTTGCCCTTGAAGTCAGCACTATCCGAATTTGCGCGGCGGTCGCGGACATCTCTTCCGGCGTTCGTGGAGCTTATCCGAGGCCAAACCGAGGCCGATTACCGGCAGAACAAGAGTCTGGTCCCAGCTGTGCTCAAGGAACTTTGCGCGGGCTACAAACGTCTCGACCAACTCCAGGATATTGCCCGGGTGGGAGTTGAAGTCACTCTGAAGGCTACGCCTCCACGGCAGGTGAATCGCCCTTCGAACCACGGCTCTGCCCAAGATCGGGTCAATGTCCTCCGCAAGAACATCCGCATGGAGCAAGATGCATGGCGATGCCTAGTCCTGGACCTAGATCTCCTGGAGCAATGGCCTGAGATTATTATCAGCCCGTTTGGGGTGGTCAACAAGGGAGACGACGACGCTAGTATCTCCGGCCGCACGATCCACGATCTGTCATTCCCAGAGGGTTCGTCTATTAACGACATTAAGGATCAAACTAGCATCACCAAACCGGACTACAGTCACTGCGACGCCGTGGCGGTCGAGATCCTCAAAGTGAAACGCGAACAACCGAATGCCACAGTCAAGATCATGGCCGGCGATGTCGCCTCTGCTTTCCGTAATGTCAGTATCCACAGCAACAGCGTCTATCTGTTTGCGGGGCTGATCGAGGAGGACAACGCACTCGTGATCGAGCTTGCGGCACCTTTCGGGTGGACAGGTTCGCCAGGTTTCTACGAGATTTTCGGCGGGGCGATTTCCCATGTTCACGGCTCCCACACGAACGCTATCTACCCAGCGGGGTTTTTCAACTATCATTGGGTCGATGATCATATCAACGTAGCGGTCGATATCGGGACGTCGTGTAGCGACATGGATCGGTCACTCCGTTTCGCTATGACCGCTATTCTCGGTGCTGAGGCTATCAATGACAAGAAGTTCACGAGCTGGAACACGCGCCAACGAGTCCTCGGGCTTGACTTCGACACGGTCGCAGGGCTCGTCTCCATGCCGGTCGCTAAGGTCGACAAGTGTCGCCGCATTGTCGCCGCCGCATACAACACCACTGTGCTCCCACGTAAGCAGTACCGATCCTTGATGGGAAGTCTCCGTCACGTGGCTACGTGCATCCGCGCTGCTCGCCCGTTCCTTCAACGCCTGCGTGTATGCGAGCGCCAACTCAATCGGTTCCAGCGCGTAGCTGTCACGGCCTCCATGAAGGAAGATCTGTTGTGGTGGTGGATGGTGTTGCACTCGCCTCATCTAAACGGCGTGTCCCTGGAATACTTCAACACATTACCGGCCCCGGACGCTGTGATCGAGATGGACGCCTCTGAGTTTGGACTGTGCGCCCTCGATCCTGCTGCCAAAGCAGCGGTCACGTATCCGTTTTCCTCGCACGAGCGGTCCCTCATCTCGGCGTTCAAGAACGGCGATACCAACGGATTTGACATCAACTTCAGCGAGCTTCTATCCTGCGCGTTCGCCGTCCACGCATGGGGTGCACGCTGGGCCGCGAACGCTCCTAATGGTGGTCGCCCCTACCACGTGCACTTTCGCATCGACAACACGTCGGCCGTTGCCTGGCAAAACAAGCTCGCGTCCCGTAACCCACGCGCCCAAGTGATTATCCGACTCCTCAGTTGGTGGGAAACATCGTTTCACCTACGGTTCTCCGCCTCGCACGTCCCCGGTGCGGACAATATTCGCGCTGACGCCGGCTCCCGCATCTCTGCTAACCCATATTTCACTCAGCTTTTTGCGTCACTAACGCCGGGCTGGACGCAGGTCACGCCGTCGGTGGATTCCCAGGGCCTGGCCAATATCTGGCAACGTATCTCCGCGCTCACTCCGTTGCCGATTCCACGTTCGACCAGAACAGCCGAGCTATGAACAAGTGGACGGTCTGGGCGTCTCGGCAGGGAGTTCCTGCCTGGTTCATCGGCGTCCCGAGCGCCGTTCAAGTACAACACATCTCGGACTTCATCCTGCATGGCTTCCAGTTTGGTTTCGGCTCCGGAGGGCCTATCCGCAGCGATTCGATCAAGTCGGTCCTTCAAGGCGTGCGTCATTTCTTCGCTGCATCTGGTTTCGAGTTTCCTCTGGCACACCCACACATTCGCATGCTGCTCAAATGAATCAGCCGCCTCGATACCCCGCGGCGCCGCAAAGCGCCTGTCTCGCTGGATAAGCTGGAAGCCTGCTTCCACAGCATGGCGTTCGCCGACCCCTTCGAGCAAGCCTTATGGGGGGTTCTGTGCTTGGCGTTCTTTTTCCTGTTGAGACGATCGGAGATCGTGGCGATCACCAGCCGCACTTTCAAATGGTTCGCGCTCCGAGCCCAGAACATCGCGGTTGTGGACACAACAGGTAGACCTACATCCTCCCCCACGCTGGCACAGTCCGTGTGCTTGCGGCTGACCGGTTCCAAGACCAATCAAAGCGGTGTCGCGACGTCAAGAGTGCTATCTCGCTCAGGGCATCCCTACCTGTGTCCCGTGTTCGGCGCCCTCATCCTACTTCAAGCCAGGAAGAGCCTACCTCTCGACATTCCAGCTGCAGTATACATGTCCCAGCGTGCATATCGACTGCCGATGTAACGGAGGCGATCAAGCGTGCAGCCATCAAGACCGGCAAGGACCCTCGGCGTTTCAGTTCACACTCTCTTCGCGCCGGCGGCGCAACGCACATGTATCGCTCAGGCGCCGACGCCCTCACGATCCAGTTTCACGGCCGATGGATCTCAGATGCCTTCAAGACCTACACAAGGCTATGCAAGGAGTCAGTCGCCGCGCTATCCGCCGCCATGGTGTCCGGTTCTCTGGGGGACTCAACGCTGCATTAGTGGGGCTGATTGCATGACCATTTGGGGGCACCGCTCTCCTCGTCCCTTATCGGATTGAGCTGATGGTCACTGCATAAGCCCCATTAATGTAACCTGTGTTTGACCCCCGAAGATTGTGGAAAGGTGTATTCCATGGGCAAGGCCAAGGGAATTATGTTTTCCACATGAAATTGCAATACCGGTATACCGATACATACCGGTCCGAGCCCGAGACCGGCCTCTGCAGGCCACGCGTTCGGAGCTCCCTCATTCTCACTTCAGACCGAGAAGACCAAGACCAAGAAAGACCCGCCTCTCCTCGTCCCTTATCGGATTGAGCTGATGGTCACTGCATAAGCCCCATTAATGTAACCTGTGTTTGACCCCCAAAGATTGTGGAAATGACCGTGTATGTCCGGGCTGCAGTGCCGTAATGGGTGTTGAATTCTCCTTCTGCGGAGCGTGCGGACGGATATCTGGTTGGCAACACTGTTGCCGCGTCTGGGTAAGGAAGCAAGGAAGACTGGGGGACTTCAGAAAATAGCACAAATCGCAAACGGTGCGACCGCAAACCCTGTAGCAAAAATGACATAAAGCAACGCAAATTCGCTCGCAATTGGCGGAGACGATTTTGCGGTCTCTGCAAAATGTGACCGGATCACCGCAATTCGTGCCATTTGACTGGCCCGCGTGAAATGCGTACAGAGCTGCATGCTAGCTCAGCTAGCCAGGCTAGTCTAGCCTAGCTTAAACTCACGGTGGATTCGACGCGAAAGAGGTTGGCTTGCTCCTTAGACCCTGTATCATACTTCGGCTTAAGGAGCAGGTGCTACCCTTCGGCACAAACCACAACACTGGGCATTCGAGTGAGTTTGCGCGACGCGGCCTCAATGAAGTTCCATACGATTGATTTCTTGATGTCGCTGTTAGTAGGGACAGCAACAAAACATACTTGAACGATGTCACAGCGCCGTCTTGCTAGAGCATAGACCTTGGCGTCCATCCGTGCAACCACGTTAGCCCTAGCTCTCACACACAAACCGGTTTGTACCGATATATTTGTGCGAATTTTGCGGCGCGATCGCAGTCCCACTACTCGCAAAATGCGGCGCAGCAAGGCCTCGCATTTCTGCTCTCAAATTGCTACATCTCCACTTGATACCGCCTCGCGAGTTGGGGCCAATTAACCGTGTTACAGTTAGGATATGTTGCTTCCGCGCTACAGGACGGCCGGAGGCTGGGCTGCGCCTAAAGGGAGATGGAGGGCGGGTTGAGTTTCTGCTTGCTCGGGCGTAGAACGGAGAGTGAGCGCTTGTTGGAGGCCCTGCTGCGCGGGGGTTTCGTACTCCTCCGTCGGTGACTTATGGGCGCGGCTTCCAAACGTGGAAAGCTCCGTTTCACCTGAAACACCGATCTTCACTTGACACCGCCTCGCGAGTTGGGGCCAATTAACCATGTTACAGTTAGGATATGTTGCTACCGCGCTACAGGACGGCCGGAGGCCGGCTGCGCCTAAAGGGAGATGGAGGGCGGGTTGAGTTTCTGCTTGCTCGGGCGTAGAACGGAGAGTGAGCGCTTGTTGGAGGCCCTGCTGCGCGGGGGTTTCGTACTCCTCCGTCGGTGACTTATGGGCGCGGCTTCCAAACGTGGAAAGCTCCGTTTCACCTGAAACACCGATCTTCACTTGACACCGCCTCGCGAGTTGGGGCCAATTAACCATGTTACAGTTAGGATATGTTGCTACCGCGCTACAGGACGGCCGGAGGCCGGCTGCGCCTAAAGGGAGATGGAGGGCGGGTTGAGTTTCTGCTTGCTCGGGCGTAGAACGGAGAGTGAGCGCTTGTTGGAGGCCCTGCTGCGCGGGGGTTTCGTACTCCTCCGTCGGTGACTTATGGGCGCGGCTTCCAAACGTGGAAAGCTCCGTTTCACCTGAAACACCGATCTTCACTTGACACCGCCTCGCGAGTTGGGGCCAATTAACCATGTTACAGTTAGGATATGTTGCTACCGCGCTACAGGACGGCCGGAGGCCGGGCTGCGCCTAACGGGAGATGGAGGGCGGGTTGAGTTTCTGCTTGCTCGGGCGTAGAACGGAGAGTGAGCGCTTGTTGGAGGCCCTGCTGCGCGGGGGTTCGTACTCCTCCGTCGGTGACTTATGGGCGCGGCTTCCAAACGTGGAAAGCTCCGTTTCACCTGAAACACCGATCTTCACTTGACACCGCCTCGCGAGTTGGGGCCAATTAACCATGTTACAGTTAGGATATGTTGCTACCGCGCTACAGGACGGCCGGAGGCCGGGCTGCGCCTAACGGGAGATGGAGGGCGGGTTGAGTTTCTGCTTGCTCGGGCGTAGAACGGAGAGTGAGCGCTTGTTGGAGGCCCTGCTGCGCGGGGGTTCGTACTCCTCCGTCGGTGACTTATGGGCGCGGCTTCCAAACGTGGAAAGCTCCGTTTCACCTGAAACACCGATCTTCACTTGACACCGCCTCGCGAGTTGGGGCCAATTAACCATGTTACAGTTAGGATATGTTGCTACCGCGCTACAGGACGGCCGGAGGCCGGGCTGCGCCTAACGGGAGATGGAGGGCGGGTTGAGTTTCTGCTTGCTCGGGCGTAGAACGGAGAGTGAGCGCTTGTTGGAGGCCCTGCTGCGCGGGGGTTCGTACTCCTCCGTCGGTGACTTATGGGCGCGGCTTCCAAACGTGGAAAGCTCCGTTTCACCTGAAACACCGATCTTCACTTGACACCGCCTCGCGAGTTGGGGCCAATTAACCATGTTACAGTTAGGATATGTTGCTACCGCGCTACAGGACGGCCGGAGGCCGGGCTGCGCCTAACGGGAGATGGAGGGCGGGTTGAGTTTCTGCTTGCTCGGGCGTAGAACGGAGAGTGAGCGCTTGTTGGAGGCCCTGCTGCGCGGGGGGTTCGTACTCCTCCGTCGGTGACTTATGGGCGCGGCTTCCAAACGTGGAAAGCTCCGTTTCACCTGAAACACCGATCTTCACTTGACACCGCCTCGCGAGTTGGGGCCAATTAACCATGTTACAGTTAGGATATGTTGCTACCGCGCTACAGGACGGCCGGAGGCCGGGCTGCGCCTAACGGGAGATGGAGGGCGGGTTGAGTTTCTGCTTGCTCGGGCGTAGAACGGAGAGTGAGCGCTTGTTGGAGGCCCTGCTGCGCGGGGGGTTCGTACTCCTCCGTCGGTGACTTATGGGCGCGGCTTCCAAACGTGGAAAGCTCCGTTTCACCTGAAACACCGATCTTCAATTGACACCGCCTCGCGAGTTGGGGCCAATTAACCATGTTACAGTTAGGATATGTTGCTACTGCGCTACAGGACGGCCGGAGGCCGGCTGCGCCTAAAGGGAGATGGAGGGCGGGTTGAGTTTTTGCTTGCTCGGGCGTTGAACGGAGAGTGAGCGCTTGTTGGAGGCCCTGCTGCGCGGGGGTTTCGTACTCCTCCGTCGGTGACTTATGGGCGCGGCTTCCAAACGTGGAAAGCTCCGTTTCACCTGAAACACCGATCTTCACTTGACACCGCCTCGCGAGTTGGGGCCAATTAACCATGTTACAGTTAGGATATGTTGCTACCGCGCTACAGGACGGCCGGAGGCCGGGCTGCGCCTAACGGGAGATGGAGGGCGGGTTGAGTTTCTGCTTGCTCGGGCGTAGAACGGAGAGTGAGCGCTTGTTGGAGGCCCTGCTGCGCGGGGGGTTCGTACTCCTCCGTCGGTGACTTATGGGCGCGGCTTCCAAACGTGGAAAGCTCCGTTTCACCTGAAACACCGATCTTCACTTGACACCGCCTCGCGAGTTGGGGCCAATTAACCATGTTACAGTTAGGATATGTTGCTACCGCGCTACAGGACGGCCGGAGGCCGGGCTGCGCCTAACGGGAGATGGAGGGCGGGTTGAGTTTCTGCTTGCTCGGGCGTAGAACGGAGAGTGAGCGCTTGTTGGAGGCCCTGCTGCGCGGGGGTTTCGTACTCCTCCGTCGGTGACTTATGGGCGCGGCTTCCAAACGTGGAAAGCTCCGTTTCACCTGAAACACCGATCTTCACTTGACACCGCCTCGCGAGTTGGGGCCAATTAACCATGTTACAGTTAGGATATGTTGCTACCGCGCTACAGGACGGCCGGAGGCCGGCTGCGCCTAAAGGGAGATGGAGGGCGGGTTGAGTTTCTGCTTGCTCGGGCGTAGAACGGAGAGTGAGCGCTTGTTGGAGGCCCTGCTGCGCGGGGGTTCGTACTCCTCCGTCGGTGACTTATGGGCGCGGCTTCCAAACGTGGAAAGCTCCGTTTCACCTGAAACACCGATCTTCACTTGACACCGCCTCGCGAGTTGGGGCCAATTAACCATGTTACAGTTAGGATATGTTGCTACCGCGCTACAGGACGGCCGGAGGCCAAGCTGCGCCTAACGGGAGATGGAGGGCGGGTTGAGTTTCTGCTTGCTCGGGCGTAGAACGGAGAGTGAGCGCTTGTTGGAGGCCCTGCTGCGCGGGGGTTTCGTACTCCTCCGTCGGTGACTTATGGGCGCGGCTTCCAAACGTGGAAAGCTCCGTTTCACCTGAAACACCGATCTTCACTTGACACCGCCTCGCGAGTTGGGGCCAATTAACCATGTTACAGTTAGGATATGTTGCTACCGCGCTACAGGACGGCCGGAGGCCGGGCTGCGCCTAACGGGAGATGGAGGGCGGGTTGAGTTTCTGCTTGCTCGGGCGTAGAACGGAGAGTGAGCGCTTGTTGGAGGCCCTGCTGCGCGGGGGTTTCGTACTCCTCCGTCGGTGACTTATGGGCGCGGCTTCCAAACGTGGAAAGCTCCGTTTCACCTGAAACACCGATCTTCACTTGACACCGCCTCGCGAGTTGTGGCCAATTAACCATGTTACAGTTAGGATATGTTGCTACCGCGCTACAGGACGGCCGGAGGCCGGGCTGCGCCCCCCAATAAGGGTGGTAGCTCAATCCTGCTGCAACGTGGTCGATGGCTTGGCCCCGCTCACGATCTTGCTGGCGAGCTCGGCGACCGATTCGCTGCATAGCCTTGTGTAGAGTTTGAATGCGTCGGACGCCTAGAGGCCGTGGAACTGGATCGTGAGCGTGTCGATACCGGCGCGGTACATGTTCGTGGCGCCGCCTGCCCTGAGTGAGTGTGTGCCGAACCGAGACGGATCCTCGCCCACCGCGAGCGCTGCGTCCCGGATCACGCTTGTGACACGGCTCGTGGACACACAGTCTGGGTGCCCGTGTGCATCGATGAAAACCGCTGCAGGGATGTCTGGCGGAAGGTCTTGCCGTGAGCGCTTCAGAAGAAGTGCGCTGAGAACTGGATATAAGTACCTGTTTCCTGATCATGTTAGCATCCGCACGGTCGGGGCTCCGCACTGGTTTGTCTTCGATCCGCTGAGTCGGATGTGTACGGCCGCTGCAGACTCGGGGTCTTCGGTGGGGGCTCCCTCAGCGTCGGTGATGGAGACTTCTCGATCCTTGAGTGCGAACCACTGAAAGCTGGAGCCTGTGATGGCGACAATCTCGGAACGGCGTAGCAGGAAGAAAAATGCCAGACACAGAACCCCCCAAAGCGCTTGGTCAGCGGGGTGGAGGAGGTCGAGTGCCGCGAAGCACGTCTCCATGATCTCGATCGAGGCAGGTGCCCTCCGACGGTGCGGGGCGTCGAGCCGTCCGATGCCGCGCATGAGCATGCGGATCTGTGGGTGGTCGCAAGGGAATTCCCGGCCTGCGGCCAACATGAAATGTCTGATACCGTACAGGTACGTCTTGATGGTGGATCCCCGGATGGGTTGTGTGGCGTGGAGATCCGGCCGAAAAGTTACCTCGGCCGGGCCGCGCTGCAGGCGCACTCTGTCGGATTCGCTGACAGAAAGGAAGTTGCCGTTGTGACAAGCTTTCACTCTCATTTACCTCGGTAGAGTGACAGGTAGTGACTTTGGCCTCGGTGGGACCTAATAAATACCCAACCGAGGCTAAATACGTCAGGCTCAGTGATATTTACGACCAAAACCTCGGTCGTACTTAAGTGGAAGCCTCGGTCGGACCTCGAGGTACCTCTGGCGTAATCACCGTCATTATTGATGAGTGTACAGAAGTCGCCACATCGAGATTCGTTTTATACTAGATATTTGTATGTAGGATTAGGATTAGCTATAGGATGATCTGCAGAGGCTCTCAGAGCCTCTGAATATTCAGTAATAAATCAGCAGTCTTCCCCCAAGTCTTCAGAGGTTAAGTCCGACTCCGGTAAGTGTTAGCTAGCTTATTGTAGTGCCTGGATACGCTTGGCTTAGTGGTATGGCTGTTGGCGGACTAGAGATTTATTAATTAATAGTCCACCGAGGCCAAGCCAAGAGTAGGCGTGGCCGAGAGGCTAGAGTGGCACTTAGAGTGTCGTTCTGTGTGTGTGGGGGGGGTTTAAGTTCCCTAGAGTATATTCTACTACCGACCGAGGATTACCTCGGTCCCCTTTGTATTAGGCCTAATCAGCCGGTACCCTTCCATTTGAGGGACTGCAAAAGGGTTGCGCGAAAGCGCTATATTGCATTCTAGCCCTCGTTCGTGGCTAGTTAGTGCAGGTTTTGGGTCGACCGAAGGCAACCTTGGTACACAGAGGCTTATATCCAACCCAGTGTAAGGGATCGTTCCTGGAGCTCAGGTTTAGATCCAACTTTCGTTGACCCTTTCGGGGAGACGTGTGTTGTTGTTGGGACTCGTACCGTACGGTAGCGAGATTTTCATCGTGTTCCTACACGACAGTTGCCCGGTGTTCGTCCTGCCGAAGGCCGCAGCGATGATGAACTCGGATATGTAGCGGAGCTGGTCCAGTAGGGGCAGGTCGGTGGCCCATGTTACGCCTCGGCGTGAGGCCCACTGTGTCCATCGCTTGAAGGCTCTCGAATAGGACTTGTAGGACGAGTCGGCAACGGAGTGCTCGCACAGGTGCTGAGCCAAATGGTCTCGAGGGCCGTGATCCCAGTGGGTTGAACCTGGAATCATCCGTGGGTTAGCTCACTGAATAAGCGGGAGTGGGAATCGCTTTGCCAGCGCCGGGGTCCGGCATCGGCCGCCGTGTTTTCGATACCGGGGATGTGAGAGGCCGATAATCTGAGGTTGAACTGGTGCTCCCAGAGGCAAAGGAGCCGGATCAGTAGCTGCACACGGGGATTCCGTGATGACATCTTTGACTGCCAGGCGACGGCCGACGTGTTGTCGATTCTGAAATGAACATGAATGGGACTTGCCTTGGAGCGGGATTGACGCCACGTCGGCCCCCGTGTTTGGACCGCGAATGCGCATGCTAGCAGCTCGCGATAGTTGATGTCGAAGGCGTTGTTTGTCCCGCCGTTGAATTCTTGAATGAGCGCCAGTTCCTCGGGCGAATACGGGTACGTAAGAGCCAGTTTCGACGATCGGACGAGGGCGCAGACACCCGTGTCTGAGGCGTCTGTGATGTCTGGTTGCGGAAGCGCGTGGAAGTACTCCAGTGGCACTCCATTCAGCGCGGGTGTGTGGAGGATGTGCCACCACCAGGCTAGATCTTCGCGCATTGACTCGGTTACTCGGACCCGCGTGCACCGGTGGAGGTCGCGCTCGCCGCGGCGGAGCCTCTGTATGAACGCCTGAGCGGGACGGATGCACGTGACAACACGGCTCAGGGACCCGAGGAGAGAGCGAAATTCGCTGTGGAGTGCGTTGGCGACGAGGTGTTGAGCCTTGGTGATATTCGAGGCTGGCATGGACACGACGGACGCCTTGGTATCGAAGATGAGGCCGAGGACCTTTTGGCGCGTGCTCCACGCCGTAAACTTCCGATCGTTGACTGCGGCGGGACCCATGACCGTTGTCATCGCGAAGCGGAGGGACCGCTCGACGTCCGCGCAACGCGTTCCAACGTCGGTGGCAGCGTTGATGTGGTCGTCAACCCAGTGGTAATTGTAAAAGCCGGTGGGTTGGTCTCTGGTACCCGTGGCGCCGCGGATGAAGGCAACGCCCCCCCCCCCAGGACGCTGTGCGTTCCGGCGGATCCGGTCCAACTAAAAGCGGCGGACATGTCGATGACGATCGCGTTGTCTTCTGGGAGGTAACCCCCGAACAGGTGGACACACTCGCTGTGAATGCACGCGTTGCGGTAGGCGGAGGCAACATCTCCGGTCATAACGACGACGTCGTTCCTGGGGTCATCGCGGTGGCACCGCAGTATCTCACGGGCCACGCTAGAACAGTGTTCGAATGTCACCGGCGGGACGACTGTCGTGTCTGTGTGGGAGTTGACGGAGGCGTCTTCGGGGTGTGACAGATCGTGTATGACTCGCCCAGACGTACATGGGTCGCCGTCTCCTTTGTCGACGACCCCGAATGGACTTGTGAAGATTTCCGGCCAAATTGCGATGATGTCGGCATCCACGACGAGGCACCGAAACAGGTCTTGTTCCTTGCGTATGTTCGCGCGTAGTACGTTGAGTCGCGTCGAGGCTGAGGGGTGGTTGCGCGGAAACATCGCTTGGCGGGGCAGTGGCCGGATAAGGCGGACACGTACTCCTTCGGCGGCGATCTGCAGCAAACTGTCCAGGTGTTTGTATCCGCGACACTGCTGCTCCAGCACGGATGGGATTAGCGCCTTGTTGGGGCGGTAGTCTGACACTGATTGGCTGCGCACAAGTTCGACAAAGGAGGCTAGGGATGGCCTCACACGGCGAATGTACTCGGACATTGCCGCTTGCATGGCTTTGTTAAGCCCGAGATTTGCGGCCGTGGACGCTGGAGCGGACGGGAAGGCTACGCCGGCCGTGTGGAAAGCGGACGCGAGGGATGCCTGGCGGATGGACTCCCACAGGTTGGCGCGCATGATGCCGCCCGTGTGCGCCGCGCGCATGAAGGACGCTGTTGGGGCTTGGCGTATATATCGCGCGGGGGCCCGAGACATGGGTGTTGGTGTACCCAGCGGCGGCGCGTTGTCGATAGGATCAATTCGCTGGATGTGGCCTCCTGCACCGCGCGCGCATGTGGGCTTACCTGCATGAACGCATAACCGTTGATTATCTGACGCGCAGCCCTCGGCGGCATGCCGCGGGTTCCTAGCCCCGCAGTTCTCGTCGGGAAGTGCTGATTGCTGACGCGCGCACCCCTCGATGGCATACTGTGCTGTGATGTCGGGTTTTGAACTTGATTGACAGCCTCGCACCGAGGTCTAACGACCTTGAGCCTCGCTGAGAAAGGTGACCGAGGCCTCTGATTGGCTACACACATTTCCCGCAGTTTAGTGCCAACAGATTAGTTAGTGACTGGGAGTCACGACGGGTTCTAATACAAACCCCGTCGTGACCTCCGGTCAGTCATATTTGTACCCACTCTTTACCTTTTAGTAGGAATCCGGAATTAGGACGAAGCCTCGTCCGGTTGTAGGATTAGACCGAAGACTCGGTTTAGACTTGGTCTTTGTATAGACATTAGGGATTAGTTATAGTCGGGGCCTCACAGCCTCTAATCACTAAATCAGAGTAGAATTTCCCCCTCAAGCCACAAGAGTCAAGTCCGTCTCCGGTAAGTCTAGCTAGCTTAGCCGTAGCCTCAGGATCCACTCGGCCGTTGTGGGTTATGTCTACCGGTGAACTTAAGGTACATTGACTGAGAGTTCATCCTGGTAAGGCCAAGAGTAGAGAAGAGGTCGAATGTTGAGAGGTATTAGAGACCTCACTGTGTATTTCTGAGAGAGTGGCACAGCCCCCCAGTATATTTGACCCCCGACTGAGGTTTTACTTCGGTCCCCCCTGTAAAAGGCCTTGACTGGCCCGGTACCCTTCCTTTCTGAGGGACTATTGGGGGTAAGCGCTAAGCGCAAACAGTGTACGCACCCTAGCCTTGCTCGTGGCTAAGGGTGCATTTATATCTGTGAGAATACCTGCCTGACCCAACGACACGCTCAGGCACATTCCAGCCCGGTGTACAGGGATCGGATCTGGTCTTCAGATTTTATCCCAACGATATTCGCCGTCCTTAACGGGAAAGCATGTGTTGTTGGTAGGGCTCGTTCCCCTGACTTAGTAGGAGGGACGAGGACTCGTAAAATCGTGTTTCCCTACACGACAACTGGTGCCGCGACCCGGGACTGGTGTGACTTTAGTGTGTTGTGTGGTATGTGTAGGTATTGCCCCTAACGAGCTTTGAGAAGAGAAGAAAAGAGAAGAAAAACAAGAACAAGAAATAGATGGCGAAAGGATCCAAGTCAGCGGTACCATCCACGCCAGGCAGGTCGACGCGTGGATCGACCGGAGCCCCGTCAACCCTCGCCAGCGATCGGACGTGCCGGTTGTCAACGATCTCCGAGAGGTCGGTCAGCTTCAACGACTCGGCGGACGAAGGTCCCGACGCCAAGGATACGATGGTGGATTATGAAGACCTGGAGGAGAAGACTCCAGCAGCGATGCAGGAGCTGGACGACCAGGAAGGCGCGACGTTGTCGGCGGGACGTAGCGGGGGCTCACGCGCCCTGTCCCGAAGTCTTGCGTCCGAATTTGATGAAGTTGCGAAGCCGGATCATGCCCAAGATGATTACGAGGACAGCACCGAGGAGTCGAAAGCTCTGGTGCAGGTTACTAAGGGTCCTCAAGAATCCCGTGGGTACCGGCCTCCGCTGAACAGCAGCACTCCAGCTGCCGACAAGGTGCTCGGGCGGATGCTCGAGCAAATGATCGAATCCATCGAGTGGATCCAACAAATCACCCCGCAGATGGTTCGCCAGTCCGTCTGGGCTGAGCTGAGTGGCGAGTTAGCGTGGCCCGTGAACACGATCACCACCGCTCAAGTGGTCGAGGACACGGTGTCGCTCCTCCGAGCTATGAGATGCGAACCCCAGACGCACCCGTCTGAGGCAGCCCTCGAAGGATGGACGCCAACAATCGCCGGTCGCGACCTGCACAAGTGGAAGAGGAAACTCTGGTTGAGCTTCGGAGCGTCCGACATCAGTCTAGGACGACCCCCCAAGACACCCGGGCACCAGGAGGAGGAAGACCCGTCGAGGGTTCCACTTCCACAGACACCCAAGACGTCGCCCGAGGGCTCGAGTGATCGAACCACAACCGAAGGAGTGTTCTCCGCAAAGACGGTAGGCTCACCGTATTTCCAAGACTCCCACATGGTGACTCCTCGGTCGACGACCGTACCGACCGCTTGTCGCGTGAGTCTGAGGCTTATCGAGGTGCTCGTGGTGCTCGACCGAGCACTTCCACTCGTCGAACGACTCGCCGATTTGTTCCACGAGAAGAGTCGTCCGACGATGAGAGCGGCGAGGACTACACCGATCGGGGCGATGACCCCGACAGTCCTATCGATGAGCTGGCCCGTCAGGTACTTGAGGTGAGCGAGACGGAACTCCTGAACTCGACGCCAAGACTGGAGCTTGCCACTCACCGACCTCTCGTCCGGATCAAACACTTCACGGGAGCCCGCAACAAGAGTGAGAACTCTATGCAGTGGCTCCGAGCCTTTGTCTATGAGATGAAGGGTACGCACACTCCCCCGAACGAGTGGTGCATGGCGTTCGAGTTGAGCCTTCGTGACGGAGACCTGCACTGGTACCGTCAGTTGCCGAAGAAGACCAAACGCCAATGGAAGCTGCTCAGTGATGCTTTTATCAAGTATTACTGCTCGCAGTTCCGCCAGTCCGCGAAAGCTCGCTACTACTCTGCCAAGAGCGAAGGAGTCGAACACGTCTGTGACTACCTCAACCGGCTGAACGGCTACGCTCGCAATGCGGGTTTGCAGTTCGAGAGGGGTGGTCGCGATGCGAAGGACCATGTGCAACGTTTCCTCGAAACGTGCGGAGATCGTGGCCTCGAACACCGTCTATGTCACGTGCGGGTGAAGGATATTCACGAACTTGAAGATATGATCAACGATATCCTCAAGTCGGTAGAACGCAGGACACCCCGCGAGGGATCAGCGTATCCGACAAAGAGCCGTGATAGTTACCCACCGAGGAGTCGAGACAGCTCACGTCGGCGCGATGATAGACGCCCCGAAGTGACTCGGGATCCTTACCGCCGGGACAGGTCCGACCGACCCGACCGACGTGAAAGAGAATTCGACCGCCGTCGTGATGACTCACGCAATGTCCCACGGATCTCATTAGCTGAGGTGACTTAGTCCGACCTGATGACTGAACTTCAAGTGCGTACACCGGCACGTGGACAGGCCGGGCGTCCGACTCAACCGCGGTATACGTATAGCGATGAGGAAGATGACCCTAGCGACCACGGCTACTCGGATGAGGACCGCAGCCTTAGAGACGACGACGAGTTCTATGACTCTGAAGAAGAAAGAGACCATGTAGCAGCAGCAAGCGAGCAAGAGCGTCGCGCCGCAGCCGACGGGACATTCGCCCGGTCAGACAACCGGCCCCGCTGCGGGGGTGACTCTGGGCGAGGGTTCGACCGTGGTAACCGGCCCTTCAACCGAGACAACCGTGACAGCCGACCCCGTCAGTACGGACCATGTGCGGCATGCGGAGGAGCTGGATATTCGGCTCACTACTGTTACCGTCGCTGCAAACTGTGCCAACAGGTGCATGGCGTTGGCAAGTGCGAGGCCCTTCAAGCCCTCACCTCCTTGGTTCGAACGGAGGTCGAGAAGAAATATCTCACACCCGAACTCCAAACCCTGATCTTCGGCAGCCATTTAAACTAGACAGCCCGCCAACTGAAACTGGGTTGGTTCCAATCGGGCTGCCACAGTTAGCCGCCCCACCGATCGACGCGGACTGTGTCTACGCGTTCGTGGGAGCGAGCAAACGGCCGAAGAATGATGAAAACGACGAAGTGACAATGATGGGTAATGGAAAAGAGAGAGGCGCAAGCCTCAGGAGAGGTGAGATGAAGCGAGGGATGAATGAAGAGGACGATGGGAGCTGCACCGAGGCTTGGATATCGAGTGCAGTGCAACGAGGAGCCTATTCCGGCCAAGCCCCCCGGGGGCAACGAAACTGCAACCTGGGGAACGGCTCGGATGGTGGTCCGCGCAGAGGTTTGACCGGAGAGCTCGGATGAGAGCTTTGGTCAAAGGCGCGGTGAATGATGCGCGCACGCGGATCCTCCTGGATACCGGTGCGAACGTCAGTGTGATATCGGAGAGATTTGCTAAACAATTGCGGCTGCGTGAAGTACAAGGGCACGGTCGCTGTATGGAGATCCAGGAATTCACCAAGGGAACCATGGCTACCGAGCGCCGACCCTTGGTCAAGGTGACGCTGGGATGGCAGCATGTGTATGAGTTCGAGCTGTGGATTATGGACCACGGTGCAGGAGTTGATGTGGTGTTGGGGACAGACTTCATGATCCCGGCGGGAGTGCGGTTGGACATGCTCCACGCAACGGCTCGCCTACCTGATGAGGTGAGTATCCCACCCATCAAGACGCTGAACAGGCAGGACGACCGGGGAGAAGGACACCACGTGACAGGGGGTCCCACCGAAGACTTGCTGGTGCCAGCCGAGAGTTCGCAGAATACCGCCTGCCGAGAGTTCGACCGCCGGCCGACACCCACGAGGTGTGGGTTCGACGTACGAAGGCCCTGGTACCTACGGTGGTGACGTCACAGCGAGGGAAGCTCGTCAAGATGAGACTGACCAACGTCTCTAACCGGCTTTCTTCCTGCTCAGCTCATTCTCCAGTACTAATATGGGTACCCATCGGAGACCTTCCAAGGTCTGACGGGTATGTCCGACTGAGTTCCAGCCGCTACAATGATTGGCAGTTGCTGGCCTACGAGGGGAGTCGTGACAAGGAGGTCTTCAGGCGAGAAGGAGAGTTGTATGCGCAGTGGTTAGCTTCACAGCCTTCGGCCGTGGATATACTACCCCGACTCGCATCCAGCGGCGACCGGACGACGATGCACCGACTCGGTGAGAGTATGCGAACAGCACAGTACACCTTGAACGTGGAGGAGACGAACGGAACGGACAAGCTCCGCCCGCTGACGAAGCCTTCGCCTCAAGTGACGGGTCGGAGCCGGAATCAGGGTCAGCGACTATGGATCCCCTAATTCGGGATGATGTCGAGCCTGGGGTGAGCGGAGAACCAGGTCTGACCGCGAGCAGCGCGTGTCTATCTGAGGGACGCTCAGGACCTTCGGTCAACCCCAACGACCCCTCGGAGGACGATCCTGGACCAGACGAAGAGAACCCGGTGGGTCCGGTTTTCATGTGTACTCCTAACGAGAGCTCGGTCAAGACCTTGGAGCGATTGTACGTGTCTGTAGCGACGGTGCTCTCTGCTGAAGCGGCCAACGAACAGACAGCGGAGTACTCGACCGCAGAGCATACCGCGAACACGATCAACTTGGAAGACTAAGCTCATGAACTAGCCTTCTTACCGGATCTGACCGAGGCCTTGGCTACGGAGCTCGATTACTCGGCGTCAAATGTTTTTATCCTGAGCTCAGCCTTGACCGCCAGGAGAAGGTGGTACGCGTGCTCAAACAGCATCAGAAGATTATGATCTCGAGTGGTAACGCGTTGCCACCACCTGCTTACGGGGTGGTGTGCGACATAGATGTACAGGGACACCCACAAATCAAGCAGAAAGCTCGGCGGGTGCCTCTTCGTCACCTCAAGAAGCTCTACGAGTTGCTGAAGGGCCTGCTTAAGGCAGGCTTGGTCTCTTTTTCCACGAGTCCGTGGACGTCGCCCATCGTGATCGTGTTGAAGAAGAACGGCGTGGATATCAGACTGTGCATTGATTACAAGATGGTGAATGCGGTGACCGCAATCATGGAGTATGCGATGCCATTAGTCGATGATCTCCTCACGGACCTCGAGAAGTACCTCTGGTACTGCTCGCTCGACGCTGCGAGTGGGTTTTGGGCAATCATGATGGCTCAGAGGGCGCGACAGATCTCCGCGTTTGTCTGTGCGCTGGGTCATTTTGAGTGGCTCCGAATGCCATTTGGGCTAAAAATGCACCCATGATATACCAACGTATGATTGACAACGCCCTGTGGGAGTTCGTACAACCCAAGGGAGGATGGAAGCATTACGCCGCACTGATGCGGTCCGCCGAAGAGCAGGACCGAGTACTGCGTGAGGAGTCAGGCACAAAAGCCAACACCTCCACTGGGGTGACCAAGTTCGACGCGGACCTCAGAGCCAGCCAAACTGAGGGCTCGGTGGCGGAATTAGTCAACAGCCCTTTGGCAGACATGTTTACGAATGGTGAGGCCGACGCTTCCAAGCCGACTCCGGTGTTCGAACGGCGTTCTTTCGTGGACGACATCTGTTTGGGCGGTGAGTCCTTCGAAGACTGTTTGGGAACGCTGGACCGACTCCTCGCTCGGTTCGAAGAGTGTCCCATCAGTATCAGCTTCACGAAGAGCATCTTTGTCCAATCGAAGGTGGACTTCCTGTCTCACGAGGTCACGCGAGCAGGAATTCGCGCGGACCCAAAGAAGCTCAAGGCCATCACCGAGCTTTCGTTTCCGCGATCCAAGAAGGGAATGCAATCATTTCTCGGAGTGTTCAATTACTACAGCCGTTTCATCCAAGACTTTGCAGTCTACGGCGCCGCGCTCTACCAGGTCAAGGACGAGGACCACGCTGCGGAAGGGGCCCTCTCGGCAGCTAGACGCGGCTTTGCTACGTTGCAACAGAAGGTCGCTGACGCTCCTATCCTCCGACACTTTAGCCGAGACCTGCCGGTACACGTGACACTCTTCGCCAACGAATGGGCAGTGAGTACGACCCTCATGCAGGAGCACGACGGCTTGATGCACCCTGTACGGTTCTGTGGGAGAGTTCTCAAAGATGCCGAGATGAATTATCACCCGGCAGAGAAAGAAGTGCTAGCTCTACTCCAATTGTTGAAGGTGTGCTACACCCAGCTGGCTGGACGCACCATCCACGTCTACACGCGTTTCTCGACGCTTGAATGGGTCCACAAGTCCAAGTCATTGTTTGGGCGTGCCACTCAGTTCGCCGTCTTATTGTCGCCCTGGCACTTAGTCGTGCAGCGTGTCAAAGAGAAGGATTGCGCTTTTGCTCAACTCCTTCAGTCAACCATCACCAGTTTTGTTGACCTCGATGACTCGCTCGGTCCAGTGACCCAACCAACACGGGGCTCGCCGGGTGTTCGGATGGATCCTCAATTGTTGTATGCTCGGTTACCACGAGATTACTTTTGACGAATCGGCCAAAACGGAGAAACACGGTGGATACGGTAGTTGTGCTTGGATTCTGTGGCGACTTCCCGAATGGACAGTAGTGATCGCTGCGAGTGCTTACCTCGAGACCACGACGGTCAATATGGCCGAGTACGCGGGCATGAACAACGGTGTCGCAGCCGCCTTAGCTCATGGGGCTGAGGATCTAGTTATCGTTGGAGACTCGAGACTCGCAATCCAGCAATCCCTAGCGGTGATCGCCTGTCGCAAGAAGTCGCTAATGGCACAACTCAACAGACGCAAAGAGCTCACGGCGAAACTTTGGTCGGTGAAATACCTTTATGCGATCCGAGAATTCAACGCTGCAGCGGATTCATTAGCCGGTGAAACTCTCGAGAGTAAAGTGTCTGCGGTGGTTGAAAGTGAAGAGAGGAAGCACGAATTGGGAGTGTTGAACCGCATCCACGAAGTTATTTATGAACCTTCGGCCGAAACCTCGGAAGAGGTAGTGACGCGGTCCACCAACTCGATACGCATACTAGAAACCCGAAACAAGAACCGTAGGAAGAATTTTTTCGATTTTGCACGGGAAACTGGACAAGTAGCCGTGGTGACGAGACATCAAGCAAGGGCTCGTCAGAAGCATGTCCGCTTCGCAACCGAACCAGTGATCATCAACCAGGACACAGAGGTGCAGGACCGAACCGACAACCAAGTTGAAGAAACTCCAGATCCACAGGATCCACCACGACCGGGCGCAACGAGCACTCACGAACCATCGGCGGACGACATTGACCCCCCTGGCCGTACAAAGAGAACGACGCGGGCGCATCAGCAGAGCTCAAGACGAGGAACTCCGTTGGTTTAACCTCAAGACGGTGCTGAAGGGCGAAGAAGCACAACTTGGTTACAGAGCAGCCCGCGAAGCCTGGAAAATGGCTCACAAATTTGTACCGAGTGAAGATGGATTACTGTACTTCCTCGGAGCAAACCGTCGGTGGGGGAGAGAACGAACCGAGGAGACGACTTTGCGCCTAGTATTACCCACGACAATGGTCCAGGAGATACTGCAGAACTGCCATGACTCGCTAGAGGGAGGCCACCAAGGAATCGTTCGAACCTACCACCGTGTCAAGGCTGACTACTACTGGATAGGCCTATTCGCCGATGTGGAGAAACATGTCCGCTCATGTCCTGACTGCAGCTCCAACAAGAGCCGTCCACACCTCCGCAGAAACCCGCCTGGCAACCGTTCCAGATAGTGTCTATGGATTTCGCAATACCCCTGCCGAAGACTCGGCGAGGGAACACCGCACTCCTACTGTTCCAATGCGCGTTTACGGGCTTCGTTATGGGAAAGGCGATGGCGGACACGACCGCACTCCGTGTAGCCCAAGCATTCGAAGAGTGTGTGTACCGCAGGTTTGGAGCACCGTCGTTGATCAGACACGACCGAGACCCACGCTTCATGAGCGAGGTTTTCCAGGCATTTGCAGAAATGATGCAGTCTAGGTCAAGAGCGACTCTGAGTTACCGGCCACAAGCCAACGGACAACAGGAACGCTCGGTGAAAACTGTGATACAATCAGTGAGAGTGTACGCCGAGGATCCGCTACAGCAGGATTGGGACGAGATTGTGGAGAAACTGATCTTCGCGATTAACAACTCGCACGATTCGACGAGGAAGGACACCCCGTTCTACTTAGTACACGGGTGGGATGCACGGTCAACATTACGAGCGATGTCGTCTTCGCTCAAACGAGGAGTCGGCCGACAGTCTGACGCACTAGGATGGAGACGAGAGGCCAACAGACAGCAAGAGATCGCTCAAGGAATGGCCAAAGAATACCAGGCCACGGAGAAAGCTCGCAGGGCTCAGAAACATAACGAGTCTTTCAGTCGAGCCGAGCAAGCTACTGTACCCGAGTCCACGGGGACAACGAGCCCAGCCACGGTCGACAAGCCTGAAGAACCCGATAACACCGACGAGGGCTCGCCAGACGAGAACACGCAGTCGCTATTCCGGCCGGGAGACCGAGCATGGTTGTACATGGAACGAGTGAAACCAGGACTGACTAAGAAGCTCGCCCACCGATGGCACGGCCCGTTCCGAATTAAGAAGAAGGTGGACGAATATGCGTTTGAACTGGACTTGCCCGATCGAAGTGGGTACAGGTTCTACCCGGTGGTGCATGTATCCCGCTTGAAAGCGGTGAGCGAATTCGGAGGACGACCGAGGACTCGCCTAGCTCCCGACGTGACAGAAGAAACGAGACTCGACTTTGATGAGGAGCTACTGCCCGAGGACAGCTGGGAGCCAGACCGCCTCGCAGGTGAATATGAGGGTGAAGCGATCCTTGACGACCGCGTCCCTCTTGTCAACAGCACTGAGCGAGCAGTCAGGGAGTTCCTGGTGAAGTGGGTCGGCTATGAGGACCCCACGTGGGAGCCCGCAGCCAATCTCTCATGTGAGGGGCTGCTGTACGACTACCTGCGTGAGAAGCGCAGCGCACAGAGGTTGCAGATGGCCCAGGTGGCGGACGAGGATTAATCCGATCGCCGAAATGATGACGAACTGCCGGTGGGGCGGTGCAGCCCACCCAAGCAGATGAAAAGTATTACTGCACCAAATGATGAACTGCCGGTAGGGCGATGCAGCCTACCCCAGCAGACGAAAATGATTACTGCACCAAAATGATTGCATATTGCATGTATTGTGGACATTACCAACACAGTCGCGGCGGAAGATATGATATGGACATAAACATAGAACGCGACTGAGATCAATGATTACGCTACGCTAAGCCGAGTCACAATGTTACGACTAAGCATAAAGGAGATCCGGACCACGCGCGCGCGAAAAAGAAGCAGGAGCTCAGCTCCAGCACTACTTGGACGACGTGGCCACCTTGGCCAAGACGTCGAGGCGAGTTGAAGCTCGCGGGGGCTTCCTCGACGACTCGTCAGGAGACTCCTCGTCCTCGGCAGCCGAGTCGGCGGAGTCATCCGCTTCCTCAGCTCCAACGCCGCCGTCGTCAGACTGGACAGGTGGTGCGCGAGACAGCGACGAGTGCTTCGGACTGGCCGCCTTGGACGACCCACTAGCGGCGGAGACATCGCCCAACTCGCCCTCGGACAGAGCTTCGTCGTCTTCTTCTTCCTCGACAACAGGACGAGGACCGTGATACTCCGTGTAGTCTTGGACCCACTGGGCCGTGACGTCGAAAGGATCCAGCGAAGATTCGACCTGGACAACTGAGGCAACTTGCTGGAAGTTGAACCCCGTCGGGACAAACAACGGGGCCTTGGGGTTGAAGGGGGCGAACGACGTGTGTACGGGTGAGCAGCCGGCACATCCACCCAACAATTGCGCCAGGGCTCGTGGCCATCCACAGCCAGCACCTCCTTGACCCAGTCTGCCGATCCAGGAGCCCACGGCAGAGGCTGCAGCGAGTACAACAGGATCGAAGGCTCGAACAACACTTCGGGTGAACACGAAACCTCGCCGTTAACATCCGGCAGACATCAGGTCCAAAGCCGCTTGGGAATCTGGAGACGCAGACGATCAGCACGAGCGTTCCGGTCACGAGCATACTCAGTCCACGCCGCAAGAATGGCCAGGTACAGCTCCGAAGTCTCGCCCAAGACGGCTGCGAGTTGTTGGAGCCAACGCTCGACAGATGCAGTGGCGACCCAGTGCCCACGCTCGTAGAGTGCGAAACCGAGATCGTCCTTCTCAGTAGGACCGAACGACTTGCCGCGGAACTGCCGCCACAGCTTGACCACGATCGCGACGCCAGCTGCCCGGATGGAGATGGTCTTGTCCGGCATGAATTCCGACGCGTCGAAGAGACACGGTTCGTCGGGCAGGCTGGCGAGGAGACGCTGCTACGGGTGACCTGGGTTAGTCCAATTGACGAAGGCCTTGATCCCGTCGACCGAGCACTGGACCAGAACCGAGACCGGAATTGACGTCGGTACTTGGATCTCCATGATCATGGCCCAGCACTCCTTAGCGCCAGGAGCCGTGAACGGAGGATCCAGCACTTAACTCGCAGAGTCGGAATGTTTCTTGGACGTCTTGGCCGATGAGGTCTTGCCGCGAGAAGGAGGCGAACCCTCAGGACGCAGGGCAGGGGAAGACGGAAACGAGATTGGCTTTCGACTTGAAACCGAGTGCTTGACAACTCGGGGCAGCTTGACTGCCTTCGGAGGCTTGGCGACTTTGGACGGCTGGGCTTTAGCGGGCTTGGGCTTGGTTGCCTTAGTCAGTTTGGCAGCACGAGGTTTCGGTCCAATGACCATCGTCTCGAAAGTCATTGACGGAGAGCCGTACACGAAACCGTCGCCAGCATCTTGGCCAGCCACGGATCGTACTGAAGACGAAGACCCTCTGGGGTTAGATCCGAGCACCATGACGTCAGACGCTTCTCCCGCTCCACAGCCGACTTGGACTGGAGCGAAGCCACGGTTGACGCAGGACGGACAGGTCGACCATCGCGACGCGGTGGGATCACCACAGCCGCTTCGAACGGAGAGTCCCGAGTCGAAGTGGCGACAGGAGTCGCCGGTGGAGGATTAGACAGCGACGACGATGCCACCGAGGCGCCCGAACGACGAGGAGACGAAGGCGAGGTGCGGCCAGCCGTGAACGACGGGCCGCGACTGCTGGCAGAGCACTGGGCGGAGGAGCGACAGGAGCCGGCTGGTCACTAGTTGACCCTTGAGATCCATCGTCACCTCCAAAGAGACCCCAGCATGACGCATGTCGTGTAGGGAAACACGATTTTACGAGTCTTCGTCCCTCCTACTAAGTAAGAGGAACGAGCCCTACCAACAACACACGCTTTCCCGTTAAGGACGGCGAATATCGTTGGGATAAAATCTGAAGACCAGATCCGATCCCTGTACACCGGGCTGGAATGTGCCTGAGTGCGCCGTTGGGTCAGGCAGGTATTCCCACAGATATAAATACACCCTTAGCCACGAGCAAAGGCTAGGGTGCGTACACAGTTTGGGCTTAGCGCTTACCCCCTGTAGTCCCTCAGAAAGGAAGGGTACCGGGCCAGTCAAGGCATTTTACAGGGGGGACCGAAGTAAAACCTCAGTCAGGGGTCAAATATACTTGGGGGTTGTGCCACTCTCTCAGAAATACACAGTGAGGTCTCTAATACCTCTTAACACTCGGCAACTTCTCTATTCTTGGCCTTACCAGGATGAACTCTTAGTCAATGTACCTTAAGTTCACCGGTAGACATAACCCACAACGGCCGAGTGGATCCTGAGGCTACGGCTAAGCTAGCTAGACCTACCGGAGACGGACTTGACTCTTGTGGCTTGAGGGGGAAATTCTACTCTGATTTAGTGATTAGAGGCTGTGAGGCCCCGACTATAACTAATCCCTAATGTCTATACAAAGACCAAGTCTAAACCGAGTCTTCGGTCTAATCCTACAACCGGACGAGGCTTCGTCCTAATTCCGGATTCCTACTAAAAGGTAAAGAGTGGGTACAAATATGACTGACCGGAGGTCACGACGGGGTTTGTATTAGAACCCCCCGTGACTCCCCGTCACTAACTAGTCTGCTGGCACTAAAACGCGGGGAATGTGTGTAGCCAATCAGAGGACTCGGTCGCTTTTCTCAGCGAGGCTTGAGGTCGTTAGACCTCGGGGCGAAGCCGTCAGTCAAGTTCAAAACTCGACATCACAGCAGCCCCCGCCTCGACACGAACCTGCCCGAGCGGTGAGCGTCGTGGTGCACTCCACATTCGCCGCTTGTCATGCCGCACGCCATTGCTCAAGCTCATGGCGCCATCCGCGCAGTTGGCGCCGCCCTCGGGGTGAGTCCTCGCTGCCGCTGCTTATCGCTTGCTGGATCTTATTGTTAACCTTGTCTCCTTATTCCTTGTCCTGCAGTTCGACTCTAGCCGGCCTGGGGAGGCCACCAACGTCGTCGCTCCGCAGGCGCTCGGTGAGCCCTCGTCCGATGCTCCTCCTGCCGACACTGCCCCCACGAGCGTGATGGATGGTGCTCTGTCGTCAGGCAGCGTCTCTTCATCCGAAGATGCGTCTACCGAGGTGCTGTCCTCTCCGATCGTCATTCCGTCGCCAAGCGCCGAAGTTCCATCGTCGCCAACTTCCGTTCCTGCTTCGGCACACGGGGCGTCGGACGAGCACCAGGCTGCTAGTGCTGTTGGAGCCCCTGCGGTACCCGTGCCGGAGATCGTGGTTCCGGAGGTTGCGCCTGGACGCGCTAGTCAAGCGCCGCCAACTCCCGTTCGGCCTTCTGTCGGCGGGGCGGTGCTCGACCTCGCTGCCCCGCTATCTTTGTCGAGTCCTCGCCAGCATTGTCAGTCGCCGGTTTCGCCGCCGAACTCGCCACATGACCCATCTCGCTTCTGCCGGGCGAACTCTCGCTACGCGGCGCCCCCAGTTGTACCGGTACCTTCTGCACGGGAGTCGGCGTCGGCGTACGCTCTGGAAGGGGTCGTTTAAGACGCGTCTGACTCGACCGTGCGCCGACTGGAAGCCTTCAACGAGCGGTACTTCACAAACCTCGCTCACCTCATGGTGGACTTGGTCCGCTGTTCACCGCTCCGGGTCGACCCTGACCTCGATAGAAGGCTCGAGGGCGATCGTGACCTGGACACCATCGTCCACGCCGTAGCCCCTGGCGCGAACACTCCTCCCGCCAACTGGGACACGGAGATGGAGATCCTTCGTGTGGACATCGGGTATCACCGCGACCAGCTCCGTGAGTGCGAGAAGTGGCTTTACAAGGAGACAGACCTCCGTCGCCAGGCTGAGTCGTTGTGCGCAGTGGTTTCCAACGAGCGTAATGAGGCGATTGAGGAGGCTCGCGCGCTTCGTGAAGAACGAGACGAGGTGTCCCGCCAAGCTGCGCTTGCTGCTGTGTCGCTCCAGAAGAGTGCCGACATCATCGACCTCCTGAAGGCTCGGATTGGGGAGTATGACAAGAAGATCTAGGGGGCCTGTACGACCATCCGCAACGACCGCTTGAAGATCAAGAAGGGGTTGGCTGACCTCACGTCGTGTCTCAAGACTTTCCACCAGTACCTCGAGTCTCGGCAGAGAGACCGCGAGAGCGGGTGTCTCGTCGATCATGGGACCGACACCGCGCTTCCGGAAGGATTCCAGGCCCTCTTGGACCAAGTTCGATCGATTCAGCTCCACCCGACTGAGACCTCGGTTGGGTCCAAGCGTCCTGTCAGTTTTTCAGCAGCCGCCGTCCACGCCGGTCACGAGTCGGATTCGTCGCCTGACGAGTCTTCGGAAGACTCTGATGTGGTTTTGATTGAGCCCCCGACCAAGCGACGGAAGAGGTCATCTACTTAGCCGAAATCCAAGAAGAAGCGGTCGTCATCCCACTCTGCTTCGAAGGTTCGATCCCCGTCTCACCGCAAGTCGCGACTTGGCAAGCCGTCGGTGGATCTCCGCTCGAAGTCTGGTTCTTCCACGGCCGAGGGTGTAAACTCTGCTCCTCCTTCAGGTCACGCTGGGGTGTCGTCGGGGGTTGTCGCTGAATGCCAAGGGTCCGCTAGCGGCCAGTCGGCTCCGGTTGCTCCTCCGCCCAGTGCTCTGCCAGCAGTCACCGTTCCGTCGTCCACAGCTGGGTGTACTCCACCTCCTTCTCCACGTCGTCCGGAAGCCTCGGCTGCATCGCCGTCGCTGTCTGGTCCTCCACCCGCGACTCCTGGCGCCGCCACGTCAGCTCGGGGTTCTCCATTTCAAGCGGCTGTAGTGATCCCGCCGCGCCGCGATGGTCGACCTGTCCGTCCTGCGTCAACCGTGGCTTCGCTCCAGTCCAAGTCGGCTGTGGAGCGGGAGAAGCGTCTGACGTCATGGTGCTCGGATCTAACCCCAGAGGGTCTTCGTCTTCAGTACGATCCGTGGCTGGCCAAGATGCTGGCGACGGTTTCGTGTACGGCTCTCCGTCAATGACTTTCGAGACGATGGTCATTGGACCAAAACCTCGTGCTGCCAAACCGACTAAGGCAACCAAGCCCAAGCCCGCTAAAGCCCAGCCGTCCAAAGTCGCCAAGCTCCGAAGGCAGTCAAGCCGCCCCGAGTTGTCAAGCACTCGGTTTCAAGTCGAAAGCCAATCTCGTTTCCGTCTTCCCCTGCCCTGCGTCCTGAGGGTTCGCCTCCTTCTCGCGGCAAGACCTCATCGGCCAAGACGTCCAAGAAACATTCCGACTCTGCGAGTTAAGTGCTGGATCCTCCGTTCACGGCTCCTGGCGCTAAGGAGTGCTGGGCCATGATCATGGAGATCCAAGTACCGACGTCAATTCCGGTCTCGGTTCTGGTCCAGTGCTCGGTCGACGGGATCAAGGCCTTCGTCAATTGGACTAACCCAGGTCACCCGTAGCAGCGTCTCCTCGCCAGCCTGCCCGACGAACCGTGTCTCTTCGACGCGTCGGAATTCATGCCGGACAAGACCATCTCCATCCGGGCAGCTGGCGTCGCGATCGTGGTCAAGCTGTGGCGGCAGTTCCGCGGCAAGTCGTTCGGTCCTACTGAGAAGGACGATCTCGGTTTCGCACTCTACGAGCGTGGGCACTGGGTCGCCACTGCATCTGTCGAGCGTTGGCTCCAACAACTCGCAGCCGTCTTGGGCGAGACTTCGGAGCTGTACCTGGCCATTCTTGCGGCGTGGACTGAGTATGCTCGTGACCGGAACGCTCGTGCTGATCGTCTGCGTCTCCAGATTCCCAAGCGGCTTTGGACCTGATGTCTGCCGGATGTTAACGGCGAGGTTTCGTGTTCACCCGAAGTGTTGTTCGAGCCTTCGATCCTGTTGTACTCGCTGCAGCCTCTGCCGTGGGCTCCTGGATCGGCAGACTGGGTCAAGGAGGTGCTGGCTGTGGATGGCCACGAGCCCTGGCGCAATTGTTGGGTGGATGTGCCGGCTGCTCACCCGTACACACGTCGTTCGCCCCCTTCAACCCCAAGGCCCCGTTGTTTGTCCCGACGGGGTTCAACTTCCAGCAAGTTGCCTCAGTTGTCCAGGTCGAATCTTCGCTGGATCCTTTCGACGTCACGGCCCAGTGGGTCCAAGACTACACGGAGTATCACGGTCCTCGTCCTGTTGTCGAGGAAGAAGAAGACGACGAAGCTCTGTCCGAGGGCGAGTTGGGCGATGTCTCCGCCGCTAGTGGGTCGTCCAAGGCGGCCAGTCCGAAGCACTCGTCGCTGTCTCGCGCACCACCTGTCCAGTCTGACGACGGCGGCGTTGGAGCTGAGGAAGCGGATGACTCCGCCGACTCGGCTGCCGAGGACGAGGAGTCTCCTGACGAGTCGTCGAGGAAGCCCCCGCGAGCTTCAACTCGCCTCGACGTCTTGGCCAAGGTGGCCACGTCGTCCAAGTAGTGCTGGAGCTGAGCTCCTGCTTCTTTTTCGCGCGCGCGTGGTCCGGATCTCCTTTATGCTTAGTCGTAACATTGTGACTCGGCTTAGCGTAGCGTAATCATTGATCTCAGTCGCGTTCTATGTTTATGTCCATATCATATCTTCCGCCGCGACTGTGTTGGTAATGTCCACAATACATGCAATATGCAATCATTTTGGTGCAGTAATCATTTTCGTCTGCTGGGGTAGGCTGCATCGCCCTACCGGCAGTTCATCATTTGGTGCAGTAATACTTTTCATCTGCTTGGGTGGGCTGCACCGCCCCACCGGCAGTTCGTCATCATTTCGGCGATCGGATTAATCCTCGTCCGCCACCTGGGCCATCTGCAACCTCTGTGCGCTGCGCTTCTCACGCAGGTAGTCGTACAGCAGCCCCTCACATGAGAGATTGGCTGCGGGCTCCCACGTGGGGTCCTCATAGCCGACCCACTTCACCAGGAACTCCCTGACTGCTCGCTCAGTGCTGTTGACAAGAGGGACGCGGTCGTCAAGGATCGCTTCACCCTCATATTCACCTGCGAGGCGGTCTGGCTCCCAGCTGTCCTCGGGCAGTAGCTCCTCATCAAAGTCGAGTCTCGTTTCTTCTGTCACGTCGGGAGCTAGGCGAGTCCTCGGTCGTCCTCCGAATTCGCTCACCGCTTTCAAGCGGGATACATGCACCACCGGGTAGAACCTGTACCCACTTCGATCGGGCAAGTCCAGTTCAAACGCATATTCGTCCACCTTCTTCTTAATTCGGAACGGGCCGTGCCATCGGTGGGCGAGCTTCTTAGTCAGTCCTGGTTTCACTCGTTCCATGTACAACCATGCTCGGTCTCCCGGCCGGAATAGCGACTGCGTGTTCTCGTCTGGCGAGCCCTCGTCGGTGTTATCGGGTTCTTCAGGCTTGTCGACCGTGGCTGGGCTCGTTGTCCCCGTGGACTCGGGTACAGTAGCTTGCTCGGCTCGACTGAAAGACTCGTTATGTTTCTGAGCCCTGCGAGCTTTCTCCGTGGCCTGGTATTCTTTGGCCATTCCTTGAGCGATCTCTTGCTGTCTGTTGGCCTCTCGTCTCCATCCTAGTGCGTCAGACTGTCGGCCGACTCCTCGTTTGAGCGAAGACGACATCGCTCGTAATGTTGACCGTGCATCCCACCCGTGTACTAAGTAGAACGGGGTGTCCTTCCTCGTCGAATCGTGCGAGTTGTTAATCGCGAAGATCAGTTTCTCCACAATCTCGTCCCAATCCTGCTGTAGCGGATCCTCGGCGTACACTCTCACTGATTGTATCACAGTTTTCACCGAGCGTTCCTGTTGTCCGTTGGCTTGTGGCCGGTAACTCAGAGTCGCTCTTGACCTAGACTGCATCATTTCTGCAAATGCCTGGAAAACCTCGCTCATGAAGCGTGGGTCTCGGTCGTGTCTGATCAACGACGGTGCTCCAAACCTGCGGTACACACACTCTTCGAATGCTTGGGCTACACGGAGTGCGGTCGTGTCCGCCATCGCCTTTCCCATAACGAAGCCCGTAAACGCGCATTGGAACAGTAGGAGTGCGGTGTTCCCTCGCCGAGTCTTCGGCAGGGGTATTGCGAAATCCATAGACACCATCTGGAACGGTTGCCAGGCGGGTTTCTGCGGAGGTGTGGACGGCTCTTGTTGGAGCTGCAGTCAGGACATGAGCGGACATGTTTCTCCACATCGGCGAATAGGCCTATCCAGTAGTAGTCAGCCTTGACACGGTGGTAGGTTCGAACGATTCCTTGGTGGCCTCCCTCTAGCGAGTCATGGCAGTTCTGCAGTATCTCCTGGACCATTGTCGTGGGTAATACTAGGCGCAAAGTCGTCTCCTCGGTTCGTTCTCTCCCCCACCGACGGTTTGCTCCGAGGAAGTACAGTAATCCATCTTCACTCGGTACAAATTTGTGAGCCATTTTCCAGGCTTCGCGGGCTGCTCTGTAACCAAGTTGTGCTTCTTCGCCCTTCAGCACCGTCTTGAGGTTAAACCAACGGAGTTCCTCGTCTTGAGCTCTGCTGATGCGCCCGCGTCGTTCTCTTTGTACGGCCAGGGGGGTCAATGTCGTCCGCCGATGGTTCGTGAGTGCTCGTTGCGCCCGGTCGTGGTGGATCCTGTGGATCTGGAGTTTCTTCAACTTGGTTGTCGGTTCGGTCCTGCACCTCTGTGTCCTGGTTGATGATCACTGGTTCGGTTGCGAAGCGGACATGCTTCTGACGAGCCCTTGCTTGATGTCTCGTCACCACGGCTACTTGTCCAGTTTCCCGTGCAAAATCGAAAAAATTCTTCCTACGGTTCTTGTTTCGGGTTTCTAGTATGCGTATCGAGTTGGTGGACCGCGTCACTACCTCTTCCGAGGTTTCGGCCGAAGGTTCATAAATAACTTCGTGGATGCGGTTCAACACTCCCAATTCGTGCTTCCTCTCTTCACTTTCAACCACCGCAGACACTTTACTCTCGAGAGTTTCACCGGCTAATGAATCCGCTGCAGCGTTGAATTCTCGGATCGCATAAAGGTATTTCACCGACCAAAGTTTCGCCGTGAGCTCTTTGCGTCTGTTGAGTTGTGCCATTAGCGACTTCTTGCGACAGGCGATCACCGCTAGGGATTGCTGGATTGCGAGTCTCGAGTCTCCAACGATAACTAGATCCTCAGCCCCATGAGCTAAGGCGGCTGCGACACCGTTGTTCATGCCCGCGTACTCGGCCATATTGACCGTCGTGGTCTCGAGGTAAGCACTCGCAGCGATCACTACTGTCCATTCGGGAAGTCGCCACAGAATCCAAGCACAACTACCGTATCCACCGTGTTTCTCCGTTTTGGCCGATTCGTCAAAAGTAATCTCGTGGTAACCGAGCATACAACAATTGAGGATCCATCCGAACACCCGGCGAGCCCCGTGTTGGTTGGGTCACTGGACCGAGCGAGTCATCGAGGTCAACAAAACTGGTGATGGTTGACTGAAGGAGTTGAGCAAAAGCGCAATCCTTCTCTTTGACACGCTGCACGACTAAGTGCCAGGGCGACAATAAGACGGCGAACTGAGTGGCACGCCCAAACAATGACTTGGACTTGTGGACCCATTCAAGCGTCGAGAAACGCGTGTAGACGTGGATGGTGCGTCCAGCCAGCTGGGTGTAGCACACCTTCAACAATTGGAGTAGAGCTAGCACTTCTTTCTCTGCCGGGTGATAATTCATCTCGGCATCTTGAGAACTCTCCCACAGAACCGTACAGGGTGCATCAAGCCGTCGTGCTCCTGCATGAGGGTCGTACTCACTGCCGATTCGTTGGCGAAGAGTGTCACGTGTACCGGCAGGTCTCGGCTAAAGTGTCGGAGGATAGGAGCGTCAGCGACCTTCTGTTGCAACGTAGCAAAGCCGCGTCTAGCTGCCGAGAGGGCCCCTTCCGCAGCGTGGTCCTCGTCCTTGACCTGGTAGAGCGCGGCGCCGTAGACTGCAAAGTCTTGGATGAAACGGCTGTAGTAATTGAACGCTCCGAGAAATGATTGCATTCCCTTCTTGGATCGCGGAAACGAAAGCTCGGTGATGGCCTTGAGCTTCTTTGGGTCCGCGCGAATTCCTGCTCGCGTGACCTCGTGAGACAGGAAGTCCACCTTCGATTGGACAAAGATGCTCTTCGTGAAGCTGATACTGATGGGACACTCTTCGAACCGAGCGAGGAGTCGGTCCAGCGTTCCCAAACAGTCTTCGAAGGACTCACCGCCCAAACAGATGTCGTCCACGAAAGAACGCCGTTCGAACACCTGAGTCGGCTTGGAAGCGTCGGCCTCACCATTCGTAAACATGTCTGCCAAAGGGCTGTTGACTAATTCCGCCACCGAGCCCTCAGTTTGGCTGGCTCTGAGGTCCGCGTCGAACTTGGTCACCCCAGTGGAGGTGTTGGCTTTTGTGCCTGACTCCTCACGCAGTACTCGGTCCTGCTCTTCGGCGGACCGCATCAGTGCGGCGTAATGCTTCCATCCTCCCTTGGGTTGTACGAACTCCCACAGGGCGTTGTCAATCATACGTTGGTATATCATGGGTGCATTTTTTAGCCCAAATGGCATTCGGAGCCACTCAAAATGACCCAGCGCACAGACAAACGCGGAGATCTGTCGCGCCCTCTGAGCCATCATGATTGCCCAAAACCCACTCGCAGCGTCGAGCGAGCAGTACCAGAGGTACTTCTCGAGGTCCGTGAGGAGATCATCGACTAATGGCATCGCATACTCCATGATTGCGGTCACCGCATTCACCATCTTGTAATCAATGCACAGTCTGATATCCACGCCGTTCTTCTTCAACACGATCACGATGGGCGACGTCCACGGACTCGTGGAAAAAGAGACCAAGCCTGCCTTAAGCAGGCCCTTCAGCAACTCGTAGAGCTTCTTGAGGTGACGAAGAGGCACCCGCCGAGCTTTCTGCTTGATTTGTGGGTGTCCCTGTACATCTATGTCGCACACCACCCCGTAAGCAGGTGGTGGCAACGCGTTACCACTCGAGATCATAATCTTCTGATGCTGTTTGAGCACGCGTACCACCTTCTCCTGGCGGTCAAGGCTGAGCTCAGGATAAAAACATTTGACGCCGAGTAATCGAGCTCCGTAGCCAAGGCCTCGGTCAGATCCGGTAAGAAGGCTAGTTCATGAGCTTAGTCTTCCAAGTTGATCGTGTTCGCGGTATGCTCTGCGGTCGAGTACTCCGCTGTCTGTTCGTTGGCCGCTTCAGCAGAGAGCACCGTCGCTACAGACACGTACAATCGCTCCAAGGTCTTGACCGAGCTCTCGTTAGGAGTACACATGAAAACCGGACCCACCGGGTTCTCTTCGTCTGGTCCAGGATCGTCCTCCGAGGGGTCGTTGGGGTTGACCGAAGGTCCTGAGCGTCCCTCAGATAGACACGCGCTGCTCGCGGTCAGACCTGGTTCTCCGCTCACCCCAGGCTCGACATCATCCCGAATTAGGGGATCCATAGTCGCTGACCCTGATTCCGGCTCCGACCCGTCACTTGAGGCGAAGGCTTCGTCAGCGGGCGGAGCTTGTCCGTTCCGTTCGTCTCCTCCACGTTCAAGGTGTACTGTGCTGTTCGCATACTCTCACCGAGTCGGTGCATCGTCGTCCGGTCGCCGCTGGATGCGAGTCGGGGTAGTATACGCTGGACGTTCCACGGCCGAAGGCTGTGAAGCTAACCACTGCGCATACAACTCTCCTTCTCGCCTGAAGACCTCCTTGTCACGACTCCCCTCGTAGGCCAGCAACTGCCAATCATTGTAGCGGCTGGAACTCAGTCGGACATACCCGTCAGACCTTGGAAGGTCTCCGATGGGTACCCATATTAGTACTGGAGAATGAGCTGAGCAGGAAGAAAGCCGGTTAGAGACGTTGGTCAGTCTCATCTTGACGAGCTTCCCTCGCTGTGACGTCACCACCGTAGGTACCAGGGCCTTCGTACGTCGAACCCACACCTCGTGGGTGTCGGCCGGCGGTCGAACTCTCGGCAGGCGGTATTCTGCGAACTCTCGGCTGGCACCAGCAAGTCTTCGGTGGGACCCCCTGTCACGTGGTGTCCTTCTCCCCGGTCGTCCTGCCTGTTCAGCGTCTTGATGGGTGGGATACTCACCTCATCAGGTAGGCGAGCCGTTGCGTGGAGCATGTCCAACCGCACTCCCGCCGGGATCATGAAGTCTGTCCCCAACACCACATCAACTCCTGCACCGTGGTCCATAATCCACAGCTCGAACTCATACACATGCTGCCATCCCAGCGTCACCTTGACCAAGGGTCGGCGCTCGGTAGCCATGGTTCCCTTGGTGAATCCCTGGATCTCCATACAGCGACCGTGCCCTTGTACTTCACGCAGCCGCAATTGTTTAGCAAATCTCTCCGATATCACACTGACGTTCGCACCGGTATCCAGGAGGATCCGCGTGCGCGCATCATTCACCGCGCCTTTGACCAAAGCTCTCATCCGAGCTCTCCGGTCAAACCTCTGCGCGGACCACCATCCGAGCCGTTCCCCAGGTTGCAGTTTCGTTGCCCCCCGGGTGTCTTGGCCGGAATAGGCTCCTCGTTGCACTGCACTCGATATCCAAGCCTCGGTGCAGCTCCCATCGTCCTCTTCATTCATCCCTCGCTTCATCTCACCTCTCCTGAGGCTTGCGCCCTTCTCTTTTCCATTGCCCATCATTGTCACTTCGTCGTTTTCATCATTCTTCGGCCGTTTGCTCGCTCCCACGAACGCGTAGACACAGTCCGCGTCGATCGG
Organism: Phytophthora fragariae; assembly: GCA_009729435.1. Classification (NCBI taxonomy): domain Eukaryota; phylum Oomycota; class Peronosporomycetes; order Peronosporales; family Peronosporaceae; genus Phytophthora; species Phytophthora fragariae. The sequence continues at coordinate 285,694 of QQOI01000040.1, read as the reverse complement.
TGGGGCGGCTAACTGTGGCAGCCCGATTGGGACCAACCCCGTTGGCGGGCTGCCTAGTTTAAATGGCTGCCGAAGATCAGGGTTTGGAGTTCGGGTGTGAGATCTTTCTTCTCGACCTTCGTCCGAACCAAGGAGGTGAGTGCTTGAAGGGCCTCGCATTTGCCGACGTCGTGTACCTGTTGGCACAGTTTGCAGCGACGGTAACAGTAGTGAGCCGAATGTCCGGCCCCTCCGCATGCCGCGCATGGTCCGTACTGACGAGGTCGGTTGTCACGGTTGTCTCGGTTGAAAGGCCGGTTACCACGGTCGAACCCTTGCCCAGAGTCACCCCCGCGGCGAGGTCGGTTGTCTGACCGGGCGAATGTCCCGTCGGCTGCGGCACGACGCTCTTGCTCACTTGCTGCTGCTACGTGGTCTCGTTCCTCTTCAGAGTCATAGAACTCTTCGTCGTCTCTAATGCTGCGGTCGTCGTGTGGTGAGGTGCGGGCAACTTCCCAGCGTCCAGAATATACCTTGAGCTAAACTTGAATCAGCAAACCTTGGGCCTAAGCTCAGGAGGTCTCAGAGTCTCAGAGTCTCAGCTGAATGACCTCAGCTGGACCCGACGAAGACTCAGTCGACACCTCCGAGCTCGGACTCTTGGCTTGACGCGGCGTGTGCGCCTCTCTTGCGATCCCCTTGACGGTTCTTGCTGGGGCTACGCTTTGGGCCCAGACGTCAGCCAACCACGTCCACTTGTTCCTTGTCCAGTCGTCCTTGGATGTCCTCCAAACGAAGCCTGCTCCCCGCTCAACAGGCCTTCGCTTGCACGTGTCTTGACCCGATTTGCCCCGGGTTTTTCTTAATGTAGACACGACTTCCACACACTTGTCTGCTCCTTCCGAGACTGCAGACTCAGTCTCCCTTGCTTCTCCTTTTCCTCCAGGCGAGTCCAGCTGAGAGCCGCGTACACAGGTCTTCACTCGCCCCCCGACCTAGGGTGGCTCCGAGAGTTGGCTCGAGCTGAGCCGGTCTTGATCCAGGGTTCTCGCCTCTGTGCCCTGGGACTTCCGCGCGGCACTCAGACTGAGCGCCGCGTACACAGGTCTTCACTCGCCCCCCCCCCCGACCTAGGGTGGCTCCGAGAATTGGCTCGGGATGAGCCTGTCTTGATCCAGGGTTCTCGCCTCTGCGCCCTGGGACTTCCGCGCACCACGTCTTGACGTAGACGACACGGCCGAGCGGGGAAACACTATCCCAGGCTCAGCGCCACACGAAATCCTTCCAACAGCACTGAGAACCACTATCCCAGATGCTGCTCTGCCGAAACCTCAGAGTAGATCACCTTCTACCCGAAAATATGAAATACACGCTGAGTGCAGTCGCCTAGTTCGACCTCTCGACGTGTAATGAAATGAAATAGCCAAATGAGTACCCCTTCACACCGAGGTATACCCACAAGGTCTATATGGGGCTTGAGTTTTGGTTGAGTCTCTCTTTAGACACCTGTTTCTGCAGCAACACAATTAACGCTGTGGCCTTCGGGGCAAATTCGATTCTGATTAGTACTTTACACATGCAAACAAGAACCTATCAAGGGGGGCGCTCGGCTTCCTTCGGAGCGCACCCAAACAAAGACAGGAAGATATTATGGCGAGCGGCCCGCAGCCCCTTTGGCATGCGGCTCTTCAGCGTTGTCCTAGCTTTCAGGAAACTGCGGTGCTCAAAGTCTCCACTGGGATCTGAGCTCAGCGATTGGCTGAGCCTCGTTAAAGTCACTCATGGCGTCAGTAATCTCGTGATCACATGTCGGCAGACCCGTGATTACATGTCGGCAGACTCGTGATTATCCCTCACCTCACACTTCTGATTGGTCGAAAAGTGCGCGTCACGGGGATGAGATAGTGCGTCACATGGGTTCGAGCATGGGTTGAGCCTGATTTGTGGTCAGTCATCATTTGATGACCGCCTCCTCGCAGCGACTGTTCCCAGCCCCCCATCGCTCACACCACTTCTGAGCCTCTGAGCCTCTGCCGAGTCACCAACTGAAATGTCTCCAAACGTCCACCACCACTATGCTGAATCCCCAAAGACTGAGAGAAACTCCGCTGAGCCTCGAAATGGCTCAGAGTGTCCTTCAATGTCCTCCTCTGAGAGTCAACGGGACTTTGCTGAGAGTCCGATGGCTCAGCGAACTATCCTCTGCTGAGCTGCCAGTCATGGTGGGGACGAGTCGGCGGAGTCGAGTTGTCGCATAACCAGCTGGCCACATTTCCTCCAATCACCATCCATTTTGATGGGTGCGGAGGGGTACGGCGGCCGAGCGACGGGTCCGCTGGGCCTGAGATTCGAGCGTACCTCGTCACAACCGTCCCTTATGAGACCCGGGGTCAACGAGTTCAACGGCGACTTGATCTAGGCTCTCATAATCAAGGCTGCCGTCAATCGCCCCATCCCGTCCCTGTCAACGTTTGCCGAATCTGTGGGTCATTCTCCCTCAACACTCAGCAGTTCCACAGCCCAGACTGCAACCACACTCGCAGTTCATCCGCAACGCGTCCAAGCTCATGTCCGACAACGTCAACGCTGCATTGCAGCTCTCGGCCTCCTCTCCCGGCGACGGCGAGCAAGCGCCGACACTACAAGGCACTCCTGCGGCTCTCGTAGCATCTGTTCAACCCGCCACCACTACGGACACCTCGCAAGTCGGTGTCATCGCACCAGGGGTGGCGTTCACAAGCATGGGTAGCTCCACAAGCGTGCCTACCACGTCTAACGTGCCGTCGGCGGCCTCTAGCAGCTCGCCTACTGCCACTTCAGGGCCCGGAAGCGCCAACACCACATCGAGTGAAGCGGGGAGGTCCCTCATACTGCCGGCGGCCACCAGTACGCCACTGGCGGTGTCAGGGTCTTCTGCGCCGCTCACTCCGATGCCTGCCGCACTTCTGCAATTGGCGGCAGCTGCTGGTGGAAGCGCAGACACTCCACTTTCCACTTCTACGATGCATAGAGCTTCCGCCGTGCAGTACATACCTGCATTGGGGGTTCTAACGCGGCCCGTGCCCAGAATTGGTGCTGGCGTGTTGCCTGCGCCTTCGGTCGTCCAGGTGCCTGCCTCTATTTACGACATTCGGCGTGGAGAGACGCTGGTGGGTATGCCGGACGGCCTCGCTCATTCCGTCCCAGTTCCTCACTTTTCCGAAGAGGAATTGGCCAGGCTGCGTGCTCTCGGCAGTGCTGACGCCGAACTTCTCCAAGCAAACCCACTTCGACCCGTCAACTTCTCTGATGCGCATGTTCGTCTGGCTGCCGAGCGGGAGATGCTAGCATTGATCCGCTGCTACGGCGTGGAAAGCTTTGCAGCTCGCGTGATGAATACCACTCGCTTGCTGCAGTTGGCCACCCAGCTGATCTTAGCCTTGGAGGCTCAGCCAACCACCCAGGCGGATTCCCGGGCGCTGATCTCCATGCTTCGGGCGGAGTGTGCCGGTCTAGTGAGCGCGTTGGCTAAGGAGCGTGATGCACATGCCGCCACGGCTCAGTCGTTGGCGGATGGGCGTTCTCAGTCTCAGCAACAGACGCCAGCCGTTGCCACACTGGCCGAGGCGGACGTTCTGAAGTCTGAGGTAAATAAGCTGAGGAGTGTGGCTGGTCGGCTCAGCTCAGAAAAGTCTGACTTACAGGATCAGCTCCTGACAGTCACCAACAACTTCGCTGAGCTGCAACGAAAGTATGATGCCGCCCTTCAACACGTCGGGGACCTGGAAGCTCGGTTGTCGTCGACCAGTGCTTTTTCGCCAGATAAGCTGATGGATTTCATTGCTGGAGGCGCGACATTGGGAGGTCATTGGAAAAGGCTTCGCCAATTGCTGAAGCTTTATCGTGACGGGTCTCCGATCCCCCCATCTTTTCGGACCTACATTTAAGTCTCAGCTAGAGACGAAGATACGGATGAGGTTGGTCCCTATATGCTGCAAGCTGACTCTGATCTAGTTCGCATTCTGCGTGTTCGCAATCTTCAGCTTCGCTCACCCCTAGACCAGTTCAGCCAGCAACGCTTTCGTCTGCTTTGTCAACGACTCCAAGTCCACTATCTCCTTCCGATGCAAACCTGTTCGCCAAGCGAGACGGCTCTCCTTGATTGGGTCACCTTCGAAAGGTAGTCCTTCACGGGGCGCGGGAGCGTGTCAACCTGATCCTGCTCCAATTGATCTAACTGGATCTGCGCCCAGCACGCCTCGGGGAACTCGTCTGATGCGGTTGTCGGACCGACTGAGACTGCAACAACGGCCGAGTGTTCTCCGGCAACTGAAGGTTCGGGCATTAACACTATCTCCCGATCAAGTGTCACTGGTCAGCGCTCGGCGTGCGGTACCTGCCCCGTTCTCGTGGGACAAAATTCGGGCTGATATCCGGGAGCTCTTGCTCGCCGGCGAGTCATTCTGGGACGCTGTTGCCGAAGCCCGGAAGAGTCACATGCTTCATGATCGGTTCGGAAAACGGGCTCTAGTGGATATGTTGGTCTCAGCGACTTACTGGCAAGCTCTGGATCGGACTCCGTGGATGAACTTCGTCCCGGAGGGATATTATCATGCTGCTTAGGAGAAGCTGGAAGACCCAGCAATGACTGAAATCATAGAGCTGTGGGAGCCACTGCCAATAAAACCAATGCCCGGTTCTCCACACAGCAGTTTGAGCTGGCTCCACTCCTCTGATGACGATGAAGACGACGACAAGTTCGACAAGACGTACCATGGCAAAGCTACAGCGTCTTCAGGCCCAGTGTCAGCTCGATCTCAATCAGGTGCAAGCGGAAAACGTCCCAGGGGTTCTGGCTCGGCGGGTAAAGGCTCAGCGACTAAGGTCGCTAAGACTTCGACTCAGAGTTTAGCGGGGTCTACCAGTCGTCCCAAGGCTAAGCTTCCCGCTCCCCTCCCAGATGACGGCATGATCGAGCCGCCAAGAAGGGTAGTTGGTGCCACTACGGAATCAAGGTGCAAGCTCTCAATCACCAGACTATGGGTTTTCCCAGCTACATGCCAGTCCAACCGCTTTTGCAGCACCTCCACATTCGCTGGGTTCCGATCGAGTATTGGGAGGTGATCCAGACTTGCCCGTGGGACGATATGTGGCAGCAACAGATTTCTACTCTGGTCTTTTTCAAATTCAGCGAGAGGTCTTCTGAGATGGTGGAGACGATCAAGCTCGTTCTGAACTTCATGAGTCGCTGGCGTCGTGAATACTGGGAACGTTATCACTGGGTTACCATGGATCCCGATTTTGATTACTACGCCACTCCTGAGCTCCGAACTATCCCTGAGCTTTCGGACATGTACCGTGATCGGAAAGACCGACACTCTGACTTCGACATTCATCGGAAGAAGATGATGGCGGAAGTGGAGAAAACACCGGGCTACAGTGATCGAATTTGGTTTGAACCGGGTCTGTGGGTGGTCCCCCAGAATCCGTGTTACTGGATTACTCGAGACCCCGAACTCCAAATCTCTCTGCAAGATCAGCTTGCCACAGTTGATGACTTGGAGTCCGCTCGGACTCAGTGGGTCACTCGTCACTCTGAGGATGCGTTTCAGAAGCTGGCTCCTGCTTTGCTCCGCAACCAATTGCTGAGCGAAACTGAGCAACTCGACAACTTGCTCCTTCCCAGTCCCAAGTACGACGAGGACACCTTGGCGGCTGTGTTGGTAGCAGTCAGCAAGAAGAAGAGGAAGTAGGTCCCAGTCGTCTCTCCAAGTCGCTTTCGTAACTGCATTTGCTGCATAGTAATACATTTGATTTCTTTGCTTCAGGTTCGATCTTGAGTTTCATCTTGTCAGGATCGTTAATCTCTTCTCTTTCTTTCTGGTGCGCAACTCCATTGTTGGACCGTCCACTTAAACCATCTGTTAACATTGACTTCTACAAATAACTTCTCATATAAAAACCACACACGCGCGCACATCCCTCCTTTGTCTCAGCTCGAGTTCGCTACTGAGTTTCGGGCTCAGGTAGCTCATCCCCAGCTTGCATAGCTCGGAAACGTGCTTGTGCTTTGGCGCTTTGGTTGAAGGCATAGAGCAGTGTTCCACAGTTCAGTTAAGACATAGGCAGCCAGTCCGTTTCAGTGTATCCTTTCCACTTCACCAGATACTCTCGGACCCGCTTCGAAGTGCGAGTTCGCTTAACCCAGCGGACATCTTGGATGCTCTCAACCTCATATTCACTCTGAGCTTCACCCGGACTGTTTACATCTTCGGCCAGAAGAGCAGCATCGAAATCATCTTCTTCAGCCACTTTTACCTCTTCCGTCGGGCGATCTGGGAAAAGAGCTCTCGGCTTCAGCCTACTCACATGGACCCAGGGGTACAACTTATACCCTGAACCTTCGATCTTCAGCTTACATCTGAAATCATCCGGCGTCTCTAAAATGCGGAACGGGCCGTGCCACAGATGAGCGAATTTCTTGGTCAACCCGGGTTGGACCCGAGCTAGATACAACCAGACTGCATCGCCCACTGCGAAACCCTTCTTGAGCCTCTCGGACAATTCCTGCCAGATTTTGGTCTGCGCCTCCGAACGTTTAGCTTTAGCTTGAGCTTGGAGATCCTTTGCCCAAGCTTGAGCGTACTCGTATTGGCGCTGAACTCCTCGACGCCACTCATAAGCGGTCTTCTGGTCCAGACCGGTCGGTCGCGGACCAAGCATAGCCGATACCGTATTCTGAGGATCCCAACCATGAACCAAGTAGAATGGGGTGTCGAGACGAGTGGCATCGAAAGACGTGTTCGACGCCCACATCAATTTCTCCACCTGGTCGTCCCAGTCACTCTGGTCGGGTTCAGCTACGTAGGCTCGAACGGCTCGGATCACGGTCTGGACCGATCTCTCTTGTTGCCCATTGGCCTGAGGTCGGTATGCTAGAGTGGCTCTCTGTCGGCTTCCCAGCATCTCTCTGAATTTCGCGAACACTTCACTCATGAATCTAGGGTCGCGATCATGATGAATCATCTCACTAGCACCAAAATGTTGAAATACTCGTTCCATGTAAGCTTCCGCTACCTCCTGAGCCGTAGTCGAACTCATCGGTTTACAGATCACAAAACCTGAGAACATGCACTGGAACAACAGCAGGAAAACATTTCCACGGTCTGACTTAGGTAGATGAGCCACAAAATCCATGGAAACTGCCTCAAACGGTCGAGTCGCTAGAATATTTCCAGGCGATGGACCGGGGTTGGGCGGAGCTCCTTTAGCAGTCACACAATCGACGCATTCTTTGACGAAATGCTCCACATCAGCGTACATTCCAGGCCAATAATACTCTCGGCGCAATCTCTCAAACGTCCGGGTGATACCCTGATGAGCCCCTTGAAAGTCTTCATGATTCAGATGTAAGAGATCGGTTTGGAGTGACCGAGGAACTACCAGCCTCAAGGTGTCAGCCTGATCTCGCGGGCGGTTCGGGGTGGCTCGGCTTAAGTAATACAGAGCACCACGAGAATCCAAGACGAATTGATTTGCGATCTTAGCTACGTCTTCAGCTTCAGCGGAGGACAACTCGGTCAGATTCCCTCTCAAATAATTGCGCAACCTCCTGATCCAGAGCTCGGACTCTTGTTGAGCCAAAATACGACGCCATCTCTCGGTTATGGCCATGACTGGGGTCGCAGTTTCAGGGGGAAATCTAGTGATCTCTTCTCCAGACGCTACTTCCTCACTCCGAGACACGTCCCTGTCTTCTTCTGCAACTCTTTCCTCAGCTTGTGCCTGGTTTCGGGTGACAACAAATATTTTAGCGTCTGGCGATAATGGATCAGCTGGTTGGGCAAGTGATTCCGGCTCAGGTACAACCTCTGATTTCGTTTCGGCTGAACTACTGAGCCCACCTTCAACTACGAGAGGTTGTTCTCGGACCAATTTCTCTGCGATGCGATTCAGCTGCTTCAGCTGGGCTAACTCCACAGGATTACCCAAGGTAATTGCACTTCGAGCCACTAAAGTCTTCGACGTCAAATAATCGGCGGCGGCATTGAACTCTCGTTTGACGTGAACTAATTTCACCGATTTAAACTTCTGGCGCAGTTCCTCGAACTCATTGAGTAGGAGTTGAAATCTCGGATTCAAACATTGGATGAGCCCTTGAGCTTGTTGAATAGTGATCCGGGAATCTCCGACCATCACTATATCCGAGATCCCTCTCGCCAGAGCCATCTTGGTTCCTTCAATCAAACCATGATACTTAGCTTCATTGACTGTGGCGTCCTCGAAATGAAATCCCCGGGCTTCGATCACCTCCCATGAAGGTAATTTCCACAAAATCCAGCCCGCTGAGCCCCGTCGATCCGACATCTTGGCCGCACCGTCGAAGCTGAGCAGCCAACCTTCATAGTCGGCTTCCAGCATCTCTAGACTGATAGGAGGAGCTCGAACAACTTGTCCCTTGGCTGGGATGAGATTCTCGGCCACTTGATCGAGCTTATCTCGAGGAGTAATACCGGCTCCCATAATCGCCGCCAGACCATCTTCATCCCGCTGAATCTTGTGGATCTCCAGAGGCCAGGGAGCCTGTCGCACCGCCCATTGTTCGCAACGCCCTTCAAGAGACTTTGAGTTGAATATCCATTTCAGAACTGAGTGTCGAGTGTAGACTTTGATCAATTTGGTCCCGACTAGCATCGTATAAAACACTCGAAGAACCCGAGTCAACGCCACCACTTCCCTTTCAGCTGGGCGATATCGGAGCTCTTGATCGTGCAACACTCTCCCTGTGAAACGAACTGGGATAATGACTCCATCATATTCTTGGCCCAAAACCGCACATGCAGCCCACGGGTTGGCATGAATGATGATGACAAACGGCTTCTCTGAGTCAGGGTGTCTGAGCAGAGGAGTTGATACTATTTTCCGTTTCAGAACTTCGAACGCTTCCTTAGCTCGGCTGAGATCTCGGCTCGCTCGAATCTGCTCGTCCGTCAATTCATAAAGAACTGCTGCAACAACCGGGAGATCTTCGATGAACTTATTGTAGTAGTTCAGACTTCCCAAGAATGATTGCACTCCTTTCAGCGTCGACGGGGACGGCAAGTCTTTCACACCTTTGGCAATCTTTGGCTTGGCTCGGATTCCTTCAGCTCCAATCTCATGAGACAAATACGAGATCGTTTTCTTGCCGAACTCACTCTTAGGCAGACTCACCGAAATTCCCCACTATCTCAAGCGATACAGAAGTCGATCCAGATCGATGCATAGTTGATCCCAAGTTTCTGCTCCGTACGCGATATCATCGATATATGAGCTTCGTCCCAGAACTGGGTTCAACTGAGGCGGGGCTGGGGTATTCCTCTGAAATACAGTCATGATATCAGTTAGAGTGGACAAATCCTCTTCAACTGAGTCTCCAACTTGAATCCCCAAGAATTCCAACACGTCCGCGGCAACCTGAGCCTCTTCAGAGGCCGAGAGGCGTACGAAACCCCACAGGCAATTGTCCAGCATTTGCTGATAAATCAGCGGGGCATTCTTCAATCCGAAAGGCATCCTAGTCCACTGGAAGTGTCCAAGCGGACAGATAAAAGCTGAGATATGTTTCGCTCTCAGTGTCATCGGCACCGCCCAAAACCCACTGGCCATATCCAAACTCAGGAACCACATTGTACTCTCAAACCCAATCAACAAATCGTCAATCAAAGGTAAGGGATAATGCATGAGCTTGATCAGCTGATTCACCAAGCGATAATCAATACAAAGTCGAATGTCCACTCCGTTCTTCTTCATCACAATGACGATTGGCGAAGCCCAATCGGAATCGGATTACTCGACCAACTTGGTCTGAACCAGCTTTTCAAGTAACTCGTAGACTTTCCGAAGGTGCTGAGGTCTAATGGGTCTAGACCTCTGAGCTACCGGTTTGGCGTCCCCCACATCCAAGTCGCAGACTACGCCTCTGGCTGGGGCCGGAACCGCATTCCCATCTCCTAAGAAACTGGCATGATGTTTCTCTAAAATCGCTCGAACCTGAGTTTCAATTTCGCTGGTCGTCACTCCAGATTCGCCGATATCAGCTGTGGCTAGATCAGCTTTCGGACTGAGATCTTTCAGCTCAGGGAGTGCAGCCAACTGATTTCTCAGATCGTTCAACAACTCCGTCCCCTCGTGGAGATACACCGTCGCTTCTTCTTCGTCAGAGAAGTCAATTTCTAGCCGCATGGATCGTGCGAGGGACTCCTTCAGTCGAGAAACCGGCTCAGCTACAAAATCGACTGGCTCAGCTTTGAAAATATTGGCCAGTTCCTTCTGAGCGTCCCGAGTCGCAACACCTCCTCCGACTATGTTTTTTGACCCGATTTCTGGCTCAGATTCGTTTCTGACTGCGTCATCTTCGTCTTCATCTCCCGTCTCGCTGTCTCCCGTTCTGGGTCCAGACAAACTGGGAGATTCAGGAAGCTCATTTGTTGCGAACGAGTCTGTCGGAGAAATAGAGTGTTCATCACGGGTTGACTCACTTCGACTAGCCGGATTTGTTTCCCTCATCACATTGTCACGAGGGAGTGTGTCCACCAAGTATGCTGAAGCTTGAGGCGCAGCCTTACCAGATTCGACACCTCCCTTTCCGGGTGTTCGTTTAGTCAGCAACAACTTCTTGGGCCAAGTGTACGTCGGTCTCTCAACTGCAGGTGGACCCCTGAGCTCAGCTTGTCGTGGAATTAATTCTTCCAGCTTCCGATAACTAGCGGAAGGTTCAGCTTCGTAAGCCAAAACGGCCCATTCGTTATACTTCTGAGACTTGGGTCTGGCGAAACGTTCCCCTTGGGGTAGATATCCCTTCTCGACCAGACAAGCTATCACTGTGTTTTGATTCAGGCTAGCCACCCGATCGGAAATATTCACTACCTTGACAGCTCTGGGTCTCATTCCTGGCCCGTAGATAAACTGTGTCACCCACTGATCACCTCGTATAGCCCACTCCTGAACTTTGTCTGGTTTGGCTTGATAATATTTGACGGGAAGGGTCACTGATCTTCCTGGCTGGAGCCATACTGACTCAGTCAGGGATACATCTACTTTCAGTCCGACATGATCGATCTCGGGACCTCTAACCAACAGTAACGATTCCTCATCGGGGAGTCGGACTACACCTTCGCGGGCACAGATTCGAACTCCAGCGGCCACCATGAAATCCATTCCCAACAATCAATCCAAACCTGCTCCGATGTTGCCCACCCAGACATTCATCACGTAAACTACTCGAATAGCGAGCGTCAACTTGATTTTCGCCTGAGCGGTGGCGTACGTCGGGACATCTCCGAATCCTACGACTCGGAGTCGGTGACCACGACTAAGCTTGAGCTTCAACCTACGTGCAAGGTCTAAGCTTATTATACTCGTCGTAGCTCCCGTGTGCAACAAGATCTGAGTTCGGTGATTGAAAATTGCTCCATGCACCATCGCCATATCACGTTTTTCTTCGACCAAAGTGTGCGTACTCCACCAACCGTAGCGTTCACCATAAGTCAGAGCGAATTCAAGGTGGTTCTCAAACTCCGGCTCTGAGTCCCGGTCATCAACTTCGGTCGTACCAGAAAAAACGCAAGCTTCATCAGATGAATTCATACATTTGGGGTTATCGTTGTGCCAACATGGAAGGGCTGGGCCCACATATGCAAATGCACACAACGCTTGGGACTTCGGCTCGTCACGTACTGGTTCCCTAACCAGCGAGCCTACTGGTTTAACGGCGTCTCGGGCTCCGAGCTATCCAGCAGTTGCCGAATAATCTCAGGATCGATGCCCTCGAGGGACCCCCCAGCACGGATAGTCTCGCGTACTGCTTTGAGTGCCGCCCACATGTCACACAACCCCTGACGATGATACTCGCCGCACTTCGAACACGGCTGTCGCCTGCAATACTGAGTGGGATGGCCTTCGTCATGACAACGTCCACAGATGAGTTTACTCCAGCAGTTCTCAGCGTTGTGGCGTTTGCTCCCGCATTCGCCACACTTGAATTCTTCGCGCTGGAGCGTCCCTCTCCCGTAAGGTGGTGTGTCCGCCTTTGGTTTCCATGCCAGTCGTTCAGCAACTCGGAATATGTCCTCTTCAGTCACCGCGGCTGAGAGCTTGAGCTCAGTCCCAGATGATGTCGTCGTTGGGTTTGGCTGAGGCTCAGAAGTCTCTGCTCTCAGAGCATGATGACTCTGCTCGACTTCAAACTCCTCCTCGTATCGAGATGGAGTCTCATCTGTGAAGTGGGCGTGTCGTTCAGCATCGCTATCGGCATTTCCCCCTTCAGCTAAGAAAGCTCGACCTTCAGTACGGTGTGGCTGGGGTTTGACCTGCCAAACTGTAAATTCTGCGCCGGAGGTTTCTTCTGTTGGTAGTCTCGATCCTCGTGACGCTCATCTTGTCGCAGGGCTTCAATTCGTTTCAGGGTCTTTTCCAATTCGCTCAGTGTGTCAAACCGCTGACCTTGTAAAGTCGTTTTCAGACGAGTGTCACTCAACGCTTTGATAAAACGGCGGATGTGAGCCTCTCGTTCCGTAGTTGGTCTCTCGAAAGCTATATCAGCTTTCTTGGCGGCTCGGTTGAGCCGATACAAGAACATCCGAGGGGTCTCCGAGTCAAGTCATCATCATCGGGTCTCTTAGATCTCGTCGCACGGTTTTTGCTGTTTCGTTTCGACGTGGAAGTTGAAACTCGAGTCGTCGACTTGGTTCGACTGCTCCGGGGTGAGTTTTGAGCTCTAGTGGTCTTATCATGCGAGTCAGCGGGCTCGGCCGAACGTTGACTCGTTTGCACCATCTGATGCATGACATCCGTCAATCTGTCAAGCTTGGCCAAAACTGGGTCGATCACGGTCGAAATCACAGACAACTCAGCTGAGGTTCGGGGGGGAACCGGTGAACTGGTCGAGTGACTCATTTGAGTCCGCGATCTTGCTTGAGTACGAAACTGCTCTTGATCAGCTTGGAGCTGACGAAGCTTTTCTTCGCGTTCAGCCACAGCTCGCTCGTGCGTTGCTTGTGGTTGGGCATGTTCTTCTTTTAACCTCAGCAGCTCCGCATCATGCTCGGCTCGCGCTTTAGCTGCGCTCTCATCATGAGTCCTCTGTAGCTCTTCCTGTTTGGCCCTGATCTAAGCTTCGTGAAGTTTCCTTTGAACTCCCAGAAGATATTGGGCTCGAGCTTCGTCTTCTTTGCGTTTCTCGGATTCAGCAACCACCCGTCGTTCGGCTTATTTCTCCAAAGCTTCGAGCTGCTTACGCTGTTCAGTCTGAGCTGTTCGTTGAGCTTCAGACATCTGAGTGTTCGCAGCTTGCAACCTCTGATACTCTTCACGGAGCTTGGTCTGCTCTCTCCGGTTGTCATCCAGCGTGGCTTGTAGACGAGCATCTGTAGCTTCTCGCTGGTTTTGTTCAGCGTTGAAACGGGCCCAGGCAGCTTCTTTCACTCGTGCTGCTCGTTCAATTGCCAGCTCCGCTTTCTCTTGAGCCGCGGCATAGGCAAAGCGGAGACTCTCCATGTTGGAACGAATCTCTGACGGGCTTGGTTCTTGGTCAGGTCTCGTATCGGGATTTCCTGCTCGCCATTCGAATGTCCGCTTAGATTCTGGGCTACCAGGCAACGGGATCTGAGCCGGATGATCAGCTATAGAGGTCCTTGATTCCATTCTCGCTTGAGTGGCACTAGGCCGGGGCGGATCTGGCGTAATAGAGATCGTCATACCGGGGAATGAACTCCGCGTGACTCCTGTCGTTGATCCACGCATCACGGTAGCAGTTGACATGGGAAGGTGCGTCCCCGTTCCGAGCATATAATCCATGACCGACATCAGAGAGGCACCTGAGGAACTGTATGACATGTTTCCACTTTCATCCGTTGCCATCAGGGAGAGATCGGAGTTGGGACCAGCGCCCAGCATGCTGGGCACTGAATCACTCATGGCCTCAGGTCGGTTCTCGGACGTAGCATAGCTGGAATCACGCCAGCTCGGAATAGAGCCTCCCGCCGAGGACCTTATCAGCAATGGACGTTTGCGGGCTGGTTCTTCCTCAAGACTCGAAGCAGGGCTTCTAGGTCTGAGACCGGTCAGCTGAAGTCGCATGACTACCTCGGGACCCAGAAACAGCTGAGTGTCTTCATCCATGATAGCGTCTCCATCTTTATCCAATACAAAACCAGCTCGGGACTCATTCGTCTGGGCTGAACTGGTCAGCTGTGGATCTGAAGGCGAACGAACGTAGTATGGTGTCGATCCCACTGCGTACATCCAAGCAGTCAATTCAGCTCGGATGAAATGTCCGATGCGCTCAACCTCCAACCTGATCTGGGATTCAGATACTCCTGACAATTCAGATAGTGTATGCCGGGCTGGGACTTGGTTTCGGAATTCATACCCGGCTTCATGTAACATAGTCTGCAGCAGGGCGACACACGCGAGCGGCGGCATCAGTCCTAATGAGACCCGGACTGCTTTGAGATCAGACACCACTGGGATCCGACGGCGTTCGGCATTGAAAATGTTCAGCCACCGAGCTGCGGGAGACCGCGTCACCGACATGAGGTGTCAAGCGGTGGCTCCGGCTGCTCGTATGAAACCCTAGAGGTCATATCCTTCATGATGCGGCGCATACGCTACATCTACTGGATGTACTGTTCCAGGAGAGAGAGACATCCATAACTCGAGCTGGGATCTGCCATACGCGATCATCTCAACCTCGGTCATCTCAGGGGGGTGAGCTATGCTCACATTCTGAGCTTCTGCACCTTCAGGTACACCTCTCAAGCGTTGGAATGGTCGTTGATCTGGCCAGAGTGAGCTTGACCAGGCTCCACCACTTGTCGAACCGAAATAACCCGCTCCTGGGGGATAGTTGAGTCGAACAGGGTCCGTCCCAGGCCAAGCAGGGCTTGGCTCTCTCGCTTGCAACTCTCGGTTCCCCAGTAAGCTTAGAGCACCACCCTCGACTTGGCTACTGCGAGAACTCGGAGCAGTTGGCTCCGGGTTAGCACTTGAGAGTCTGGAAATCGCTGTCGAAACCTTCAATTCATCTTGATGCGTAATATCCTGGTGCTCGATGGGCATAACTTGGCTCCGACTCTCGTCACTTCGGGTACTCGGTTGAGCACCCGCTTCGTCACCTTGGCCAACCCCAGACGGCTTCATCTCGGGCGAATTTAGTGACGGCACAACATCTTCCGGCATTGGGGGAGCTTCGGGTTCAGCGCTTGTTTCAGCTTCACTTGGGCGTGATGCTTCCACTTCAGCACTGGGTACTGAGACTCTCGAAGTCGAATGACTTGGTTCGGGCTTCTCAGCTTCCTTCGGCTCCACCTCAGCCGGCAATCCAGCGACACGCAGGCTCCGCCGAAGCGAAGACTCGGTCTTCTCACCTTTTCTCTTCGACGCACTTGAACTTGGCTTAGTCGACATAGTTGACTCTCGTCCGTCCAAAGTCGCATCTTGATCCGGGCACGCGCACCAGTTGTGGTGAGGTGCGGGCAAATTCCCAGCGTCCAGAATATACCTTGAGCTAAACTTGAATCAGCAAACCTTGGGCCTAAGCTCAGGAGGTCTCAGAGTCTCAGAGTCTCAGCTGAATGACCTCAGCTGGACCCGACGAAGACTCAGTCGACACCTCCGAGCTCGGACTCTTGGCTTGACGCGGCGTGTGCGCCTCTCTTGCGATCCCCTTGACGGTTCTTGCTGGGGCTACGCTTTGGGCCCAGACGTCAGCCAACCACGTCCACTTGTTCCTTGTCCAGTCGTCCTTGGATGTCCTCCAAACGAAGCCTGCTCCCCGCTCAACAGGCCTTCGCTTGCACGTGTCTTGACCCGATTTGCCCCGGGTTTTTCTTAATGTAGACACGACTTCCACACACTTGTCTGCTCCTTCCGAGACTGCAGACTCAGTCTCCCTTGCTTCTCCTTTTCCTCCAGGCGAGTCCAGCTGAGAGCCGCGTACACAGGTCTTCACTCGCCCCCCGACCTAGGGTGGCTCCGAGAGTTGGCTCGAGCTGAGCCGGTCTTGATCCAGGGTTCTCGCCTCTGTGCCCTGGGACTTCCGCGCGGCACTCAGACTGAGCGCCGCGTACACAGGTCTTCACTCGCCCCCCCCCGACCTAGGGTGGCTCCGAGAATTGGCTCGGGATGAGCCTGTCTTGATCCAGGGTTCTCGCCTCTGCGCCCTGGGACTTCCGCGCACCACGTCTTGACGTAGACGACACGGCCGAGCGGGGAAACACTATCCCAGGCTCAGCGCCACACGAAATCCTTCCAACAGCACTGAGAACCACTATCCCAGATGCTGCTCTGCCGAAACCTCAGAGTAGATCACCTTCTACCCGAAAATATGAAATACACGCTGAGTGCAGTCGCCTAGTTCGACCTCTCGACGTGTAATGAAATGAAATAGCCAAATGAGTACCCCTTCACACCGAGGTATACCCACAAGGTCTATATGGGGCTTGAGTTTTGGTTGAGTCTCTCTTTAGACACCTGTTTCTGCAGCAACACAATTAACGCTGTGGCCTTCGGGGCAAATTCGATTCTGATTAGTACTTTACACATGCAAACAAGAACCTATCAAGGGGGGCGCTCGGCTTCCTTCGGAGCGCACCCAAACAAAGACAGGAAGATATTATGGCGAGCGGCCCGCAGCCCCTTTGGCATGCGGCTCTTCAGCGTTGTCCTAGCTTTCAGGAAACTGCGGTGCTCAAAGTCTCCACTGGGATCTGAGCTCAGCGATCGGCTGAGCCTCGTTAAAGTCACTCATGGCGTCAGTAATCTCGTGATCACATGTCGGCAGACCCGTGATTACATGTCGGCAGACTCGTGATTATCCCTCACCTCACACTTCTGATTGGTCGAAAAGTGCGCGTCACGGGGATGAGATAGTGCGTCACATGGGTTCGAGCATGGGTTGAGCCTGATTTGTGGTCAGTCATCATTTGATGACCGCCTCCTCGCAGCGACTGTTCCCAGCCCCCCATCGCTCACACCACTTCTGAGCCTCTGAGCCTCTGCCGAGTCACCAACTGAAATGTCTCCAAACGTCCACCACCACTATGCTGAATCCCCAAAGACTGAGAGAAACTCCGCTGAGCCTCGAAATGGCTCAGAGTGTCCTTCAATGTCCTCCTCTGAGAGTCAACGGGACTTTGCTGAGAGTCCGATGGCTCAGCGAACTATCCTCTGCTGAGCTGCCAGTCATGGTGGGGACGAGTCGGCGGAGTCGAGTTGTCGCATAACCAGCTGGCCACATTTCCTCCAATCACCATCCATTTTGATGGGTGCGGAGGGGTACGGCGGCCGAGCGACGGGTCCGCTGGGCCTGAGATTCGAGCGTACCTCGTCACAGTCGTCCGAGTAGCCGGGGTCGCTGGGGTCATCTTCCTCATCGCTATACGTATTCCGCGTTTGAGTCGGACGCCCGGCCTGTCCACGTGCCGGTGTTCGCACTTGAAGTTCGGTCATCAGGTCGGACAAAGTCGCCTCAGCTAATGAGATCCGTGGGACATTGCGTGAGTCATCACGACGGCGGTCGAATTCTTTCACGTCGGTCGGGTCGGTCGGACCGGTCCCGGCGGTAAGGATCCCGAGTCACTTCGGGGCGTCTATCATCGCGCCGACGTGAGCTGTCTCGACTCCTCGGTGGGTAACTATCACGGCTTTTTGTCGGATACGCTGATCCCTCGCGGGGTGTCCTGCGTTCTTCCGACTTGAGGATATCGTTGATCATATCTTCAAGTTCGTGAATATCCTTCACCCGCACGTGACATAGACGGTGTGCGAGGCCACGATCTCCACACGTTTCGAGGAAACGTTGCACATGGTCGTTCGCATCGCGACCACCCCTCTCGAACTGCAAACCCGCATTGCGAGCATAGCCGTTCAGCCGGTTGAGGTAGTCGCAGACGTGCTCAGGTCCTTCGCTTTTGGCAGAATAGTAGCGAGCATTCGCGGACTGGCGGAACTGCGAGCAGTAATACTTGATGAAATCATCACTGAGCATCTTCCATTGACGTTTGGTCTCCTTCGGCAACTGACGGTACCAGTGTAGCGCTCCGTCACGAAGGCTCAGTTCAAACACCATGCACCACTCGTTCGGGGGAGTGTGTGTACCCTTCATCTCATAGACAAATGCTCGTAGCCACTGCATAGAGTTCTCACTCTTGTTACGAGATCCCGTGAAATGCTTGATCTGAGCGAGAGGCCGGTGAGTTGCGAGCTCAAGTCTCGGTGTCGAGTTCAGGCGTTCCGTCTCACTCACCTCGAGTATATGACGAGTCAATTCGTCGGTCGGACTGTCGGGGTCATCTCCACGGTCGGTATAGTCTTCACCACTGTCGTCATCGGACGAGTCCTCGCGGGGAACAAATCGGCGAGTCGTTCGTCGAGTGGAAGTGGTCGGTCGAGCTCCGCGGGTACCTCGGGAGGCTTCGGACTCCCGAGACAAGCGGTCAGTTCGGCACGTCGACCGAGGGGTCACCATGTGGGAGTCGTCGAAATACGGCGAGCCCACAGTCTTGGCTGAGAATACACCCTCGCTCGCGGATCGGTCGGCTGAGTTCTCGGCCGACTTCTTGGGTGTCTGAGGAAGTGGGACTCTCGACGGGTATTCCTCCTCTTGACCTCCAGGTGTCTTGGGAGGTCGTCCCAGACTGATGTCAGACGTGCCAAAACTCAAACGGAGTTTCCTCTTCCACTTGTGCAGGTCGCGACCTGCGATCGTTGGCGTCCAACCTTCGAGTGCGGCTTCAGACGGGTGCGTTTGGGGCTCGCACCCCATCGCTCGGTGGAGCGACACCGTGTCCTCGACCACTTGAGCGGTGGTGATCGTGTTCACGGGCCAAACCAACTCACCACTCAGTTCGGCCCAGACGGACTGGCGAACCATCTGCGGAGTGAATTGTTGGATCCACTCGCTGGACTCGATCATTTGCTCGAGCATGCGCCCGAGCACCTTGTTGGCAGCTGGAGTACTGCTGTTCAGCGGGGGGCGGTACCCGTGGGGTTCTTGAGGACCCTTAGTAGCCTGCACCAGAGCTTTCGACTCCTCGGTGCTGTCCTCGTAATCGTCATGGGCATGATCCGGCTTCGCAACTTCATCAAATTCGGACGCGAGACTTCGGGACAGGGATCGTGAGCCCCCGCTACGTCCCGCCGACAACATCGCGCCTTCCTGGTCGTCCAACTCTTGCATCGCTGCTGGAGTCTTCTCTTCCAGGTCTTCATAGTCCATCATCGTATCCTTGGCGTCGGGACCTTCGTCCGCCGAGTCGTCGAAGCTGACCGACCTTTCGGAGATCGTTGACAACCGGGACGTCAGATCACTGGCGAGGGTTGACGTAGCTCCGGTCGGTCCACGCGTCGGCCTGACCGGCGTGGCTGGTACCGCTGACTTGGATCCTTTCGCCATCGTGTTCTTGTTCTTCTTGTTCTTCTTGTTTTTCTTCTCTTTTCTTCTCTTCTCAAAGCTCGTTAGGGGCGATACATACACAGACCACACAACACACTAAAGTCACACCAGTCCCGGGTCGCGGCGCCAGTTGTCGTGTAGGGAAACACGATTTTACGAGTCCTCGTCCCTCCTACTAAGTAAGGGGAACGAGCCCTACCAACAACACACGCTTTCCCGTTAAGGTCGGCGAATATCGGTGGGATAAAATCTGAAGACCAGATCCGATCCCTGTACACCGGGCTGGAATGTGCCTGAGCGTGTCGTTGGGTCAGGCAGGTATTCCCACAGATATAAATACACCCTTAGCCACGAGCAAGGCTAGGGTGCGTACACAGTTTGCGCTTAGCGCTTACCCCCTGTAGTCCCTCAGAAAGGAAGGGTACCGGGCCAGTCAAAGCCTTTTACAGGGGGGGCCGAAGTAAAACCTCAGTCGGGGTCAAATATACTGGGGGGCTGTGCCACTCTCCCAGAAATACACAGTGAAGTCTCTAATACCTCTCAACACTCGGCCACTTCTCTACTCTTGGCCTTACCAGGATGAACTCTTAGTCAATGTACCTTAAGTTCGCCGGTAGACATAACCCACAACGGCCGAGTGGATCCTGAGGCTACGGCTAAGCTAGCTAGACTTACCGGAGACGGACTTGACTCTTGTGGCTTGAGGGGGAAATTCTACTCTGATTTAGTGATTAGAGGCTGTGAGGCCTCGACTATAACTAATCCCTAATGTCTATACAAAGGCTAAGTCTAAACCGAGCCTTTGGTCTAATCGTACAACCGGACGAGGCTTCGTCCTAATTCCGGATTCCTACTTAAGGGTGAAGAGTGGGTACAGGTATGACTGACCGGAGGTCACGACGGGGTTTGTATTAGAACCCCCCGTGACTCCCCGTCACTAACTAGTCTGCTGGCACTAAAACGCGGGGAATGTGTGTAGCCAATCAGAGGACTCGGTCGCTTTTCTCAGCGAGGCTTGAGGTCGTTAGACCTCGGGGCGAAGCCGTCAGTCAAGTTCAAAACTCGACATCACAGCAGCCCCCGCCTCGACACGAACCTGCCCGAGCGGTGAGCGTCGTGGTGCACTCCACATTCGCCGCTTGTCATGCCGCACGCCATTGCTCAAGCTCAAGGCGCCATCCGCGCAGTTGGCGCCGCCCTCGAGGTGAGTCCTCGCTGCCGCTGCTTATCGCTTGCTGGATCTTATTGTTAACCTTGTCTCCTTATTCTTTGTCCTGCAGTTCGACTCTAGCCGGCCTGGGGAGGCCACCAACGTCGTCGCTCCGCAGGCGCTCGGTGAGCCCTCGTCCGATGCTCCTCCTGCCGACACTGCCCCCACGAGCGTGATGGATGGTGCTCCGTCGTCAGGCAGCGTCTCTTCATCCGAAGATGCGTCTACCGAGGTGCTGTCCTCTCCGATCGTCATTCCGTCGCCAGACTAGTTAGTGACGGGGAGTCACGGGGGGTTCTAATACAAACCCCGTCGTGACCTCCGGTCAGTCATACCTGTACCCACTCTTCACCCTTAAGTAGGAATCCGGAATTAGGACGAAGCCTCGTCCGGTTGTACGATTAGACCAAAGGCTCGGTTTAGACTTAGCCTTTGTATAGACATTAGGGATTAGTTATAGTCGAGGCCTCACAGCCTCTAATCACTAAATCAGAGTAGAATTTCCCCCTCAAGCCACAAGAGTCAAGTCCGTCTCCGGTAAGTCTAGCTAGCTTAGCCGTAGCCTCAGGATCCACTCGGCCGTTGTGGGTTATGTCTACCGGCGAACTTAAGGTACATTGACTAAGAGTTCATCCTGGTAAGGCCAAGAGTAGAGAAGTGGCCGAGTGTTGAGAGGTATTAGAGACTTCACTGTGTATTTCTGGGAGAGTGGCACAGCCCCCCAGTATATTTGACCCCCGACTGAGGTTTTACTTCGGCCCCCCCTGTAAAAGGCTTTGACTGGCCCGGTACCCTTCCTTTCTGAGGGACTACAGGGGGTAAGCGCTAAGCGCAAACTGTGTACGCACCCTAGCCTTGCTCGTGGCTAAGGGTGTATTTATATCTGTGGGAATACCTGCCTGACCCAACGACACGCTCAGGCACATTCCAGCCCGGTGTACAGGGATCGGATCTGGTCTTCAGATTTTATCCCACCGATATTCGCCGACCTTAACGGGAAAGCGTGTGTTGTTGGTAGGGCTCGTTCCCCTTACTTAGTAGGAGGGATAAGGACTCGTAAAATCGTGTTTCCCTACACGACACAAATTCGCGCACCCTGTACATCACGTGGGCCATGGGCTCATGCCAGTTGGCGTTCGCAAACGTAGTGAGTCCCTGAACGGCACTGAGTAGGTCGAAGTAGGATGTATATCCTGGTGCCGGGGGCGGAGACGCACTCCGACCAAAGTCCATGTTGAAGTTAGCGTCGGCGGAGCCGGCACGAAGGCGCGTGGCGCGGTCGACACGCTTGCAGTGCATGATGGTCAAGCCGTGTCGCCCGAACCGGCGCGCCGCTATGGCAATTGCCGGGGCGTTGTCGAAAGGAAACTCTTCTCGGATCCTCAGCACGTAACCCATGGGCGTCTCGTGCATACCCTCGGGCGACGTGAGGAATGGGATCAGGCGGTGGGCTGCGAGGTCGTGCGTCGCTGTTGGGGTGAAGTCCCCGCGTACCCGGTGCGCGGGCGGCTGAAACTGGGCGGTCCGGAGGTTGCGCGTCTCCACTGGAGGAAGAATGCCCTTCGCATTTGGCAGTGTCCAAAATAGGGGGTCTGGCGTGGGCCATGGTTGGGGCGTGGTGGCCGGCGCCGACGTAGGCGTTGCTATCTGACCGCCGACGGCGCGTGCAGGGTGACCGCGCACAAAATCTAGAAGCTCGGTGAGCACCCCGGCTAGGTCAGGACCTGCTCCGGGCGAGTCCTGAACGAACCGGTCGGCTAGATGGCGATGGACATGGGTGTCGGTCACTGTCTCTGCCGGTGAAAGGCTCGTGTGGGGGGCCGAAGCTGGAGCTGCCTGGGGGCCGGTATGGAACCGGCTGAGGAATTCGGTCAAATCAAATGGCGCTCGGTCCGCACGGGCTCGATGCGCTGGAGGTGCGACCCCCGAGGAAGTGGGCATAACCCGGGGCAGCGGTCGAGTTGACACAGGTTGGGCCCCGCCAGGTAGCGGTGAGGTCGCAAGCGTCGGGTCCGCGACGTCCGGGTCGATGTGCGGCAACGGGGCGGGGTAGCCCTGGGTCGGAGGCGCCGCATCGAAGTCTGCGTCGGAGTCGCTGTCTGAGTCAACGGACAGGATGACCGGCGGTGCAGCTTGCGCGCTCGTGGACCGTAGCGGCGGCTCGATCGGCGGCGCGAGTGCGGGGGGGCTGCGGCTGACGTCGAGGGGGCGAGGGGCGCGGAGGCACTACATGCCGACGATGTCGCCGATGGCGTGGACTTCTTCTTCGTCGCCCGCTTGGGTGTGGAACCCACCTTCGCCCTCGGCTTCTTCGCCGGTTTCTTCGGAGCCTGCGGTGCGTCAAGGGTGTCCGCGCCTGCAGATGCTGGCGCCGACGGAGTTGCTGGCGACGACGTCGAACTGGCGCTGGTCGCTGCCGGCGCGTTGGTCGTCGCTGCCGTCACGCGGCCAGGTGTCGTCCGTGGTCCTGCTTGCGTGTCTGACGCTGCTGTCGCTGTCGCAGAGCTTGCCGGCGCCGCTGTCACAGGGCTGCCTGTCGCCGCTGTCGCTGGGCTTGCTGTCGCCGCTGTCGCCGGACTGGGCGTCCCCGATGTCGCAGGTCTTGTCGTCTTTGCAGCCGAGGGCGTAGGAGCAGGCGGGGCGCTGCCCTCCCCTTGGCGGAGGACCAGCCTCTTCTTCTGCCGGCGTATGTCGGCCAGGGCGTCCGCGCTGGGGTGTCGCTTGTTGGCGATCCTGGTGCTGGCCCGCGTGGCGAGTGAGACCAACGATGCCGCTGAGTCGTCGGCGGGGAGAGGAGAGCCAGACGCGCGCGCAGTTGGGGCGGGCGGA
Source organism: Phytophthora fragariae (assembly GCA_009729435.1). Taxonomy (NCBI): domain Eukaryota; phylum Oomycota; class Peronosporomycetes; order Peronosporales; family Peronosporaceae; genus Phytophthora; species Phytophthora fragariae. The sequence goes on along the minus strand of QQOI01000040.1, from coordinate 262,262 downwards.
CCCTGGGGTGGCGCCGAGGGTGCTGGTGAGTCGGTGGCGGGCTGCGGGATGGACGCGTGAGGGGGTGATGGCGGAGACGACATCGCGAAGAGAGCTTGAGTTTCTTGAGTTTCTGCTTGCTCGGGCGGAGAACGGAGGGTGAGCGCTTGTTGGAGGCCCTGCTGCGCGGGGGGTTCGTACTCCTCTGTCGGCGACTTATTGGCGCGGCTTCCTAACGTGGAAAGCTCCGTTTCACCTGAAACACCGAAAATGAGATTTGCGTTATTTTCTGAAGTCCCCCACTGGCCATTATAATTGTCGTGTTATTGTGCTTTGCAGAGTTTTTGTCACTCTATTTAAGTTAAATAATAGAGTGACAAAAATCTCAAATTTTAAGGCCTTAGATTGACCTCCACCAGGGACTTTTGCCAAATGATGGCACTAGTTCGATAATCTAGACAGACGATGATGACCTTCGCCATATGATGGCACTCCGCTATATTGATGGCACTTAGATATTTATAATTGTCAGGCTTTCCCCACTACACACATGCAATCGCCGATGGCATGGCGCTCAATTGTTTTGCTGTGGGTCACGAAACCCCGGTGTCGCCGTTGTGGTACGCGAAGAACGAACTCAGGAAGAAGCTCTCACTCTGCTGTCTCTTGGATCTTAAAACGACTGCTATGAACGAGCAATTGGTCTTGCTAGTGCAGACATACATGGTGCGATCCGAGCACGGCATTGGATGATACGCTTCCCTTGAGCCAGCACAACGTTCTTTATGTGTGCAGTTGTAGTCTTCCTCGACTCAAAGTCCATCTTAACCCGAAGTGTTAATGACTTCCCTTGAGCATCAGTCACGGAGAATTCATTTATGATGGCCCCCGAGAAGAACCATGTAAGGTTGTGGCGGAGAGGGCATAGAGGAGCTGTTCCTCGTGACAGGGAGAACGCTGGTCTGAGGACGACAGCTTGTGCTCCTGGCACGTATAAATAACGGGCGTGCTGTAGCCTGACAATCATAAATATCTAAGTGCCATCAATATAGCGGAGTGCCATCATTTGGCGAAGGTCATCATCGTTTGTCTAGATTATCGAAATAGTGCCATCATTTGGCGAAGGTCATCATCGTTTGTCTAGATTATCGAAATAGTGCCATCATTTGGCAAACCCTCCACCAGCAACAAATCGTGGACATAAAAATGGGGGAGTTGCTAAATCGTGCTTGCCCACAGATTTGCCGCATTGGCTACCGGTATTCCTTGCCTGCTAAAACGATCACCTCGGTGGCACCGAAATGTCGCCGGCCACTGACGTTCTAATACTGCTATGCTGGTGGTGATGGCTCTTTAATTTCATATGTGGGTGCTTCTATTGTAGTTTTAGGTCTAAGTAGCTTGAATAATACATAGGTTTTACGTACTGGGACACTGTTGTACGTCCCATGTTCATCCTTTCCGTCTTCTACGACACCGCTACACCTTTTCAACTTCAAAATGGCAAATGACCGGTTCGAAACGTCAATTTGTAAGATCAAAACGACACAGTCAGGCCAAACCGATTTTATCATTTTAGCAAGTATAGGGGGGAACTGGTTCCCACAAGTTTTTTTTTGCGCGAGTTTTGGCGCCAAAACTAATGTTTGTTGTGCGCTGTTCATGCGCGCCTGGACGAGCGCCTTGGAAGTATCTTCGCGTGTGAATCATTCCTCTATTTGCCGCGCGCATCGCAGACCTTACACTTGCTGTCCTGTCACCATGCTCTATGATGACGCAACTATTAAGCGTGTTCTCCGTGCTGCGCGTGCTGACCAAGACTGGCGCGACGTTGCCGTGAAGAACGATGTCAACCTTCGGACTGCTTACCGCTGGGTAGCCAGTGCTCGCGACACCGATAGCTGGGAGTCTTCCCCAAGAAAGCCGCGCGGTGGACGGCGCAATGCCAAGATTACTACGGAGCACGTCGACTACATGCTGGGTCTCCTGGATGAGAACTGTTATCTCACGCTGGACGAGCTTGTCGATGCACTTGAGGAGCGCTTTGCTGTCAAGGTGTCCAAGCAAACGGTGAAGTACCATATTGACGGCAGAATGTACACAATCAAGCAAACACATCGCGACAACAACTATCACAACCTCCCTAAGAACAAGGTTCTACGCCGCGACTACGTGATCCAGCTGCTGGCCTACAAGGCGGAAGGTAAGAAAATCTTCTATGTAGATGAGACTAACTCTAATTTGTGGTGTTCTCGTCGACGTGGCCGCAGCTTGAAAGGAAAGCGGGCCGTCGACAAGAACACTGCGAGCAAGGGCTCCAACATCCACGTGATAGCGTGCATCTCCGAGGACGGGCTGGAGTACTCAGAGAAACGGTTCGGCTCCTTCACGTCGGAAAAGTGCAATGAGTTCATGCGTCGTTTGCTGGCCCATATTGCCACCTCAACCTCGCTGGACAACGTGGTCATCGTTGTCGACAATGCGCCGTGTCACACGGACGTCGAGGACGTCTTTGACGAAGCGGAGTTCGCTGAGGCGAAGCTTCTGCGGCTAGGACCTTATTCCCCTATGTTCAACCCTATCGAGAACTGCTTCTCGGCGTTCAAGTCAATGGTGAAGCGTTTCCTCGCTCGCCACCGTCAAGCAATTCTCCAAGTACCCCCTCACCGCACCATTAGAGACCACCGTCAAGAATACCTGATGCTTGCCGCGGACCTTCTTGTGCGTGAAGCGATAACACCGCAGATTTGCTACAACTGCGCGCTGCATACGATCAAGTTTCACGCCAAAGCGATCCAAATGAAGGACATTCCAGTTGGCGAGTAGCTTCAAAATAAACTTTGACATTCGCCACTTTTATGTCCATGTCGTTTTGATCTTACAAATTGACGTTTCGAACCGGCCATTTGCCATTTTGAAGTTGAAAAGGTGTAGTTACACTGCAGTATTCGTACAGGCATAAAGCTGGCGTATGCATATCATGCATATGGGTACGATAAATGCTCGCCCCTTAGTACACAACACACGAACAAAGGATATTGGGCATCATGCAGCTAGCTCGATGATGATCTATTTCTCTGTCCGAGTGTTGGTGTCACGTTTTGAGGGTTCTTCCTATATGATGTGTGCCAATTTGTCGGACAGATGGAGAGGTCGAGTTATAATAAATCGGCCAGAATTGCGTTTTTGTTGAGTGGGTGCGCCGCGAATGCATGCTGTGACGTCATGCCCGCACGCAGTGATGACACGATGCGCACGGGCCGTACACAGTGATGACACGATGTGTACGAGCGCGCCGCATGCAGCGAGGACGCAATGCATGCGGGCCGGATGCAGCGATGACGCAATGCAGCCCGGACTCACGCAATGATGTCTTGAAGAATGGGCGGCTGGGATTCAACCGAGAAGGAAACGGTGACGCGTGGCTTGATCTGATTGGTCAATATTCTGGTAGATGGATCAAGCGCACAGGGGGCACAGGGAAGACAGATCTGGAGCTGCGTAGGTTAGTGAGGAGGTAGCACGAAAACACTAATTCATAAAGCTCACTTCGGCATTTGCCCTTCAACACACAAGCATCTCATCAGTTTTCAAACCGGCAATTCCAGCATAGATACCATAAATCAGGATCCAAACCCATGCTTGTGAGAAATAATCTGGTCGAGTTGCACTGTCTTTTTCACTAACTTTACATGTATTTATATCGAGGTCCAAATTTTATAAATCGACCGAAGCGCCAAGTGAAAACGACAAACGCATTGCAAAGCACAATTCTCTGAAATTTATTTTCAGAGCTAAGGAAGCGGTGCGAGTGGGTGTGCGATTTTGCGATGTCAAATACCCTGCGAAATCAATCATGTTGGACGCGAAGGACAGACGAGGACAACCGGCGCATCCAGGAGGGGACAGGTCCAGCTGCGGGCTGGATGTCCCGAGATCTCTTGGCGTGGCCCATCCCGTCCAGAGGTCCACGGCCCCAAAACAGTTGAGCTTTCTGAATGGGAAGACGTGCCCATACAAAAGCTTAGACGAATAATATTTTTAAAATAAATGTTCCCACCCAGAGGGCTCACTCTGGATTTCTTCTCCAACCCCTCAGCTCGCACAGTCTCCCGACGGCTTCCACTCGTGAGGCAAGCGGTATCTACAAATCATCTATTAGCCGAGATTACCGCTCTCTTTTTCTTGTTGAATACGATATCCCGCGCAAAACGATAAATTACCGGCATGTTACCTGTGTCGTCCACCTCAGTTAAGTGCGAAATCTATAAGCCAATCAGCTCAGATTATTGAAATGTATTAGCCAATTGCATTAGCTCAATGTTGCATGAAGGTTAGCCCATGTAGTGTTTGTTAGAAGCAAACAAGACTTCATGGATGGCACCATGTACTCGGAATACCGAAGATTCTTCTCTACGGCGAAGGATGAGGGGTGGACGGTAAGCTTACTGCGTAAGCGTAAGCTGGTCTAACATTCGTGCATTGTGCAACATTATAATAGGAAATGCTGCATGAAACGCGGGGATCTCCTGCGCCTGCTCCGCAGCCGCAGCATCTGCGATATATTTTTCAAAATATCATTGGCCGGGCTTTTTTAGTGGACCGATTCCCGTGGGCTATTTTCGTACAGATTTCGTGTCTAAAAAATCGTGTACAGACCTCGTACAGCCCGCAGACCACTTGCTGTCTAAATGTATAGATTCGGTACAGATCCGAGGAGCCACTTTCAAGTTGAAGTGACCCTCACCCACGCACGTCAATAGTACTCCCTGCCAAGCCCCACCACTCAGCAGCGATCATGGTGCCTGCAAGCAAGCGCTGCGGGCCCACAGGGCCGCAAGGCTACAGCGATTCCGATACTATGGCGCTGCTAACTATCATCAATGAACCAAGTTGCTCGAACGGGCCCGCCATTTGTTCAATGAGCGTCTTGCGGCAGTCGAGGGCCGTGACATTATCACGGCCTTCGACTGCGTAACTATTATACATTCTAATGCCGGTGTCACCGAGTGGGAAGACTCGCCGCCCCGTCACCCGTGTTCTAGCGGTTGAAATTAGTCAAATACCACAACGTGACTGTGCCAGCTTAAACGCAGCGTCATTTCCTAGCAGGAGACATAAGCAGTCTGATGAGGGCGTATTTACAGGGATCTCGAGTTCCGTGGCAAATCCACCCTCATCGGACTGCTTCTGTCTCGCCGGCACCGCTTGCGGGTGGCCTCCCCCTCGCCGGCATTGCGGTGGCAGCGCTCGTAGACGCGTCGATGAACTCGTCTTCGTCGTCCGCACTATGCTTGCCAGTGTCAGCAGCCCCAGTGAGCAGTGCAGGAGTGAGAGAGCAATATTAACCATTCTAGCCATACCATCTACACATCTAGAAATCTGTCGGAGGGGGGGGTACCCTCCGACAGAAGTGAAATCTGTCGAGTCGACGGCGGACTCGAGTTGTCTAGAAATGGCCTTTTTATGGAATTCTGTACGGAATCTGTACAAAATGGCCGCGACAGATCCTACGGGAATCGGTCCAGTGAACGGCAAACCGGCTAGACGGCTGCACCTTGCTGCTCGAGTACGGCGCAGTGAACGAAGTCGTGCTTCACTCCGTCCCAGTACGCTCTACATGAAGACGAAACCCGCCGATTAGAATAAATAGAGCTTGCGTGACCGCGTACGCACAGCGCAGCAACACTTTCTCTCTTTTTTCCTTAGCTAATTAACACTCGATCACCACGTAAAAATACAAAGTCGTGCTTCACTCCGTCCCAGTAGGCTCTAAACGAAACCCGCCGACTAGAACAACTAGATCTTGCGCGACCGCGTCCACGCAGCTTTCTCTCTTTTTTTCTTAACTACTTCGAAGTAATTAGCACTCGATCACCACACTAACGCAGCTAAAATTTCAGATCTTCTCTTCGTGCGAAGCACGACTTTGTAACAATTACTCAGACAACTAAATCGCGCAAAAACGATGGTGTCTAATCGACTGCTTTGCTCTCGTCCCCCGCTATTTGTTGGCTCGGTAAAAGTCTACATAGTTGAGGAAAACGCCTGTGCTCCTGGAATCAAATTTGCCAAGAGTCAGCACTGTGGATAGTCTGTTGGGATCTATATCATCAGCCAGCCACCTCTTGAACTGCAGCGTCTGCAGGCTTTTGATGATATTTTTGTTTGGGTCGGAACGGATTAGCGCAGCAGAAATCATCATGGCCAGCTCCGCATTCCCAAAGCGTTCCTGTAACTCGGAGATGACAGCGAATTCGTCTGGTCTGTCGTCGAGCTTGTTCAATTTTGTCACGTAGGAGACCCAAGTGCTAAGCTCACCACTGTCGAACATATTTTCTCGGTTGAGTTTGAGTAGTTGGAAAATGTCGTCCGCAGTTTTGCCCTCGCTTATCCACAGCTCGTCCTGCATTCGAGCAGCGAAACCCTTCGTTCGCGGGATTTTTTGCGCGGAAATGAGCATACTCGCCAGCTTTTCATCGTTGTAGCTCGTCTTCAGTGCCGACAGCATCAGTTTGTCCGGATTCTTCTTGTCCAGCTTCGTCACATAGGATTCCCAAGTACTTACCATCGGGCTTTCAAAAAGCTTGTTCCCTTCCTTGTTCAGATTCAAAAGCTTGAAAACGGACTCGGGCATTTTCCCCTTGGCTTAGCCACCTGCTGGATTGCGCGTCTTCCAATTTCGAGGTGATGCTCGCTGTTGTATGGTCTTCCTTCGCCATCACAAGCATACTTGCGAGGCCCTCGTCCGTGTAGCGAGCTGGCAGTGTAGCAAGTATCAACTTGTACGGATCCTCACCCAGCATTTTCACATAGGATATCCAAAAGTCCAAGGCTGGGCTCTTCAAGAAATCATCCCTGTTCGGGTTCAGCTTGAGAAGCTTGAAAGCATCATCTGCGGTTTTCCTGTCGCTGGTCCACTTCGCGAACAATATACTTTCCTGCCTCGCGGCAATCCTCCGCGTACTGCGTGTTTCTTTCGCGGCGATGAATATATCAGCCAGAACGTCATCATCGTATCGAGCCTTTAGAACTGAAAACATCAACGTGTCCGGGTTTTTGTCATCCAGCTTGGTAGCGTACGAGACCCAAGTGCTGAACACCGGATTCTTGAACAAATTGACCCCTTCGTCGTCCAGCTTCAGCAGTTTGAACACGTCGTCGGCGGTTTTCATACTGGTCAGCCAGTTCGCGAGTTGTACCTCTTCCAATTGGGTTGCAAGATTTCGAGTAGTAGGGACCTCCTTCGCCGCAACCAGCATACGCGCAAGTGCCTCATCTCCGTATCGAGCCGTGATCGTTGAGACTATTACTGCATTCGCTGCGTCCGGGGTTTTCTTGTACGCCTTGGTCACCGACTTGATCCATTTGTGGAAATTGGGACTCTCGAAAAGGTCGGATGTGGTTTCATGAAGCTTCAGCTTGGTGAAGAGCTTGTTCGCAGCCTTTTGCTTGTCAGGTGTCAGTTTTTCCACGATCTTTGCGACGCCGGGAATTTTGTCGAGACCCCTCTCTTCAGAACTGTCGTCGTCTTCTTCCACTGTCGTCCACACATTAGACCGTAGGCGCCGATGCGTTTGCACACCGTTATGGTCTTCTCCACCGGCTGGAAAAGACGTGGCTGGCCCCGAGGCCGTAACCTCAGTTACAGGTCCGAAGCATGCCAGTAATGCGGCAACAGTGGCCAGTAAGGCAAAGCTGCGCTTCCTCGCCATGGAGCACCGGGTTTTGACTTGAGCGGTTTTGAGAGCGGATTCTTTCTAAATGGCAAGTCCATTGTTGGTGTCCCAGGATTCGGAAAGATCAGTGATCACGAGACGTTTTGACAAAGCAAGACGAGTAAACTGATCACGCGACGGTTTGGCAAGCAAGGCGAGTAATCGTTAGTGCTGCATTATTATTACATACGTATCCCTCGATATTCGCAGGGCTTTACATACTGATTTCACAGGGAATCAATTAACACGATTAGTTCTTCGTAATGATCGATTGCTACAGTTCCCGGTATCGCCGATCGGATACGTCAGGGTATCGGAAGGTCTAGGTGTGCATATTGAGGGGTACGTACAGACGACGATGAATTTGAGAGAGAGAGAGAGAGAAGGTAAGCTTAGTCTACATTGAACCTTAGTTAAAATAGCCTCCTGATATTTCTAAGTCGTTTGATTAGCGCTGACTCCGTCTTCTTGAGCCACGACGCTGGAGCTGGAGGTGCATCTGGTGGTTCCGCCTCGATCCCGATGGCTACAAAGCAATCCAGAGTGAGCTGTAGCCGAAGCCCCGTGATCCTGGTTGCTGGCTTGACGACGATGAATTTCAATACAGTTGTAGAAGGTCGTCGTCAGTCGCTGCTCCTGGATGACGCTCAGGCCAAGACGTCCTACTTCAAGGAGGTGGAGGTCTGGAGGAGGCTCAACAACCCTCCACGTGGTGGAGCTCTTCGGCGCTAGCCACGTGAGCACGCCCGCCTTCTTCGTGTGCGAGGACGCCATCCACGGCAACTTCGCGGACCACTTCAAGGAGGGCAAGAGCGAGATCTGACGGCTTTTCCACGAGGCGGCCGTGGAGCTGGACTACATCCACTCGCAGAAGGTGGTGCCCGGCGACTTGAAATGCAACAATATCCTCATTGGCGGCGACGATAAGGCCAAGAGCTGCGAGTGTGGTTTTTCGTGCATTCGGAGCCAGTCGGTGGGGCTCAGCAAGAAGGCTCAGACGGATACGGTGCGCTGGAAGGCTCCCGAGTGTTTGATGCCCATAGGAGACACGGCCGATGCGCCAACGAACCCGCGGTTCGCGTCGGACATTTACTCGTTCGGCATGTGCATGATTGAAGCCTTTTCGGACGAGCCGCCCTACGCTCTGGACGACGATGACACGATCTTGGAGAAGGTGTTCTCTGGAGAGGGCTACCCCCGCTCCGACGGGTTTGCGGACGACGAGTGGGCACTCAAGAGGCTGACGGATCCAGACTGGGAGCAGCGCATCAGTCTTTCGTCGGCAATCACGGAGCTCAAGCTGTTTGCGGAGAGGGAGGAGCTGCGCAACAGCGTTAACAAGACTGACCGTGTATGTCCGGGCTGCAGTGCCATGGTGGGCGTTGAATTCAGCTTCTGCGAAGCGTGCGGACACCGTGTTGACAACATCGTTGCCGCGTCTGCGTAATGAAGGAAAGAAGACTGGCCAGAATAATCGTCGTGTTAATTAACAATTACTCAGACAACTAAATCGCGCAAAGAAGGATGGCGTCCAATCGACTGCTTTGCCCTCGGTCATGGACCATGACTCATGGTCATGGACCTCAGCTTGCACTGATCCCCCGCAATGTGTTGGCTCGGTAAAAGTCGTAATAGTTGAGAGTAACGCCTGTGATCCTGTAGTCAAATTGTGACAAAAGGATAGGCGCTTCTCCTGGCAAATTTAATGTGTCAGGAGCCAGCTTCGCGGCTAGACTCTTGGGAGTTATACCTTCAGCCAGCCAGCGCTTGAACTGCAGCGTCTGCAGGCTTTTGATGATATTTTTGTTTGGGTCGGAACGGATTAGCGCAGCAGAAATCATCATGGCCAGCTCCGCATTCCCAAAGCGTTCCTGTAACTCGGAGATGACAGCGAATTCGTCTGGTCTGTCGTCGAGCTTGTTCAATTTTGTCACGTAGGAGACCCAAGTGCTAAGCTCACCACTGTCGAACATATTTTCTCGGTTGAGTTTGAGTAGTTGGAAAATGTCGTCCGCAGTTTTGCCCTCGCTTATCCACAGCTCGTCCTGCATTCGAGCGGCAAACGGCTTCGTTTGCGGGATTTTTGCGCGGAAATGAGTATACTCGCCAGCTTTTCATCGTTGTAGCTCGTCTTCAGTGCCGACAGCATCAGTTTGTCCGGATTCTTCTTGTCCAGCTTCGTCACATAGGAGACCCACATGTCAAAATTCAGACTCTCAAAAACCTTGTCACCATCCTTATCGAGGCGAAGAAGCTTGAAAATATCGTCGGCCGTTTTTCCGTCGCTCACCCACGTTTTGAGCAGCACTTCCTCCAGTCCCGACACATCGTACCTCGCAGTTCCGCTTTTCCTCGATGCTATCAGCATATCAGTGAGGACTTCGTCACCGTATCGCGTTTTTAGGACTGAGAACATCGCCTCATCCGGGTTCATTTTGTCCAGCGTCCTCACGTACGAGGCCCAAGTACGTAACATCGGGCTCTCAAAAATCTTGTCCTCTGCCTTGTTCAGATTCAAAAGCTTGAAAACGGATTCGGCACTTTTCCCTTGGGCCCGCCACCTGTTGAATAGCGCATCTTCCAATTTCGCGGCGACGCTCACTGTTATATGGTCTTGCTTCGCCACCACAAGCATACTCGCGAGACCCTCGTCCGTGTAGCGAGCTGACAGTGTAGCAAGTATCAACTTGTACGGATCCTCACCCAGCATTTTCACATAGGATACCCAAGAGCCTATAGCTGGGCTCTCCAAGAAATCATCCCTGTTCGGGTTCAGCTTGAGAAGCTTGAAAGCATCATCTGCGGTTTTCCCGTCGCTGGTCCACTTCGCGAACAATATACTTTCCTGCCTCGCGGCAATCCTCCGCGTACTGCGTGTTTCTTTCGCGGCGATGAATATATCAGCCAGAACGTCATCATCGTATCGAGCCTTTAGAACCGAAAACATCAACGTGTCCGGGTTTTTGTCATCCAGCTTGGTAGCGTACGAGACCCAAGTGCTGAACACCGGATTCTTGAACAAATTGACCCCTTCATCGTCGAGCTTCAGCAGTTTGAACACGTCGTCGGCTGTTTTCTTACTGGTCAGCCAGTTCGCGAGTTGTACTTCCTCCAATTGGGTAGCAAAAAGTTGAGTAGTAGGGGTCTGCTTCGCCGCAGCCAGCATACGCGCAAGTGCCTCATCGCCATGTTGGGCCATGATCGTTGACACTATTACTGCATTCGCTGTGTCCGGGGTTTTCTTGTAGGACTTGGTCACCGACTTGACCCATTTGTGAAATTTCGGACTCTCAAAAAGGTTAGCTGTTGTTTCATGAAGCTTTAGGTTGGAGAAGAGCTTGTTCGCAGCCTTTTGCTTGTCTGGTGTCAGCATATCCGCGAGTTTCGCGACGCCGGGAATTTTGTCGAGACCCCTCTCTCCAGAACTGTTGTCTTCTTCCTCCATTGTCGTCCTTACATAAGGCCGTAGGCGCCGAAGAGTTTGCGCGCCGTTATGGTCTTCTCCACCGGCTGGAAAAGACGTGGCTGGCCCCGAGGCCGTAACCTCAGTTACAGGTCCGAAGCATGCCAGTAATGCGGCAACAGTGGCCAGTAAGGCAAAGCTGCGCTTCCTCGCCATGGAGCACCGGAGTTCGACTTGAGCGGCTTCGAGAGCGGATTGCTAAATGGCAAAGGTCCAAAGCAGGCTGGTTGGAGTCTCAAGATTGGAAATCGGATTGGGATACCCATCCCGCTACCGTACAGTACATACTGGACCGATTCCCGTAGGATCTGTCGCGGCCATTTTGTACAGATTCCGTACAGAATTCCATAAAACGGCCACTTCTAGACAACTCGAGTCCGCCGTCGACTCGACAGATTTCACTTCTGTCGGAGGGTACCCCCCCCCCCTCCGACAGATTTCTAGATGTGTAGATGGTATGGCTAGAATGGTGAATATTGCTCTCTCACTCCTGCACTGCTCACCGGGGCCGTTGACACTGGCAAGCATAGTGCGGACGACGAAGACGAGTTCATCGACGCGTCTACGAGCGCTGCCACCGCAATGCCGGCGAGGGGGAGGCCACCCGCAAGCGGTGTCAGCGAGACAGAAGCAGTCTGATGAGGGTGTATTTGCCACGGAACTCGAGATCCCCGTAAATACGCCCTCACCAGACTGCTTCTGTCTCCTGCCAGGAAATGACGCTGCGTTTAAGCTGGCCTCGTCTTGCACAGTCACGTTGTGGTATTTGACTCATTTTAACCGCTAGAACACGGGTGACGGGGCGACGAGTCTTCCCACTCGGTGACGCCGGCATTAGAACATATAATAGTTACGCAGTCGAAGGCCGTGATAATGTCACGGCCCTCGACTGCCGCAAGACGCTCATTGAACAAATGGCGGGCCCGTTCGAGCCACGTGGTTCATTGATGATAGTTAGCAGCGCCATAGTATCGGAATCGCTGTAGCCTTGCGTCCCTGTGGGCCCGCAGCGCTTGCTTGCAGACACCATGATCGCTGCTGAGTGGTGGGGCTTGCCAGGGAGTGCTATTGACGTGCGTGGGTGAGGGTCACTTCAACTTGAAAGTGGCACCTCAGATCTGTACCGAATCTATGCATTTAGACAGCAAGTGGTCTGCGGGATGTACGAGATCTGTACACGATTTTTAAGACACGAAATCTATACGAAAATAGCCCACGGGAATCGGTCCAGTATACTATATGTGTTCAGAATATACGGTATTACAGATGGTGACGTTGAAGTTTACGTACATTCAAATTCCTCGAGCTCTGGGCAGCCCAGCGTGAGGGAGCGGCCTTTGGGCGTGCAGGCCTCCAGTTTTGACTTGACAGTACATGTAGTGGCGCTGCGCAGAATATTCGCGATGGTAGCTCGAGACGGCGGCTGCGACAGATTGAACTAGGCCTGTGACCAGCGTGCCAGATCGGCGAGCGATGGCGACGGCTGCGAGCGTCCATGCTCCTCGATAACTTGCCATTTTTGCGCGATCGTGAGCCACTTGCCCTTCGTTTGCTTCGTTGTGCAGGTCATGGCGGGCTGCGGGGGGGGGTCTTGCAGGGCTGTGTTTGAATTGCGAAAGATCCCTCTGCGCGGGAAAACTGGATTTTTCCTCCTAAAAGCGATAAGGCTTCATTACCGATTTTGAGGGTGTATAGACTGACTGTGTGTACAACTTAGTGGGCGGTATCTGTACATACGTCCGCAACAGTGGACCGATTCCCGTGGGCTATTTTCGTATAGATTTCGTGTCTTAAAAATCGTGTACAGATCTCGTACATCCCGCAGACCACTTGCTGTCTAAATGCATAGATTCGGTACAGATCTGAGGTGCCACTTTCAAGTTGAAGTGACCCTCACCCACGCACGTCAATAGCACTCCCTGGCAAGCCCCACCACTCAGCAGCGATCATGGTGTCTGCAAGCAAGCGCTGCGGGCCCACAGGGACGCAAGGCTACAGCGATTCCGATACTATGGCGCTGCTAACTATCATCAATGAACCACGTGGCTCGAACGGGCCCGCCATTTGTTCAATGAGCGTCTTGCGGCAGTCGAGGGCCGTGACATTATCACGGCCTTCGACTGCGTAACTATTATATGTTCTAATGCCGGCGTCACCGAGTGGGAAGACTCGTCGCCCCGTCACCCGTGTTCTAGCGGTTAAAATGAGTCAAATACCACAACGTGACTGTGCAAGACGAGGCCAGCTTAAACGCAGCGTCATTTCCTGGCAGGAGACAGAAGCAGTCTGGTGAGGGCGTATTTACGGGGATCTCGAGTTCCGTGGCAAATACACCCTCATCAGACTGCTTCTGTCTCGCTGACACCGCTTGCGGGTGGCCTCCCCCTCGCCGGCATTGCGGTGGCAGCGCTCGTAGACGCGTCGATGAACTCGTCTTCGTCGTCCGCACTATGCTTGCCAGTGTCAACGGCCCCGGTGAGCAGTGCAGGAGTGAGAGAGCAATATTCACCATTCTAGCCATACCATCTACACATCTAGAAATCTGTCGGAGGGGGGGGGTACCCTCCGACAGAAGTGAAATCTGTCGAGTCGACGGCGGACTCGAGTTGTCTAGAAGTGGCCGTTTTATGGAATTCTGTACGGAATCTGTACAAAATGGCCGCGACAGATCCTACGGGAATCGGTCCAGTATGTACTGTACGGTAGCGGGATGGGTATCCCAATCCGATTTCCAATCTTGAGACTCCAACCAGCCTGCTTTGGACCTTTGCCATTTAGCAATCCGCTCTCGAAGCCGCTCAAGTCGAACTCCGGTGCTCCATGGCGAGGAAGCGCAGCTTTGCCTTACTGGCCACTGTTGCCGCATTACTGGCATGCTTCGGACCTGTAACTGAGGTTACGGCCTCGGGGCCAGCCACGTCTTTTCCAGCCGGTGGAGAAGACCATAACGGCGCGCAAACTCTTCGGCGCCTACGGCCTTATGTAAGGACGACAATGGAGGAAGAAGACAACAGTTCTGGAGAGAGGGGTCTCGACAAAATTCCCGGCGTCGCGAAACTCGCGGATATGCTGACACCAGACAAGCAAAAGGCTGCGAACAAGCTCTTCTCCAACCTAAAGCTTCATGAAACAACAGCTAACCTTTTTGAGAGTCCGAAATTTCACAAATGGGTCAAGTCGGTGACCAAGTCCTACAAGAAAACCCCGGACACAGCGAATGCAGTAATAGTGTCAACGATCATGGCCCAACATGGCGATGAGGCACTTGCGCGTATGCTGGCTGCGGCGAAGCAGACCCCTACTACTCAACTTTTTGCTACCCAATTGGAGGAAGTACAACTCGCGAACTGGCTGACCAGTAAGAAAACAGCCGACGACGTGTTCAAACTGCTGAAGCTCGACGATGAAGGGGTCAATTTGTTCAAGAATCCGGTGTTCAGCACTTGGGTCTCGTACGCTACCAAGCTGGATGACAAAAACCCGGACACGTTGATGTTTTCGGTTCTAAAGGCTCGATACGATGATGACGTTCTGGCTGATATATTCATCGCCGCGAAAGAAACACGCAGTACGCGGAGGATTGCCGCGAGGCAGGAAAGTATATTGTTCGCGAAGTGGACCAGCGACGGGAAAACCGCAGATGATGCTTTCAAGCTTCTCAAGCTGAACCCGAACAGGGATGATTTCTTGGAGAGCCCAGCTATAGGCTCTTGGGTATCCTATGTGAAAATGCTGGGTGAGGATCCGTACAAGTTGATACTTGCTACACTGTCAGCTCGCTACACGGACGAGGGTCTCGCGAGTATGCTTGTGGTGGCGAAGCAAGACCATATAACAGTGAGCGTCGCCGCGAAATTGGAAGATGCGCTATTCAACAGGTGGCGGGCCCAAGGGAAAAGTGCCGAATCCGTTTTCAAGCTTTTGAATCTGAACAAGGCAGAGGACAAGATTTTTGAGAGCCCGATGTTACGTACTTGGGCCTCGTACGTGAGGACGCTGGACAAAATGAACCCGGATGAGGCGATGTTCTCAGTCCTAAAAACGCGATACGGTGACGAAGTCCTCACTGATATGCTGATAGCATCGAGGAAAAGCGGAACTGCGAGGTACGATGTGTCGGGACTGGAGGAAGTGCTGCTCAAAACGTGGGTGAGCGACGGAAAAACGGCCGACGATATTTTCAAGCTTCTTCGCCTCGATAAGGATGGTGACAAGGTTTTTGAGAGTCTGAATTTTGACATGTGGGTCTCCTATGTGACGAAGCTGGACAAGAAGAATCCGGACAAACTGATGCTGTCGGCACTGAAGACGAGCTACAACGATGAAAAGCTGGCGAGTATACTCATTTCCGCGCAAAAAATCCCGCAAACGAAGCCGTTTGCCGCTCGAATGCAGGACGAGCTGTGGATAAGCGAGGGCAAAACTGCGGACGACATTTTCCAACTACTCAAACTCAACCGAGAAAATATGTTCGACAGTGGTGAGCTTAGCACTTGGGTCTCCTACGTGACAAAATTGAACAAGCTCGACGACAGACCAGACGAATTCGCTGTCATCTCCGAGTTACAGGAACGCTTTGGGAATGCGGAGCTGGCCATGATGATTTCTGCTGCGCTAATCCGTTCCGACCCAAACAAAAATATCATCAAAAGCCTGCAGACGCTGCAGTTCAAGCGCTGGCTGGCTGAAGGTATAACTCCCAAGAGTCTAGCCGCGAAGCTGGCTCCTGACACATTAAATTTGCCAGGAGAAGCGCCTATCCTTTTGTCACAATTTGACTACAGGATCACAGGCGTTACTCTCAACTATTACGACTTTTACCGAGCCAACACATTGCGGGGGATCAGTGCAAGCTGAGGTCCATGACCATGAGTCATGGTCCATGACCGAGGGCAAAGCAGTCGATTGGACGCCATCCTTCTTTGCGCGATTTAGTTGTCTGAGTAATTGTTAATTAACACGACGATTATTCTGGCCAGTCTTCTTTCCTTCATTACGCAGACGCGGCAACGATGTTGTCAACACGGTGTCCGCACGCTTCGCAGAAGCTGAATTCAACGCCCACCATGGCACTGCAGCCCGGACATACACGGTCAGTCTTGTTAACGCTGTTGCGCAGCTCCTCCCTCTCCGCAAACAGCTTGAGCTCCGTGATTGCCGACGAAAGACTGATGCGCTGCTCCCAGTCTGGATCCGTCAGCCTCTTGAGTGCCCACTCGTCGTCCGCAAACCCGTCGGAGCGGGGGTAGCCCTCTCCAGAGAACACCTTCTCCAAGATCGTGTCATCGTCGTCCAGAGCGTAGGGCGGCTCGTCCGAAAAGGCTTCAATCATGCACATGCCGAACGAGTAAATGTCCGACGCGAACCGCGGGTTCGTTGGCGCATCGGCCGTGTCTCCTATGGGCATCAAACACTCGGGAGCCTTCCAGCGCACCGTATCCGTCTGAGCCTTCTTGCTGAGCCCCACCGACTGGCTCCGAATGCACGAAAAACCACACTCGCAGCTCTTGGCCTTATCGTCGCCGCCAATGAGGATATTGTTGCATTTCAAGTCGCCGGGCACCACCTTCTGCGAGTGGATGTAGTCCAGCTCCACGGCCGCCTCGTGGAAAAGCCGTCAGATCTCGCTCTTGCCCTCCTTGAAGTGGTCCGCGAAGTTGCCGTGGATGGCGTCCTCGCACACGAAGAAGGCGGGCGTGCTCACGTGGCTAGCGCCGAAGAGCTCCACCACGTGGAGGGTTGTTGAGCCTCCTCCAGACCTCCACCTCCTTGAAGTAGGACGTCTTGGCCTGAGCGTCATCCAGGAGCAGCGACTGACGACGACCTTCTACAACTGTATTGAAATTCATCGTCGTCAAGCCAGCAACCAGGATCACGGGGCTTCGGCTACAGCTCACTCTGGATTGCTTTGTAGCCATCGGGATCGAGGCGGAACCACCAGATGCACCTCCAGCTCCAGCGTCGTGGCTCAAGAAGACGGAGTCAGCGCTAATCAAACGACTTAGAAATATCAGGAGGCTATTTTAACTAAGGTTCAATGTAGACTAAGCTTACCTTCTCTCTCTCTCTCTCTCTCAAATTCATCGTCGTCTGTACGTACCCCTCAATATGCACACCTAGACCTTCCGATACCCTGACGTATCCGATCGGCGATACCGGGAACTGTAGCAATCGATCATTACGAAGAACTAATCGTGTTAATTGATTCCCTGTGAAATCAGTATGTAAAGCCCTGCGAATATCGAGGGATACGTATGTAATAATAATGCAGCACTAACGATTACTCGCCTTGCTTGCCAAACCGTCGCGTGATCAGTTTACTCGTCTTGCTTTGTCAAAACGTCTCGTGATCACTGATCTTTCCGAATCCTGGGACACCAACAATGGACTTGCCATTTAGAAAGAATCCGCTCTCAAAACCGCTCAAGTCAAAACCCGGTGCTCCATGGCGAGGAAGCGCAGCTTTGCCTTACTGGCCACTGTTGCCGCATTACTGGCATGCTTCGGACCTGTAACTGAGGTTACGGCCTCGGGGCCAGCCACGTCTTTTCCAGCCGGTGGAGAAGACCATAACGGTGTGCAAACGCATCGGCGCCTACGGTCTAATGTGTGGACGACAGTGGAAGAAGACGACGACAGTTCTGAAGAGAGGGTCTCGACAAAATTCCCGGCGTCGCAAAGATCGTGGAAAAACTGACACCTGACAAGCAAAAGGCTGCGAACAAGCTCTTCACCAAGCTGAAGCTTCATGAAACCACATCCGACCTTTTCGAGAGTCCCAATTTCCACAAATGGATCAAGTCGGTGACCAAGGCGTACAAGAAAACCCCGGACGCAGCGAATGCAGTAATAGTCTCAACGATCACGGCTCGATACGGAGATGAGGCACTTGCGCGTATGCTGGTTGCGGCGAAGGAGGTCCCTACTACTCGAAATCTTGCAACCCAATTGGAAGAGGTACAACTCGCGAACTGGCTGACCAGTATGAAAACCGCCGACGACGTGTTCAAACTGCTGAAGCTGGACGACGAAGGGGTCAATTTGTTCAAGAATCCGGTGTTCAGCACTTGGGTCTCGTACGCTACCAAGCTGGATGACAAAAACCCGGACACGTTGATGTTTTCAGTTCTAAAGGCTCGATACGATGATGACGTTCTGGCTGATATATTCATCGCCGCGAAAGAAACACGCAGTACGCGGAGGATTGCCGCGAGGCAGGAAAGTATATTGTTCGCGAAGTGGACCAGCGACAGGAAAACCGCAGATGATGCTTTCAAGCTTCTCAAGCTGAACCCGAACAGGGATGATTTCTTGAAGAGCCCAGCCTTGGACTTTTGGATATCCTATGTGAAAATGCTGGGTGAGGATCCGTACAAGTTGATACTTGCTACACTGCCAGCTCGCTACACGGACGAGGGCCTCGCAAGTATGCTTGTGATGGCGAAGGAAGACCATACAACAGCGAGCATCACCTCGAAATTGGAAGACGCGCAATCCAGCAGGTGGCTAAGCCAAGGGGAAAATGCCCGAGTCCGTTTTCAAGCTTTTGAATCTGAACAAGGAAGGGAACAAGCTTTTGAAAGCCCGATGGTAAGTACTTGGGAATCCTATGTGACGAAGCTGGACAAGAAGAATCCGGACAAACTGATGCTGTCGGCACTGAAGACGAGCTACAACGATGAAAAGCTGGCGAGTATGCTCATTTCCGCGCAAAAAATCCCGCGAACGAAGGGTTTCGCTGCTCGAATGCAGGACGAGCTGTGGATAAGCGAGGGCAAAACTGCGGACGACATTTTCCAACTACTCAAACTCAACCGAGAAAATATGTTCGACAGTGGTGAGCTTAGCACTTGGGTCTCCTACGTGACAAAATTGAACAAGCTCGACGACAGACCAGACGAATTCGCTGTCATCTCCGAGTTACAGGAACGCTTTGGGAATGCGGAGCTGGCCATGATGATTTCTGCTGCGCTAATCCGTTCCGACCCAAACAAAAATATCATCAAAAGCCTGCAGACGCTGCAGTTCAAGAGGTGGCTGGCTGATGATATAGATCCCAACAGACTATCCACAGTGCTGACTCTTGGCAAATTTGATTCCAGGAGCACAGGCGTTTTCCTCAACTATGTAGACTTTTACCGAGCCAACAAATAGCGGGGGACGAGAGCAAAGCAGTCGATTAGACACCATCGTTTTTGCGCGATTTAGTTGTCTGAGTAATTGTTACAAAGTCGTGCTTCGCACGAAGAGAAGATCTGAAATTTTAGCTGCGTTAGTGTGGTGATCGAGTGCTAATTACTTCGAAGTAGTTAAGAAAAAAGAGAGAAAGCTGCGTGGACGCGGTCGCGCAAGATCTAGTTGTTCTAGTCGGCGGGTTTCGTTTAGAGCCTACTGGGACGGAGTGAAGCACGACTTTGTATTTTTACGTGGTGATCGAGTGTTAATTAGCTAAGGAAAAAAGAGAGAAAGTGTTGCTGCGCTGTGCGTACGCGGTCACGCAAGCTCTATTTATTCTAATCGGCGGGTTTCGTCTTCATGTAGAGCGTACTGGGACGGAGTGAAGCACGACTTCGTTCACTGCGCCGTACTCGAGCAGCAAGGTGCAGCCGTCTAGCCGGTTTGCCGTTCACTGGACCGATTCCCGTAGGATCTGTCGCGGCCACTTTGTACAGATTCCGTACAGAATTCCATACAAAGGCCATTTCTAGACAACTCGAGTCCGCCGACGAAGTCCTCACTGATATGCTGATAGCATCGAGGAAAAGCGGAACTGCGAGGTACGATGTGTCGGGACTGGAGGAAGTGCTGCTCAAAACGTGGGTGAGCGACGGAAAAACGGCCGACGATATTTTCAAGCTTCTTCGCCTCGATAAGGATGGTGACAAGGTTTTTGAGAGTCTGAATTTTGACATGTGGGTCTCCTATGTGACGAAGCTGGACAAGAAGAATCCGGACAAACTGATGCTGTCGGTACTGAAGACGCGCTACAACGATGATAGGCTGCAGAGTATGATCATTACCGCGCAAAAAATCCCGCAAACGAAGCCGTTTGCCGCTCGAATGCAGGACGAGCTGTGGATAAGCGAGGGCAAAACTGCGGACGACATTTTCCAACTACTCAAACTCAACCGAGAAAATATGTTCGACAGTGGTGAGCTTAGCACTTGGGTCTCCTACGTGACAAAATTGAACAAGCTCGACGACAGACCAGACGAATTCGCTGTCATCTCCGAGTTACAGGAACGCTTTGGGAATGCGGAGCTGGCCATGATGATTTCTGCTGCGCTAATCCGTTCCGACCCAAACAAAAATATCATCAAAAGCCTGCAGACGCTGCAGTTCAAGAGGTGGCTGGCTGATGATATAGATCCCAACAGACTATCCACAGTGCTGACTCTTGGCAAATTTGATTCCAGGAGCACAGGCGTTTTCCTCAACTATGTAGACTTTTACCGAGCCAACAAATAGCGGGGGATCAGTGCAAGCTGATATCCATGACCATGACCGAGACTAATGTAGTCGTTTGGGCACCATCCTTCTTTGCGAGATTTAGTTGTCTGAGTAATTGTTAACATGACGATTATAAAGGAAGACTTCCTTCCCTCCTTCCTTACGCACATCTTGGCCTTTCGTCGGCACCAATAAATAGATTGTTGCATTTCAAGTCGCCGTGCACCACCTTCTGCGAGTGGATGTATTAATACTGTACTGTACATGTTGGTGGGGCACGGAAAGGTGCCTGTATGGCGTCCTCGCACACGAAGAAGGCGGACGTGCTCACGTGGCACGCACCGAAGAGCTCCACCACGTGGGGGTCCGACGTCTTGGCCTGGTCGTCGTCGCTTGAGATGAACCACTCGGGCACGGGTGACGCATTGTCGCCGGACGTCCACGTGATCTCGTTGAAGGTTATAATGGCGGCATCGCGAGATCATGCCGGTGAAGTAAGCGCACGGCGACCATTCTTTTTCGTCGCACGCCCCGAGATTCTCAGTCCCGCAAGGTTTGCGCTCCAACCTGCGGCCTTTAATAAATGCATCGACTTATCAACAGTACAGTCCCACCAGCACCAGCACTGTACAGCACGTTTTGCTTTTTCTCCATGCAAATTGCATGATGCAACTCGGCAACTCAGTGAAGTTGCCATGCAAGATTTCTGAAGTAACGCCAAGCACTTTTGACGGGGGGAAGAAGCCTCCCGCTCCCCTTCCCTCCCCTCATTCCGCAAGATGCCAAGTCGCCGCAAGAACCAGCAGCAAGCTTCGGACGACCCTGTCACCGGCCGCGCGCGCCCCAGCGGCAACCGAGGGTGCGGCCAGGGCGCAGGCCGCGGTCGGGGCCGTGGGGCCGCCGCCGCCCACCCGCCCCCTGCTGCCCCCGCCGTGGTGCCCCCTCCCGCGCCAACTGCCGCCGTCGAGTCGCTGGCCTCGGATCTGGAGGAGAAGGCGCGCGTCACCGTCGACGCGCCGCCGCAGCTGGTGCAGCCGCTCGTGCGCACGCACTTCCCTCCGCGGCCGGGCTTCGGGCGGGCCGGCCGGGCCGTCAAAGTGTTCGCCAACCACTTCAAGGTCAACTTCAAGTTGGCGGGCGACGTGTTCCACTACGACGTGAGCATGGCCGAGGCCGGCCGCAGCTTCGGCAACGACGGTCCGCCCAAGGCGCTGGCCGGCAAGATCATGGCCGCGCTCATGGCGGAGCTCAAGCGCCAGTTCCCGGACGTGGCGCTGGTCTCGGACGCCAGGAAGAACATCTACGCGCCGCGCCGCCTGCCCTTCCAGCAGCAGAACTTCGGCAGCCTCTTGCTGCCCGACGACGGCGGCCGCGCGCGCGAGTTCTCGGCGGTGGTGAAGGAGGCGGACCCCGTGGCCATCCGCATGCTGCAGCTGGAGGAGCTCTTCGCCGGCCGCCTCAACTACACGCCGTACGACGCGCTGCAGGCGCTGGACGTGGCACTGCGCCACTCGGTGTCGCAGAGGTTCACGGTCGTGGGCCGCAACCTCTTCAGCAACGCGGGCGCCAAGACGCTGGGCGAGGGCGCCGAGCTCTGGTTCGGCTACTACCAGAGTCTGCGCCCCACGCAGAACCGCCTCGTGGTCAACTTGGACCTGGCGGCCACCGCCTTCGTGGAGGCCATGGACGTGACCGACTTCCTGTGCGAGACGCTGGCGCTGCGCCAGATGCCCGCGAGTCTGGCCAAGTACCAGCACTCGGCCTTCAGCAAGGCCGTGAGAGGTGTTAAAGTCAACATCACGCACCGCCCCGGGGTCAAACGCAGCTACCGCGTCAACGGCCTGTCGAGGGACAGCGCGGACAACACGTTCTTCGAGAACGACGAGGGCCAGCGCATGTCCATCGCCCAGTACTTCCAGAAGACGTACAACATTCGTCTGCGCTACCCCAAGCTGCCGTGTCTGCACGTGGGCGCCCCGCAGAAGAAGAACTATTTGCCCATGGAGGTGTGCCACATCATGGCGGGCCAGAAGTGTCCGCGTAAGGTCACGGACAAGCAGGTGGCCAACATGATCAAGTTCACGTGCACGCCGCCGGACCAGCGCAAGCGCGCGATCGAGCAGAAGTTCCGCGAGGCTGGATTCAACACGGACCCGACGCTGCGCGCGTTTGGGCTCGAGGTGGACCCCAACATGGTGGAGACCACTGGCCGCCAGCTGCCGCCTCCTGCGATCGAGTACAGTGGCGGCGCGCGCGAGTCCCCGCGCGATGGCGCGTGGAACATGCGCGGCAAGAAGTTCAACACGCCGGCCCAGTTTAAGTCGTGGGCCGTCATTAGCATGTGCGACCCGAACCGCTGCAGTTTGGGCAGCATCCAGGCCTTCTTCAAGGCCGTCATGGGCCAGATGGGCCAGCTCGGCATGCGCTGCCCGAAGACGCCGCCCCCGATCCTGTTGAAGAAGAACCGACAGGACTCGGTGCGCGGCATGTTCCAAGCGGCCGTGACGGCGGCGACGCAGACGTTCAAGGTGAAGCCAGACATCGTGTGGATGATCAACCCCGTGTCGGACGCTCGAGCGTACGGAGACCTCAAGGTGATGTCTGATACGGAGAATGGGGTGGGCATCGTCTCGCAGTGCATGTTGTCCAAGCACATTCCAAAGTGCAATCCGCAGTATATCGCCAACATTCTCATGAAGGTGAATACGAAGCTGGGCGGAAGAAACGGGATCATCAGCGGCCCACTACCGCAGGTGTCGGCATCGCGCACTATCATCTTCGGAGCAGACGTCACGCACCCCAGCCCCATGGACAAGACCCGTCCTTCCATCGCTGCGGTTACAGCTTCTATGGATGCCAACTTCATCCGTCACGCGTCTGCAATTCGTGCGCAAGGCCACCGCGTAGAGCAGATCGAGAACTTGAAGGACATGACGATTGAGCTCATGAAGCAGTTCTACCAGTCGACGCGAGGCAAGCCAGATCGCATTGTGTTCTACCGCGACGGTGTGAGCGAGGGACAGTTTCATATGGTCCTGAACGATGAGGTGACGGCTATTCGCGAAGCCTGTCAGGCTTTGGAGAAGGGCTACATGCCTCCCATTACGTTCGTCATCGTCCAGAAGCGTCACAACACGCGACTGTTTCCGAGCAACAGAAACGAAGCGGATCGCAGCGGCAACGTCAAGGCGGGCACAGTTGTGGAGTCGGGAATCTGTCATCCCATTGAGAATGACTTCTATCTTATGAGCCACGCCGGACTGCAAGGTACAAGTCGCCCGACGCACTACCACGTGCTGCTGGACGAGATTGGCTTTACGGCGGACGAGCTGCAGACGCTGACGTACAAGCTGTGCTACACGTTCGCTCGGTGCACGCGCTCAGTGTCGATGGTGCCGTCAGCGTACTACTCGCATCTCGTCGCCTTCCGCGCACGCTTCTTCTTGGTCGATGGCAGTGACACCGCCTCGACCGTCTCCGGCTTCAGTGATACTGCTCCAGAGACGGATACGCGCATGTATGATGTGCACCCTTTGATGAAGGGAGCGATGTACTTCGTCTAGGTGCCGTCACGAGTGGAACGCCAAGCATGAGCGGACGACCGCAGCTGATTTGATTTATGAGTCGTAATTTTTTTATTCTGCTACCAGCGGTGAAGAGAGTTGAGACCGAGTAGCAAGAGTACATGACAAGACAAGAGTGGCTATGCGATCATGTTGTCGTCGTCGAGAGCTAGGCGATTGACATGGTAGATCGGATCCATCCTAAGGCAAAATGAAAAACTTGAATGTTTAGTCCTTTGCCTTACGGGTCGTGGGTAGTACAAGTACTCTCTTGTGGAGAGATGAGGCGCCGTTGAGCATATAAGCGGCTGCCCCCAGACATTGCCGAACTGTTCAAGGTGCTGAGTATTGTCGGTGTGGCGGCATGAGTGGGGGCAAAATCGGACGGTGCGCTCGTGGTGTTTTGACGGAATATCGCTGTGTACACAACGCCCAGCAATCCCAGCAACATGTTGGGCACGCTCAGCACCAGCGCTTGTTTATCTGGTAGTAGCAAAAGCGATGAAACGAGGATGTTTCGTGCTGTCCAATCTGACGAACTCAATTGTTCCCTGACGGAATACGAAACACTCGGTCATTTGAACTCTCTTAGAGCGGCATTGGCTGGATTGGTATCCACGTCCCATTCCAGAGGTAGCCCGAGAGCTCGCTGCGTTGGAGTGGTGATAAACTTCATGCATTCGGGCTTTCATTTTTCCGATATCACAGCCAGTACTGTCAGTACTGTCAGTACTGGCTGTGATATCGGAAAAATGAAGAACGGAAAGCCCGAATGCATGAATTAGTGCTGAAGCGTTGGCTGGCTGAACGAAACTCTGTAGACAATGTTTTCGACATTGTGCTACAAAAGCATGACAAGAACCTTTTCGAGCTTGACTATTTGGGCACGTGGGTTTCTTATGTGAACAAACTTGACGAGAAGGACCTCTTCTTACAAGACTATGCTTGCAATACTACAGAAGCAGTTTGACGAGAAAGAGGATGCTTGATAAGGCAGAACAAGTCAGTGCTACGAAGGCAATTGCTGGTAGGTTGGCAGAGGAGTTGTGGTTGAGCGAAGGGAAATCTACCAAGGCGATATTCAATCTTCAAGATGGAGCCATGACTGGTTGAGCTAGGCTGGATATGAAAAATGCTGATAAAATCATGTTTTCGGGGCTGAAGCTCCTTTCAAAACACAAGACTTGGGGAAAATGCTTGCTGGGACAAAAGAACTCGAAGAAACGAGGGTAATTAGTACATATCATTAGGGGATTTCAAAGTAACCTTATACCTCTGAAAATGCACACTTACTATTTCTGCATGTCACTTTTCATCGCTCAAGATGAATGTGCTGCTGCTTCTCAGTAGAGAATTTTCCACGAGAAGAACATGACCGAGGTTGTTGAGCTGGAGTGCGCGGTATACGGCGAAGCGACTGTGTTTCCTGTGAAGATTGGACGCAATGCAGATGTGAAGGCGCTGCAGAGGGCGATCGTTGATGAGAAGAAAGACGTCAATGATCGCTTCAAAGTTGGTCCAGCCACGTTGACGCTTTACTTGGCGCGGAAGAAGGGCGAAACCACGTGGATGAAGCACGACCGCAACACCGAAAGCTTTTTGCAAGGTGGTATTGACACTGATTATGAAAAGCTGCTTTCTTCATGGAAGCTCACGAAGGCGGAGTTACTTGGGCCGGATTTCCAACCCGGAGATGAAGAAATTCACGTGTTGGTGGAGCTCCCAGACGCTCAGCAAAATGCGGTGGGACCGGCGGACTTGATGCCTTCATTTGACGAAGGTTGGACAGCCAGTTGGTTGATTGAGTTTCACCAAAGCCAGATAGCACGGCATAAGTTACCACTTGTGGGGGTACTGACAGAATTCATCGAACAGGAGCTACCAGTGAAGATCGCTCTCCCCGAGCGAATTCGAGACACCTGGATGGCCAAAATGAAGATCCCATCTTCTGATCTAATGGCGAAGATGTTTCGAGTTGCAAACTCGGAGCCCTGTTTGGAGTTCATGAATCAGATTGGATATCGTGTGGTTCAACCGGTGGATACTGGGGGTACAGAAAAATCTTTCGTCTCATTTTGGGACGACTTGATCCGCCGCGTATTGAACTTCGTCGGCATTGGCAAGAGCGAGCGAAATCCAAGTCGATCGGCATCAACAGGACCAAATCGCCCCAATTACCTATTCTTTGTGGATTCTGTGTGTGTCTTTCGCGGTGTGGAAAAGGCTCCTGGACGGCAGATAGCGACGCCGCGGCGCGAGTTGGTTGAGAAGCTTGTTTGGAACTACGGTGACGCTCCATATTTGTTCGGGTACGCAGCCGTTGGCTATGAAGTCAGATTGTATGCTATCACTCGTACGCACAATGACGTGGACGCAATTGAATTGGGAGTATATGACCTCAAATATTTGGAAGGACGTTTTCGTTGGATGCTGGCAATGCTGCACGTCGCGCGATTATTGCCGAGCCTTGCGAGTTTGTGCCCTGATAGCGCCCGAGAAGAATACACGAAGATAGTTCGAGATCAAGGGATCAAAGTGTTACTTGAGCCATCCCGCATGGTCAAGTGTTTTCCAGAAGCGCTATTTCAACGAGCGAAGGACCATGCTGAAGCGGTGTACAAGGTGTTGGAAGAGCACGTCATCCCGAACGTTGATCGTCTGGATCATGCAGACGAGATTGACATGCGATTAATATTCAAGCCACGTGGTCAGGAAACAAAACCAACAAATCTTGCCGAATTATTCCACGCGCTAGCAAATGTGCTGCAAGCATTGGTGAAACTGCATGCTGTTTCGTGGATGCATCGAGATATTCGGTGGCTGAATGTTATCAAGACTCGCGATGGCCACAACTCGTGGTTTCTGATAGACTTCATGGATGCAGCGCAAAGTCCCCAGGATTCACCAAGTGGCCACCACCTGAGTCGACTCGAACACGCCCCAGAGATATTTAGCGATGGCAGTCACACCACTGCTGTGGACGTGTGGTCTGTCGGGCGGTTGATCCAAACTTGCGGAGATGAAGTTTACGGGAGCTGGTATGACACAGGGAGAGAGAGGACGCAGTTCCCAGAGCAGTTGATGCATCGTGATCCGTCGAGAAGACCCACTGCAGTTGATGCACTCGATCGACTCCGTCAGCTTGAGCAAGAATACTTAGAACGACAAAAAATGAGTGGACGGAAGAAAAAGTCGAGGTGGAACTAGCGAATATCATTTTTGGGTGTTTGAGAGCCCTTTGTTCGTCACTTGGAGATACTACGCCAAGACGCTGGGCAAGGCCTTAACTTAACAGTCTAGATGTTCTCTTGAAAACACGTCGTGGTTGCTTATGTTGAATGTCCTCAAACGAATTACCACTGGTGCCGCTAATGCATTTGCAGTGGCACTTTCGCGATGACACATATTTTTAGTTCACGCTATTTTGATGGCATGGCATTGTATGCATTCTAGATAACTGGGAGCCACACGCCATTCCTCTTCGGGGCCTCCCATTCTCGCTTCCAAACGTGAGCAATGAGTCCTGCGATCTCGACCGCGTCTTCGTGGTCGTCAATGCAATCGCGAGTCACAACGCCGAGATCACTGTCAAACTCGCGGTCTGCATGGAATGAGGAGGATTCTGACATCAGGGCAAACTCCAGTCGCTACAGGACCCTGGACTACGAGCAGAAGAAACGAGAGGTTTGTGCCCCACACTCTCTGATTTTGCCGTCTACCGAGGTAGAGTCGAAATAACCAACCATTCACTGTTTTAACAGACCGAAGATGTAGCGCGTATTATCAATGACCTGGAAGCTCAGCGTCGATGCCGCTCCACCGTCAACCGGTCACGACGTTCCTCAAGCAAACGTGAAGCCCCAGTAGTGCCAATTCGAAGTGGGTCTCCCAGACTGAAAGACAAAGCAGAAAATATCAAGTCTTCTCGTGGACGCCTCTCGTTTGGGGATACGCCAGATACTGGTGATGAAGGGCTTCCTGGCAATGATCGTCTCTCTTCTTCCAACGCCGTATCGGAATCCTTTCAGGACCAGGTGCTGGAAGAACTGCGAAAGTTGAAAGAGGCCCAGCGAGTCGAGTTCGAAGCTCTCGAGAGACTGCAACGAGAGAAAGAAGAGGCCGAGCGCAAAGCTCGTCATCTGGAGCAACAACTTCGAGAGCAACAACTTCAATTGTCGAGGAAAGAAGTCAAATCAGCTCACAACTCCGAAGGTTTGCGAAATACAAACGCGTGGGAGGAAACTATTTTTCACTCCAACGTAGATAACAACAGTCCTCCGTACGACGACGACACTGACGATGTGTCGAATGAAAAGAGCTCAGCAGTGGAGGACCCAGAAGTTCTCGATTGGGACGACGTGACGCAGTCGCCCCCACCATACTGCACCATTGCTTCACCTGCGGTACGTCCAATTCTGGTGAACCGGTAGAAGAGAAGAGTTCTGACCTTAGCACGTGATCTTTATCCAGACTTCACCATTCAAGCGCAGTTCAGGCTGGCCAACATGGACTGGGGACGAATCACTTCCGCCGGGGCCTGCGTCTGAACCCGAAGGTCCGTTGCTACTGAAATCTCACTCATACTACTGCAGCTAAGTTGTGCATTGTGGCAGAATGCGATTCATCTGAACCAACCAAAACACTTCACCGTCGCTCTCGTTCTCGAAACAGGCTTGAAACATCCTCATCGTTCAATACGCGGCGTGGTAGTGCCGTGTCATCTCACGTTCGACGTCTCAGCCTGAGTAGGTCCCGCAGTCCTTCAGCAACGAGGACAGCTCGAAGTACTCAAGACAGTCAGGAACTACGACGATCCTGTGCATTCTTCGAAGACAAGGCTCGAGCTCAAGCTGAGGCTGAACAATTAGCAAAAGAAGCGGCTGAACGATTAGAGCGAGCTCGGCACGCGGCGCCACCGCAGAAGCTTTTGCATCGACAAGAACTGGTGAAGCAACGAAAATCTCAACAATTGAAGCAGCTCGAACAGGAGATGAACGCAGAGTTAGCCCGAGAAAAGCGAGCGAAGGCGCGTGACGTACCATTGACGACTTACCTGTCCGCTGAAGATGCAGCAGAGGCTGAGCAGAAACGCAAAGAGCGAATTCGCCAGCGAGCCGAGGAGCTGATGCAAGCCGCTGAATTGCCACCGAGGATGGCGGTGGCTAGCAGGAACACACCGTCAGATAGTATAACCCCAACTGGAGAAGGAGAATCAGAAGCTGCGAACATGACCGTGAAGCTGAAGAAGAAGTTGAGAGCAGCAGCGGAGGCGGAAGCTGAGCGACTCAAGCGCCGACCGAAGCCTGTGCCAAACTTTGACCAGCTTCACTCCAAGTGGGAAGCTGCTCTGAAGAAGCGGAAGGAGCTTGCACGCCGCAACCAGGAGGAAGAAGCAGTCGTCGACGATGACACCGAAAGCTCATCAAAGAAGGAGAGTGGAGAGTTTTTCACCTCGCGCGCGGCCAAGCTGGCTGAACTGCAGGAGAAGAAGGAGGCTCGTAAGCAACGACTCCAAGCGAAGGAAGAGGCCATCAAACAGCAAGCACAGCGGGCTCAACAGAAGCTGCTCGCTCGCGCTCGTGCATCGCTTGGAAAGGATGTTGCGAGTCAACGGAAGCCAACCAAGGCTGAAGCCCTGCGCGTACAAAAGCTGATGGACGAAGCTGCTAAACAGGAGAAGGAACGACAGCGTGAAGAGCGCGAAGCCGACGCTCGAGAGCGACGTCGCGAGGAAGCTGCTCGTCGTGTCCGTGCCCAAGTGAAGCGGTCGGAGGGCGTTCGTCGTGACAACTACGCTGGCGATTTCGTCGACTTGAAGGACCTCGACGCCGTGGCCAAAGAGAAAGCTCGCGAGCAGAGGCAGCAGTTCAAGGATGCGATCGCACGCAACAAGGAGAAACTGTTGGCAGCAGCAGCAGCTCGCCCCAGTCTCATGGAGAGGTTCACCACCAACGTGAAGCGAGAGACCCATCGTCGCGCCGCATTGGAAGCTGTGGTGAAGACCGTCTTCCAGAAAGACCTGTCCGCGTTGAAAGGCGTCCTCACCGACGACGAGCAGGAAATTGCCCGCGAGATGGTCGCCGCTGATGACGACGACACAAAGGACAACGACTAAAGCCACAACAAGTTAGTTCCCAGGTCAGTCCAATTCAGCGTAAGTACATGTATGTAAAGTTTATTTCGTGCACGTCTTCCAGGACCCCCCCTTACCTTCCCCCCTCTCAGTCGATGAGGCTCTTGAGAAAGTCGTAGGTGGCGAACTGCACGCCCATGTTGGGCATGGCCCTCACGAGTGTGGGGGTGAGTCCTCTGTAGTAGGCCGTCCAGCCCTCGTTCCTGGCCAGCAGCACGTAGCAGTGCCACGCGTTCCTGTACTGCCTCGTGGCGCCGCCCGCGCCCTGCATCTGCAGCCGCCTGCGCACCGTGTCGTTCGGGTACGTGAAGACGGTGGCCAGCACGCCGGCGCCGCCGCCGCACAGGATCTTGCCGGCGAAGTCGGCCTTGGGGTTCACGTCCTCGGGCAGCAGCGCCGTGAGCAGGTCGTAGGACCCGAACTTGATGCCCTCGTACGGCAGCGCGCCGAAGAGCGTGGGACCGATGCCGCGGAAGAGCGCGCGAGGTCCCTCCTCCCGCAGCGTCCGCATGAAGGTGTGGGCGATGCCGCTGTAGACCAAATTGGCGCCGATCTGGCCGGACACGCGCGTGCGGATGAGGTCCAGCGGGTACGTGACCACGGAGGCCGTGAAGCCCGAGAGCGAGCCCGACACGAAGGGCCCCCACGCGGGCATCTGGCCGTGGCCCGCGGCCCGGAACAGGTCCTTGTAGAAGTCGGAGAAGGCGAAGAGCACGGCCTTGTGCGGCACCACGCGCACGCAGGCCGCCGTGTTGCCGCGCCAGAAGCCGAGCACGCCCTCGGCTGTGAAGATGCTGCGCGTGGTGGCCAGCATCCCCACGCTCTCGCCCGTCTGGCACACGATCTTGACGCGCTCGAAGGGCGCCACCACCGTCTTGGCCACGATACCCGCGCCCCCGCCCGCCGCCATCTGCTTGAGCTGCTTGGAGTCCCACTTGGGCGCGAACTGGAAGGCGGACGCCGACATGAGTCCGACCTGGAGGATTGGAGAGTGATGAGGAGACCGTGGGGTCGGGAGAGATGGATGCACGTATTAATACATGTACGTCACGTGTCACTCGGACGGGGGCGCAAAGCGACGACGCGCTTCAACAAGACGGACCACCGACACAGTAGACGAATGGGTTTTATTATCTATGGATGTGGGTGGGTGGCTATGGCTATTGGGTGACTCGGGGTGTAGAGATAAATATTGCGTTCAAACGTCCTGGACGCTGCGTAGTCGGCGGCTCGCGTGGAAGAGGCCCTTCCACCATCGCCCAATGCGCTCCCAGAGCCCGTTGTTGCTGAATGTCGTGACGACCACCACGCCGGTGTTGGGGTCCGCGACGGGGCCGTTGAGTGGCACCGCGTTGCCGCCGATTGCACGTCCTGCCGCGCCGACCGTCCCGCCGCCTCCTCCTCGTTCTTCTAGACTTGAGTCTGAGGGCGCTGCGGGTTTACCCAGCGCCGTTTCTGTGAGGGGCACCACCAAGACGACGTTATTGGTCGTTTTGAGGCCGCACTTGCCGGCGGAAGCGAAGCTGCTGCTGCCAGCCAGCAAAGCGACCATGATCATGAGCACGAACTGAGCTAGCTGCATTCTTCTTGAGGGGATGCAGCGTTGGAGGTTGGAAGCAGATTGCAAAATGGTCTGTTAAATGTGAAGACGGAACAGCGTGACAGGAGATGGACCCGGGGCCTGGGACCACCGGTCTCGCGTTGGGATCCAAACTTTGGAGCCGCGGTGCATGATTGGCGCACGAGTGCTACATGTAATGTATCGGAGCGGTTGGTGGCGCGAAAGAGTACATCACGCGTCTGTAAACATGGACCCATGGACTGGCGAGCAGCGCATGCATAAAACGTGGGGAAATCTGCGACGAAAGTACAGTACAGTACTGTACACCAAAGGTATACATCGTCTCCACCCGCCAGCTTTCCCCGTCCACAACAGGCCGCATGAAGGAACGAAAGCGTACTGTTGACGCATGTATTAATAGTGGGCCGCCTGCAGTGATACATGTACACTGTGCTGTAGTGGGGCAAGTGGAAAAATAAAACCATGCTCGGGAACGTACATGTATGGTTTCGATCGTACATGTGTACAGAACGGTGACCGGACACATACCACATCTTTGGAGCGCCTTGTCACATGATTATTCGGTGGGCTGCGTATGTTCATGTAAGGTGTACTGCAGCCTTATTAAAACTCTTCGCAGCGCGCATCCTATCAAGGTGAGTTAGGTACTGTACTGTACACAGCGCGCATCCTATCAATGTGAGTTACCGGTAGGTACATGTACGGCGGCACGTATGCCAGGATCAGTTTGGTAGAACATTGCAACATAGTCGCTGGTACTGTACCGGGAACCTTGTCCCACGCCAAGCAAGAGTGCAGGCATTGCCTGCCAGGCAATGCGTCGGAGGGAGCACGTTACAGTACAACACCAACCATGTCTGCCGAGAAACCCGGTTGATGCGTCACCACGGACACTGCCACGCGTGAGGTTGGTGTCAAGATCAAAATTTCACGCTACTGTAGTAAACCTTTGAAGGTTTTCAAAGGGCCGTAAATCACTTGTATGTTGCAGTGTGTGAATGCAGGTGTTGATTTACTTATACCGGTAACGGATCCTACATGTAGCTCACTACACCAGCGCTTGCCAAACGTCGGGTGGATAAATATCTTCATTTCGTGATCACCACTTGCTAATTGCCGGAGTCGATGAATCGAGCGAGAGGGCTCCGAGTTGGCGCCAAACAGTCCGCCCCACCACTTCTGCATCCTCTGCCAGACTCCGTTGCCGTTGAAAGTTGTCACCGTCACCATCTCGGCACCTTCCGTTGGTCCGTTAATTGGCACTGCACCTCCGCCGACTACACATGCCGCCGCTCCAGTATTTACCCCAGTTCGCTCTTCGTCACTTGCTGTGAGCTTGGTCAGTTTTAGCTTGGGAGTCGCGTCTTCAGACAGCGCCTTGTTCGCAACTTGACCGGCGGCTGTCGTCTTGATTCCGCATTTGCTGGCGGCAACGAAAGTGTCGCTGCTTGCCAGTAGAAGTACCATGGTCACGAATAGCAGGTGAATCAGCTGCATGTTTCTTGGGTGGAGGGAGTTGTCCACGACGTTGGCCAATGCGCGCGAGTTCGAAAATGAGGCGTCACCGAGTCCTCTGACTCCAGCCTTACGCCGGAGCCATTGGTCTCACGACGTAAGCAATCAGTGCGGGCATCCTCGGAACACAGTTCTTTGGAATTCAATCATTGGATAGCGTGCACAAGGGCTATCTATGTGCTTAAAGTCCTCTGTACTTTACCCCATGTATGGCTGGCAGTAAACATGTTCCCGAAGTTCGAATTCGAGAGATAATTGATGCGATCTGTCGAGCTCACGAAATAACGGCTGTGTGCCTGTCTCACTTGGTCGTGCCTGCCCCTTCAGTTCGACTTCAGCTTGACTCTCGCTTCTGTTATTGTGGTTTTCAAGCTTTTTGCCCTCCGATTTGACGCCTTATCTCGAAGTCTGATTTATATAAAATGAACGGAGGGTAGGGTAAGTTAGTCGGAGTCGGGTCATAATTGGGAGCGTAAGGCATATCGGACCGGCACTCCGGAGGTCACCATGACTCCAGACTAGGAAGTATTGAGCTTCAAAGCGATCGTAGGCTATATATATGCTCAATGTAGCTTCGTCTCATATAATATCACTTTTATATCAAACAACAGCAGCTAGACTAATGCTATATCAGGCCACTAGGTGGCTCGGGCAGTGCTCAGGGATGCATTCTCAGCTGGAACGAAGTTAATCCGAGCCTTGGTTCCCGCTGTTTTCAGCGAACCGATAAAACCCCAGGAACCTGGTTCTCGAGGATTTATGGTCTCGCGTGTGCAGTTACATTGAGTCGCGAGCACGCTTGAAACGAACGAACATGCTCATATTTCGCGGACACTATTGGCCAAAACACAGGTTGCTTTGTGCAGCCTTTTGAGAGAGGTCGCTGGAGCAGCCCACAGACCCCAAGATGCTGCATGCAATGGCAGCTTTGACGGGCATGCGTAGCCCAAGTGACCAACTATGCTTGCCGTCGGAGGCATCGGACCATCAAGACTCAACCCCACAGTCGCAAGAGCAGAATGCAGACTACTATCATTCAGAACACCAGCTTGTACAGCGTCGACGCGTCATGCTGCAGGAGGAGCTCATGGTAGCGGGTCACCCAGTGCTTGAAGATGTTCAGAGCGCACTTGCCCATGTCGAAACCCGCGCACAGCAACATGCAGCCGACATGGAGCGGCGCATGGAGCGCTTCATGAGCTCCACTTGTGGGACACTCGCTGACGTGGAGGCACGACTACAAAACCAGCTTGAAGATGCGCTAAGAGCGACGCAGTCAGTGGTAATGACAGCAGCTACAGATACGGCTCGCTCTCACATCGCTTACACTGACGAAGTAGTGGGGCGTGTAATCTCTCAGCTTGAAGCGGCCTTAGAAAGCTACGACGCCCATGCTCGTGCTGCTCAAGAATATTCTGGCGCAGCGCAGCTGCAAGCCTGTCAAGCTCATTTCAGCGAGACTATTGATTCCACCCGTCATTGGCTTGAAGAATCCGTGTCCTGCCAGACCAGAGCCAGCATCGATGGCACTAAGGTACTTCTCGAGGAGGAAATTGCGACCGAACGTGAACATACAATATATCGTATTACGCAACTGGAGACTCGTATGCAGCTCAAACTAGATGAAGCGGTGACGGCTTTGGCTGAGTCTTGTGCTGCAGTAGAAATTCGGGCGAAGGCAGACACGGAGGGCCTCGTGAACGTTGTTGGTGACAAAATTCAAGCGTGTGAAACTCACCTTCACAACGTAGTTGACGAAGAAGTCGCAGAAGTGGAGAAACGGATGCAGCTCTCACTTGATGCTGCCCTGAAAGCAGTCGAGCTTCAAACTTCTGACCGATTGAGGGTGACAGAGGCAAGACTTAATCAAAATATGCACGCCTTTCAGCTTCGCGCTCAGCATGATTTACAAAGTGGCATTGGCTCCAGACTGGAGATTCATTTGAACGATCTTCTTCAGGCTTCTACTGCTCATCTCTCGACCGATACTACGAAGCAGGTTGTCGCCGAAGTGTTACAGTCAGAGGCTCGCATCTTGCACACGCAAAACAATCACCATCAACAGCTGCAGGAGACCCAGGCAGATGCCATGAAGCAACTTGAGGCGTGCTTAATGGCAGCCTTGCGTACTTCGAGATCGACTGATGCCGCGAAAACGAATAAATCCATGAAGGCAATGGAAGAGCGACTGGATATCGGATGAGCACGTTCATTTCGAGCGCAGTGGCAAAGGAGCTGCTTAAGGCAAGCAACATCCTAGAAGTTACCAACAATCCCGCCGACGACAATCTACAAGTGGCTATTGGTACCGGAGCCAACGCCGTTGGTGCAACTTCAACAGGTGCGCCAGTCAAAACCTCCAGCTTGCCACAGCGACACGGGCGTGATATTAGTGCTATTGCACTAGCTACCGCTCCAACTGAAGCATCAATGGAGCGTTCGGACGGGGCTGTTCTCACCGCTGATAACCGCACTGAGAAATGCGAATCGTTCTCGTCCGAGGAGAGATGCCGGGGCCGTGCGCACACTAGGAAGCAATCACGAGCTACGGCTGCTAAACCAGCTCTGGTAGCCCCGAAACAAGAGGCTCATCCGCGACACAAAACAAATCGATCAGCTCTCGAATGTGCTCGTGCCGACGCGATGCGGGCATTAACTAGAAGAATTGAAGCACGAGTCAACGAATGCCGTAAGAAAGCAAGCAGAAATGGCGCGCCGCGACGTTAGCCATCGCCGAGGTAGGATAATGCTTTGACAGAAGTAAGGAACAGAGTTCGCCTAGAATGATAGCTTTCACATCTCTTTAATACAGCAGTATACAGTACCAATGTGAAGGAGAGATGTGTATTCAACGTTACTGTGCGTTGAGGCAACTGGGTTGTCTTAGAGCTCAGTCGAAATATGCGCAGAGAAAGAGTTGACCAAGGCCTGTTCCCAGTCGCTCTCGAACATTTCCAGCGCCGTTTGAGGATCAAGGTTCACCGTGACGTTTGCAGGAACGGAGTCTCGTGCTTTCTCCGCTGTCAGCTTTGAGCACTGCGTTACATCAATGAATTCCCTGTTCCGATTCAGGAAGGAGCACATGTCAATGTTCTCTGAGGACAGTGATGCTCGCTGCACAGTAACCATTTGACCGCTGATTCCGAAGTCGCGTTCAATTTGAGCGGACGTTGCAGGAACGGCAAAAACGATCCGAGCCGCGCTTGGTAAGAATCTGTAGGTCCCGGACTCCTGTTGACGCTTCCAAAAGTGCAGCACCGACTCTGGGCCTTTGGCCATTGCCTGAAGAAGTGACGGATCGCGAAACCAGCGCTCCAGTTCATCATCCATGACCTCTTCGTGAAGTAGTTGTGGAGTAGCTGGCTCTGCGGCAATGGTACGGATATTGAAGAGCTCCGATAGATCGTCCGAGAAGGCATCGGATACATATCCTGGTATCTGCTGCGGCGAGATGTTGATCTGCTCGGTGCAAGGTGGCGCTAGATCTCGCATGATAGACCTCAGCTTCTGCTTCACAGTAGATTTCACGACTGACTGGTTGCGCCGAATGACATCGTCATCCAGCCGTCGCAGCTTGCCGCAGGTTTTTACCATCTCCATCAACGCGCCGTCGGGTTGTTTGAGATTCGGATGAAGCAGCATTTGCATCTCCCACACGTACGAGCACGTTCGCATCACTTCGCGGTCAGTGTAGCGCGAAAAAAAGCGAGAGTGGAAAGCGTCACTAAGCAACTCTCGGGTCTTGACCACCAGCGGCATGAGGGTACTGTGGTGACCGAAGTCGGGTTCTCTCGCGTAGCATCATACTTGCGTAGGGATGCCTCGGGGCCAAGTGTCGTGACGATAACCTTGTACGCAGAGACGAGAACGTCGACTTGATTCGGTTTTTCTGCCTGACTTTTCACATTGAGCGCTGAAATCGGCAGCATCAGTGAGAGTAGCTGCTCCATAAGCAACTTATCTCCTGCCAAAGGAAACGGAGACGGAGGTGCCGATTTGTCTCTATCCGCCTTGCGTGCACGTTCTTCATACCACAGGCAAAGTACGTTCCAATGCTTCACAATGCGCTCAAAGACGCGCGAAAGGCTCATGAAGCGATGCGGTTTATAGTCAATCAGCTTCTTCTCCTTTCCGACGCCAAGGAGGCGGACAAGCTGCTCGTACAAGTCGCCCATGACATCCACTGTGCGGACTTGGTAGACAGTTCGCGTCACCTTCTTCAGCAGCTGAAGCATCTCGGGGTTCTTGGACTTTGCTACATTGCTCGTCATCCCAAACGCTGCTTTAGTTGCAGCGTTGGTTAGGTGAGGCGTGCACCACTCCCACGAGAGCATCAGGTTCGATGTCATCATGTGCTGAACGTCTGGACCACCGTCCGTAGTCGATCCGAAGAAGTCTGCAACAGTAAGTCCAAAATCCGCGAGAATTTGAATGATCCACCGCTTAAAAGGTCCGCGAATTCCACCATCTCGCTCACCGTAGAGAGGTTGAAAGTGTCGCGTTCCCAGCAAGACGGAGACGAGCTTGAAGTCTGCAGTGACGAAGTACAGTCGAAGCCCAAGAAACTTCGTGCCCGAGCTCTTTGCCTTCCAAAAGTCAGCGACCATCACTAAACACTTCACACCTGGGATGCGGTTGTCGATAATGAAGCGAATCAATTCGCGCTTAGCCGATACGTAGAGCTCGATCACAGCGTGGGTAATTGTTCTGCGATTCACCACGGCTTGAAAGCTGTCTTTGGTGACGATGGCTCGCAAAATCCTCGATTCCTCCCACTCACCCATGATAAACGGTAGGTTGTTGTGTATCACGAGCGGTGTGTGAAGAAGCAGGCTGATACGCTCACAGCTTTCTTGGTTTTGGGCAGCCGCTCGGATACGAGCTACGATCTCGTCCCTGGTTCGCTTGCGTGAATCCTCCAGCGCAGATTTGGATGAAGTAACATGGTGGACTTCTTTTAGGTGCTTCGTCGCGCGCGATGTCTTCCCACCGTACAACACATGAACAGTTTCGTTGGAACGGCAGTGCTCGCTTGCGAGACAGATCCAGCCGCACACAGTCAGGTCACTTACGTGTCGAACACGTACCCCCCACTTGTAGATGCACGACCGCTCTGTGGGACCTTGAGCAACGAGCTCAAACCCAGCTTTTGGTTGGTAATTACTCACAGCAAATGCAACTTCGGCAGGGACACCAGATGCGAGGAGAGGCTGGGGCGTCGGAAGCATTGGAACGGGATATTGGGGCACCCTGTTCGGTTGGGGCGGGGATATCCCTGTCGGGCCTGTCGTTTCGCCATGCCAAGGCCGGTGGCAATCGGTTGATGCCGGAAACTCCGCCATGCGTGTTGTTGGAGCTAAGGTTGCTGTATTCACTGGTAAAGGCGGCACCGGTGCCGGCAGAACCGAATGCACTCGGTTTGGCGCTTCAGGCGTTGGATTTGGCCCGCCGCCCAAGACACCAAAATGTTCATGGATCGTTGGCGACGAATGGCTGGCGAACGGCGCTCGTAGATCGTGTCCGATCGCCGAAGCGCTACTTGGTACGGCCGATTGCATCGAAGACATCAAGCGCCGTCGTCGAGCGGGTGGACCTTCTACTGAAGGTTGCGGGACGATCGTTCTCCCTGGATTCTCTCCAACTTGTGTCGGTGGCGATCCGGGTGGAGTTGATGGTTCAAAGTCGCCGTCCTCGTCGGAAGCGTCTTCACGACCGCTGAACCAGCGTTGCATTGGTGAACGTGCGGTAGTGTAGCGGTGGGGTTGGCTGTAGCTTGTCGATGTGGGTACCAGTGATGAAATCACGAAGTGAGAATCAAGACGCCGAGTGAACGCTTGCCCTTCGTCGCCTTCCAGCTATGGCTAGATAGCAGTGTTTGCCTCTAAGTCCTCGAGCGTGGCCTTTCAGAAGTGACAGGCGCGCAATCGTGTCGACAGCCTCAAGGCGATGGGTGCGGCTCTTAGTGAAACACCACTACTGCATTATCTTCCAATAGCAAGGCTGAAACACGATCTTTCGCTTGAACCGCCATGAACTTTGCTGCCATCAGCATCTCCCAAACGAAGCTGAAAAACCTGAACTATCCAAGCGGCTTCCCGAGTTCGCAAGGTTTTTCAAAGGAAGATGAAAAACGGCCATTCCAGGTTCGCGCGAAAGGATTTTCGTAACTGCGAACTGGAATCGAGACGTTTTGTGCTTCGGGTTGCAGAAGTTCGTTCCAGCTGAGCGGTTTGGTGAATGCAGATGTGTGCGTGTTGCACCACGTGTCGCGAACCGTTCCCTAGGGGGGACCGTTCCGTGCGCTGTATGGGAGTTGAGGCCAGAGGCTTGTAGAGCAAACCAAGATGCAGACACTAACAAGCTACAAAAAGGAGCAACTTGTTTAGTATAGGGTAAATTCACGACTAACAAACCTTTTTCTTTGTCCTCCTAGCTTCCTTGATCTCTCGTGCCACGCTCCCGCGCCCTCTTGATGACCCGAGTCGCACGCCACGCTTGTCGACCGCTCCGCGCATCCACTTTCACCCCTCCCGACGCCCGACCTGCGCCTGCTTGTCCTCCCTCGTTCTCTGGTGTCCTGTCGTCCGTCCTTGGCCCGCGGGTGCCCCAGGCCCACCTAGCACGCGCGATCGGGAAATGGCAACTCTTCGCCGCCAATGGGAGCCCACCAGCCACGACGGAGGCCGTCCCATACAGGGACGAAGTCAAATCAGATGTCCGTTCTCACGACTCGTTGCCCCATACGGGGTCCAGCTTCAAACAGCTGTTCCCCGGGCGACCCCGAGCGAGGACGGATACCGCTGGAACGGTACGGACCGTTCTCACTCGGGACATCCTCCCTGACGACACCTCGGCGTCCTCGCCGAGCCTCCTCCTTCGCTTTCTCGGCCTTGGCGAACTCCGCAGCACGGACGCTCTCCCATCGCGCACGCTGTAAGGCTCTTGACTCTCTCATGGCACGGCGGTCAGCGTTCGCAGCTCGCACGGCTTCGGCAGCACCCGCAGGAGCGCGTCCAGTCCCACCGTCCATGCGCCAGAAGGCGTCCGCGAGCCGTTCTGCTTGTTCTTGCTCTTCCATAGCCAGCTGCCACTCTCTGTAGCGATCGCTAACCTTGTCCAGCGGCGAAGGCTCCTCGGTCTCGAAGAGGTGCCACAGACGGCTGGCAAAGCCGACCAACAGCACACCCACGCTCACGTTCACCACCGT
Organism: Phytophthora fragariae; assembly: GCA_009729435.1. NCBI lineage: Eukaryota > Oomycota > Peronosporomycetes > Peronosporales > Peronosporaceae > Phytophthora > Phytophthora fragariae. The sequence goes on along the minus strand of QQOI01000040.1, from coordinate 221,652 downwards.
TCTGTTCAACGCGACGCCTTCCGCGATGACCAGTCCTTCGGCGCCGCTGAACGCGAAATTCACCACACTTAGGACGCCTAGAACGCCCAGCCATCCTTGGCAAACGCCCTCCACAGTCTCATACAGGAACAGTACGCAGACGCTTAGAGCGTACAAGATCACCGTGACCACCGCCCAAACCGTCCAGATGAGGATCCCAGCACGGTCAGTCGTTCTTGCCGACTCGACGTGTAGGCCTTCCCAGTAGTGGGCCGACGCCCAGCATGTCGCTTCCAGGGTGTCGGGCAGGAATACGCACCACCACGCATCTTGAGCGTCCAACCATTTGTAGAGTAGCCGTCCAAGGCCGTCGAGGTGTTCCTTCCGTGCGACCAGCACCACCATGGGCGTTCCAATCAACGCTTCGGCCGACTTGTGCCAGCGAGAGTACCACGGTCGCTCCAACATCTCCGGCTTGCGAACGTACTTGCGGTAACGGTGTAGACACGCCTTGGTGATCTCCGCCCACCTGTAGAGGAACGAGCTCGTGGTTAGCAGCAGTCGCCCAATCAACCCACGGAGCGGAGCGGTGACCGTCCACACGGTAGTGAACACCGTAAGTACTAGCCACCAGTGCCAATGAGCAAGAGCGAACGCCCAACCAGTCGCCACGAGGGAGACTGAGCCTTCCAGACTCCACAGAATAGCATTAGCCACAGTCTCCATGACAAGCACCGTTCCGAATCGAAAATGAGTCGACTTCATCGAAGGCGAGCGGCGTCTTAGTCCTTCGCCGCCAGGAGCGCCCCGCACTTCAACCATCCAGGTCGGGGTAGACCGTAGACATCACGAGTCGCCCCACCCACGGTCTCTGTCATCCAGATACATCACTCCGCGGCTTGTGAGCGGGTTGACCATTTTCTTCGAAGAAGATTAGAGGAACGGTCGACCGTTCTGAGGGAACCGATCCCGTAGACAGATGGGGACCGACTGACCACACTTCAAGGTCGTCCCCCATCGATCGCAACTCGGCAACCACCGTTGCCATTTTCTCCGCATTTGCCAATTTACCGCTTCGGACGCACTCCGCACCAGCCACGCCCTCCTCTCGCCATGGTCAAGCCGCGCACGCGCTCGACGACGGCCTCCGCCGCCACCACGATCGCCAAGGAGCTACGCGCCCGCCTCGACGCTGACGAGGACGACGACCACGCCACTCTCAGAGCGCAGGTTGCGTTCTGGGACCGCCTCCGTCCAATCCTGGCCGCCAACGACGCGTCCGTAGGGCTGGAGGCCCTCGCCACGCTGGCCTTGTCCGTGCTGGCCGACGACGACGAGCTGCCGCCAGTTCTGGACCGCACTGTCGTGGTAGTTCCACATCCGGACGCCGCGGTGCGCGGCGAAGTCCCCGCGCACCCCCTCTTCTCGTTTGTCGCCTCCCCGTATCACGGGAAACGTCCCAGTGCTCGCGGCAGTTCCAAGGCCGTCGGTCCGGCCAAGAAGAAGCAGCGACAGTTGCGCCGGGCTCCCTCGATCCTGCAGAACCTGCCTGCCCACGTCTCCGCGAAGCTGCGAGCCGACCTCGAGCAGCTAGAGCAAGCGGCCAGCGAACTGGGAACGGTCGTTGTTCGCCTAGCGTACCGTTGGTGCGGACAGCGTGCTTGGTATGACCCGGTGGAGTACCGTGACCTCTGTCTGGCTCACTACCGCCTCGTGATGCAGTTCCGTTCTGTTTTCCTGGACTGCGCGCTGTACGCCCCTACAACCAAGGCCAACGAGCGTCGCAAGCAGAAGCTGAACGCCATTGTGGCACGGTTTCAGTTTCTGAGCCGTAACGTCGAGCTCTTCGGCTACTACGGATTCCTTCGCCTGATCGAGAAGGGGGCGCATGATAACTTGATGTGGCTCGGTGGAAAAGCAGCCAAACACTCGGCTAGTGCCAAGGCGGCCAAGGCGGACCACGACGACGAAGACGTCCCCGCGCAAGAAGACTTGGCGACCGTTCTCCGCACCAACCCAAGCCGTTACAAGGTGATCATCGGGCGTATCCTGGACCCAAGTCGCGTCGACGAGGACGGTTATGCGTCCATCCCGGAGCTTCTGGAGCAGACGCACGCTCTCGACCTCACGCGCCCGGAACACCTGCGCCTTTCGAACCGTGCCTTGGCCCGGGTCGTTCTCGACGTGCAGACCAGCGACCCGCCTTACCCCAACTGGGTGGGCAACACCAACCGCGGCGACTGGAAGAAGCTGCTGGCCAGCGAAGACCTGCAAGCGACCATCGACGAGGTGGAACAGTTGCTGGCGAACGACAAGCCCGTCGCCATCTTCAATCAGAAGCCGTTCCAGGACACCGAGAAGGGCGAGGATGACTCGGACTACGAAGTCGACGGGCTTCCGACCATCCGCCCCCCCACGAGCCGCAAGACCTCGATCAGCCCGACGCCGAAGGCCGCCCAGAAGAAGAAGCAAGTGCCCTCGGGGCTGACCGAGTCCGAAGCTAGCGAGGACGAGTCCAGCGACGCCGAACCGGACGACAAACCCAGCGACAAGACCCCCAAAGGCAGTCTCTACGAAAGCTCGGACGACGACGACGAAGAAGAGGAGGAAGCCGACTCCAGCACCAACGACAAGGCGGACAAGGAAGCAGCGGCCACTCCAGGTCCAGCGCGGGTCCCAAGACGCCCAGCCCGGGCGACGACAAGTCCGGCGGCAAGGGCCACGACAAGGGTCGCTACAAGAATCCTCGCAAGACTCCGTGAGAGGTCGCCAGTCTTCCCGGAACGCAGTATCATTTCCGTGGCGTTTTTAGTTTCTTCAAGCGTTCCGTTCCAAAGTAGTCGTTAACAAAATAATTCAAATTCAACACGCACACATCTGCATTCACCAAACCGTTCCTGAAATCTCAATCTTGACTGTTTTCCATCTTATCTTAATCGTTTCAATCTTTTCAGGAAGCACTTTGGAGAATATTATACCAGCAGCAAGTCTTCATCTTCCACGCCTTCGTTGGCGTCTGCCAACCGGGCACTCCTTCTCAATACGGGAAGTCCTCTCTTCATCCGTTCCGACCGTTCGAAAGCATTCACTAATTCCGAGTAGGCAGGCATCAAAGCCGACCTCGGCAACCAGAAAGTCTCATAGTTCGCAGTCAGTGCCAAATACTCCGCCGCACGGTTCACTACGCGCTTAGCGACCACATCTAGCAGGGGAGCGTCCGTTCCGGAGATAGCCACATCGTCCCTCCCTACGGTTAACCGTTCAGTGAAGCTCGAAGCGGGCAGATCCGTTTCATCCAGGGGACCGTCTTCAACTTCTTCTCCGTTCTCGGTTATTCCGTCAGGTACCTCATCCATGTAGGGCCGGGTCCACCGTCCGCGAAACTTCTTTAACCTGTTGACGTTGATGGTCACTATCTTGTCAGGATGCGACGGGATCTCAATGCGGTAGGCGTTCTCCCCGACTTTGCTTATAACACGGTACGGACCGTGCCAGGAGAACGCTAGCTTCTTCGCCGTTTCTCCCCGCGCTTTGCCCTGAAGAATTGATAAACCCAGACCGGGTCGCCCACTTCGAACTGCACTTCTACTTGGTTTCGCAGTCTTTGTTCATGTCGATCTTGTGCTTTCACTAGTTGTCGTTCCACGAGATGTCGTGAGTCCTTCAAGGAACGGTACAGTTCTCTGCGATACTGTGCCACCTCATTGCTCTTCCACTTCTTGCCTAGGTTCAGGAACGCCACGTCCAACGGGAGCACCGGATCACGGCCGTACAGCGTGAAGAATGGAGTGTCTCCTAGTGCTTCATGGTAGGCCGTCCGATAAGCGAACAGAACTCGCGGTAAATACACATCCCAGTCAGTCTGTGCTTCGTCCACACGCATCCTTAACATTCCGATGAGCGTTCCGTTGAAGCGTTCTACCAACCCCTGTGTCTGAGGGTGGTAGGCGGCTCCGAACAACTTCTTAATCCCGAGAGTCTGATAGAAAGACTTAGCCACGTCCGACGTGAAGTTGCGACCGTTGTCGCTGAGCAACCGCGACGGAACACCGTGACGAGACACTACGCCGTTCACCATAGCGTCCACGAAGGTGATCGAGTCCAAGGCTCTGACAGCGAACGCCTCGGCCCATCTCGTAAAGTAGTCCACGAAGACAAGGATATACTTATTTCCCCGCTCGGTTTCAGGTAACGGTCCCACGGCGTCCACCACCAAAAGTGAGAACGGTCCCGTCAGATCGGCGATCGGCATCCTCTGCATTCGGCCAGACGTCCACGGTCTAGGTCCCTTCCCTCCGCCACATTTCATACAATCACGCAGGTATTCCGCAACGTCCTTGCGCCACCCGGGCCAGTAGGCGTGACGCCTAACCTTCTCTAGCGTCTTCGTCAGCCCCAGGTGCGACGAAAGCAAGTCACGGTGACAGAAGTGCAACACCGTGTTCACGAACGGGAGAGGAACCACTGGAACGGTCACCGTGCGGGCTGGTCCGACATTGGCCGGCAAGTGGACGGTTCGCATCAGCAGGCCGTTCACAACACAATGCTTGGGCGCCATCTGCGCGATACGCCTCCTTAGGAACGGATCAAGGGGTACAGCCCCGTCCCGTAGTAGCGCTACGAGCGCCCGGATCCACGTCACCTCCTGCTGTTCTGCCAGGAACAGTTCTGAATCTAACCCAAACACGTCAACCGACGAGGGCGTCACAGGCGTAGCAGAAGTCTCGCCAGTCTCCACCTCCGTAGGCTCCGTAGCGTACTCCAACTCCAGCTCGTCGTCATCCTCGAGCTCAGGCTCGCTGTCACTGTCGCTCTTTCCCTCAGAATCTGGTTCGGCAACCTCAGGTTCAGGCACGGTCTCGGATGGCTCCCCGACTGAAGACGGAACGCCTTTCTCCTTAGAGCGTTCCGGGTTCAGGAGTTCAGCCATTGTTAATGCGTTCACACTCTCCATGGGTAACCGGGACAAACCGTCAACGTGGCCCATAGTAGTACCAGGTTTATGATGGACTTTGAACTGCAGGTTGGACAACTCCATAGCCCACCGAGCCAGCTTGGCGTTCCCAGTACGGTTACCCGCGCTAAATACCCACATCAACGCCTGGTGGTCTGTGAACACATCGAACTCACGCTTGTCGAGGTAACAGCGGAACTTGCGCGTAGCCCAGACCACGCCCCAGCATTCTATCTCGGAGATGCCGTCCTGCTTCGTGATCCAGTTATTTTGCGACCCCGTTAACAACTTGCTCGCGTACGCGACGACACGGTCACGGCCTTGGGATTCCTGCATGAGGCACGCTCCCACGGCGTAGCGTGACGAGTCCACGTAGAGTTTGAACCGTTTCTTCATATCAGGGTAGACCAAGATAGGTGGTTTCATCAGAGCACGCTTCAGCTGCTGAAAAGCGCTCTCACAGTCCTCGTTCCAAAAGAACGGAGCCTCCTTCACCTTCAACCGTTCCAGCGGGGCTGAAATCAACGCATACCCCAGGATATAACGGCGGAAGTAGCTGGTTAGGCCGAGGAACGACCGTATCCCATGCACATCACACGGTCTCTGCACGTTCATCACCGCCTTGACCTTCTCCGGGTTCGGCAAGATGCCCGTCGGCGTCACGATGTGGCCGAGGAACGCTACTTGGCTGCGCCCCCAGTGACACTTCTTCATCTTTAGCTTAAATCCTGCTTGCCGAAAACGCGTAAGAACTTGCCGAACGCGGATCAGGTGCGAGGGGAAGTCCTTGCTGAAAATAACAAAATCGTCCAGGTACACGAGGCACACGCGCCACTTCAAGTCCACCAGAACGGTCTCCATCAACCGTTCGAAAGCTGGCACAGCGTTACAAAGGCCAAACGGCATCACCAACCACTCGTACAGACCGTACTTGCACGTGAACGCAGTCTTAGCCACACTATTCTCGTGCATTGGCACGTTCCAGTTGCCGGACGCGATGTCCATAGTAGAGAACAGTCGGGCGTCGCCCAAGACGTCGAGAATGTCGTCTATCAAGGGCATCGGGTAGCAATCTTTCACGGTTACAGCGTTCAGACGACGGTAGTCGATACAGAACCGGATCCCGCCGTCCGGCTTCCGGATCATGAGGACCGGACTCGCCCAGGGGCTATTCGAAGGACGGATTAGCCCCAAATCGAGGTACTCCTCCACTTCGGCCTCCATGACTTCACCCTCAGCGCCAGAGACACGGTACGGTTGCTGCTTGATCGGACGGTTGTCTCCCGTGTCTATCTCAAACTTCAGCAGATCCGTTCGCCCTGGTTTCTTAGACGACTCCACGAAAAGATCACTAAAATCGTTTAGTTCATCCTGGAACAAAGCCTTCTGTTCACTCGACAACTTAGAGTCCGAAAAGTCAGCTTCTGCGCCCTTGTCAGGCGGAATGTCTGGCTTCGAGGCTTTTACTTTCTCCTCGGTACGCTCCTTCCGTTCTTCAGTGACCGACCGAACGGCTTCAGGCTCGCTCTCTGCGTTCCCAGTCGACTGCTTTCCGTTCTCAGGGCTCCTTTCTTCAGGCTGAGGAAGAGACGCGAACGCCGACTCGGGAATCACGGCAGTAGAGGCCACCACGGTTCCCTTCTTGATCCAGTATTCACCCGTGGAGGCGTTACAGACTTCGACAATCACTTGACCTTTTTGAACCGTACATAGCGTGCGGGCCACGCAAAGCGTCGGAGGCAGGGCCAGCGAGCCTTCCACCAACACGGTAGCGTCGTCAGCGGCCTCACCGATCACGTTCGTCATCACCAGAGCTTGCCCACGCGGCGGAAGCCGTACCGACACAGCCATAGCGGTCATGTAAGTCTCTTGCACCACGGTTACTCCAAGCGCCAACACTTCCTGAGTGCTCTTCAAAGTCATCGTCCGTTCTGCTACGTCTATCACCGCTCCGAAAGCTCCCAGAGCGTCCACGCCCAGGCTAGCGTCGCAGTGCAACTGGTCGGCCACCAACAAACTTATCGAGATCTCCAACGAGCCCAGGCGGATCGGCAAGACCATCCAGCCACGGATGCGCAGACGGTGTCCCGACGAACTCCGTACCAGACCATCGTAGGGCTTCAAGGGTTCGCTGGCCCGACCCAACCGTTTCAGCACCTTGGTATCAACCAGACTCAGAGTAGCGCCGGTGTCAGCTAGCATTCTCGAAGGTAGGCAGTCGATCATCCCTCCCGAAAGATCTTCAAAGCTACCCACGGCACAGACAACTCGTCGCCCCCCTTTTACGACCTCAGGAAAGTCGCACTCGTCCTCTTCGTCAGTTTTCATACCAAAACCGTTCGGTAGGTTAACCGTAACCACTTTGACTAGACCGTGTTTCTCTTTCCGTTCTGGGCGGTGACGCAGCGGACCCACAACATTCACGTAGTGTGAGACGTCCTCGTCGTCCTCTGGATTCATCTCCAAACCACCCACAGCTTCAGCACGGTCGATATACAATGCAGAACACTCAAAGCGCACCCTCTTCCTGTCTCGACGCTTTCGTCGACGAGAGTGAGACACCCGAGCTCGGCCCGCGCGATCCCACAGCTTGTCCCAGATGCTGGGAGCGTTCTCTGCGTAGTATTGTTCAGTCCATTTCGAGAGACGGCCCCAGTAGCGGCTCGGGAGCGCCAGCTTCTCAGCTAGCCTGCTCGCTCGACGACAGAACAGTTCCCAGTCCACTAGCGGCATCTTGTCACGCACTGGAGGTGTCTTAATCACCTCCTCACGGTCCGGCTTCCGTTCTTCCGGGCCGACCCTCCACAATTCACCGTTCTTGTAGTCTTTCAGCATCTCGTACACAGTCAACCGGGCAATCGACTTCACTACGGACGGATTGACTTCTTCAGTAGTCGTTTCCCGGGAGACCAACAGCGCAGCGTAGTTCCCACTATCCAGCGGAACGCTTATATTCGCCACTACGTCAGCCTCAGTTACCAACGCGACCTCCCTACCCCTCCGTTCTTGCCGGTTTTCTTCGTCTTTGATTCTTTTCTTCGACATTCCAAAATCTTCGTACACGACTTCCGCAGCTCCAGGTACGCCTTGCATGGCCCTTGGTCCAATGGCTTGGAAGTCTCGGTTAGCTCTCTTCGCCTCCTCGGAACTCTCGAGCGTGCTCTGAAACCATTCTTGCCAATATTCGGGAGACGACATCTCATCCGGAGACGCTTCCATCGTCCGTTCTAATACTTCCAAGGGCAGGTTCAAATGCTTCGCCATGTCTTCGAGGGACGGTTCCTTCTGCGCTTCAGCGTTCTTCTTCACGCGCTTCAGGAGCTCCACTTCATCTAGCGGGAACAGACGGTCTTCCAATTCTTTGTCGTATTCTTCTTTCTCAACCGCTATTTCTTGACCCGCTAAGACCGTTCCTTCTTGTCCCGGAGAGCTCGCTTCCATCGCGTCAAGCTCTTCGTCCGTGAACAAGCGCTGGTACTCCTTCGGTTCCATTTCCTCCGTCGAGGCTCCCATACCTTCCACGCTACTCGACCCGTCCGTTCCGTTCTGGACCGGCGTCTCGCACGCGGGTTCCTCGGCATTCTCTTCTCTTGCTACATCTTTCTCTGTGAAGGCCGGTTCGACCCCCACGGCCACCTCGTTCACTGCTGCTTCAGAGACGACCGCCTCCGGCACGGCCGACTCCTCCGTTCTCGTTCCTTCACTTGCTTCATCCCCGACTACTTCTTCTTGGACGGCAACGCTCTTGACCGTCCTCTTGGTCTCCTCGTCGGCTCCAACCGTCTTGCTCACGTCAACTGTTCTCGTTTCCTTCTCGCTCTTCGTCTCCCTCGGTGGCAGCATCCATTTCCGGGCTGCTCTCGCCGACTTAGACTCCGTTCTGCTCTCACTCTCTCTCTCCGCCACCTCTTTAGGGACGGTGACCTCGACACGCTCCTCAATAGTTAAGCGTCCGCGATCACCCTCCGAGCCGTTCTTCGGGCCAGAGGAAGGAGCGGCTCTCCCTTCCCCTTCCTCTTGCCGTCTTCAGAGACGAGGTTCGGCCTGGCTCGCCGCAGCGTTCTGCTGAGCGTCCAAGGCACGCAGCCTCGCGATAGCAGGACACTGGTTCGTCGAGTGGCTGTTGTCGTCACAGAAAGCACAGTGGCGTCTCTCGCTCGAGTTGTAGCCTGAGTTGGACGGTTGCTCACACTCAGCCATGACGTGGCCGAATTGGTTGCAACGGCGGCACGTCATGGACCGTCGGCGACAAGTCTCTCGACCGTGCCCCAGAAAGTGACAGCGTCCACAGATCGGCGCTCCGTCCTGAGCACGACTGTCTTCCTCCATCCGTATTCCCCGGAACTGTCGACCGTTCCCTTGTTGCTGCGGCGGACTCGGACGCGCGGGCGGAGCCGGCGGCGGGATCGCGGCAACAGTAGACGGTGCCTGGTAGGAGTTCTGGCGAGGAGCTTGCAACTGGTTATTCACCTTGTTCCTCCACTCCTTCTCGCCTTTTACGAAGGTTCTCACCTCTTGCGCCAGAGCGTTCACTTGATCCAGCACAGGCAGGAGCAGACTGGACTGTTCAGACTTGGACCCGTTTTTCGCCGGCGTTCCATCGTCGAAATCCTCGTCTTCTTCTGCCGGACGGTACATGTCCTTGGCCATAAGCCACTCGCACGCTTCAGGGATAGCACAGGCGGGGCTCGAATCCAAAATCGCTTGCATACGACGGTTGTTTAGTCCCCGGCGGAAGAGCTGGTACCTCATTCTCGGGTCAGGGTAATCCAGGGAGTCACAGAGGTCCGACACGCGATCTCCCCACTCCTCAATTGACTCTCCTCGTGCGCGCTTGGTCGAGTGCAACCGTTCCCACAATTCGTCAGCCGTTCGGCTTAGGAAGTGGTTATGAAAGCGGATCTTCAGCGTCTCGAACGTCTTGATGCTCGAGTTGTTCCACCAGCGCTCGGCCTCACTTCCCTTGATCTTCTGGCGGAACACTAATAGTCGAGAACGGTCCGGAAGACCTCTCGTAGTGTCTTCGAACGCTTCCCAAAAGTCTCTAGCTTTCTCAACCGTGACTCCAGCCGAGTGGAACAGTGGCAGCACTTTCACCGCGTTCGACACCACATGCGTGAGGGCAATCGAAGTCAGGGGCGCAGCCGACTGGGGTCGGACCGTTCGAGGCGCCATCCGAGGCGTTCCCGTAGCTCCAACCGCTCCACCCTTAGGCTTAGCTCGTGCTACCGGCTTCGTCGACGTAGGGGCCTTAACTGGCAGGGACCCGGAGGGTCTAGCAGCAGTCGGCGCCTTCGACGACGGCTTCACGGGCAGCGATACGGGTTCCTTCTTCACCGTTACTTGCTTCTTGGAGACGCGCGGCGGAACAGTTCGGCTCGGGGCGGACGGAGCAGCCGTTCGTCTGGGTACGGGCATCCCGCCATACCGTTCTTGCCATCCCGGAGGGGGTCCATGCACCCTCGTGGCCGGAGGTCGCAGGGCCCTGGGCGCCGAGGGTCTCCAGCTGAAGGTAGGTTGTTCGATCCTCCTCGTCTCGGGTCCCGTGTACCTCGTGATGAAGCCGCTCGGCCCCCGATGGTACCGAGGCTCCTCGTACGCTTCCCCATAGCCTTCATACTCCAACGGTTGACTGTAGCTTCCATAGTCGCCGTACGGGCCGTACCCCGGTCCAGTATAGTACACTCCACCGTACTCCGGGTATGCGGACGAACCGTACTGAGAACGCTCCTCCCTCGGCGGCTCCGTCTCGTACACTTCTTCAGTCTCGTAGTAGCCCGACTCCTCATAGAGCTCCGTCTCCTCGCCGTGCTCCGTCTTGACCTCCGTTTCGGGCTCGGTCTTGACGCCGGCGTCCTCCTCTTCTTCCTCATCAGCATCTTCTTTCAGCTCGTCTGCTTCTTCTTCTTCCCACAATTCTTCAAACACACCTCTAGGTCGAGGTTCCAAACCGTGTCCGGCAGCCGTCCCGCCACCGACTTCCTCCAACTGTTCTTCCACAGCTTCTACTTCAATATCACTTCGTTCTTCTTCCGAGTCTTCCATCTTCAATCCTAGTTCACGCTCAATTCTTCAATTCTTGTATCCTTGTAATCTTCTGACCAACTTGCCCGACGCTTGATCGTCTTCTTTTTCCTTCAGTTCACTGGAGAACGGTCTGGTTCAACACCGTTCCGTCAGTCCGTGCCACACGAACGTTCCTCGCCCTGCCCCGACTTGCGCTAGCTCCTGGAGCTGCTGGCCGACGTGTATCCCTTTGACACTGGGACCGGACTTGACGCTCGATACTCACGTAACCGACGCTTGACTTGCTACAGACCTCCGACGCTGGCTTCTCCACAGCGAGGAACTGTACCCTGCTTCTTTGGCGAGAGGAGGTCGTGGCTGGTGCGGAGTGCGTCCGAAGCGGTAAATTGGCAAATGCGGAGAAAATGGCAACGGTGGTTGCCGAGTTGCGATCGATGGGGGACGACCTTGAAGTGTGGTCTCCTTTGCCCCATACGGGGTCCAGCTTCAAACAGCTGTTCCCCGGGCGACCCCGAGCGAGGACGGATACCGCTGGAACGGTACGGACCGTTCTCACTCGGGACATCCTCCCCGACGACACCTCGGCGTCCTCGCCGAGCCTCCTCCTTCGCTTTCTCGGCCTTGGCGAACTCCGCAGCACGGACGCTCTCCCATCGCGCACGCTGTAAGGCTCTTGACTCACTCATGGCACGGCGGTCAGCGTTCGCAGCTCGCACGGCTTCGGCAGCACCCGCAGGAGCGCGTCCAGTCCCACCGTCCATGCGCCAGAAGGCGTCCGCGAGCCGTTCTGCTTGTTCTTGCTCTTCCATAGCCAGCTGCCACTCTCTGTAGCGATCGCTAACCTTGTCCAGCGGCGAAGGCTCCTCGGTCTCGAAGAGGTGCCACAGACGGCTGGCAAAGCCGACCAACAGCACACCCACGCTCACGTTCACCACCGTTCTGTTCAACGCGACGCCTTCCGCGATGACCAGTCCTTCGGCGCCGCTGAACGCGAAATTCACCACACTTAGGACGCCTAGAACGCCCAGCCATCCTTGGCAAACGCCCTCCACAGTCTCATACAGGAACAGTACGCAGACGCTTAGAGCGTACAAGATCACCGTGACCACCGCCCAAACCGTCCAGATGAGGATCCCAGCACGGTCAGTCGTTCTTGCCGACTCGACGTGTAGGCCTTCCCAGTAGTGGGCCGACGCCCAGCATGTCGCTTCCAGGGTGTCGGGCAGGAATACGCACCACCACGCATCTTGAGCGTCCAACCATTTGTAGAGTAGCCGTCCAAGGCCGTCGAGGTGTTCCTTCCGTGCGACCAGCACCACCATGGGCGTTCCAATCAACGCTTCGGCCGACTTGTGCCAGCGAGAGTACCACGGTCGCTCCAACATCTCCGGCTTGCGAACGTACTTGCGGTAACGGTGTAGACACGCCTTGGTGATCTCCGTCCACCTGTAGAGGAACGAGCTCGTGGTTAGCAGCAGTCGCCCAATCAACCCACGGAGCGGAGCGGTGACCGTCCACACGGTAGTGAACACCGTAAGTACTAGCCACCAGTGCCAATGAGCAAGAGCGAACGCCCAACCAGTCGCCACGAGGGAGACTGAGCCTTCCAGACTCCACAGAAGAGCATTAGCCACAGTCTCCATGACAAGCACCGTTCCGAATCGAAAATGAGTCGACTTCATCGAAGGCGAGCGGCGTCTTAGTCCTTCGCCGCCAGGAGCGCCCCGCACTTCAACCATCCAGGTCGGGGTAGACCGTAGACATCACGAGTCGCCCCACCCACGGTCTCTGTCATCCAGATACATCACTCCGCGGCTTGTGAGCGGGTTGACCATTTTCTTCGAAGAAGATTAGAGGAACGGTCGACCGTTCTGAGGGAACCGATCCCGTAGACAGATGGGGACCGACTGACCACACTTCAAGGTCGTCCCCCATCGATCGCAACTCGGCAACCACCGTTGCCATTTTCTCCGCATTTGCCAATTTACCGCTTCGGACGCACTCCGCACCAGCCACGCCCTCCTCTCGCCATGGTCAAGCCGCGCACGCGCTCGACGACGGCCTCCGCCGCCACCACGATCGCCAAGGAGCTACGCGCCCGCCTCGACGCTGACGAGGACGACGACCACGCCACTCTCAGAGCGCAGGTTGCGTTCTGGGACCGCCTCCGTCCAATCCTGGCCGCCAACGACGCGTCCGTAGGGCTGGAGGCCCTCGCCACGCTGGCCTTGTCCGTGCTGGCCGACGACGACGAGCTGCCGCCAGTTCTGGACCGCACTGTCGTGGTAGTTCCACATCCGGACGCCGCGGTGCGCGGCGAAGTCCCCGCGCACCCCCTCTTCTCGTTTGTCGCCTCCCCGTATCACGGGAAACGTCCCAGTGCTCGCGGCAGTTCCAAGGCCGTCGGTCCGGCCAAGAAGAAGCAGCGACAGTTGCGCCGGGCTCCCTCGATCCTGCAGAACCTGCCTGCCCACGTCTCCGCGAAGCTGCGAGCCGACCTCGAGCAGCTAGAGCAAGCGGCCAGCGAACTGGGAACGGTCGTTGTTCGCCTAGCGTACCGTTGGTGCGGACAGCGTGCTTGGTATGACCCGGTGGAGTACCGTGACCTCTGTCTGGCTCACTACCGCCTCGTGATGCAGTTCCGTTCTGTTTTCCTGGACTGCGCGCTGTACGCCCCTACAACCAAGGCCAACGAGCGTCGCAAGCAGAAGCTGAACGCCATTGTGGCACGGTTTCAGTTTCTGAGCCGTAACGTCGAGCTCTTCGGCTACTACGGATTCCTTCGCCTGATCGAGAAGGGGGCGCATGATAACTTGATGTGGCTCGGTGGAAAAGCAGCCAAACACTCGGCTAGTGCCAAGGCGGCCAAGGCGGACCACGACGACGAAGACGTCCCCGCGCAAGAAGACTTGGCGACCGTTCTCCGCACCAACCCAAGCCGTTACAAGGTGATCATCGGGCGTATCCTGGACCCAAGTCGCGTCGACGAGGACGGTTATGCGTCCATCCCGGAGCTTCTGGAGCAGACGCACGCTCTCGACCTCACGCGCCCGGAACACCTGCGCCTTTCGAACCGTGCCTTGGCCCGGGTCGTTCTCGACGTGCAGACCAGCGACCCGCCTTACCCCAACTGGGTGGGCAACACCAACCGCGGCGACTGGAAGAAGCTGCTGGCCAGCGAAGACCTGCAAGCGACCATCGACGAGGTGGAACAGTTGCTGGCGAACGACAAGCCCGTCGCCATCTTCAATCAGAAGCCGTTCCAGGACACCGAGAAGGGCGAGGATGACTCGGACTACGAAGTCGACGGGCTTCCGACCATCCGCCCCCCCACGAGCCGCAAGACCTCGATCAGCCCGACGCCGAAGGCCGCCCAGAAGAAGAAGCAAGTGCCCTCGGGGCTGACCGAGTCCGAAGCTAGCGAGGACGAGTCCAGCGACGCCGAACCGGACGACAAACCCAGCGACAAGACCCCCAAAGGCAGTCTCTACGAAAGCTCGGACGACGACGACGAAGAAGAGGAGGAAGCCGACTCCAGCACCAACGACAAGGCGGACAAGGAAGCAGCGGCCACTCCAGGTCCAGCGCGGGTCCCAAGACGCCCAGCCCGGGCGACGACAAGTCCGGCGGCAAGGGCCACGACAAGGGTCGCTACAAGAATCCTCGCAAGACTCCGTGAGAGGTCGCCAGTCTTCCCGGAACGCAGTATCATTTCCGTGGCGTTTTTAGTTTCTTCAAGCGTTCCGTTCCAAAGTAGTCGTTAACAAAATAATTCAAATTCAACACGCACACATCTGCATTCACCAAACCGTTCCTGAAATCTCAATCTTGACTGTTTTCCATCTTATCTTAATCGTTTCAATCTTTTCAGGAAGCACTTTGGAGAATATTATACCAGCAGCAAGTCTTCATCTTCCACGCCTTCGTTGGCGTCTGCCAACCGGGCACTCCTTCTCAATACGGGAAGTCCTCTCTTCATCCGTTCCGACCGTTCGAAAGCATTCACTAATTCCGAGTAGGCAGGCATCAAAGCCGACCTCGGCAACCAGAAAAGTCTCATAGTTCGCAGTCAGTGCCAAATACTCCGCCGCACGGTTCACTACGCGCTTAGCGACCACATCTAGCAGGGGAGCGTCCGTTCCGGAGATAGCCACATCGTCCCTCCCTACGGTTAACCGTTCAGTGAAGCTCGAAGCGGGCAGATCCGTTTCATCCAGGGGACCGTCTTCAACTTCTTCTCCGTTCTCGGTTATTCCGTCAGGTACCTCATCCATGTAGGGCCGGGTCCACCGTCCGCGAAACTTCTTTAACCTGTTGACGTTGATGGTCACTATCTTGTCAGGATGCGACGGGATCTCAATGCGGTAGGCGTTCTCCCCGACTTTGCTTATAACACGGTACGGACCGTGCCAGGAGAACGCTAGCTTCTTCGCCGTTTCTCCCCGCGCTTTGCCCTGAAGAATTGATAAACCCAGACCGGGTCGCCCACTTCGAACTGCACTTCTACTTGGTTTCGCAGTCTTTGTTCATGTCGATCTTGTGCTTTCACTAGTTGTCGTTCCACGAGATGTCGTGAGTCCTTCAAGGAACGGTACAGTTCTCTGCGATACTGTGCCACCTCATTGCTCTTCCACTTCTTGCCTAGGTTCAGGAACGCCACGTCCAACGGGAGCACCGGATCACGGCCGTACAGCGTGAAGAATGGAGTGTCTCCTAGTGCTTCATGGTAGGCCGTCCGATAAGCGAACAGAACTCGCGGTAAATACACATCCCAGTCAGTCTGTGCTTCGTCCACACGCATCCTTAACATTCCGATGAGCGTTCCGTTGAAGCGTTCTACCAACCCCTGTGTCTGAGGGTGGTAGGCGGCTCCGAACAACTTCTTAATCCCGAGAGTCTGATAGAAAGACTTAGCCACGTCCGACGTGAAGTTGCGACCGTTGTCGCTGAGCAACCGCGACGGAACACCGTGACGAGACACTACGCCGTTCACCATAGCGTCCACGAAGGTGATCGAGTCCAAGGCTCTGACAGCGAACGCCTCGGCCCATCTCGTAAAGTAGTCCACGAAGACAAGGATATACTTATTTCCCCGCTCGGTTTCAGGTAACGGTCCCACGGCGTCCACCACCAAAAAGTGAGAACGGTCCCGTCAGATCGGCGATCGGCATCCTCTGCATTCGGCCAGACGTCCACGGTCTAGGTCCCTTCCCTCCGCCACATTTCATACAATCACGCAGGTATTCCGCAACGTCCTTGCGCCACCCGGGCCAGTAGGCGTGACGCCTAACCTTCTCTAGCGTCTTCGTCAGCCCCAGGTGCGACGAAAGCAAGTCACGGTGACAGAAGTGCAACACCGTGTTCACGAACGGGAGAGGAACCACTGGAACGGTCACCGTGCGGGCTGGTCCGACATTGGCCGGCAAGTGGACGGTTCGCATCAGCAGGCCGTTCACAACACAATGCTTGGGCGCCATCTGCGCGATACGCCTCCTTAGGAACGGATCAAGGGGTACAGCCCCGTCCCGTAGTAGCGCTACGAGCGCCCGGATCCACGTCACCTCCTGCTGTTCTGCCAGGAACAGTTCTGAATCTAACCCAAACACGTCAACCGACGAGGGCGTCACAGGCGTAGCAGAAGTCTCGCCAGTCTCCACCTCCGTAGGCTCCGTAGCGTACTCCAACTCCAGCTCGTCGTCATCCTCGAGCTCAGGCTCGCTGTCACTGTCGCTCTTTCCCTCAGAATCTGGTTCGGCAACCTCAGGTTCAGGCACGGTCTCGGATGGCTCCCCGACTGAAGACGGAACGCCTTTCTCCTTAGAGCGTTCCGGGTTCAGGAGTTCAGCCATTGTTAATGCGTTCACACTCTCCATGGGTAACCGGGACAAACCGTCAACGTGGCCCATAGTAGTACCAGGTTTATGATGGACTTTGAACTGCAGGTTGGACAACTCCATAGCCCACCGAGCCAGCTTGGCGTTCCCAGTACGGTTACCCGCGCTAAATACCCACATCAACGCCTGGTGGTCTGTGAACACATCGAACTCACGCTTGTCGAGGTAACAGCGGAACTTGCGCGTAGCCCAGACCACGCCCCAGCATTCTATCTCGGAGATGCCGTCCTGCTTCGTGATCCAGTTATTTTGCGACCCCGTTAACAACTTGCTCGCGTACGCGACGACACGGTCACGGCCTTGGGATTCCTGCATGAGGCACGCTCCCACGGCGTAGCGTGACGAGTCCACGTAGAGTTTGAACCGTTTCTTCATATCAGGGTAGACCAAGATAGGTGGTTTCATCAGAGCACGCTTCAGCTGCTGAAAAGCGCTCTCACAGTCCTCGTTCCAAAAGAACGGAGCCTCCTTCACCTTCAACCGTTCCAGCGGGGCTGAAATCAACGCATACCCCAGGATATAACGGCGGAAGTAGCTGGTTAGGCCGAGGAACGACCGTATCCCATGCACATCACACGGTCTCTGCACGTTCATCACCGCCTTGACCTTCTCCGGGTTCGGCAAGATGCCCGTCGGCGTCACGATGTGGCCGAGGAACGCTACTTGGCTGCGCCCCCAGTGACACTTCTTCATCTTTAGCTTAAATCCTGCTTGCCGAAAACGCGTAAGAACTTGCCGAACGCGGATCAGGTGCGAGGGGAAGTCCTTGCTGAAAATAACAAAATCGTCCAGGTACACGAGGCACACGCGCCACTTCAAGTCCACCAGAACGGTCTCCATCAACCGTTCGAAAGCTGGCACAGCGTTACAAAGGCCAAACGGCATCACCAACCACTCGTACAGACCGTACTTGCACGTGAACGCAGTCTTAGCCACACTATTCTCGTGCATTGGCACGTTCCAGTTGCCGGACGCGATGTCCATAGTAGAGAACAGTCGGGCGTCGCCCAAGACGTCGAGAATGTCGTCTATCAAGGGCATCGGGTAGCAATCTTTCACGGTTACAGCGTTCAGACGACGGTAGTCGATACAGAACCGGATCCCGCCGTCCGGCTTCCGGATCATGAGGACCGGACTCGCCCAGGGGCTATTCGAAGGACGGATTAGCCCCAAATCGAGGTACTCCTCCACTTCGGCCTCCATGACTTCACCCTCAGCGCCAGAGACACGGTACGGTTGCTGCTTGATCGGACGGTTGTCTCCCGTGTCTATCTCAAACTTCAGCAGATCCGTTCGCCCTGGTTTCTTAGACGACTCCACGAAAAGATCACTAAAATCGTTTAGTTCATCCTGGAACAAAGCCTTCTGTTCACTCGACAACTTAGAGTCCGAAAAGTCAGCTTCTGCGCCCTTGTCAGGCGGAATGTCTGGCTTCGAGGCTTTTACTTTCTCCTCGGTACGCTCCTTCCGTTCTTCAGTGACCGACCGAACGGCTTCAGGCTCGCTCTCTGCGTTCCCAGTCGACTGCTTTCCGTTCTCAGGGCTCCTTTCTTCAGGCTGAGGAAGAGACGCGAACGCCGACTCGGGAATCACGGCAGTAGAGGCCACCACGGTTCCCTTCTTGATCCAGTATTCACCCGTGGAGGCGTTACAGACTTCGACAATCACTTGACCTTTTTTAACCGTACATAGCGTGCGGGCCACGCAAAGCGTCGGAGGCAGGGCCAGCGAGCCTTCCACCAACACGGTAGCGTCGTCAGCGGCCTCACCGATCACGTTCGTCATCACCAGAGCTTGCCCACGCGGCGGAAGCCGTACCGACACAGCCATAGCGGTCATGTAAGTCTCTTGCACCACGGTTACTCCAAGCGCCAACACTTCCTGAGTGCTCTTCAAAGTCATCGTCCGTTCTGCTACGTCTATCACCGCTCCGAAAGCTCCCAGAGCGTCCATGCCCAGGCTAGCGTCGCAGTGCAACTGGTCGGCCACCAACAAACTTATCGAGATCTCCAACGAGCCCAGGCGGATCGGCAAGACCATCCAGCCACGGATGCGCAGACGGTGTCCCGACGAACTCCGTACCAGACCATCGTAGGGCTTCAAGGGTTCGCTGGCCCGACCCAACCGTTTCAGCACCTTGGTATCAACCAGACTCAGAGTAGCGCCGGTGTCAGCTAGCATTCTCGAAGGTAGGCAGTCGATCATCCCTCCCGAAAGATCTTCAAAGCTCCCCACGGCACAGACAACTCGTCGCCCCCCTTTTACGACCTCAGGAAAGTCGCACTCGTCCTCTTCGTCAGTTTTCATACCAAAACCGTTCGGTAGGTTAACCGTAACCACTTTGACTAGACCGTGTTTCTCTTTCCGTTCTGGGCGGTGACGCAGCGGACCCACAACATTCACGTAGTGTGAGACGTCCTCGTCGTCCTCTGGATTCATCTCCAAACCACCCACAGCTTCAGCACGGTCGATATACAATGCAGAACACTCAAAGCGCACCCTCTTCCTGTCTCGACGCTTTCGTCGACGAGAGTGAGACACCCGAGCTCGGCCCGCGCGATCCCACAGCTTGTCCCAGATGCTGGGAGCGTTCTCTGCGTAGTATTGTTCAGTCCATTTCGAGAGACGGTCCCAGTAGCGGCTCGGGAGCGCCAGCTTCTCAGCTAGCCTGCTCGCTCGACGACAGAACAGTTCCCAGTCCACTAGCGGCATCTTGTCACGCACTGGAGGTGTCTTAATCACCTCCTCACGGTCCGGCTTCCGTTCTTCCGGGCCGACCCTCCACAATTCACCGTTCTTGTAGTCTTTCAGCATCTCGTACACAGTCAACCGGGCAATCGACTTCACTACGGACGGATTGACTTCTTCAGTAGTCGTTTCCCGGGAGACCAACAGCGCAGCGTAGTTCCCACTATCCAGCGGAACGCTTATATTCGCCACTACGTCAGCCTCAGTTACCAACGCGACCTCCCTACCCCTCCGTTCTTGCCGGTTTTCTTCGTCTTTGATTCTTTTCTTCGACATTCCAAAATCTTCGTACACGACTTCCGCAGCTCCAGGTACGCCTTGCATGGCCCTTGGTCCAATGGCTTGGAAGTCTCGGTTAGCTCTCTTCGCCTCCTCGGAACTCTCGAGCGTGCTCTGAAACCATTCTTGCCAATATTCGGGAGACGACATCTCATCCGGAGACGCTTCCATCGTCCGTTCTAATACTTCCAAGGGCAGGTTCAAATGCTTCGCCATGTCTTCGAGGGACGGTTCCTTCTGCGCTTCAGCGTTCTTCTTCACGCGCTTCAGGAGCTCCACTTCATCTAGCGGGAACAGACGGTCTTCCAATTCTTTGTCGTATTCTTCTTTCTCAACCGCTATTTCTTGACCCGCTAAGACCGTTCCTTCTTGTCCCGGAGAGCTCGCTTCCATCGCGTCAAGCTCTTCGTCCGTGAACAAGCGCTGGTACTCCTTCGGTTCCATTTCCTCCGTCGAGGCTCCCATACCTTCCACGCTACTCGACCCGTCCGTTCCGTTCTGGACCGGCGTCTCGCACGCGGGTTCCTCGGCATTCTCTTCTCTTGCTGCATCTTTCTCTGTGAAGGCCGGTTCGACCCCCACGGCCACCTCGTTCACTGCTGCTTCAGAGACGACCGCCTCCGGCACGGCCGACTCCTCCGTTCTCGTTCCTTCACTTGCTTCATCCCCGACTACTTCTTCTTGGACGGCAACGCTCTTGACCGTCCTCTTGGTCTCCTCGTCGGCTCCAACCGTCTTGCTCACGTCAACTGTTCTCGTTTCCTTTGGGGGTCACCGCCGGCCCCCGGGTCTTCTTCTTGTTCGACACCGCAGCACTGGTCTTCGTCGGGGCTGCCGCAGTGGGAGGCTGCGCTCCCCCAGAATTGCCGTTGGCCACGTCCGAAGCTTGGCCCCCCGGTGCTTTCCGCCCTGTCTGCCTGGTTTCCGCTGGGCCAGCGTCCGTAGTTGGAGTTTCCGTGCTGTTGCGCTTCGACGGTCTCTCCTGCCGCCTGTTGACTACTGTGAAACCGTCGTCCGTGGTGCCTGTCGGAAGAGTCTTAGTTGCCCCGGGCTGCGAGACCTCCATTGCTTCGGTGGCAGTCGTCCGCTGTTGTGCCGGTCTTGGTCCTGCCGCTGCCTCCGCTCGTACTAGATTTGCCGCGGTAGTCGGTTCCGCGTCGTCCTGCTGTGTTTCCGCTATCCCTGCCAACTCACTGTGCAGTGTGGCTAAGAATGTGGTCAAACTATCTTCATCCGTATGTAGGTACCGTGTCGCCGTTCTGACCTTGTAGTCCGGGACCGGTCCCTTGTAGGTTCTCTGAAATTTCTCTTGCGTCCGCAATAGCTGCGCCGGGTTGGCTTTGCAAAACCCCGCGGTGTGGTAAGGGGTGTAGCACCTAGCACAGGGCATGCGTTGGTAGATGACGTGATGATGTAGTGTGACCACGTGGCCAAGTACTGAAAGCTTGGTTACGCCTCGCAACAGATCTGGGCATTGTTCCGCCGTAAAGCGAAGAAGGACGTAGTTGTTGTCCACTATCTCTGCAGATTCCACCCGGGAGCGCTCGGCGTCAATTACCACCACCCCGTCTAGGCGTCCCAAGGCTGCCAGCAGTGCGACCAGTCCCAACGCGTCTACCCCATAGGCTCTAACCGCGTAGTTGCGGCGGAGTCGCGCCAATCGATACGTGCCCGTAGTAGCATCGTCTTGCGTGTCTTCTAACTCAATGCATGTGCCATTAAGGCGTAGCGCAAGCCCAGTGTACAGCCGTGCCACCCGTGCGGAGTTGAACACGAACTTCAGGGTGTGCAGGCCATCAAACTGCAAGCGTTTCACGTCCTCCAGCAGTCTTGATATCATGCATTTGCCGGCTGCCGAGTCCGAGTTGGCAGCATGGAGTTGAGCAAAAAGCGTATTATGCGTCATACTTCGCCTCAGTTTGGCCCTAGGCAGAATGTCTGCTGTGAGCGTCACTTCACAATGGGTCTCGTGAAATTGTTCTACCATAGCTCGTTGCAAGAGGGGCAGAGTGGCTTTCAGAAAATTAGGAGGGTGCGGTAGCTCCAGTGTGCGGTTGAGGTATTGAAGGAGCGCCAGCGTCTCCTGCTTTGTACGCGCGCAGTGCATCATTGGCACGGACTTTCGACGGAGCCATCGCTACCTTCCTCAGCAGTGCCTGGTCGGTCGTGTCGACCGGCGCTGAGGACTCCCCCCAGGCCTGGGCTAGTGTTGCGAGAAGCATGTGTCGCTCCCTAGGGTTCCAGGTGCCCGCTACATGTTTCGGTGGCGCCCCTCCTGAACCTCGATCGTGTCGCCCACCTTGGTTCACCGCTGCTGCATAGCTCGGTTGCTGCGTGGGTTCGGCAGCGTCACTCTGTAGCCCAGTGCCGTCCTGCTGTCGCTGCGCCAGACCTATGCCGGCCGCGGCTGTCCCTTTCCGGCCTCGTGCGTCCGATGGTGTCGTCACAAGCGCCGGCATAAAACTTTGTGGATGCGGGCCATGTCGTCCACATCCATCCAGCAAAGACCGCACAGTCGTCTCAACACTTCAATACAGTACCAGTTTCCGGAGCCAGTATACCGGCTTCAGTTTTACCGGCTTCACTTTTACCGGCTTACCGGCTTCACTTTTACCGGCTTCAGTTACCGGGCGACCGCCTAATTAATGTGTGTTGGGCTGGCCACAGCACTCCCTCCGGGGTTACTGCTATCCCAGAAAAAGAGTTTTTTTTAATTATTATTATCTGTGTGCAATTCTGTTTTTATCTGTAATTAACGTTAATTTCACTTTTTTGCTCCTAAAAACAACACTTTTTTTAGGTTTGATTCAAACCGCAAGTTTCCGGCTACATGTTCATAGAATGTCGGTCCGCAACGAGAAAATATCCTAATCACCGTATGATATAATCCCTGATCAGCACAGCAAAATGCGGGTGAGCACAGAACGGGAGGGGTGACTGAGGCGGTCGGTTGCGAGCGCCGCGCGGTATTTGCGTAGGCGGGCCCAGCGCCGAGCATTCCAGCGAGCCGAGCACTGCGCTGGCCAGTACATACTATCTTTATAGCCCGAGCGAAGCGAGGCGTGGGGGCGCTGAAGGGGCGCCCCAGCCAAGCGTACCGCGGCTAGTCACCGTGACATCCATCCCCATGCGACATTTCTTGTACTTGATAATTGTATAGGTTATGTGATATCCCGCGAACTTTGTGCTCGTCAGTGCTTTTCTGTGCTCGTCAGCATCTCTCGTCCGCAACACCGTAACCAGTTTTGAGAATATGTAGGTAGTGTGTCAAGAGAAAGTGCCAAATGCCTATTCCTACGTTTACAGAATGGAAGTGATTAGCGTTACAAACCATGAGCGTTTGTCTTTGTCGGTGAGTGATGGTTAATTTTATTTTACCGCGGTAATATTACTGAGGATTTCAAAAAAACTCTGCAGTCGAATTTCAGAAATCATTGCGCGCGTCCTTCCATCCGCTCATTCGAGATTCTCCCCCCCGTAGCGCGTAAGCCACTTGCCACGTGTATTCGTGGTGCGTCGTCAGTCCGGCTTCCGCTCTCTGCCCCCCCGCCGCGAAGGTGCTCTACTAACGTTCCTTCCTCCTGTTTGCATGCAGATGCCGCGTCAGACGTGTGAGGGTGCAGCGGCTGAATCGTCCTCAGAAGACGATTCGGCCCCTGTCCGGGTTGTCTGTCCTGGGGTTGAACGTGTATGGCATTTAGATTGGGAAGCTTTCGAGACCTACTTTTCCGAGTACATGCGCGCGACGTCACAACTTTACCGTGTGAGATCGTCGACACCCCCAGAAACGCGAAACAAGAAGATCAAGGCGAAGCTCAAGTGGGAGCGTGCTGACTTGATACCAGAGGACTGTGGATCTTACTACAAGAAGTATGAGTGCACTCATGCGGGGCAAACTAAACCTCGAGGCGAGGGCAGGCGGACGGGGCACTTGGTGCGGGGCACAGGTTGCAAAGCGACGATATCGGCTACTCTGATGCTGAAAGAAGACGAAGGCGCGTACCAAGTCAAAGTGACTCGTTGCGTCGTGGTCCACAACCACGCTATCGACCAAAACATCTACAGCAACTACCCCTCTCAGCGCAGGATTGAAGACGATGGCGTCATTGACATTGTCAATGAGATGCGCTTAGCTGGGTCCAAGCCACGTTTGATCTTGCAGTTCCTTCGACGGTCTACAGGTTGGGTTGGGCGTGTTAACGCTTTTTGTTTGAATCACACATGGATTGTATAGTTTGTGCTCATACATATTGTTTGTATTTTTTACAGACAAGAAAGTAATTCTGCGGGACGTGCACAACTTGGTGCAGCGTCTGAAGCGAGAGCGCCGGACTGCCTATACTGTGGAGGAGCGGTTGGAACTTGTATTGCGCTCGTTCTGCTCTTCAGAGGATAACTCCGCTACGGTGTTCGTCGACGACAAGAAGACCGCACAAACTATCGCAGTCCAGTCTCACCAGATGCACCGCTTTTTCGAGGCTTTTCCTCAAATTGTACTGCTAGATAGCACACACAATACTAACGCTTCTCGTTACAAGCTTTTCAGTTTCATGGTCAATGACGTATTCGGCCAGGTAGGTCCCCCCCTACCGCTTCATTTCACACACATTATCGCTGACCACTTTTTTCATGACGCTGACAGGGCCAGTACGTGCAACATGCCTTGGTAGAGAATGAAAGTCATGCCTGCATGAAAGATGCGATCCTTACCTTCAAGAAGGGCAACCCGAGTTGGGATGAAATTCGAGTGTTCATGATCGACAAGGACTTCAGTGAAGTTTCTCTACTTCGCCAAGCCTTTCCGAGAGCTACTGTGCTCCTTTGCTGGTTCCATGTGAAGAAATATCTACGCGCGGAAATGGCTAAGAGCGAATACGGGGGGCGGTACACTTACGACATGGAGAAGGTGGAGGATAGTGTTGACATGATGATTCGAGCAGACAGCAGAGCTAGCTACATGAAAGGTCTGAGGTACATGTACTACATGTTGGATGGTCACGACGAGTCCGGAGATCTACCCGAACCGGTTCACCCACTGTTGCAGTATTTTATCAAAAATTGGGACAGCTGCAAGGAGATGTGGAGCGCGTATGGCAGGGCAGGGCTAGCACATCTAGGAAACAACACTAACAACAGGTATGACAAGCTCGAATCTCTACGATATTATACGAAGGTGCAACTGCATAAATTTACACTTGAGTTTAGTATATACCACCCTTTATAGCAACTGGACCGCATATCAGACCGACCTTTCACATATAGCGACCTCTACACAATTTATATTAAGAGACAAATTTAGAGGTACACTTTAAGGCACGTTTAAGATAGTTTTGGTAGGCGTCCACTGCACCATCCAGCAAAACTCGTGTGTGAACTTCTCGTGCTCTATGTAACCAGTGTCTACTTCGAGCATTTGTTTTACAGGAAGAGAGCCTACAAAGTCGTCGACATCTTGAGTTGAACCAAACTCGGGTTCAAACTCCTGACCCATCTTGTGAATCGTTCAGTTCAATACCAGAAAGCACAGAGACCACTTACGCGTTTGTTCGATGGCACATACACCGGGAATAATGCGTCGAAATCGATCGGCTCATCGCTGCTGAGAAACGCACAAACCTAGCATTCGGTTATGTGCATGAGTTAGAAGTCACTATCCTTATCATAAACTACAGCACTATCTTACGAAATCCTTGCGATGGAGTTGCATGAGAAACTGGACCTCGGCCATAGGGTCCCACATCTCAACTGGGGCGACAGAGAGATAATGACTCGAGAGTCTCGAGTCGAGACCAATGAATAACTCTCTGGCAAGGGGGCGACGTTTCACTATGAACGTACTTTGGATCTGCAAAGATCGTTCATTTGATTTTATAAGACCATAAAGCGTGATGGAACAGACTCTATTCAAGGTCTCCCGTGGTCGATAGAGCACTCTTTCCCCTCTCCATACGCTGCATGAGGGCGTTGATCGAGTTGATTGCACCCTTCAGCTGCATGGATGAGTTTTGCAGTCTCTCCATCTCTTCCAGCAGATTGTTCGTAGGCAACTCGAAGGCCTCAGCAAGCTGCTGCAGCAGGCTGGGGATCTGCGCGGACATCATGCGCTCGCCTTTCTCGTACGGCTTCAAACGCTGAACGCGTCCTAGACCTGCCCAGATCCGTCCTAGACCTGCCTAGATCCCGCGCTTCTCCTCCTTCTCCTTGGCAAACTTCTGGCTCACGGAAAGCTCCTCAACCCCCGACTTGATGTCGGACTCGTCTCAAATTCGGTCCTTAGTTTGTTCTAAAAAATCTGGTTGGGGCTAATCAACCAAAGTACGAATCGCGATTTAGGCATACTATATATACTCAAAAGACGTGTGTCTTGCGCTCAATTTGAGCTATTGGTTGCGAAGAAATGTTAAGTTCCCGAGAAGTTGTGTTCATCCGGAAAAATTATCTCCATTTTCATGGGATCAAAATTTCAATATATTTTTGAACGCTGTGGCGGCAATATTTTTCGATTTTATCGAGTTGTATATTGTCGAAAACGTCGCGTGTAAAACAACCGAATTAGAGTGTTTTATGCTTTCTACGAGTTATTTTTGGGTTTGAAAACGAAGTCGCGCTTCGCACGAAGAAGCTCTGAAATTTAGAAAGTTGCTATCGTTTGTTGCCCATTGATACTACATTTTGTTTCTCTATCATCGCCAGTGGTTTACATTACGTCGTGTTCACATCCCATTGACCAAGAGAAGCATCTGGTACCGTACTCACCTGTGTTTCAAATGCAAGTATAGTCCCAAACTAGTTCCAAACGCACTTTAGTGGGGGACGCACCACGTGAACGAAGTCGCAACACACCTTATCGGTCCTTGCTATCTTAGTAAAAATAACCTATATAAAAATTAGTCTAGGTGTTTGATATGGCGGCACGTGTAGGCAACTCGTACATACTTTATTTCCTAAATATTTTTTTTATTTAAGAAGTGCTCCAGATGGAGATGCCGGCACAACGGATGCTAGATGAGAAGGACGTTACAAGCAACATTCAAGTAATTTATCATATTCAGAGGGGATTATGATCCATGAAAGTAACTGTAGGGTACTCACATGGTTTTTCAATGAAACCTCTATACACTAATATCACCTATCACACATAAATTACCAGGTCATAGCGTTTTTGAAGAATAAGACGCCCACTCGGATCCCTCCTTTTCTCTGAAATGAAATTTATTTCAGAGCTATTTTCAATGAAACCAATATCACCTATCACACATAAATTACCAGGTCATAGTGTTTTTGAAGAATAAGACGCCCACTCGGATCCCTCCTTAGCTCTGAAATAAATTTCAGAGAATTTGGATGTCCGGTTATGTCCGAAATTTGATTGGTCAACTTCAAACGCGATCATCTCGATAACTCTAAATGGTGGATTAGTATCATTTGGTATGAGGCTGTCTCGTATGTAGGTCGTTGATATTTTTCGATCTGGAATTGGAAGGCACCCACGATTGGGTGCCTTCCAAACCCATATAAAACCGTTTGATCCGTACTTTATCCGTACTTTATTTTAAATTACCGGAGCGTTTAATGCGACCCCAGACGGTTGCCGGAACGCGACCTTCGGATATAGTGAAGTTCATTTTAATTACGTTGCTACTTAAGAGTCGTTAGAATCACCAAACAATTCGCCGTGATCAAACTTTAATGCGCGACCTTTCGTAAGGTTTTGGAAGTCACCCAATATGGGTATTGGACAAAATGTGTCCCCTATTTAATAGGGGACGGCGAGTTGATGTAAAAAATGCGTCAAAATGTCGCACGGTTTTGTTGAAGTCACGAAGTTGCAGGATGTAAAGTTGCCTCAACGCCGACAGAGATGTCGAAAATGCCGGCACGTTTTCGACAAGACTGTCAAAATGACCCCACGGCTGCGGCGTTCGTAGGCGCATAGATCTGGCAGAACGGAGCCACGCGCGTCACGTGAAGCGGTCCACAGTCCTCGGCAGCGCTGCGCCACGCGCTGGAAGAGCGTGAAAACGACACGCGAATCGACAGCCAGCGATCTTGCAGCCGGCACTCGTGCCTCCTCGTCCATGGAGGCATCTGCGCGCGTCTGTAGCGACGCCCCATGAGTGAAAGAGGCGTCGAAGGTATCGAGCGAGGCGGCGCTCGTCGTCTGGGGCCACCCCGAGCACCGGCAGTGTCGAGTCCGGCATCTCTATCGTCGTGTCGGCAAGTGACGTCGACATTGATGCAGCCCCCGACTGGGTGTTGCAGTAGCATATCTACTGTAACCGATTCGCATGCGACTTTTTGAACACCCCTGTCTTCTGGACCCCCAGAACCCTTGATTTACACTTTAAAAAATTCCATCGCCGCGACAAAATGTTTGCACGGAATGAAATACATGTAGTAGCCGAGTTGCCTGGAGGTAGACGCGCGCGCCGACGAACACAGTGTATACCTTTTGGCCCGGAAAGTAGGTGCCCCTGGCGATGAGGTGTACTGGACGAGAGCGATGAGGCTTACGCACGGAAAATGTGAATCAACATGCAAATCGCAAGAGTCAGAGCGAAACTACATCATCTAAGTGAACATGAACAGTACCGTTATTAGATCCGCTCTGCTGAGCGCTTTACAACTGTTGACGAATGCTACAAGCCTAAGCAGCAACCTCCACCCAAACTATGCTGAAATCTGGAGGAACGAAGTAGGATGGTCGCCTAGGGGGGGGGGTCAACAGGCGTAGCTGCATGCCAGAGTAAATGCCTACTAGTACATATTGCTACCGACGTTGCAAGATGTGCCAACATGTTCATTACGTCGGAAAGTGCGAAGCTCTTCAGGTCCTAACCTCCCTTGTTCGATCCAAGGTCGAGAAGAAGGATCTTACGCCCGAACTCCAAAGTCTAATCTTCGGTGGCTATTTAAACTAGGCAGCCCGCCAACTGAAACTGGGTTGGTCCCAATCGGGCTGTCACAATTAGCCGCCCCACCGATCGATGCAGACTGTGTCTATGCGTTCGTGGGAACGAGCAAACGGCCGAAGAATGGTGAAAATTATGAAGTGACAACGAGTGACTATGGAAAGGAGAGAGATGCAAGCCTCAGTGGAGGTGTATCGAGAAGGATGAGTGACGAAGAGGAAGATGGAAGTAGCACCGAGGCTTGGGTATCGAGCGCGGTGGAGCGAGGGGCTTATTCAGGCAGAGACACTCAGGGAGCAACGAAGTTACAACCTGGGGAGCGGCTCGGATGGTGGCCCGCGCAGAGGTTTGACCGGAGAGATCGGGTGAGAGCATTGGTCAAGGACGCGGTGAATGACGCACGCACACGGATCCTCCTGGATACCGGCGCGAACGTCAGTGTAATATCGGAGAAGTTTGCAAAGCAATTGCGACTACGTGACGTGCAAGGTCACGGTCGCTGTATGGAGACCCAAGGATTTACCAAGGGAACGATGGCTGCCACGAGACGAGCCTTAGTCAAGGCGACGCTGGGGTGGCAACATGTGTATGAGTTCGAGCTGTGGATTATGGACCATGGTGCAGGAGTTGATGTGGTATTGGGGACAGACTTCATGATCCCGGCGGGAGTACGCCTGGACATGTTCCATGCGACAGCTCGCTTGACGGACGAGGTGAGTATCCCACTCATCAAGAAGCTGAACATGCAAGACAACCGGGGATAATGAGGTGGAGCGGGATCGGCCAAAAGCTTGTTGAGGCCTGATCTGGCTACCACAGCGCCCAGACACCGACTAACGGAGGGGGTCCCCCTTGATCCGTGATCAGCTGAACTGTTCTCACCTTGTGTACCCATCGGCGGTCTGGATCTGCTCTCTCGGGGCTCCGAAGATGCAGCACTTGGTGAAGATTGAATGTCTTGGCGAGACGTGGGGATGGGTTTGGAGCAGCGCGGAAATCTTCGCTCTGCGTCCGGTTATTGGTCTCGATCGAGGGTTCTCTTACTCGGATCGAGGGGTCTGGATATAGTCCGAGACCGTTGGTTCCTTTCCTGGTGTGTTTGTCGCTTCCTATAGCGAGATCGTAGTCGAGAGGAGAAGCGATCGCCAGCCAAACAGCTTAATCTGGTCGATCGAAGTTCGCACTTGAAGGAGAGGTCACTAGAGTGGGCAAAGTTGGCCAATGTATTATCCGAACTTAAACCACACTACCAGATCCACTCTTCCTGGGCACTTGTCGTTCCGCCGGGGCTAATGTAGTTCCCGAGGCGGAGAATGACTTAGGGACACTTGTGATGTAAAGTGCAAATTCAACTCTGATTTATGTTTAGCCTCTACGTCACTATAGCTACCATCCCAGCCTACATCTTACAACCAGACAACCACTTGATTCTTGGCCCGGCTGCGCCCCTTGGTTCTTCCCTGGCCGACCTCGATCCGCGATCCCGATCGCGATCTCCATCTGCGATCCCGATCCGCTCGATGCGCGATCTCCATTCGCGATCTCGATCCGCGATCTCAGTCCATGGTCTCGGTCTTGGTTGCCCCACTTTTGACTGGGGGCCTCGCATGATACCATCTCTGTTACACATTCGGTTCTGTCTTCAGTCCGTCGCCAGCTTCCATATTCTGGCAACGACTTCGTATAGCACCCTTCCTTGGCGGCAACCGCCAATCGGGCCTGGTTTGTGTTGACCGCCCCGACTCTACCGGATCCGGACCCCTGGCGTCATCCTGCTTGCCCCAGATTCACCAGATCGCACAAGTTCGCACCTGCTCCGCATCCACATCTCCGCGTTGTGCTCTGTCCCCGAAATTTCCTCATGTGCTTCACCACAAGAAGGACGGGAGACCCCACCGAAGACTTGGTTGTACCTAGCCGAGAGTTCGCGGAATACCGCCTTCCGAGAGTTCGGCCGACATCCGACACTCACGAGGTGTGGGTTCGGCGCACGAAGGCTCTGTTGCCAACCATGGTGAAGTCGCAACCAGGGAAGATCGACAGGGTGAGACTGACCAACGTCTCCGACGGACTTACGTGCTGTCCAGCTCACTTCTCAGTGCTAATGTGGGTACCTATCGGCGATCCCCCGAAAGCCGATGGATACGTTCGGATAGGATCCAGCCGGTACCGAGGTTGGCAGATGCTGACCTACGAAGGTGATCGCGATATGGCTGTGCTCCGACGTGAAGGAGAGCTATACTTACAGTGGCTAGCGTCTCAGCCACCTGCGGTCGACCGTCCGGAGTATACCACTCCTACGCGAGTCCTCAGAAGACCAACCGAGGACTCCTCTGTCCAACGAGATAACGCTAACAGCACCGTGCACCACGAGCAGCGACGCGATGAGCGAGATCAGCGAGACCAAGTCGCCAACGACGATGTGGCTTTCGACGACGACTAAGTGGTGGACTCTGCTCCACCTATCGTGATGTTGCCTAGCCGGACCGACTTCGAGCCTGGGGTGTGCGATGAGTCGACTCTGAATCAAAGCTGTGAAGAGCTACCGCCAGAACACCTAGGGCCTACGACTATGCCCAGTTACCCGTCCGAGCATGATCCAGGTCCGAGCGACGAGTGCACGAAAGACTCAAGTGCCGGACGGAGTCAAGAAGAGAGCTCGGTGACGATTTTGGACCGGATATGCTTGTCTGATGCGACAATACTCTCCGCCGATACTGATGATTATCCGGTTGAGGGTTACTCGGCTGCAGAGCACGCGGCAAATACGATCAATCTGGAAGACTGCGCTCACGAGATAGCTTTCGTACCCAACCTGACCGAAGCCTCGGTCACGAAGCTCGACTAGTCGGCGGCAAGTGTCCGCCATCCCTGCACCCGAGGACAGCTGGAGGCGGGGCTGACTGGCAGGTGAATACGAGGTTGACGCGATCTTGGATGACCGAGTCCCACTTCTGAACAGCACGAAACGAGTAGTCAGAGAATCCCAGGTCAAGTGGGTTGACCACGACGAGCCTACGTGGGAGCCTACAGCTGACCTTTCATGTGGAGAACTGGAGTAAGATTACTTGCGAGAAAACCGTTGCGAGCAGGGACTGCAGATGGCTCAGATGGCGGACGAGAACTACTCCGACCGCCGAAACGATGATGAACTGCGGGTGGGGCGGCGCAGCTCACCCAAGCAGACAACATATATTACTGCACCAAATGATGAACTACCGGTAGGGCGATGCAGCCTACCTCAGCAGACGAAGATGATTACTGCACCAAAATGATTGTATATTTGCATGTATTGTGGAGAGATTACGAAAGGAAGTCGCGACTGGAGAAAGATGCGAATGAAGATAAACATGAGACGCGCCTGAGATTAATGATTGCGCTACGCTAACGGTAGTCACGATGTTATTACACGACCGAAAGAATCTGAACCACTGCGGAACTCGGAGTCGTCTTGCAGATTCCTTCCAGGGTATGCCAGTGAGGCGCGGACCCCGAATCGAGGACGAAGGCTGCGGAACAGTCGAGCATGAAGACCACCCGTCCAGCAAAAGTGCGACGACTCAGCTGTAGAACCAGGCGAAACCGGCGACGGACTGCAGGAGAGGACTGGACTAAGGTTGAAGAACAGCGCG
The DNA here is from genome assembly GCA_009729435.1 of Phytophthora fragariae. Taxonomy (NCBI): domain Eukaryota; phylum Oomycota; class Peronosporomycetes; order Peronosporales; family Peronosporaceae; genus Phytophthora; species Phytophthora fragariae. The sequence continues at coordinate 189,227 of QQOI01000040.1, read as the reverse complement.
ATCAGCCGACGCCCGACAGCAGACGGCTCAGTGAGAGTTGGCGACGATTGATCCACGGCTCCAGATGCAACCTCGACGACAGGGTCCTCCGACGCCGACTCTGCAAGAGCTTCATCAGCATTCGCAGTCAGGGGCCTCCGACGCCGGTTCTGCAAGAGCTTATTCATTCACAGCCAGGGGCCCAGACGACACCCCGTGTGCTGAAGCAGGGACGGGAGTTGGTGACGACGGAGCCCCGGCGCCAGGTGGTGAGCCGATAGCCGGTGAGGACTTGACCTCAGTGAATCCATCGGCCGGCGAGGAGTTGCCATCCAGCGAAGCAGCCGGACAACAGCAGCCGAGGGTTCGTCGAGCGGCTGCGGGACCACGATGCTAGTGATCCCGCCAGGCCTGCTCGGATCAAACTGCAGGATGACGAACATGAGAACGAGGTCAGTGACAAGAAACCGACAGAGGCAAGTAGCAGCGAGGACTCGCTCCGAAGGTAGCACTGACGGCGCGGAGTGCGCCTTGAGCTTGGGCGATGACGTGCGGCATGCTGAGAAAAGCAGAATGCACCACGACACTTACCACTTGGATAGGCTCGTGTCGAGGTGGGGGCCGCTGTGATGTCGAGTTTTGGACTTGACTGATGGCCTCGCATCGAGGTCTAACGACCTTGAACCCCGCTGAGAAAAACGATCGAGGCCTCTGATTGGCTACACACTTTCCCCACGTTTTAGTGCCGGCAGACTAGCTAGTGAAGGTGGGTCACGGCGGGTTCTAATACAAACCCCGTCGTGACCTCCGGTCGGTCATATCTGTACCCGCTCTTTGCCTTTTAGTAGGAATCCGGACTTAGGGCGAAGCCTCGTCCGGTTGTAGGATTGGACCAAAGGATCGGTTTAGACTTGGTCTTTGTATATACATTAGGGATTAGTTATAGTCGGGGCCTCACAGCCTCTAATCACTAAATCAGAGTAGAATTCCCCCCTCAAGCTACAAGAGTCAAGTCCGTCTCCGGTAAGTCTAGCTAGCTTAGCCATAGTCTCAGTATACACTCGGTCGACGTGGGTTATGTCTACCGGTGAACTTAAGGTACATTGACTGAGAGTTCATCCTGGTAAGGCCAAGAGTAGAGAAGATGCCGAGTGTTGAGAGGTATCAGAGAGCTCACTGTGTATTTCTGGGAGAGTGGCACAGCCCCCCCAGTATATTTGACCCCTGACTGAGGTTTTGCTTCGGTCCCCCCTGTAAAAGGCCTTGACTGGCCCGGTACCCTTCCTTTCTGAGGGACTACAGGGGGTAAGCGCTAAGCGTATATTGTGTACGCACCCTAGCCTTTGCTCATGGCTAAGGGTGTATTTATTTCTGTGGGAATACCTGCCTGACCCGACGACGCACTCAGGCACATTCCAGCCCGGTGTACAGGGATCGGATCTGGTCTTCAGATTTTATCCCAACGATATTCGCCGACCTTAACGGGAAAGCGTGTGTTGTTGGTAGGGCTCGTTCCCCGTACTTAGGAGGAGGGACGAGGACTCGTAAACTCGTGTTTCCCTACACGACAGGTGTCGTCTGGTGGCTGCTGAGTGAAGCGCTTCTGGTTTTCTTTCACTTCTGGCACACGCGCTCCTGCACCCAGTCGCGCGCGGCGAAGCGCTCGCCCCACTTGCGCAGGCGGTACCTGTACAGACCCTCGGCTGGGGCCAACGCGGCCTCCGACTGGTCCTGCGCGTCGGTGAGGCATTGCAGCACCAGATGCTCGCAGTGACGTGGTTAACCACTCGGAGCTCGGATCTATTTCAACCACTTTTCATCCCTGCGATAGCTATTTATACTCTACGGTGCTGGGGTCCTCTTCTTCAGTGCTGGAGGCCCTCCTCTTCGGTGGTGGCGACCCACCTAGCCCTCAGTGTCGATGTATGTGTTTTCAGTGCTGAAGCCCATTTGTTACGGCCAGGCCTCTTGAGAATAGGCAATAGTGCCTATTTTGATGTCAGATAGGCACTTCGTAAAATCCCAAATAGGTATGCCGTGATAAATTATAACAAAGCCATAGGAAATCCTAAATAGGCACGCAAATTGCATACATTTATCAAGTCAAAGTGATGAACCACTGCTTCACATACAGAACGAATCCATTTTCTAAGTCAATCTGACGAACCACTGCTTTCCTTCGAGACTATATCGCATTGCTTATCCTGCATCTGATCTTCCTTCGCGTAGTTGGCGAGCGCAGAACGTAGTGGGTTCTTTATCTGCTTCAGAAGGCTAGACTACAGTGAGGATCCCAGGTGAAATCGCTGCCAAACCAGCGTTTAAAGCGAACATCAGCGCATAGTTCCACTCGTACTCTAAGCTTTCACGAACTCAGCTTAAGCAACACCGTCAGCACGATGACAGAAGCTGACTTCTCACTATGTTGTTAAGCAACTGATTGTTGCAAACGTGGAGTGCACGCCCAGTACGAAAATACCCATATAGCACGGGGAAGCACTGTGCAGAACGGCATCTCTGTGTTCACCACGTGCGGCTAATGTATCATCGCCAAGGGTACGTACGCTCCGAACTAAAATCCATGAAGCATAATGGGAAATAAGGAGAGGCGATTATCTAATAGAGGCAAAGTAAGCCAACTAGCAAGTTATCAAACTGCGGTTAATGCGGCCACAACAGGCGCAACTGCCTAACAAAATAGTCCAGCTATGCCATAGTTTGTATTCGACAAATCTGGCGTTGACACGCAGCTTATACATGTAGATCGGAGGGCACCCCGTGGTTTGCAACAAACCCAGTGAGTAAAATGACGCGCTTCACAAATGTTATGCTACTCGCTGTCGGCGGGGTGGTTGGTGGTAGTTTTTGGGGGTAGCCCACTCTCTAAAACCCCACTCATTATATTGGCATCGAGCTTGTACTGTAGAAAGAATAAGTACAGGCCTGCCATCGGCTCTTCCCAGCCCATACTTCAGATGAACCACTTTAACACTTCTAATCCGAAGATTATTCCGGAGACTCCGTAATTCCTAATATATGAATTAACGTATACCGAAAAAAGCAGTACTATATATTATGTATCAAGCCCTTTCGCGTGCTATGTGGCCTAATCAAGATATTTGATTGGGCAATGCGGTGGGATGGGCAGTTCAGAGCATGAACAAAATACTCCCAATTGCGATATCCCTGCAAAACCGTTCCCCCTTGCAACGATGGGACCGAAAACACGACAATCATTCAGCACAGTGGATTTCCATTCATTTACTCCCCAACTCTCTTACTCTTCCTGCTCAACCTCCTCAGCTACCTCCGGTCTGCGCTTGCTAACAAACATTATCTTGTGCTGCAGTTCAGGGGGAATCGCGGTGTCATTCTTCCAGCTCTGGTGCCACACTTGGTCGCATGTGAGAGCGCTGCCATGGTCGAGACGGCGCGGTTTGTTGCAGAGCGTGACTCTTCCTTTCTTCTCGCGCGAGCACGTGGCGCAGAAGTAGCTTGTCTCGTAGCTGCGCACGCCTGCACCAGCGTACGCAGAGCACACCTTGCACAACCACTGCCGGCACTTGGCGCCGTTTATCTCTTCGGTCTTCTCCAGGATGTGGGGGTGGCGGGGCAGCGGCTCTGTCACTAGACCCGCCATGTCGTCTTCGGTCGCGAAGGCCTCACTTGTTTTGTTCAGCAGTCCCGTGTGTAGGCGCCTCTTTAATGCAGCGTGAGTCGGGGCAGGCTTGTTGCGGTATTCGAGAGCGATCTTGTGCACGATGAACGTGTTCACCATGGCGAGATCGACCAGGCCGAGAAAAATCACTTTGTAGTACTTGCGCATTCGAATAGCCCGTTGAATAGAGTACCTTTGAAGCCGTAATTGATCATGTAGGTCCACTCCTCCCATTGCTTCATGATTGTCGCGAACGAGGCTCGGACCCGGAACCACAGAGATCGAGCCATCGCGCTCACGACGCGTAGCTTCCGCCCGTTGTGTAGAGCACCCTGTGCCGAGGAAGCATACGGGCTTGTTGTCCATCGAAGCCAGCGCCATGACCTTCGGATGATCTCTCCAAACCCAATGCGGTAAGTACCACGCTGCATTCGTTTTGGGTGTTTCTGTGCTTGAACTCGATGGCTGTGCACCAGCCCTTGCGGGCATTTCTGATAGTGCCAACGTGACTGTAGCCCATGCTGAAGAGCTTTTGCGATAATGGCAGTGAAGTGTAGAAGTTGTCCGTGCACACAAAGCGCTGCGTTGGCTGTCATCGAAGTACATGGCCCAGATTATTGACGACAGCTCGCTGGGCGACAGCATCCCCCTTCTCGTCCGCCTTCCCGCAGTAGATTTCGAGCCAACATTGGGCATCAAACCCAACCGGTTAGTTCATAGTAGGGTACATTCAGAATATATAACGGATTCACCGTATTAGCAAAACAACGGATACCCGTTTCATGCAACGGGTATCCGTAAGAGTTGGACTTTGTACCTGGAGCATTACGCGGTATCGGCGCAGCACGTCATGTAGAACTTGGTCCCCCACTTGTTGGACTTCATGGCCATGAACTGGCGCATCGGGTTTCGTCGATGGCGCATGGGGACCATACCTTCATCAAAGGAGATCCGAGCTCCGAGTCGATACCCGCGAAAGAAGGTCTTCTGCAGTGCCTGGATAACGGGGTGGACCTTGAACGCACGATCACCGCTTTCGGCCTGTTTGGAGTTGTCGTTGAAGTGAAGGAAGCGAGCAATGTCTTGGAATCGGTCCCGACTGAGGAACTGCGCGAGCGTCCCACGCGACAACGCCCCCTCCACCTTGGTGACCCAATGGCGGTTCAGACTCTCGCGGCGTCGCTCGAGAGCGCGGGCAACCAGCAAACCGATGAAGCGCACGATCTCATGGGGCTGGATAGGGTTGTTTCGGCGCAACTTGGCCTTGTACTCCTCCACAGATAGCACAATCGTCGATGGCGTCGTCTCCCGTCGTGCACGAGCGCGTGCTCGCATTCCCTGCGCGATCGCGTCAATGCACTCGTTGCGGTAGTTATTGGTTTCTTCGGCAACTTTGCGCCAGAGCTCCTTAGGAAGAAAGAAGTAGAACAGTGCCAGCGGGTTCTCCGCGTACGCCAGCACCGCATGTGTTGAGCTCCACGGTCCCTCGTACAGCGGTGCTGCGTCGTGAAGAACTTGATTCGAATGGTGCTCGTCGAATGTATCCCATCCGTTCGCCTGAAGACGGTTCAACTCGTCGTCGGAGAGGTCAAACTCCAGCGGAGCCTCCTCCTCCTCATTACCATCATGGTTGCTTTCATCGTCTTCAACGTCAGCCTCAACACTGTCGTCCTTATCTGCGCCTTCGGCCTCGTCCAACAAGATGGTTTCTTCATCACCTTCGACATCCGAGTCGAGCGAGAGCAGCCAATCGGCTTCTCCTACATTGAGGTCGTCCGCATCGGCAGGGGTGAAGAGCCGATCACGACGCAGTGCATCCAAGAAGTTGTCCGAGTCAAAGTCGTCGAGCGGAACAGCAGTCGGTATCTCGGGAACGCGGCGCGGTGTATTCTGCACCTCCGTAACAATGGGTTCGGTGTCATCCTCTGCCGCCACAGCCACCTCCGGCACGCCCCGATCATTAGTCTCCGCAACACCCATCGCCTCATCCGGAACATCTTCTGCTGTATTCTGCGGAAGGTCCGCTGGAGTCGCCGTTGGCGCAGATACCGTATAATCCGTAACAACAACAAAAATAGTATCTTTGCAGGCAATCCATCTCATCACAACATCGTACCATTCTTGCGTCGTTTCGAAGGCGCCCTGGGCGTAGTCGCCTTGCGCTTGGCTGTCGCTCTACCACGTGTCGCCTTGCTAGCAGCTCTTGGAGCTCTTGCCACCTTGGCCGGAGCAACGACAGTCCTCGGTGAAGACGACCGGAGAGTCTCAGGTGTCGCCTTCGCCGCTTGTTTAGGCTTCGTAGCTGCAGGACGCTTAGCCGCTGCCTGCGCAAGTGGCGGGTCTGTCATTGTAGGAGTCGCCGTGGTCGTCGCAGCAGTCGCTGTAGCCGTCGCGGCAGTCGCTGTGGGCGTTGCAGCAGTCGCTATGGGCGTTGCAGCAGTCACTGTGACCGTTGCAGCAGTCGCTGTGGCCGTCGCAGCCGTTGCCGTGGCTGTCAGAGCCGTCCCAGCAGTCGCCGTGGGCTGCCCAAAGGCTAACCAGCCTTGCCGCCGACAGTATCGCAGCAAACTAGCTTCACCAGACCAGTAAATAGGAGTTTAGTAGTCGTAAACAATCTCAATACGCTAAAATAAACGTACCAACAAAGTAGTCGACGCCACGTTCCACCGGGTGACAGGTACCTTTGGTCGTTGCTGAGCCCCGTAAATCTCTTGTAGGTCCAGCCCTTCTTCGTCAACTCGCGCCATATCTGCTGGAATGACTTCTCGAACGCGTACATGGCGCCAGAGTAATGGTGTCTTCTCGGCCGCCGATTTCGAAATGAAAGGCTGGTGGCAGCCACGCGTTCTCCTTCGGAGATTTATATCTGGTCCCCCAACCCTTTCCGAAAATCTTCGTGTCGCATGCGATATGGACCATACAGCTGACCTGCTTAAATTTATCGCATACAAACTTCTATATGCGGATTTAGCTCACTGAGAATTCGTTGTGGGCATGGCTGAATATTTTCACCTCTATAAATTGTATTCCGGAGAATCCGTAATGTCGGAGTAGAAGTGTTACAGTAGTACTACGCTTGCAGGCACATTCTTGTACTACACGGAGCGGAAGCAGTGACGAGTGCGCTCAGATATGTCGGTAGCCATAAACGACCACAACTACCATATAGTGTGGACGGTGGTTTTCAGTTTGGTGTTAAACCAGGGTGGTGTTTGGCCAAAACGTGGCATGGACCATGAAGCGATTCCCAGGGGGTATTTGCGTACGCTGGCCATTTGCCTTACAAATAACAACGGTGAAATCCGCCACTAGCTGAATACCATCCCCCATACAACCCCTTCACGACAGAGAAATCCGCCTCGGATTTTTATTGACCAATAATGCTGAGTCAGTCACAAAGGCAAAACATTAAACTATTTAAAAGATAGATTATTTAGATCTAATTATACTTGTGGATACAAGTATACTTAATCTAAGTTAAATACACCTTACGCTTCCTCATACACGTGCGCTCACGTATAAGCTAAAGTATTGGGCTAAGTAAGCCCATTACACCTGGTAGCACTTTGTAGTCCGTCCAACGACCGACTAGTTACGTATCGTATGAAATTCGATACGGGGGCTGAGGACCTGCCTGTGGACGCGAGTATGTCCACTGGTAACCCAAACACGAGTGCAACGCATGTTGCACGCGAAGACTGTCTCCATCTGGCGGATCCAGAGTGAGAGGCGCTCCAACGACTGTCGACGGTCATTGGAGAAGCGGCCGTAGCGACGATGCTACGCACGCTATCGCCGACAGAGCAACACGGTGTTGCTCTAGGCTTCATCATGAAGGAACAGCGCGAGACCGCTGCTCGCGCTACGGTGTCGACTCCGTCCACACCGCGCGTGGAGTCGTTGAAACTCCACGTGAACAGCTACGTAGGAAGAGAGGGGGAGCCTCTCCTCCGATGGCTTGTCGAAGTTGACACTGCCATTACGGCTCGACGTATCGTCGACCCGTTGTCGAAGGTTGCGTTCGCCATGTCATGCCTTGGCGGGCGAGCAAGGAGTTGGGCGTACGGACGCCGACTCACTGACCCTACGTGCTTTAGCACGTACGAGGTGTTCAAGGAGGAGCTCAGACAAGCGTTTGAGCCCCCGCAGAATGAGTTCAGATCGAGGGCTGAGTTCCTCGACCTGCAACAGGGCAAGCATGACGTGCATGCTTACGCTCAAAGGGCGCGGTACTTGGTCTCGAACATCGTGACCAACCCAATAGACGAGGCGACAAAGGTCGTCACGCTCATGAAGGGCCTGAAAGATGGGCCTGTGAAGACATATCTCTTCCTAGAGTACCCAAGTACTCTCGAGTCTGCGATTACACTTGCCATGCAAGAAGAGTGTAGCCTGCGACAGGCTAAACTCCATGTGAACGTCCCGCGGCCGATGCCGCGACCGACGGTGAAGCCGACGGGAGGTCCCGAACCAATGGACCTCTCGAGTGCGACGGCTGCTGGGTCTCAGCAGCGTCGTGGACCAACGAATGTCCGCTGTTTCCGGTGTGGAAATAACGTCCACTACGCCCGTGAATGCACAGCACCTGTGCAGGCGGCCAAGGGCCGGCGTGACGATACCGGGTATCGCCACGGGCAATAAAAAAACTAGAACAACCAGCAGGCGCGGGGCGCCCTGTTGGTGATGCAGTCGAGCGTGTCGATATCGGACACGCCCTATTGATGACTGCTGCCCCCCAGTGAGAGTCACTCTCACTGTAAGAAGCGGGATGACAGGCCGAACTTTGTCATCCTGAAGGTTAACTCGAAGAGAGAGAAGTCTCTTCGTGCGTTGGTGGATTGTGGTGCGTCGAACAACTTTGTTCGACTGCAGAGCCTAGCGAGGCTTGACTTCGAGGAGGTAGTAATGCCTCGAAGTCTATTGGAAGTAAGACTAGCAACGGGTGTCGTTGTTAGAACCGAGAAGCGTGTCGTACGCGTACGCTTCTCGTATCGAGAGAAGAAGTTCGTGGACGAGCTTATCGTACTTGACTTAGACGATAAGTTCGACATGGTGTTGGGCATGCCTTGGCTTGCACAGCATGATCCGGTGATCGACTGGACGAAGCGCACGATCGTGCACTTCGGGAGTAGCGGCGCGACAGTGAGCGATGGCCCTGTCGGCGCAGCACGTGCACCTCGCAGTGCACGCGACCCACCAGGAGAGGCTGCGCGACGCGCGGCTGTCTCCGGTCACCCCACGCGGACACCGACGACTGAGAGAGTCGTCGGGAGAAAATGTGAGTCGAATCAGAAGACTCAGATTCGATCGGATTCGAGAGGTTCTCGAAGCGTTAAGAGTGACGCGGTCGTGTCGACTATTAGTGTCGGCACGCAAGTTCAACAAGAGGAGCCAGTCACTAATAAGGACAGTGACTCGGGCGCGTCAGCTCAGGGAGCTGATGCGATTGGCCCAAACGTCGAAAGACGCTCCGCCATCAAGCGTCGAGGTAAAGAAAGCGCACCGGCTCTGGGAGCCGACGCTGCAGGGAGTGCGGACGGTTGCAAACGTCCCGCACCGGAAATGCTTGCGTGCTCGCGTGCAGCCGGGCTGCACGACGAAGCGGTACACGACCAAGCAGGGCTTGATTGCGTGCGCCCGCGGGAAGAACCCGCCGACGACATCAAGAAACGCATTACGTGCTCACATGCAGCCGGGCTGCACGAAGAAGCTATGCGCGATCAAGCCGGGCTTGATTGCGTGCGCCCGCGGGTTGAACCCGCCGGCGATCAAAAGGAAGATCTGTCCGCGGCCGGGCCCGGACAAAACAAGACGCGCGGAACTGGGTTCCGCGCAAGAAGCGAACGGCGCAAGCGAGCAAAGCTGCGCAAGTCTCGGTCAGGGACCGAGGCGCTACTCGCAGTGTCTGCCGGGCAGACACAGGAACTGGAGACGACCGTCGAGACACTGAGTGTCTTGACGCGCACGAATACTGGTCTCCAGTATAAGAAGATGAAGTTGGAGAACCCTCCGACGCTAGCGTCGGAGTTGACTTCGCTTCCAGTCACGAGCTAGAGGCGCTTCGCCCGCGACCTGCACGATGGACGCATCGAGCAGATTTGCATCCTCTCGGATGTTGAGAGGATGAAGTGTGAAGCGGAAGAGTTGAAACAGCTCGTCGCTGAGGGCGTCGACGCCCTCAGCGCCAAGTCGAAGAAGGAACGCTTCGACGAGCAGAGCAGGGACTCGCTGAAGTCGAGCCCCTTCTACGAGGTCTTGCGTGAGTACAGAGACGTACTCCCGGACGATATCCCTGCGGAGTTGCCGCAGGACAAGGGTGTTCAGCACGAGATTGATCTCGTGCCGGGAACGAAGTATTGCGTGACGCGGCAGTGGCCACTGCCGCGGGAATAAGTGAAGGCGATCGACGACTTCTTCGAAAGTCGTCGCAAGGCTGGGCAAGTGCGGGAATCGAAGTCCCCGCACAGCGCGCCTACGTTCTGTGTCAAGAAGGCACAGGGTGGGTGGCGCATCGTTCATGCTTATAACAAGCTGAACGACGCAACGGTACCGGCGCAGACGCCGATACCGCGAAAAGATGTGATCATCGATTCGATGGCTTTGAGCACTATCTTTAGTGCTCTGGATCTGAGAGACGGATTCTATCAGATCCTCATGCGTGAGTGCGATATATCTCTCACGGCGGTGAGCACTCCGAGCGGTATGCTCAGGGAGTGGCTATTAATGCCGCAGGGACTAAAGAATGCCCCTGCAACGTTCAACAGGTGCGTCACGCACTTGTTGCGCTCGGTGCGCGACTTCGCACCGAGCTATTTCGACGATGTGTTCATCCACAGCCGGGCTGTGGACGGGAAGTCGGAAGTGGAGATGCACAAGGAACATCTCCGCAGGTTGTTTGCGCTCATGCGCAAACACAAGCTCTACGCGAACCTGAAGAAGTGTATCTTCGGGGCTAGCGAGATACCCGTCCTTGGGTGTCTCGTAGGGAAGAACGGCGTACGCCCTGACCCGGGAAAGGTCAGAGTGATCAATGACTGGCCTACGCCTTCCAATGTCAAGGAACTGAGGCAGTTCCTTGGACTCGCTACGTACTTATGCAAGTACGTGAGCAACTACGCGGGCAAGATTCGCCCGCTGTCGCAGCTCCTAAAGAAGGACGCTGCATGGGTTTGGACTGCTGATTGTCAGCAGGCCTTTGATGCAGCTAAGCAGGGCTTGACTGAGGCGCCGATCTTGGCGGTGGCCGACCAAGATCGCCCATTCCACGTCGTGTGTGACGCGTCCGATTTCGCAATCGGATGCGCTCTAATGCAACACGATCACGAGGGACGTGATCGCGTGGTCTACTATCAGTCGCGTCAGCTGCAGCCAGCTGAGCGCAACTACCCGGTACATGACAAGGAACTCCTTGCCGTGAAGTATGCACTCGCGAAGTTTCGAGTGTATCTACTTGGGAGTAGACCATTTGTGGTCTACACCGACCACGCATCATTGCGTACGGCGATCAAGTCGCCGCACATCTCACAAAGAATGGCGAGATGGCTCTCATTCTTTGCGGAGTACAACTTCCAGGTTGAGTACAAACCTGGAAGGTTAAATGTTGTGGCCGACGCGTTGTCGCGTCGACCTGATTATGCGGTGCACAAGGCCGACGCCAATGCAATTGGCGTCGCACGTACGTCTACTCCCTCGTCGTCTTTGTTAGACGACGTGCGGTCCGCATACACGAAGGATGCGGATGCGAAGCAGTTGTTGGATTACTTCGCTGCGCCTTCTGACAAGTCTCGTCAGAAGCTGGCGAAACATCTCCGTGCACGTGTACACCGCTATCGTGTACACAATGGTCTGCTGCTTTACAGCGCAGTCGACGACAACGCTGATCGCATTGTCGTGCCGGACGATCATGAGCTGAAGCTCAGGATCACTTACGAGTATCACGATGCCCCTACGTCGGGACATCAGGGTCGTGAGAAGACATACTTGCTTCTCACGCATGACTTCTATTGGAGTCACCAGTACAAGTGGGTACGCAAGTACGTTCGTGCTTGCGAGGTTTGCCAGCGTGTGAAGCCTGCGCCCTTCTCGCAGGCTCCACTTCAGTCACTACCGATCCCGTCGGAGTGTTGGCAGTCCATCTCAATGGACTTTGTGTTTGGTCTTCCGCCTGACAACAAGCGGAGGACTGGTATTGTGGTCTTTGTTGGCCGATTCAGCAAGATGGTACATCTTGCTGCAGTACCAGCCGAAGTGACAGCCAAGCAGACGGCACGTCTGTTTGTTGACATGGTGTTTAGACACCATGGCATGCCGATCGACATCGTGTCTGACCGTGATCCGCGCTTCACAGCGCGTTTCTGGCAAGAAGTGTTTGAACTTCTTGGCACGCAGCTGTCCATGTCGACTGCGGATCATCCGCAGACCGACGGACAAACTGAGCGCGTCAACCGGGTCTTGGTTGACGCTCTGAAGAGCTACGCTCACTCGTTCCAATACTGGAGCGACTGCTTGCCGATGGCAGAGTTTGCCATCAACAACTCGGTGCATGTCTCGACAGGACACACACCGTTTTACGTGAACGCCATGAGGCATCCACGCGTACCGAGCGTACTCGGTGCGGTAGCGCCTTCTTTAAGTGGGGGAGGGTATCCGGTTTCAACCAAACCGTATGAACACGCTGATACGAGCAACATATCAGCTGTGTCGACACGCGCACGGACTGCGCGTAGTCCAATCGACGAGAGCGCAATGTCTATGCCGGGCGTAGACACTCTCAACAACAACAACCACACACAGGCCGGGCCTGTAGTGAACAAGAACAACGGGTTGAACAAGGAGTTCAACTCGAAGACGATGGACTTTGTCCAGCGCCGCCAAGCCGTAATACGGTTTGTGCAAGATGCTATTGCAGCTTCTGTCGATCGACAGAAGTTGAATGCTGACAACAATGGCAGAGGAAACACAAATGAATTCAAAGTGGGTTCATTAGTTCTGTTAGCTACACAGAGCCTAGCTAAACATGCAGTTTCCGACTTCGGAGCAAGCAAGCTTGCCCCGCGCTTCATCGGGCCATTCACCGTGTTGGCGAAGCGTGGCAACGCGTACACGCTAGACATACCGTCCAGCATGCGCCTCCACCCAACCGTTTACGTTGGGCGGCTGAAGCCTTACTAGCAACAGGAGTCACCTACTCCCGGTGACTCGGCGCGACCCTCGTCTCGAGCGCGTGGACACGTTGACCCAAACGCGCAACGATCGACCCTAGGTCGACCTGGATATTCGAAGCGGTCTGCCCGGCCTGACCGATTCGGGCCTTCAAGAGCTTCAGCTCCTGCCGTATATCGGCGAGCTCAGCCGTCTGGATGCGCTCCATCGCCTCCAAACGATCCCAGATCTCGGCCGGCGACGGTCCGTGGCGTCTTCCCGCCGCCGCCGCCGCCCCCGTTGCGAAATGAACGCGGGGAAACTCGCTGGATTGTCCAGCGAATCGTTGATCATCAGATCCGGACCCAAGGTCCGGTTCATTTTCGTATTCGTTGGTTAGGATACTCTCCTGACCACGATACGTGGGAGCCGCGGAACGTCCTGATGAGCGACGTTCCGGAAATGGTGACGGAGTACGAATCCCGCCACCAGCAGCTCCGCCGAAGGGCGTAAAACTTGAGCGAGAGCTGTAGTCGCCTACAGCCCTCGGCTGAGTGTTGCGCTCACCCTCAGCACTCTCAGACGACAACTGCGTGATTAACTTCTCACGCAGTGTCTTCAACTCCACAGGCACACTAATACCAGTGTACCCGTTAAGGTCCCGTTCGGACAGCCGCACTGCCCCAGCTTGGCAGCGCTCGCACGCAACGCCAGACGGCACTGCGCACGGAATCCCCGCCTCGACTGCACCATCGTCCAGCCGCAAGATCTTGGGCCACTTCGAGTAGCGCTCATAGCGCTCACCCGCAGAGCGGACCCGCTCGCGATAGCCTGAGGGATTTTTGTTGAAGTTCTCGACGAACATCCCCCAGCTTTGACAGAGTGCCTCCCACTCTGTCACCTTACTCTTACGGGAATGCTTCTTGTTCCCGTAGAATCGGAGCTCGTGGAAGAGCCCGATGTAATAATCACGTCTTTGATCCGTCGCCGGATCAAAGTCGAGCTCCTTGGTGACATCGTCATCAACGATGGCGCTGCAGGAGTACAACGCGTACGGGCTGGCCGGCGTGGTTCTGCCGTAGCGAGATTGGATCTCGCTCGGAGACGGCATCCACGGGTCGCGCACCGGCTTGGTGCGCGACGTCACAGCAGCAGACGGAGTGGAGTCGTCGTCGCCTCCACCCCGCGGAGTAGACAGAGCCCCGGCATCAGCGAGCGGTCAATCGCTGCCGCTGCGCGAGCGCTTTGAGCTCGAAGCGTCCGAGTCGTCCTCGCGGGGACGACGCGTCCCCACACTTGCTTCATTGCGCCCTGAGGACGAGGAGCCTTGCTCCTCCTCGCCGTCCTCCATGTCGAGATCCTCCATGCCATCAAAGAGGTCTCGTTGGCATAGGTCGGCTTGCTCCGCGCCCTCTCGTGGTACTCCCCAACCGAGATGGTACGCTTGGGGGAGCTTGACGTCGTCACCGTGGAAGTGACGACAGACGCCGAAGAGGCTGAAGATGTGGCAGTCGTAGCTGTGTTAGCGACGACCGCGTTGCTTGCTGCAGGTGTAGCAAGCTCGTCGAAAGTCTGCGTCGTTGGCGTGCTCATTTCGAAATGAGCACGAAGTTCTCTCCGAAGAAGACTTTGGATTGATGTGTCGAGACCGGCACATCAAGTCCTAACGGGGGGATGGTGTAGCGGGGCTACACATTCGGCTAACCTCACCTTAGTGCAACACGCACTAAGTGGATACATTCAGGTGGGCCACATTGCAGTGTGGTCACCATTCATATTAGGAAGCAGTCCTATTGGTCAGAAAGCAGGGTCTTTCTGCCAGTAATACTCAAGCATTAGGTCAGAGTTTCTGCCAACCACTCGTTGGCAGAACCTCCCTTTATTGATATCAGTTTTAGGAGGAAAGCCACAGTTAACATTCAATTCAGTTCTCATTTTACCGCAAAAACTACTATTTGTACCTTTATTTAGATCTAATTATACTTGTGGATACACGTATACTAAATCTAAGTTAAATACACCTTACGCTTCCTCATACATGTGCGCTCACGTGTAAGCTAAAGTATTGGGCTAAGTAAGCCCATTACAGGAAGTGGGCGCGTCCTTCGCGGAAGCCGCATCGTCCTTCGTGGACGTCCGAGCTCGAGGAGCGGGTGAGTCGGCGCCACTGACATACCCGGGGTTCGGGGTGTCCGTGTCGGACGAGTCGCTGCTCACGTCCTCGTGAGGGCCGGGCAGCAGCACATCAGTGCGCTTGGGCGGCAGCTTCAGGGTCTTCGGGCCCTCCTTCGATAGCGCCCTTCGTCTTCGGAAGCTGCTTGGCAGCGGGCTTCTTCACCACGGGCTTCGAAGAAGCAGTCACCTTCTTCGCCTTCCGCGTGGCCTTCGGCGAGGCGGGCGTCTTCATCGCCTTCGCTTGGCCGCCGCGACCTTGGGCTTCTTAGATGCAGGCTTCTTCGCTTCGCCCGCGTCCTTCGCGTGCTTCTTTGAAGCTGGGGTCTTCTTCGCCTCCTCCGTGTCATTCGCGGGCTTCTTGGAAGCTGACGCGGCCTTCGCCTCCTCCGAATCGCCCGAGTGCTTCTTGGAAGCAGGCGCCGGAGGCTTCTCCTCCATATCGCTTGGAGTGGGCGCATCGGCGTGGGTCTTGATGGGGCCTACAGCCCGAAGGGCGTCTGGGCCGGGTCGCACGATGATCCGGGTCTCCATCGTTATGCCCAGTGGGCCTTGCCGTGTGCGTGTGTGCTCGGAAGAGCGCGGATTGTCGAATGAGGCCGTGCCCGGGTTTCCGCTGGATTCCCCACTGGGAAAGGTGCTTCCCGTTTGAGTGAGGGAGGGTGTAATGGGGCCAGGATTGGCAAGTGTCCTTTTCAAGGAAAAGGGATGTTCTCTGGTGTAGACCACATCGGCCGGTGTGGCCCACAACAACTGGGTGTCACACACCACGACGGGTACTGTGTACTTAGGTAGGGTTTTCCTCTTTACCTTCACCAAGTACTAAGTTAAGTTAAGTCGGTCGTACTTAAGGACGACGACGCACGGGAGCCAACCGCTGGGGAAGATCGCCCTTTAGACAAGGATTCAGTATGCAGATAGAAAACAGTAGATAGAACTTTAGGAGTGTTATTAATACAAGACAGTTTAACTCTAACCTCCAAGTGTACAAGTCTCTTTAATACTCGGTATTGAAAGGAGACCGATAAGGCAGGGCCTTTTGTACTAAGAGCAACAGAGACGCCAGGCGTCTGTTGTGCTTAGCGTGTTACGCTTCCTCTAAGCTACGGTGCGTGTGACCCCCCCCGTCACAGGCGAAGTGTAGAATCAGAAACTGCTAAGCGTTTTTTACGCCGTGTGCAACGTTTAACATGCGATGCCTGTAAGAAGGGGGCGTAAAAAGGTGGAAAGTCGGTCGGTCGGGAATTTTCAGCTGATCCGTTTAAATCCGCTGTTTTGACCCTATCGCATTGCAGTATATCGTTGAAAAGCTCATGCTGAAACGTTTTAAGCCACTCAAAAGTCAGATCGACTGGCAACTTCATTTTTAGTATAATATATAAGATTTGCTTCATATTACAAGTATGAAGCAAATCCTGCGGGACGGATGTCAGTCACCATCCCAAGGGATCCAGTTGTATCATTTTTGACATGTTCTCTTGTCAAAAATGATACAATAGCCAAGACTCTCTACAAAGTATCAATAAACGGTACATAAATTACCAAGATATTAACTTATGGAAAATCGGACTGTCCGATTTTATTTTCAGAGAAAAGACACGATCCCGCTGACCGTCCGATTTCCCATAAGTTAATCTCGATTTTCCATAAGTTAATCTCTTGCAATTTATGTACCGTTTATTGATCCTATTAAGAGAGTCTTAGCTATTGTGAAAACCGACGATTATGTCCTATTTTTTTGCAAATCGATCGCGTTAAGCGCTTATTAAGCGGATGGACCCTTGTTTTGATATATATAAACAGGATACCACTCCAATTTGGTGTCCCCCATCCCTGTTCATATATCGCGGGTTGGCGTCGATTTACATGTATAAGCAAATCGCTCCGAATGCCCAGTATCAGCTGGGCATTCCGAGGGCAGCCTGTATATATAAACGGCGTCCCAAATCAACGTGGGCTGCGAACTCGAAGCTGTAGCACATACAAAATCCTAATGAGCACATATAATACTTATATCTCTGTATATTATGCGTGGAGCTACTTTTGCGCGAGTAGTAGCTGCTTGTACTCGTAGTTCTGGCTGCTGCACCTCTGTGGCTATTTAATAAGGCCAGGGAGCAGAGCATTCGTTAGAATTTGGCCGAGATCTGCATATAGACGTTGTATCGCCAATCCTACGATTTAGTATTTTCTGTACCCCCTATTATATGTTTTCTACCCCTCCTTATCAGCTTAACTGGACTGGACATCTTTGTCGGTTTTCACAATAAATGTAAGTGATAATGAATTGTCAGCCTACAGAAGTTAATACCCCTACTATCTTATATATTACGTGCGTGTTACCTGTGTCGTCGCCCTCCCGTATAAGTGCGAAATTCTGATAGATATGTGGGTTGCGCGAATGTAGTATTGTGGGTATTGGACTGGGCGGTTCAACCGCCCGCCAATCGACCTCCCTTTGTAATTGCGTCAAATATGCCTTATCAGGGTCATTTCCATTGACCTCCCTTTTAAATTGCATACATTATTTATTATTAGTGTTGGTTCCGCTGCAAGACCTACAACCACTACTAGTGGTTATTAGACTTGGATGCAAGCCGCGAATCCTAGCAGGTTCGATTATGTTCATTTGCTAAAAATGTGTTGCATTCCAAGTGATCTTACCCATGCTCTCAACTTCCAAGAGATGTGCGGCACACCAACCCCCCCCCCCGCAAATCACAAGACATCGAAGATGAGCGGGAAGCGCGCCAAGAAGAAGCCGGTCTTCTGGGACCGTGACGGTGTCAACGAGGGCAAGTCTTCTCTTCAGGTCGTCCTGGATTGGCTCTCAACGGAGACGAACTACAACGAATGGCGGGGGAGTGACCGCAACAGCGGAAACACGGAAGAGGCTTTGCTAAAGGAAATAGTTGCCGAGTTGAGGGCCACTGGTGATCAGCACCGCACGACTCGGGACGTCCGTGAAAAAATCAACACCATTGAGAAGCAGTTCCGTGAGGCTGTCGACTTCCAGGCTCAGACAGGCTCCGGCATCACGAGTGAGTCTACCTTACGTGGCGAAATCCTTAAGCGCTGTCCATACTACTACCAGATCGCTGATGTGTTCGAGTCACGCCCCTCTGCGCACCCTCCTGTTACATCAGACGACATCGACGTGGAGGAAGGACGTCCAGGCGCTATATCCCAGAGAGGTAAAAAAACGCCCACTCGCTCTCGCCGACGAAGAACCCCATCGAAAAGCTGCGGGACCAACAGAGTGCTGCGAGTAAACAGAGGGCGTTAAAGGCTAGGCGAATGCGACAGATTGAGGAAACCAAGCTCGAGCTAAAGCAACGCGAAGTCAAGTTGAAGGAGGACCACGCTGAAGTTGAATTGGCTTTAAAACAAGTTCAGCTTCACGCCGCACAACGTGACGCTCTCGTTCAGGTCGTGCTCGCGCGCAAGCAGCTTCTCGATAGCGGGATCTCGGTCGACGAAGTAGATCACCTTCTTCCTCCACCAGCGTGATACCGGTAATTACCACCGATGCGAAGTACGCCTGAGAACCAGTTGTCGAAGACTAAATCCCGCAAATACTCACGCCGATCAGCACCCGTAGTTCCGTCATTGTTTAATTGATCTTCCTCGTCATCAAATTCATCACCGCCGCTAAGCTCGGGTTGAATCCATTCAGCTGGGATTGGATCCGCAATAGTCATATTATGCAGGATCATGCAAGCTCGAATTAAATTGATTGTGTCTCTCATTTCCTTTCTGTTTCGAAGTGAGCATCGAAGCTTCCTCAGCAGGGGAAAGCGGCCTTTGGGCATTCCGATGCAATGCTCAACACGAATGCGAACTTTGGCCAAACATTGGTTGAAGAAGGTTTATTTGACGTCAAGTTGACCACCTTGTGAAGTTTTAAATACCGGAATAAGCACTCGTGAGGCTTGGTATGCCGAGTCACCAAGCAAATACTGGTCATCGTCGAAATACAAATCTCGCCGCAGAGACACTTTGTAATTCCGCCAAACTCGATTGTCGTGGCTGGAACCGGGCCACCCCACGTTTTCGTAACGAATGCGACAAAGGTCATCACAAACCACCAAACCGATAATTGCGTAAGAAGCTTTTCGTGAGAAATAGTCCTCACCGTGATCTTGGGGTCGAGTCAGTAGCGGAAAGAGTGTGCCGCCAATCATACCAATACAATTTGGCAGCGTTGAGATATTTTTTATTCTGGCTGAGATCTCACCTCGCTCCTCGGTATCCGGCCACACAATTACCTTGCTCCTAAAGCTATTGAGCGCCCGTATCGTTCGCTTGGTCAAGAGAGCCTCAGGCGTATGGCTGCCTACGGATAGAAAATTGTCTGAATAGCCTTCGCCGTCCGTCGATCCGAGTGTCGTTAGCACTCCCACAAGATGTAGCTCTATGCTCATCTTTTGTTGTTTTCCAGGGACGCTCTGGAACTCTTCATGGTCAGCAATAAGGGTGCACACGGCTAAGAAAAACTGGCGGGATAGTCGAAAGTGGAGTTTAAACTCAGATTCGGGCATACTTCCCAGGTAAAACTGAATCCTGGAGGGAGGTCGCGGACACGGCGTCGAGGAGAAATATACCGTTTAGCGCTTAGGACAACGTACAGAGCTGCAATCTCGTCTTGCTCTTCATCTGCACTGGAGCTGTCATCGTCGTCATCTAGCTGTCGTTCCAGTGCCGATCGCCAGAACTTGCGGATGGCGCTCATCACTTTTCTCTTGCGACTACGAGTTGGCATCGTGGGGAGTGGTCCAAAGGTCGATTTATGGATCCGAGCTTGGATCGAGTTTGGAGAGGTAGTCAAAGTTAGTGTGTTTTCATTGGCTGATGCATTCTCTTGGATTCGCCGCTTGCATCCAAGTCTGACAACCACTAGTGTAGGTGCGAACATTGAAGCATGTGCATGCTTTTGCCCAATCGGAATTGGTTAGTTGATTTTTTTGTCCAATCATAAGTGTATTTATTGGTCGGTTTGGTGTAGACTGCACCAATCGCCCTTGATACCCAAATATAGCTGGCAATCACAATACCATATCTCAAACTCTCGGATGATCAAGGTGAAATCTTGTTGCTGTTGATTATACTGAGAGCTGGTAAGCTTATAGATAACGCTATTACGATAAAACCTTCGAGTGACCTTGTCGCGAGCGATTTAAACCCGCAAGGGCCTGTGCAATTCTAAACTCGTCCTAATGTTATTGAGATGTTCAGTTTCTATTCGCCTGCGCCGTCATCGTGCTCTACTCTTTTGCTGGTTGCGCTAAACAAAAGCTTGGTAACGATGTCGATGAAATAAAAGTGTATGAAAGAGTATGTATGTTATGTACGTGTAACGCTCTGCTAGTCGTGAAGGCTGCTCGTTCTTAGCCGTCACCTTGCGCTTTATTTCACAGCAAAGACACAATGCCACTTTTTGGAAGACACCCAGTCATCGGCTCCCACTGGGTGGGTACTGGCCGATGGTTTCAGCAATTGGCATCATGCACATGACGTAACTACTTCAAAGTATTATATGACATACAGTACTATGTCACGTGCAGGTACTGCGGCTGCGAAGCAGGCGCAGAAGATGCACAATTTCACGCAAACGTAGCATTACTAGAAAGTTATGCCGTGCGACCAGCGCTACCAGCCCAATCCTCTAGCTAGTATTTTTTTTAGATAATTCAAGTCTTCGCGAGCCCTGCGCCTTTGGCACCTTGAAAAAGCGTTTGCGGTCACTGCCGCGCCTTTGGCACCATAAAAAGCGTTTGCGGCCTGCCGTGCCATCTCTATCTTCAAACATTGCCTAAATTTCAGAGCTTCTTCGTGCCCGCGCGACGTTGTTTTCGAGGGACCTCCTGCAACACTGTAAGAATGGGCTTCAGCACTGAAACACATAGACCCCGACACAGAGGGTTAGGTGGGTCGCGAGCACTGAATGGCGTGTTCGCTAATACTGCATTAGAAGTCCTCAACACTGAAAGCGTGTCCGAAGCGGTTCAAGTTAAGTAAAACACATGCAATGCATTCATTATTACATTCCAGGTGCATCGTTCTCTTCTCCAGCCTAATGCATATTCAGTGTCGTCACTTGGCCTTCTCTTCCAGCCTATTGTGACTAGTATCGGCGTCGTTTGGCGTCAAGATCCGCGGTTAGTTGATAATCGGGTTGTGGACAGCGATGCAATCGCTCGCGTGGTCATGCTAATACCCCCTAACAAACCTCCAGATATCCTGTCAACTTTGGTGTGCTGGTGCTG
Organism: Phytophthora fragariae; assembly: GCA_009729435.1. Classification (NCBI taxonomy): domain Eukaryota; phylum Oomycota; class Peronosporomycetes; order Peronosporales; family Peronosporaceae; genus Phytophthora; species Phytophthora fragariae. The sequence continues at coordinate 168,011 of QQOI01000040.1, read as the reverse complement.
TGCTGTGAGTTCAATAGCGTATCCCGGTCTTAAAGTAGCTCCTGTCATTACGCACTCGGTTGAATTGTCTGTCGTTTGTGCTAGTGTTGTGCGTGCTGTCTAAATGTAAGATCGTGACGCAGTGAGGATCCTGTTGAACATTAACGTACACTTCCAACAGCGAGTAGGAAGTGAGACCCATGCGGAATGGTGAATTGTCGGACGCTTCGCCAATGTCAGGAACCAGATACCCATTCTTGTCTTTTGAATCGCAAAAGACGATTAAATCACCTCCAGTCCGAGCAACGTCTCGCACCAACTTGAACATCAAGCAAGAACAAATGTCGATCACGGGCTGCATTGAATCATCATTTTGTTGAGCACACAATAGCCTCCTTCCTACAATACGTTGATAAGCTCGCTGTACGCATTGTACATGTATGCGCTACCCTGGAAATGCTGATATCGCGTTGAGACGCGTGGTTCAAAGTACAAGCATACTGGTCGTTCTTCTTTCTAGCAAAGCTGGGTAAAGACTGTCACGGATACGCAAGTGCAGTTGGTGTCTGCGGAGCTCCATAGACGTTGCCAGTTTGGTCGAGGTCTCGATGGAAGTTGCCCACAGTATCCGTGTCGTCGGACAACATGTATTGCATTTCAAAGTAAATTCTACGTTAGATCAAACCATTTAAGAAACGTGAGATCACTGTCGTGTGCGCGCTGCCTTGCGTCCGTGATAGATATAAAACCTCCATGGGCCCGGTCCGATGTTGGAGTCTCCAAATTCGCGAAGACGCGCTGGTCCGCGCGGCTACCAGTCATCGTCCGCGTGTGGTACAGCGGCGTCAGCTCCTCCACAATGGACACCAGCACCCAGAACACTTCTTGCTCCTCCATCTGCTGCAGCGAGAAAGATCATGCTATGGCAGTATCCGACCACCGGGTTGCGCAGCGAATAGGCCTGCAGCACTCGCCGCAGCACTCCAAAGTCCGACAGCTCCTGGGACTGGCGCATCGAGTTGCGCAGCGATATCGGAAGTTCCACGGTGGGTCCTTTTCGATGTCCATCTCCGCGCACTTGCTGTGCAGCTGATGCAGCAGCGCCGGGTACGACTCCTTGGTCGCGCGGCGACGCTCACCGGCGCCGGTGCACATCCACCAGACCTGGCCGCGCAGCTGCGGCGGCACGCCGGCCTTCATCAGCGCGTTGAACTGGCGCGAGTGCAGCATATTCTTCGCCGTCGCGAAGGTGGAGAAGGCCATCTTGCCGGTCTTCGTGATCGGCGACTTCTTGCTGTTGCTGCTGCTGGTGTGTGATGTCGAGTTTTGGACTTGACTGATGGCCTCGCACCGAGGTCTAACAACCTTGAACCCCGCTGAGAAAAGCGACCGAGGCCTCTGATTGGCTACACATTTCCCCCGCGTTTTAGTGCCAGCAGGCTAGCTAGTGACGGTGGGTTACGGCGGGTTCTAATAGTATTAGTAACATAAGTATACTAATCAACCAAAGTAGGAATCGCGATTTAGGCATACCATGCGAAAGACGTGTGTCTTGCGTTCTTTTTGAGCTATTGGTTGCGAAGAAATGTTAAGTTCGCGAGAAGTTGTGTTCATCTGAAAAAATATCTCCATTTTCATGGGACCAGAATTTCGATATATTTTCGACCGCTGAGGCTGCAATATTTTCTCGAATTTATCGAGTTGTATATTGTCGAAAACCTCGCGTGTAAAGCAATCGAATTAGAGTGTTTTCCGCTTTATACGAGTATTTTTGCGTTTGAATTTTTCGATGTCCGCTTATGTCCGAAATTTGATTGGTCAACTTCAAACGCGATTATCCGTAGCCTCAGGATACACTCGGTCGACGTGGGTTATGTCTACCGGTGAACTTAAGGTACATGAATGAGAGTTCGTCCTGGTAAGACCAAGAGTAGAGAAGAGGCCGAGTGTTGAGAGGTATTAGAGACCTCACTGTGTATTTCTGGGAGAGTGGCACAGCCCCCAGTATATTTGACCCCTGACTGAGGTTTTGCTTCGGTCCCCCCTGTAAAAGGCCTTGACTGGCCCGGCACCCTTCCTTTCTGAGAGACTACAGGGGGTAAGCGCTAAGCGCAAATTGTGTACGCACCCATGTCTTTGCTCGTGGCTAAGGGTGTAATTATTTCTGTGGGAATACCTGCCTGACCCAACGACGCTATGGTATTGCAGTATGGGAATGATAGAGCCCGATCGGCCGTTGGCGCGGGGCCCCCAGATGGATGGATCCTAACTACGCGACATGCAGGCTTCGGTCCGGGACGGACCGAGAGGACCGTCCCATAAGAGTAAGATACGGGACGGGTCTCGTAGGGATCCCGTAAAGGTAAGATATGGGACGGATCCTGAGGCTGCCCCGTATTAGGAGGATCCGGATACCTGATCCGGATCAGAAGGATCTGAGTCTATAGTTAGATTAATATGTAGGTCAAATGGGAGGCTCAGAGAGCTCGAGAGGAAGAGGTCAGGTTAACACTTAAATCAGAACCGAATTTGCACTGGAAGACTCGATTTACATTGGCCCTATACTTAGATCAAGTGTATTTTGGTTATCTTCCTGCAACACGTGGCAGCCCCTGGATAGCTTGGCCAGGCAGCGCGCGCCCTTCGAGCTCTCAACCCCCTCAAAGATCCCGCTATTGGTAGCGGCAAGCAACGTAAAGGAACAAGGAACACCCCGTAAGGGATCAAGGACCCCCCGCAAAGGAACAACTCCGGATCACGCATTTCTATTGCGGATCCACAAGGTCTGCTCAAGTAGATCAAGTCCGACCCCAACCGGATCCCATGCGCAGGAATACCCGCGCGGATCCACCACCCTCCCAGGCCCCCACAAGGACGTCCGCCGCTCGCCAGTGCGCATCTCATGTCAACGAGAGAGCTGTACCAGCCCGCCGACGGCTACACAAGGTGAACCACTCAGCAACAACACGACCGTCGGAGTACCCCTCCGTTAGTCGGTGTCTGGACGCGGTGACTGCGAGTCGGGATCCTTAGAAAATCTAGCGGATCCGCTCCACCACAATGGTGCGCGTGCCCGGATCTCTTGGCGACGCGGGATATTACCGTGAGTCCCAAGATGATGCGCAAATGAGCAATGGATCGGGAGATGAAACGCCGACGGTGTCGCTGAAGATGAGATCCACGGATCGACCGAGCCCCGAGAGGAGTTCTGCCGACGGAACAGATGAAGATCTGGCAACGGATCTGGAAGAGAAACCTCGCTTTCCTCCCAAGGTTCCTTCGGGGACCCCCGCGGATCCTGACGCGAGTCAAGATCCGCTGGAGGAAGATCCACTCGTGAAAACGAGGAAATCTTCTTCCACCACCGCCCTCGCGTCCTCAGGTACTGCGTCAAAGAAGACGAAGGCCGCAAGGAAGAAGCTCAAAGCACCAGACGCGGAAAGCGAACATCAGACCATACTCACATGGTCACAGTCTAAGCTGGAGATGGCATACCTACACGCGGAGCTGAACAACTTCCTGCGTGATGCGGACCATGCATCTGAAGCTGCTAGGATCCCTCACGGGACTTGTGCAAGCCCCGCTGTGTACAAAGAACAAACTGGACGCGGCAATGGACCTGCTACGGCTGCTGAAGGAAGCTGGTATCACAGCGGGAGCATTCGACGCCGACGATCTCTTCCACTTGGAAGTCGACGAGATCAGGGTCGCCACCGCGGCGCTATTCAACCTGCTGAAACCTATGGTAGGAGAGCGGCCGGCAGCTAAACGGCCCAAGCCTTTCAGCCTGCTGAAGCCCCTTGACGATGAGCAGCCTGCAGTCAAACCCGCGGAGCCTAAGAACGCTCAGGCCCAGTCGCCCGAGTACCACACGGGATCCTCCCAGTATGCTTCAGCGACGTCGGAGGCTGGTTCTGACAGCTCATCAGGATCGCGACGGATGTCTCTAGAACCGTCCGGAGCAGCAATGCTGCAGGCACGTGCTGCTGGCGATCTGAGTGTCAAGATCCCGACGCCGCGACCCGCGAAGGTCACGTCGAGCAGAACCTCTCCGAGAACTCCGCCCCACGACCCAGCCACCAGCCTGGAAACATACTTCCAGGCGGCTATGTCGCGCTTCCTGAGCGAGCGGCCGGAAATGAGGACTCCACGACAGAGAGCCATCCACTAGAAGATGGGAGAACGAGATGTCGACATGGAGTCGGTGGTATCCCAAGACCACCCCGAACTTTGGGAATACGACCCCGACGACCTTGACATAGGGGCGACGCGGCGAACGGCTGCGACCGCGGCAGCGGTCGCACCAACAGGATCCCCGGCAGTCCAACGCGTCAAGATCTCGGCGATTTCGGACCTGCAGGAATTCGCAGGCAAAGATCGGGACGAAGAACGAGCTGGGGAATGGATCAGCAAGGTGAAGTCAGCGTTCACGAGAGACCAAGCTACGGACGAAGAAAAATGCCTCACTTTCGCAGATCTGCTCACAGGCCCAGCAAGAAACTGGTACAGACAGCTCAGTCGGTCAACGCGGACGAAGTGGAGCGATCTACTTCAGAACTTCCAGACGCAGTACTGCGGATTGGGTGTCTCAGTAGCGTGGCAGTATTATCATGCACGCAAACGTTCGGAGGAGACACCACTGGAATACCTCCACCGCCTCAATGTTGCAGGTATGCGTGCGCGCCTGAAGATCAAGGACGGAGACTCGAAAGCTCGCCTTGAACACGTGGAACACTTCATCGAGTCGCTAGGGGGCCCGGATCGGGCGGACCAGCTCACGCTGTTACGATTAGGGGACGCGGACCAATTAGAAGACGTACTTCGAGCACGAGAGCGTGCGAAGTCCAGACAAAAGAAGTCGACGGTGCCTAGCAAGTACCGACCCAAACCGTCCGCACCAGCTCCACCAGCCGATCATACTAGAGCTGTGCGCACGATCCAAGTCGCGGAGACCAGATCCGAGTACGGATCGGACCCGGAAGACTCACGATCCGACGGAGAGCATACGTGGCGGCTGCGAGCGATCTGCCACAGACGCCTGCGACTGTGGATCCGCCGAACGCACAAGACCCTGGACGCCCAAGCGACACCACGGGAGATAGCCGGCCGCAGGAACACCGACCGCGTTTCAACAGGGACGGCCAGCAGCGCTGTTCGCACTGCAGATCGCACCGACACTCGGATCTCGGGTGTTGGAAGCGGCTCAATTGCCAGAAGTGTGGCAAGCGAGGGCATCCCTCCGACCGCTGCTTCTTTGTGTGCCGGGGCTTTGGTCAGCTCCATGGCCATGAAAAATGTCAGATGGAAGAGTTTTACAACTTGATTCGCCAGTGGTTTAACCCCAGCAAACATCCTGGACTCTTGCCCGAAGCGGCGGAGAAAATGTTAAACTAGGACGCTCGCCGGTGTTGAACCCGGTACGAGACGAGCGTTCTAGCTCTTTCATCTACGCATTTGTGGAGAAGAAGCCGAAGGATCAGGTTAGCAAGCTGCGAACGGATCTATTCGGTAATACATCTGAAGTTCATGAGAAACGTACGGCTAAAGTTGGAAGTTTACGGCCTGTTGACGGATATCAGCGATCAGAGACATAGATGACGTTGGAGCTGCAGCCGGGCGAGTCGTGTGGTTACTGGAAGTATCATGTCCCAGGCAAGCACTTCAAGCAGGCTAAGGCGAACAGCAAAATCAACAACGTGAGAACCGTAGTGCTTCTTGACTCAGGATCCGAGGTGTCGATCATCGATGCCACCTTTGCTCGTAAGGTGGGACGCTATATTGACACAAGTCAGAGTCAAGAATGCCTAGGAATCGGTGAAAAGCTGTACGTCGCAACCGGACGTACGAAGATCCAGCTGACGTTGGCAGGTTCCTTAGTGTACCTGTACGAGGTCTGGGTAGGGGATGACCTGCCGCCGGATTATCAAGCGATCCTCGGAATGGATTTCACGGTTCCGGCAGGGATCTGTCTGGATAATGGGGACGGGTCCATGTGCCTGCCTAACGAGATCCGAGTCATGCTTCACGGACGGCGACAGATTTTCACCACAAGGCTCGTCCCGTACACGTAGGTGAACACCTCACGGTCGGGATCGCGGAGTCCGTCGAATTGCCGTTGCGCCTGCGGGAAGCAGACAACGAGAAGATTTGGTTGACGAGGGGACAATGTTTGGTGCCAACCCTGATAAAGGGCCCTGGCAGGCTACGCTATCTGCACATCACGAACATGAGCAACCGGACGCTGATCCTACAGCGGGATGTACAGATCGGACTACAATTAAGTGGAGATCATGTACCTCGACAGCCAGGTTCGTGTCGGTGGGATCGCGACGGTATTCAGAATGGCAAACACTAGCGTGGGAGGCCACCACGGATGCTACGACCACGACAGCCGCCACACAACCCACCCAGGACGATGGACCAGCAGTCGACCGAGTGGAGTACCCTACGCCACGACATATCCTCGCCCGACCCCAAGGGACCGACACCACCGGACGAGGAGATGCGACCGGGGATGGGGGCTAGATGTCGCGCCGTGTGTCACCCGGAGTGGTATACCGCCCGCCGAAGAGATATCGGGCGTAGGATTGAGGGGTGATCCACTCCACGCCGAGATCTGCGTAGATGCCGACCGCCCAACCGAGGGAGCGTCCGTAGCTACAGATACGCCAGAGGCCCCGACCGCTACGGCAGATGAGGGCGCGGTGTCAAGTGAACGAGAAGACGACTCGGCACAATCTGATGAGGTTTTGGATCAAGAGCCGATGCGCAGGATAGGACCGCAGGCAGAAGAAGTGACACGACCCCCGACGCAAGGTGCAGCGAAGCAGATCCCGCCCGAAGATCTCCGTGCCAGCGCGTCCACTCCAACTCCTGACACGATACCGCAATGCCTCCTCGACCAAGCCTCTACAGATCCGGAACCGAATCCAGATCCAGAGACGCGCAGGGGTCAACCAGAAGGCGGATCGGAAGTGTGCTATCACGACGGGGGTACCCTAGAGGGAGAAGGAGTTGATGGGGAGTGGGCGGTGCTGCCTGAAGTGTCACCAGCCACGATAGAGGTGCGGATCGAAGATCTCCAAGTGGGAGACCTGGCGGACAATACCGAAGACGAGATTCGCAAGTTACGGGATATCATCTGGGCGCACCGACACCTTCTGATCAGGAAGGACAACGCTCTACCCCCAGCTGCCGTGGGAGCGATATGCGACATCGATGTTGGGAACGCGGCTCCGATCGCTCAACGAGTGCGGAAGATTGCGCCCCAATTCCGTGAGAAGGTATCGGATCTGCTCAAAGGGTTACTATCGGCGTAAATTATCCGACATTCAACCTCCCCCTGGGCGTCGCCTATCGTAGTGATCATCAAGAAGAATGGCGTGGACATACGGTTATGTATTGACTATCGACTAGTCAATGGTCTCACCAAGCTGATGATCTACCCGATGCCGTTGATTAACGACCTGTTGGAGGATCTGGACAAGGTGTTGTGGTATTGCTCTTTGGATATGACTAGCGGGTTCTGTGTGGTGTCTGTGACGGACCGAGCTCGTGCGATCTCAGCGTTCATCACCCCTTTCGGCCTTTTCGAGTGGAACCGTATGCACATCGGGTTGAAGATGCGCCTCAGATCTACCAGGGACTGATCGACAATGCGTTGTACGGTTTTCTACGGATCCCGCCAGCGGCGGATCAGAACGCGCTGACGGACCTCTTCGAGAAAGGAGATCCCGAAGAGACGGGTGAATCCTCTGTGTTGGGACGACGATCTTACATTGATGACATCCTGGTGACAGCTGGATCCTGGGATCTGCTGTTCGATCGCGTGAAGGCGCTATTGGAAGCGTGTGATAAGTGGAATATCTCCATCAGTGTGGCTAAGAGTTTTTGGGGACTGAAGAAAGTGGACTATTTAGGCCACCGCGTGTCGAACGAAGGATTAGAAGCACACCCGAAGGATCTGAGCGCATTGACGGATCTACCTTTCCCGAAGACCCTGCGCGCCATGCAATCGTTCTTGGGTAGCCTGAACTATTACGGGCGTTTCATCGAGGACATAGCGATCTACGCTTCAGTGCTATACGAGCTCCGGGAGGTAGACTTCGCCGCAATCCGAGATCGGGCCGGACGCGAATGGGCTGGCCCAACCGTTACGTCTGTGGAGGATCAGCAGGACAACCGAGTAACCACAGACCCTAAGTGGGTCGAAGCGGAGGCGGCGTTCTCGGAGTTGAAGAAGAAGATCGCGGCGACCCCCATCCTCAGACATTTCGATACGGAGAAACGACCGATGGTGATCGGCTACGCCAGTGAATGGGTAGTGTCAGCCTCACTAGTGCAGGATCACGACGGTGTTTACTTACTTGTGATGTTCACTAGTCGTACGTTGAAACAGAACGAACTAAATTACGGGATTGTGGAGAAGGAGGTGTTAGCCCTCCTGCGTATGTTGGATCTCGGTTACTCGATGCTGGCGGGCCGACCCATCCAAGTGTTAGCTCGACACTCCACGTTGGCCTGGCTATTCCGAGCGACAGGACTACAGGGACGGCTGGGCCAGTGGGCCGCTTTGCTATCCCCGTGGACCCTAGAAATCACCAAGTGCACCAGGGGGGAGGACAAGATCCTAGGATCCCTGGCTGCCGCGATTACGCCCCGCTCCGTCGTGGATCAGGCTCTCACGGCCATCGCTCCTCGCAAAGAGCCGCGGTGATCCGTGGATACCCCGGTGCCCACGGTGGAACAAGACGAATTACTCCTAGTGGCTAGTTTTGACGGATCTACCCGAGTCAAACGAGGTGGAGGAGCGTTCAGCGCGATCATCTGGAAGTTACCGGAGTGGACGGTAGTCAAGGCCGCCTCAGGATGGAAGGTGGATATGATGGTTAACGAGGCGGAGTACAGTGGCCTTTTGCTCTGTTTTGACCTGTTGGAGGATCAGGACCGGACACGCCTAGTGATCTGCGGTGACTCCAATTTAGTGATCTGCCAGATGAAGGGGGAGATCGAGTGCAAGGCTTCTGCGCTGACCCTGTTAAGACAGAAGGCCTTACGCCAATTGGGAACGTGGCCGGTTCATGATCTGCTCCATGTAAAGCGGGCGTCGAACGCAAGCGTCGACAGCCTGGCGAGCGCGGCCTTACAGCGAGAAGCAGGAGTGATGGTGCAAGAGCAGGACTGGAATGATCTGGTGATGCTGAACAGGCTGCCGGAAATCCTGACAGCCACAACAAAGGAGACCACCCTGAGGATCTCCGCCATGGCCATCCGATCTCGTCGAAAGGTGCCAAGTCAGGAAGTGCTGCAGGAAGACGCTGTCCGCCAGTTACGGGTAGCCCGGATCCGGCAAGGGCAGGATGAAGAGAAGTGGATCGCGAACCTGAAGCACTATCTGCGAGGACAGGTGGTGGATCTGGATAGAGAAGAAGGCCGCGCGTGCAGTAACCTCGCAGACGACTTCGAGATGGATGAACAAGAACTGCTGTACTACTGCCCTCCCTCACGAAAACCGGACAAGGAGAGGGATGGATTGCTACGCCTAGTCATCCCGGAGACTTTGCATCAGGATCTGCTCCACCATTACCACGTGAGCCTGGAAGGCGGCCACCAGGGATCAGCCGTACCTACCAAAGAATCGAGGATCGTTTTTACTGGTGGGGGCTGTTCCGGAGTGTGCAGCGTTTCATAGGAGAGTGCACGGACTGCGAGACGGGGAAGGGGAGACCTACTCTCCGCGGGGAATTTGCCCGGCAACGTACAAGCCACCTATTCTTTTCAGATCCTTGCAATAGACCATATTCCCTCGCTGCCAAAGTCGTATAAAGGGCACACCGAGCTCCTGATCTGGGTGGACCTGTTTACCGGATACGTCATCGCAAAGGCGAGCGTGTCGCGGACCGCTCAGACCATTGTCAAATCGTACGAGGAATATGTCTTCCGGCGTTTTGGCGCTAGCGAAATGGTCCGACATGATCGAGAGCCAGGCTTCATGTCCGACTCTTTCAAGGCCTTTAACAGGATCTTGGGCCAGAGGCAGCGGGCTACCATGGCCTACCGACCGCAAGCTAATGGCACCGCAGAACGCATGGTGCAGACGATGACGAGGGCGCTCAAGATGTACGTGGCAGACGAGGACCAGCGAGACTGGGACGAGTATGCAGAGCGTCTGGCCTTCGCTGTGAACACCGCCTATGATCGGATCCGAGGGGACATGCCTTTCTTTCTGGTCCACGGGTGGGATCCCAGGACTACGCTCGAAGCAACGATGCCCCTCGACAGTACCAGGCGGCGCGATCGAGATCCACGCAGGTGGTGTTACAGGATCCAGACGTATTATCAAAAGGCGAGAGCGGAGGTCAACGAGAGGTTGAAGGCGGCGATCGCGGAGCGAGCCGAACGGCACAATGAAGGGGTGGAGTCGCACGCTGGATCTCGGGTGTGGCTATATCTGGACCGAGTCAAGGAGGGATACGCGCGCAAACAGGCGCACATGTGGCACGGACTGTTCCGCGTGAAGGAGATGGTGAGCAATTTCGCAGCTCGGCTGGGACAGCCGGAACGGATTACCGCCTCTTCCCAGTGGTCCACATATCCAAGCTCAAGCCTGTGAGGGTGTTCCCCGACCGACCAACGGTGATCCTGACGGCAGGAGATTAGGATCGCCTCGACTTCGACGAAGCTCTATTGCCCGAAGATAGCTAGGACCAAGAACTGGAAAGGGCGAGTACGAAGTCGGAAGAATCAGCGATGTGAGGACCGGTCGACGTACCCGCTACGGGCGCACGCTCAGAGAGTTCCAGGTGTATCGGCGACGCTACGACGATCCTACGTGGGTGGACGAGGGATATCTCATCTGCAGCGCCCTTCTACACGAGTTTCTACAGGATCGCGCGAAACAGAGTCGTTTCCAGGTCATGTAGTCGCATGAGGAGGCATAGGAGGAGGATCCTCGCCCACGAGCTGGTCGTGGACACGGATGAGTTGGTAGAAGACTCTGTGGGAAGGCCACATGGAAAACGAGGAGGAGGTGTACCCGCTCCAACAAGTGGGTTGGTGGAGCGGAAGAAGCGAGAGGGGGGGGTGCCGGAAGGCGGCATACCTAAGGATGAAGAGGTGTATGTATACATGTCAATAGCCAGTGCGGATCGAGAAGAAGTGTGGGTTCGACGAAGTTGCGAAACAAGGATTTAGAAGACAAGTTGCAAGCGGAACGGAGTCGAATCAGATCGAATCAGAGACATTAACAACACTACGACATGCAAAGATTGGCCACGACCATCGGACTTCACGAGAACAAACTACGGCCAACTACTGGGCGGGCGGATATGAGGGAGTGAACTTCAGACGAAGGCGACGGATCTTGAGCGCCGGATGGGAGTCGGGATTCTTGCGGTAGTGGTTGCGCCAAGCCGACGCCCGATCGCAAGTCACGGAGCGCAGCTTTCAAGCTCTTGGGAGCGGGACGACCTTCGGGGAGAGCCTCACGCCCAGGGAACCAGGTCGCCTCTTCCGACTGCTGAGGAAAACGTAGGAACACGGGATCCAGCAATATATCCAGATCACAGCGCCCCGTCCGGCGGATCAGCTCGAAAACTCGGTATTCCCAATCTCGGAACTTCTCCCGCGCATGGGAGCTACGGTTCTTGCGCCCCGAATAGAAGGAAGCGACCCAAGGCTCGGTAGTCTGCTTGGAACGGGGAATGGGGAAGGAGTGGATGGATTCCCAGATCGCCTGCTTGTGATACTTTGCCAGAGCAAGGAACTCGTCCGTGATCGCGGCCAGTGGTGGACAGTGGTCAGGATCGAAGGTCAGCGGCTTGATAGAGTCCAGATCCAGAAGCTCCCACGGATCGTCGAGGTAGAGATCAGTAACGTTACGCTCTGTGATCAACTCAGGGAGATACAATGCCGGATCGAGCTGCCCAGCTCGGCCCGTTCGTTTTGGAAATACCTTCTGGCTGATCAGGATCAGGGGAGTGATCGTGTCCAGGGTGAGCACGCGGATCTGTGCAGAATCCCAAGGCACTACGTCGGAACGCGGGATGTCGCGGGATTGATGAAGACCGGGGACGAAGTCACTCACGGGTGCGAATGGTTGGAACGTCGCCGGTGCCTCCGCGCTAGCTCCCGGCGAGACAGGATCCACCAAGCTCTCGTTCGACACACTCTCGGTGACGCCGTCGACTTCGTCGCTCCGATCCAAGACGATAGGGACGGCAGCGGATCCGTTGCCGTCGTCAGGAACACTGGAAGAACTTCGACGACGAGCGCCAGCGCGAGGCCGAGCGTCAGATCGGGATCGGGCGAGAGCGAGTTGGAGTTGTTCGTCGTCTGAGTCCTCGAAGATGGCGTCAGCCTCGTCTGAGTCAGCCGGAGAAGAACCTGGGGCGTCCGCTTGGGACGACTCGTCATCAGAAGCGTCAAGATCGCGTCCGAATCCACTGAGGCGGCGGGAGACCTAGGCGGTTGAGCCACGGGAGTCGACTGTGGTTCTGCTCCAGATCCGTTTCGGTCGACAACCGGAGGAGAGGACTCAGGACCTCCACAAATGGGGGTCGCCGCCGCTGGACCGACTTCCGATCCGTCCAAGCCGACCACTAGAGAACGATGCTGGGGGGGGCACCGGACCAGAGGCAGTTGCAGGGGGACGGAGCTCGGAACTCGCCCGATCCGGGGGTGCCGCAGATACAGCCGGACTTCAAGGTACGGGGCTGACACGGGAGGAACGGAGTATCTACCCCGACACTGGAATGGGTCGATCCCACCTCCGACTCGTCTCCACTAGACGAGTAATCGGATCCAGGGAACTCGTAGTCGGACCCCCCATCTTCGGTGGATAGATCGATAGCGAGGAATGGCATCGACGCAGGCACGTCAACCCGGAGAAGGATCCGGAACGGAAGCGGAAGAGCCGGTGTCAGCAGAAGACGGATTGGGACGGGCTCGCTTGCGAGGGTTGGAATCTGAATCCGCCAAAGGAGACGGACTGCGCGACCGCTTCGGGGATGAACGGGCGTCTGAAGTGGAAGAAGCAACTTGCCCACCGCGTCAGCCGGTGTGCCATGCAAGGCAGTCGGAGCAATAGACGCCAAACGGTCGAGAGCACAGTCCCGTTCCCCGGCGATCGAGGCGTAGCTGGAAAGGAGATCCTGACGTTCACGCCGGAGGGAATCATGCTGATCCTGGACCCGATCGAAGTCCTGACGCACCAGTCGGTAAGAGTGCTGCATATTAGCTATCTGGGCTAGAAGATCGCGGCTCGAGTCGTAGTACTTCTGCCCCTCACGAATCGCCTCGTCACGCTTCGATATTGCTGCATCCTGATCATGGGACAGCTGGTCCAACTCGGCGGTGAGCTGAGTCACCTGAGTGGCGAACTTGCCCTGCTCCTGGCGAAGTTGGATCTGCTCTTGCCGGAACTCGTCCCGTTCTTGACGGATCTGCCCAACTTTGGCGATCTCCGCCTCGTGATGGGACGCCCGAGATTGGATGTGCTTCAGGCTCTGTACGGCGTCGTCCCGATCCTTGATCAGGCGGTTACGCTCAGTGTTGAGGCCCGGCAAGCTTCTTTGGTACCTCGAAGGGAATCCTCTGCCTTCGCATGCTGGCGGCGGGCCGAATTCAGCTCGCGCGTAAGATCTTCTACCTTGCATTCAGCAGTCTGCAACCGGGCGTGGCCACTATCGCCACGAAGCGAGTCCAGTTTCTGTGTGAGTTCCTGGATCTGGCGCTTGGCTGCCTACAGCCGGTCCGTATAACGACCACCACGGAGCGAGTCGAGATCACGCCGCAGCCCCTGAACAGTACGATTGGCGGAATCCCGTTTGTCCACCGTGCGCTCATGTACGCGGTGTAGTTGCGCCCGACGTTCGTTGGCCTTGGCGAGCAGACGTTCCAGTTCAGCTACCTTCTCACCGCGTACGTGGATCTCCAGTCGGGCGGCCTGAAGATCGGCCGCAGCGGCTCATCCGTCAAGTCGCTGGCGCACTTGGTCCAGTTCACGTCGAAGTCGGCGATTCTCCTGACTCAACGCAGAATCATCCAGCCGTCGACGTGCGTGATCCAGATCACGCCGCAACTGATGATTCTCCCGGCCCAGAGCGGATCCATCTCTGTGACGACGCGCGTGATCCAAATCACGTTGCAACTGCCGATTCTCGCGATCCAGATCTTCAGCCCGCGCCTTCCACTGGGCATAATAACGCTCCAGATCCGTGTGAGACTTGCGCAGATCCGCATACTTCTGTTGTACTTGGAACAGATCCTGGAGCACCGTGCCCCGCGAAGACTCTGCCGTTTCGAGACGTGGCTGGAGTTCTTTCAGCTCCTGGTGGAGCCGCTCCCTCTCGTCGCAAACGTCTAATAGATCCTGGGTAAGCGGATGTGGGGGGCATGGTGACTTGGCGGCGGCGAGAGGTTTGTCTCGGGTGACCTTGCACGATCGGGGTACGCTCCGCCAGGCCAAATACGATCGGCAGACCTTCGTCTGGCGGAAGAGACTGCTCCACACCACCCGCGAAAGGCTACTCTCCGAAAGAGGGCATCGCTCCACACTGACGGTGTACTGGAGCAGCCGTGCGTAGGCGTCGGCCGATGTTTCCTCAAGAATACTGTAACAAAGCTTGAGAACCGCGAGCTCCTTCAGCTCGTCTCGAAGCTGCTCGTTAGCTTGCCTGGGGTCGGCCTCCTGCTGCTCCACTTGCCGGTCTCGCTCTTGAGAAACGTCGTAGCGGTGTTGCGCAAAGTCCACGAAGGCACGCGCCATATCCCACGGAGGGCGGTCCTGTGCATGAAGCTCTTCGTTGTAGCGATGGGCGCGGATCAGGGCTCGTACCGCTTGCTGATGCTTGGACAAGAGCTCTCGGTAGGCGCCGATGAAAGTATGCGCAGAGGATGCGGCAGTTTGCAGGGCGCGCAGATCCACCTCCAGCGGTGTGGCGACAGCCGGCAGATCCGACGGCGCATGATCACAATGCTTGCAGGGGCGAGGGGGGGTAGATTGACCCACCCCGGCGACGACGGCGGTACGTAGGTCGTCCCCGGCGTCCGGAGGGACGTCAGGTTGGGCGTCAGGCTCGGACATGATCGCAGACAGCGGGTAGAACCATGCGACACGATGCGCTGCAGTTGTGCGGTAGCCACAACGTGTCGGGGGCGGATGTGGTATTGCAGTATGGGAATGAGAGAGCCCGATCGGCCGTTGGCGCGGGGCCCCCAGATGGATGGATCCAGACTACGCGACATGCCGGTCGGTCTACGCTTCGGCCTGACCGGCGTGGCTGGTACCGCTGACTTGGATCCTTTCGCCATCTTGTTCTTGTTCTTTTTGTTTTTCTTATTCTTATTCTTTTTCTTCTTCTTGTTTTCTTGTTTTCTTCTTCTTCATCTTCTCCTCAAAGCTCGTTAGGGTAATGCCCACACAGACCACACAACACACTAAAGTCACACCAGTCCCGGGTCGCGGCACCAGTTGTCGTGTAGGGAAACACGATTTTACGAGTCCTCGTCTCCTACTAACTAAGGGGAACGAGCCCACCAACAACACACGCTTTCCCGTTAAGGTTGGCGAATATCGTTGGGATAAAATCTGAAGACCAGATCCGATCCCTGTACACCGGGCTGGAATGTGCCTGAGTGCGTTGTGGTGGAGCGGATCCGCTAGATTTTCTAAGAATCCCGACTCGCACTCACTGCGCCCAGACACCGACTAACGGAGGGGGTACTCCGACGGCCGTGTTGTTGCTGAGTGGTTCACCTTGTGTAGCCGTCGGCGGGCTGGTACAGCTCTCTCGTTAACATGAGATGCGCACTGGTGAGCGGTGGACGTCCTTGTGGGGACCTGGGAGGGTGGTGGATCCGCGCGGGTATTCCTGCGCATGGGATCCGGTTGGGGTCGGACTTGATCCACTTGAGCAGGCCTTGTGGATCCGCAATAGAAATGCGTGATCCGGAGTTGTTCCTTTGCGGGGGGTCCTTGATCCCTTACGGGGTGTTCCTTGTTCCTTTACGTTGCTTGCCGCTACCAATAGCGGGATCTTTGAGGGGGTTGAGAGCTCGAAGGGCGCGCGCTGCCTGGCCAAGCTATCCAGGGGCTGCCACGTGTTGCAGGAAGATAACCAAAATACACTTGATCTAAGTATAGGGCCAATGTAAATCGAGTCTTCCAGTGCAAATTCGGTTCTGATTTAAGTGTTAACCTGACCTCTTCCTCTCGAGCTCTCTGAGCCTCCCATTTGACCTACATATTAATCTAACTATAGACTCAGATCCTTCTGATCCGGATCAGGTATCCGGATCCTCCTAATACGGGGCAGCCTCAGGATCCGTCCCATATCTTACCTTTACGGGATCTCTACGAGACCCGTCACGTATCTTACTCTTATGGGACGGTCCTCTCGATCCGGGACGGACCGAGAAGTTGCGAAGCCGGATCATGCCCAGGATGACTATGAGGACGGTACCGAGGAGTCAAAGGCTCTGGTGCAGGTTACTAAGGGTCCTCCGGAATCCCGCGGGTACCGGCCCTCGTTGAACAGCAGCACTCCCGCTGCCAACAAGGTGCTCGGGCGGATGCTCGAGCGAATGATCTAATCCAGCGAGTGGGTCCGACAATTCACTCCGCAGATGGTTTGCCAATCCGTCTGGGCTGAGTTGAGTGGCGAGCTGGTATTGCCAGTGAACACGATCACCACTACTCAAGTGGTCGACGACCCGGTGTCACTCCTCCGCGCGATGGGGTGCGACCCCCAAACGCTTCCCTCCGAGTCTGCGCTCGAAGGATGGAGTCCAGTTATCGCCGGTCGTGACTTGCACAATTGGAAGAGGAAGCTTCGTTTAAGTTAGCCTGGAACGCCCACCGAGGACTCCCGGGGTCCAGGAAGGAGAAGACTTGTCGAGAATCCTGTTTCCGCAGACACCCAAGAAGTCGGCCGAAGGCTCGGCCAACCGATCTACGATCGACGCCGTGTTATCAGCTAAAGCCGCGAGCTCGCCGTACTTCCAGGATTCCCACGTGGCGACCCCTCGGTCGACAAGCGGTGCCGAGCATTTACCGCGCGAGTCTGAAGTCTCACGTGGATCCCGCGGTGCCCGACCGAGGTACGCCACTCGACGAACGACCTGTCGATTTGTCCCGCGTGACGACTCGTCCTTCGATGACATTGAAGACTATACCGACTGTACCGATCGTGGTGACGCAACCGACAGTCCCAGTGACGAGTTTACCCGCCAGGTGCTTGAAGTGAGTGAGATGAAACGACTGAACTCGACCCCAAGACTCGAGCTCGCAAATCATCAACCGCTCGCCCAGATCAGGCACTTCACTGGGGCCCGCAACAAGAGTGAGAACTCTACGCAGTGGCTCCGAGCTTTCATGTATGAGATAAAGGGTACGCACACTCCCCCGAACGAGTGGTGCATGGCGTTCGAACTGAGTCTTCGTGATGGCGCCCTACACTGGTACCGTCAGTTGTCGAAGAAGACCAAGCGCCAGTGGAAATTGCTCAGTGACGCTTTTATTAAGTATTACTGCTCGCAGTTTAGCCAGTCTGCGAAGGCTCGATATTATTCGGCCAAGCAAGACGGCTCCGAGCACGTCTGCGACTACCTCAATCGACTGAATGGCTACGCTCGTAATGCAGGCCTGCAATTTGAGAAAGGGTGGTCGCGACGCCAAGGACCACGTGCAACGCAACGTCGAAACATGTGGAGATCGCGGCCTCGAGCGCCGTCTATGCCACGTGCGAGTGAAGGGTATTCACGAGCTCGAAGACATGATTAACGACATCATCAAGTCGGAGGAGCGCGGGACATTCCGTGAGTGGTACACGTACCCGCCGAGGAGTCGAGGTGTTTATCCCTCGAAGAATCACGGTAGCTCGCGCCGACTCGACGAAAGGTGACCCAAAGTAACCCGTGACTTCTACGGTCCGACCCGTCCGACTGCCGTGAAATAGTACTCGACTGCCGTCATGCTGACTCACGCAATGTTCCACGGATTTCGCTAGTCGAAGCGACTTTGTCCGGCCTGATGGTTGAACTTCAAGTACGTATACCGACACGTGGACGAGCCACACGCCCGTCCCAAAATCAGTATACGTATAGTGACGACGAGTGTGAGCCAAGATATCACGTCTTCTCGGACGATGACCGCGACAACGGTGACTTTGGGGAATCCTACGACTCCGACGAAGGAGGAGACCATGTTGCAGCCGCGAGTGAGAACGACGTGCAGCAGCAGATGGGGCGTTCTCACACTCAGGTCATCGACAACGACGAGGCGGCGAACCCATACGAGGTTTCGACCGCCGTAACCGACCTTTCAACCGAGACAACCGCGGCAAACGACCACGTCAATATGGACCGTGCGCAGCATGTGGAGGAGCCGGACATTCGGTCCACCAGAAGAATTTGAAGAGATTGGCGAGCAAGAGTATTCTGAGTGGTCTTAATTTCGCAGCCGAAAAAAACTTTACATCGATCTGTGTCCCGCGGAGGTCGAAGCTATCCACGGAATGAACTTCTCACAGACAGCGCTTGGAGCCAGTCCCGGGTTTATTTGGTCATTCCGATGGCACAACGGAGACGCGCCTTCAAGAGGATAGCAAAACACTATTTCACCATTCGGCAACCAAAAGTTTTTTTTTGCCTTTCTTCCGATCTCATTGTGGAAGCAAGTTGTGGCGTTTTCTAACGAATACGCTGCTCGAAGTGGAAGTCCGTCGAATACACCGATTGAACTAGATGAACTTGTGAGATTTCTGGGGATTTTGTTGTACATGACACTTATTGACAAATGACAAATGAGAAACTACTGGTTTGACATCGAGGAGGCCGACATCTTTCCCGGAGGAGCCACATCTAATTTGTCGACTGTTATGAGCTGGAGGCGATTCATATATATTCGAACAAACTTGACTTTTCGCGGGGAAGTTTCTGCCGAGGAGATAAAACGTGATCCTGCTGCCAAAATAAGACCGTTGATCACACTGCTAAAGAAGCGGTGCAGTCGGCACGTGATTCCTGGACGAAATGTAGCTGTGGACGAAGCAAGTAATGCTTGTCGCACAAAATATGCGCGACATCTGATCGTGTTCAATCCCCGAAAACCCACGGGGAAATATCACTTTAAGTTGTATGTCTGCTGCTGCTCGACAACAATGATTGTTTTGGACTTCAAACTACATTGCTCGAATGATATGGCAGACCGGCTGGCGGATGTTATTCCCAACACCGAAATTGCTCGACTGGCTGCTCTAACGAAATCGTCTTCGGAAGTCCGAAAGCACGTGCTCGAGGTCACAAACACCCTGCAAGGTTCGCGACGAGTTGTGAATGCAGATAATTTTTACACTTCTTGTTTACTGCTTGAAAGCCTTAGAACTGTTGGACTGTATGGACGTGGAACAGTTCGCTCTTCAAGTAAGCATTTCCCTCGTTTCACTATGATTGACGCGAAAGATGGAGCCGCTCGAGGTACCCTGAAGCAGGCTGTGTGCGTGGAGAAGCACATTGTGGCGGCCAGTTGGGTTGATGGCACAATCGTGAACGTTGTATCAAATGCCGATGCATCCAGCACTTCCACTGTATATCGCCAGATCAAGCGAAACTCAGAACCGTTCGAAGCCCCAACGTGCATCGGTGAATATGATTCTGCAATGCAAGGAGTCGATCGTCACAACCAGCTGAGAAGTCAATTTTCTATTGCTGATGGGCACTCGTTCACAAACTGGCACACAAAATTGGCAATGTACAATGATTGACATTGCGCGATGCAATGCGTACCAATGTTACAACATGGCTTCTAACCCAGCGCAAAGTGCTGACAATGCGTCTCAGAACTACCAGGATAATGGTAGACTCCGCGCTCGTGACAAGCATCGAGGTTTCGTAGCTTTGTTGGTAAAATAATTTTTCAATGGTACATGGAAGAAATCATTGTCAGATCATAACGGTATAATGTACGCGGCTCCAAACGAGGTCTCCACTCCTAGTCCCATCAAATCTACAAGTGAAAGGGAAGTTGAACGGGCCAACGTTGTGGCGCCTGTGTGTGTTGCCCGAGAGTCCGCGATTGTTCTCCGAGATCGAATCCGAGCCAAACGCGAGTGCGTGATATGCCGGTTTTAGTGCAGGGCACCCACGCAAAAGACCGATTATTGTGAAGTGCACAAAGTTGCTTTGTGTAAACGCACCTATTCTATCGATGATACAAAGCAGCACCTTTGTCAGATGGCAAGCTGGACGTGCTGGCAAAAGTTTAGTGAATTTTATTTGCCAAGTCACGTCTACAGTCCCGGAGGAAACTTGTTGGGCAGCTCCGCAGTTTACGAAGCCCAAGCTTTATTTTTGTAGGAAAATAATGTAAAACGATAGAGATCCAACTGGACTCCGACTTGGTCGTATGGCTTGGTCAACATGGCGGGAAACCGATCCAGGAGCAAGTCGATCATCAACATGGACGCCCTCGTGGCCAACGTGGCGAGCTGCAACTCAATCAGCAGCAGCATGGAAGTCCTCGTCGCACGGCTCGATCAACGTGGGAAGCGGCGACGCCAGCAGCAACTCGATCAGCAGCGGTAAGGACTCTCTCGTCGCACGGCTTGGCCCTCGTGGAGCAACTCCAGCACCTTCCCGACCTTCAGCAGCATAGACGCTCTCGTTGCATAGTTCAGTCAACGTGGATGGCAGCAACGCCAGCAGCATCTCGATCAGCAGCGGGCTGAACATCATCGCAGCATGGGCTTAGCCTGACGTGGCGAGATCCATCCGGCGTCTTCAACAGTAGCATGCGTTTGGGGGGGGCGAATTCGGAAATGAGAGTTGAGTTTGGGCGCACGGCCCGCGCACGCAAGACAGAGGCGGGTCGCTCCTTTTGGCGCCAACTTCAACTTCAAATCTGCCAATCATCCGCCAGACACGCAATATTCCACCAATCATCCGCAAGATTCCGCCAATCACCACAGTCTTCAACGATGTCAGCCAATCAAGGAGAAGCGAGGACAGGGAGGAAACCAAAAAGCTTGGACAAGACACGAAAAACTTGGACAGCCAGCTAGCTAACACGAATTGTATGATGCGTTATGAGTGGCGTCAAACCCAATTTCTCAATTTTGCTGCGCGTCCCTGCAGAGGTTACCGATTCTAACCCGAGTGAAAACTGAAGAAATAGATGATCGCCACGTCCCATAATGTTCCTCTCATATGCGAGAGTACATCCATTATAACGCTGAGAACAATGTGCGGCGCGTACTGATCATCGATTGTCCACTACAAACCAGGCGTGGCGCTTAATGCCCACCGAGAACCAGGTGCGGCGCTTACAGCCTACTACAAACCAGGCGCGGCACTTACTGCTCACAAGGAACCAGGTGCGACGCTTATTGCATTGCCTACTACGAATCAAGGTGCGGCGCTTAATGACCACCGAGAACCGGTCGCGGCGCTTACCGCCTCCGAGAAGATCAACACACGCACCACGCCCGACTTTCTACAAGGTGCTATTGCTCGGCTCCGGTGGTCTGTTCATCGGTCAGGTCGGTACCCCAGTTCGCAGGCCATCACGGCCCACGTGAAGAGGGCTGGCACGCCATCCTCGAGAGCTCGAATATTGCCACGGTGCAGACTTCCAAGGGACTGGTCGACAACGTTTACTTCGTTCCCGTCCGTGCTAAGGCAGTGCTCAAAATCATCAAGAAGGTGAAGCCCGATGGAATCCTGGTGAGCGGGTGGTCAGACCACTCTGGCTGTCGGGATCGAGCTTTATACGAACGGCTACCTCGAGTGCGACAACGTCCGCATCATGGGTATGCAGATCGACTCGATCATTGACACGGAGGACCGCGAGAAGTCATCGGCTAAGCTGGATGAGATCGGCTAGTCCATTTCCCGCAGTCATTCATCCACGACGATCGATTGTGCACTGAAGGCCGCTGATGAGACCGGTTAGTGCATTCGGCTTTCGCCCTGGGCGGACTTGGCTCCGGTTTTGCTGCCAGCTGATGGTGACAACCGCCTAGGTCCTGCATGGTTCGGATCTCAAGGGCTTGATCAAGCAGCTTTTGAACGGCCAGAACTTGTGCAGATGGAAGGAGTAAGGATATGATGTTGTACGTGACACAAAAGACAACTGTATCATCGTCTACAACACAGAGAACTTCAAACCACTGGGTACTCGTGACTCGATTGTCGTGGCCCGGTTTTAGACGCTTTGAACCAGCGTGCTTGTGAAGCTGCGCTCGACGGCTCAAAAGGTAGTCCCCACTTTGGTATTGTCGGCGAGTGTAACCCCCAGAAAGATCAGGACCCGCACTGAGCGCTACCGCATTATCGAGGTAAACGCTCGTCTGTCTCGTTCCAGCGCTCTTGCCTCCAAGGCCACGGGCAACTCGCTTACCTACGTCACGACCAAGATTTCGCTCGGCATCTACCTTGTCTCCGTCAAGAACAGCGTGACGAAGACCCCACGGCCTGCTTCGAGCCTAGTATGTCTGGACTACTGGTCGTTAAGAATTGACACGAAGTGACTGCACCAAAATTGTCAATTCCCGCGCACTCGGATCTGGGAACCTATGCATGCAGAAGTAAAATCCAGGACACAAGCAAAACCCCAAACGACCGGTGATCAAGAGTCCCAGAGTCAAGTTGCAAGCGGCAATCCCAGAGTCGAGAGTGGTAAAGTCCGGACGTCGAGTCACCAAGAAGTCCAAGAGTCAGCTGTAATGTGAACCCATAATTCCAAGAGAGTCAAGAGTCCAAGAGTAAGAAGTCCAAGAGTCAGAGGTCCGAGAAGAGTCAGAAGTCCGAGAGAGTCAGGAGTCCAAGAGGAAGATGTCCAAGAGGAAGATGTCCAAGAGTTAAGCTGTGACGTGACGTCCAAGAGGAGAAGTCACAGAGTGAAGTCACGGAGAGGGTGATGCCCCAAGATGAGTCACCATACAAAGTCCAAGTCAAGTCAGATCTCAAGATGCGTCAAGAACGAAGTGTGGTACTTATGTACCACAGTCACCCACTGAGTCACACCCACGTGCGAAGATGCGGACCCGACGTGTTGGACGATTGCGCGCCCCGAAGTTGAAGCTGGGACGTCGCCCCATTCAAAGATCAAGATAAAAGAAGAGTGTGTGTCGAAGATCGACGCCAAGAACGCAAGAGACCTCCAGCAGAGATCTTCTAGCCAAGATAAAAGAGAGAGATGCCAAAATAACCATTAATAACAGAATCCGTTTTGCCTCAAGACCCGCAAGTGCATCGTAATTCCGAGCACGGGAGCGAGGCGACTACCGCCTGGGACCAGAGGACAGCAGCCTACCGCGATTTTTAGGGACCGCCCCCGGAGGTCTGACTGCCCGAACGTCGACATCCAGACACACCGACCGTGCCAGGGGACGTGTGGGGATTTTCACCCAAAAAAGGTCAAGTCACAGTTAGGACGGGGACCCGGGCTCGCACACCGGGAGTGATCCGTTACTATTCCATAATATTAGTTGGGAAGTACACTCTTTCGCAGAGGAGCTTTATCCATTCCATATTAACTGCAGTCTAGGAGGTTTGTTAGTGATCGGCCCCTGGAATTATTGATAGATTACTGTGTGATAGGACTGTGTATTAGGTCTGTCTATTTTTCCTCCAAACGGAGGTGGTGCGTGAGTCGAAGAGATAATTATTGGTAAGGGTTCGTTTGGAGGTTGACCAGTGCCTTCCAAGCGGAGAACCCTATTTGACTGGAGTGTTGACCCACCGTCCGAGGGTCCAAAAGAATAAGTTACGGGTAGCTGTTTGTATTTGTATTCTGTATATTTGAGATTGGTTATCTCTACTCTGGGAGTGGATCTGGTTGGTAGATCACTACTTCTCACTAACTGTACAAGCGTCGTTCGGAGGTATACGTCCACGCTCAGTACTCTTATATTTTCTATACCCATATATTAACAACTCACTAGGTGGAATCCGGTCCGCCGAACACAAACGGCCCAAAAGGGGATTACGCAAGGTACACACGCCAACTCCGAACGAGGTTTCTCGTTTGGAGATATACCCGCCTGTTCTCCTCCTGGAAGTTCTACTTTTGGAGGGGGAACAGGTCCCTACAAAGGGTAGCACGCGAGCACTATACACCTGGGCGGCAAAAAGTTGTCACCGACTTCGCCACAGCAGGTGCGCGTGCTTGGATTTGGTTGTCTAGTGATTCCACCGAGTTGTTATATTGGATTGATTTTTGGGTGCTGATTGTTGACTTACTTCCTAACTGTGGTTATGGTTCGGAGAAGTAGCATGCAAGAAGGTGAGCGCGAAGAGGCGGGGCGCGGTTCGGCATCGCGAGCTTCGCGCCGAGTACAAGGTCTGCCGCCGGAAGAGACCAAGAGCTTGGACGAAGTCAAGCGCGAGGCTCGGAAGGCCAACGCTGCGAAGCGTAAGGCAGCCGATGAGAAGAAGAAGGTGGCCGCGGCTGATGAGCAATCGTCGCCCGGACTGGACGTCCAAGATGCGCACCAAGTACTTTTGGACGATGGTCCAGACGAAGATCTGACGGACGACGCGGTCAGCGTGATCGCGGGAGACGAAGAACTCAAGACGCCGGCGTTGGGAATGCCTGAAGAAGAAGTCAAGATTTTGGAAGATCCCGCTTGGAGATTGGAAGGTTCTCCGAATGAAGTATCCCTGGTTGTGGATGGAGTTTCGGATTCTCCGCGGCCAGATGAGGAAGTCGAAGTACTTCCGGAAGGCGACGTTGTTCTTTTGGATAAGGCGTCGCTGGTCAAGGTTGAGAAGCCATTGGTGACGGTCCAGGAAGACAAGGAACTTCCAGGAGTCGATCCGACAGTTCCCGTTTTGGAGACTCTCGGTCCTCTACCGATCGAGACTCCTCGACGAGACCTCGGAGCAAGCGTTGCGGAGATCCAAGCGCGCGACTACGTCGCAGAACAAGTTCGGCGCTGGGAGCGTGCTCCGTCTGGAAGGATCTCGCGTCCGTCTGTGGAGTATACATGGCCCGCTGTGACTTTGGATACCGCGGGTTGGCAGACGGCGATACTTACGACGGCTGGATACCTCCGGGATTGGTCACTGCCGGCGACTTCAGAAGACGCCTGGGTGGTGGAACTTCTCCCGGAACGACGGATGCCAGCGATGGCTCAAGATCTGACTGCGGCGACTATCCCACCTGGACTATCATCGCCGAGGGAAAGTGTGGCTGCACTTCAGACGCTGGTTTGTGAAGCTGGGTTCGAGTTCACAAATCTCGTCCCAGAGTGGTTCAAGACGCGTGCGTCCAAGATCCACCGAAGCAAGGTCTACAAAGTAGTGGCAGATTTGCTACAACTCTTGGGTGTAGAAATGCTGGAGTGGCAACTAGTGACGGCTAAAGCTTCCGGGAAGTCTGTGCTTCCAGAAGGAGTCAAGTCGGAACGACCTCCCAGATTGGATTATCACGCTGAAGATGCCGAAGGAGATCTCTTCATGAATGACTACGAGTCGGACCTGCTGGGTCGCGAGTTTGTGATGCGATTCCGGACGTTGGGAATCCGAACGACGAGAAGTCCAAGAGGATCATCCCAGAGTGAACCCGATGCCAAGCGTCCACAAGCACATCCACCTCAGCCTCCATCTCTGAGTTCGCTACCGCTGTATGCTTCGTCAGGGACGGGACCAAGTACGGTGCCTCCCAGCGAGGTCAATTCGGTGGCCCAGATGAGTGTGTCCCGGAAGACGGAATCGAATTCAGTTCCGAGTCAGTCGGATGCCTCTGGACAGTCGAGTGTCTCCCAGAGTAGTTTCGTGACTGGCAGTTTGTCGTCGAGAGATGAATCATCTGGCTCTTCGCTGTGGTCGTACGAAGGAGGACACATGCCATACGTTGGTTACCATCCCATGGTGATGACGGCTAACGGAGCTGGCGGTTTCATGCCGAGTGGTCCTGAGATGGGTATGTATGTCCAACAGACGAACATTCCACCCGTCCAAGAGTCGAAATCTGATGTTGGCGATGTGGACATGATGGACTCCGAAAGAGATGTCAAGATGGTGAAGGCGTCCCAGCGACGAACCCGCCGCAAAGACCGTCGACCCGACACGTCATCTGACGATGAGTCCTCTGGTGATAGTCACTATTCGCGACGTCGGGAAAGGGGAAGACGTCGTTCGTCCAAGCGGACGTCCGGACGTCACAGATCGACTTCGCGATACTCTGAGCGATCCAATCGTTCGGGGTACTCTGTCAAGTCCACGGGATCAACCGTAGCAGCCATGGAGTCCATGCAAAAGATGGCAGAGTCGATGGATGAAATGAAAGAGTCGATGGCTAGTGTGGAGGGAAAAGTCGCTCAAGTCCAGAAGCAGAGCACAAGAGTCGAGAAGGAGAACGTGCCACCTTTGATTTCGTCTAACGTGGCAAACTTCGTTCCGATGTCTCCAGAAGTTGTGGAAGGGCTGCAAGCGGAAGCCGCTCTGAACGAACGTCAACGGATGAAAGCGGCGCTGGGAGATTTCCAGACGCAGTTAGAGTCTGAGAAGAATCGACAAGCTCTGGAAGTCGCCGAGGAGAAAGCTCGTTTAGAGTCCGAAGGGAAGAGACAAGCGCTGGATCTGGAAGCGACCCGAAAGGAGTTGCTGGCCCTCCAGGAGGCGAGCGAGAGGGATCGAGAAGCTGCGATCAACGTTCAGAAGTATTATGCAAGTCAACTTCGGGAGAAACGTGCAGCGACAACGCAATCCAATCCTCGCGGCGAAGTCCCAATGCCATCTCAAGTCCCAGCGGAGACCGCTCAGACGACTGCCGACAATCATTTCGCGGCACAACTGCAAGCGACTCTGCGAAACTTCCAACAAGCCAAGGTCAAGAATGACGCTGCGAGTTGGAGCAGAAGGGCGACTCAAGTGAAGACTGAACAGAGCTTTGAGAAGCGAGGTCCTCCCGGACGTAATCCGCCTGGAGGTTCGGACCCGCCCAAGAGGGACGCTGGGAAGTCAGGGTCGTCGAGACGGGATTCCGCGAGGAAAACTCCAAACGAGGTAATGACCCCCACGATTCCGACCAAGACTTTGACAAGTAGAACGATAACAGTTCTGATGACTCGGACAGCAGTTTCTTCGAGGAGTCGGTTCCGAACGCAACGAGTGTCCGGTCTGGGAGGAGTACCTACCATCATCCGATCCAGGGCTCAGGTCAAGGGCACCATCGGACCAAGAGTGGTTTACATTCTGGACTTGTGGGTTGCGAACATTGGTGAATGAATTGATGTCCTCCTGGGTATGGACTTTATGTACTCTACTGGAGTTCGGATCTGTGTTCGAGAAGGACTTGTGAAACTCCCAGATGAGGAAACGATCTTGCTCAATCGAGGAGGAGCAATCCGGAAGGCCCAAGGTTTGGATCTCGCTGTAACGCCTGATTATACTACGAGGTTGCTCCCGGGGAGAAGTGTCGTAGCGCAAATTCGCTATGCTCAGATGGATCCACGCAAGGATGTGGTCTGGGCCGGTCGAGGAGACCGTTGGGCGACCAAGCTGATCTTCGCTTCGAGATCGTACCCAGTAGCTGTGAAAGTGGTTAACATTTCAGACAAGAACCTGACCATCAGTTTCCAAACGCCCATTGCGAGGATTGTGGAACGAGATTCCTTCCCGATGGCCGGTCGTTTCGTGCGTCCAGGAAGCCGAAAATATCTGGAGTGGCAACATCTCATCTACGAATCTACTTTCTCCGATCAGATGGATCGCAGGATTGACGAAGTTACCCAGATGTACGAAGACCAGGACCCGCCTTGCGTCAAAAAGGAGGAGTATGGATGGCCGACCCGAGTGTTGAAACGTCACACTCCGGAATCCACCGCCGTGCGAATCGTCCAAAAGGCTGAGCGAGATGACACATCCTCCGGGACGTCCAAGCGAGAAGAGCCGACTTCTGAATCAGAGGTGTGCTCTGAACGTGGGGTGGACGCTCAGCCTGTCGGTCCGAAAGGAGATGATGAAGATGAAGGTGATTTTGTTGATGCTCTGGAAGAGGTCATGTCTCCCAGCGAAGATGACGACGGAGACGAATACTTCGACGCGATCAGTCTGGACGACGACTCTGTGTGTGACCCTCCAAACGAGATTCTCGAGGAGGATGATGATGAAGTGCCGGTCCAAGATTGGCCTTGCACACCCTTGCGGAAATTAGGGTTGGAGTACGAGCGCTGCATGAAGATGAATGCGGAGGACTTGGGTTCAGAACCGACCATTTACATCCACGAATGGAGTGAGTTGCTGTCCCAGCTCCGGGATCAGTTAGTGTTTCTCCCGGAGTTGAAGGATTTGAGTCCCAGCTGTGACATCGAAACTGCAGACTTCGGAGAACCGGGGATTACGACTCCAGACGAAGAACACAAGATGAGAAACATTTTGAAGTATCATCGCAGTATCTTTCTGGGTGACGGCAATGCCGCCCCTGCCCCGGCTCGGGGAGTAGTATGTGATTTGGATGTTGGAGATGCCAAACCGGTGGCTCAGCGTTCACGATCTGTGGCTCCACACCTTTCGATGAAGGTATACGAGTTAATCAAGAAACTTTTGGAGAAAGGACTTGTGGAGCACTCCGAATCGCCTTGGGCTTCGCCTATCGTGATCGTTCTGAAGAAGAATGGTGTGGATATCCGAATGTGCATCGACTACCGAATTGTGAATACGTTCATTAAACTATCGAACTACCCACTACCCCTGATCGACGATCTGCTGATTGGCTTCGAGAGCGCTATGTGGTTCATGAGTCTGGATATGGCCAGTGGATTCTGGGCGATCCGTATGACGGAACGTGCGAAGCTGATCTCTGCTTTCGTATGTCCGTTTGGACACTTCCAGTGGGTGCGTATGCCGTTTGGACTGAAGAATGCCCCCCTGGTATACCAGGCAGTAATCAACAACTGCCTGTGGGGTTTTGTCCGTCTGCCACCCGAGGAAGAGGCCGACGTTGATCAAGACGTCCTGGACTTCCTGCAGTTGGAGTGTCCAGGAGGAGGTGTCACAGAGGAGAAAGTCCCAGCTCTGACAGATACCATGACGGTATTCCAGAGGAATATTTCGACGCCTTCGCACACGGGACCTGTCCTCGGACCCAGTTCTTACATCGACGACATTGCGCATGGAGCAGTTTCGTGGGATCAACTCTGTGAGGACCTGAACAAGTTACTTTTCCGGCTGAGGTGTTGGAATATCTCTGTGAGTCTGCTAAAAAGTGAATTCGGAAAGTAGTCGATTCCCTACCTTTCCCATGAGATTAGTGCAGAAGGCATCCGAGCGACTCCGAAAATTGCAAAAGGAGTCCAGGATCTGCCGTTTCCGAACACTCTGAAAGGAGTTCAGTCATTTCTCGGAAGCCTCAACTACTATCACAAGTTTATTGAGGACTTCCCGGTAGTGGCTGCCGTCCTGTACGAATTAACGGACGAGCAGATACGCTCCAAACGAGATTTGTCCCGGGCCAAGGAGTCGTTCGATATTCTCAAATGGAAGATCGTGTCGACTCCGCTGCTCCGACATCCGGACCGGGCTCCGACATCCGGACCGGACAAAGCCTTTTGTCATAATTCCACACGCTAATCGGTGGGCAGCATGCGCGGTGCTCGGGCAGGAGTACGAAGGAGTCATCCACCCGGTACGCTATACCGGCCGTGTTCTGAACGACGCAGAGCTCCGATATCACATCGCAGAGAAGGAAGTCATAGCAGTGCTGCGAGTCCTCCAAGTCTTCCGGACGCTGATCGAGGGATGTCCTCAGGAAGTATACACCCGATACTCCGTTCTGAAGTTGATCATTCAATCCAAGACGGAGGACGGAAGGTGTGTTCCATGGGGAGTGACTTTGTCACATTGGAACTTGGATATCCGAAAGGTGAAGAAGGACGAAGACGGCCTAGCGGCGATCATGGGCGCTGGGATTACTCCCAGAGAGCATCTGGATGAAGTCGCAGAGTCACTCGTCCCAGCGAAGGGTCTCGTTAAGGCACCCCCGGTCATCAGCGTGGGGATGTTGGAAGACGACTTTGAAGGCGTGGTGTTAAGTTTCGATGGAGCTGCGAAGACTTCGACTCGGAAAGGAAGTTGTGGTTGCGTCTTGTGGAAGTTGCCGGGTTGGACTGTCATGGAAGCCCAGGGTTTCATCCTGGAAGATGTCACTGTGAACGATGCCGAATACAACGGACTCCTGAAGGGTTTACAAATGGCCCGTGAGAAAGACATCACAGAGTTGGTCGTCGTCGGCGACTCCCGGATTGTCATCCAGCAGGTCCAAGGTCTCATCAACTGTCATCAACCGAATCTGCAAAGGAAGTTGGCTGAATGCGAAGCCATGAAAGAACACTTCACTTCTCTCAGATTGGTCCATGTAAAGCGAGATTTCAACCAGGCCGCTGATTATATCACTTCGAAGACACTCGTGCTTGATGACTCCTGGACTGTCCAGGAGGAGGATGAACGACGTCATCTGGAACAGGTATCTAAGATCCCCGAGCAGTTGATGAAATCGCAAGCGAGTCTCGGAGTGGACATCCGTGTCCCGGAAAGTCTGGCCGATGTAAGTTTCCAAATGGAGGATGTGGACGTTGGTTCCGAATCGGCCCCACTTCCAAACGCAGCCCGAGTCATGGCAGCTGTGACCCGGAGTGGTGCACAGAGAGAAGCGGAAGATTCCTCCCGACCTCCTCTGGGACCGTTGGAATATCAAGCCGAACGGTGGCGCCGCATCAAAGTTCATCAAAGGAGTGAAGAGTACCTCGCGGAGCTGGTGAGGTTTCTGAAAGGAGATTTCGAATCGCTCTCGCCTAGACGTCTCCGGAAGATCAGCAAGGTCGCTGACTTGTTTGCGTTAGACTCTCGTGGCATTCTATACCGGTTGGCCCCGTCCACCTGAGATCGACCACGAGACTTCGCAGATGAGCCACGACTAGTTGTGCCGAAGGCCGTCCAAGCGGACATTTTGCACTACGCTCACGAAGACTATCAAGGCGGCCATCAAGGCAAGACCCGAACCCATGAACGACTTCGTTCGGAGTTCTACTGGCCTGGAATGTACGCGGATTTAGATCGTTTCGTGGAAGAGTGTGCGGATTGTGCGAGTGGAAAAGGTCGACCTCCGAACCCCGGTATGTCTCCTGGAAACATCACTCCTCGACGACCATTCGAAGCGGTGTCAATGGACTTTGTAACGCACATGCCCAAGTCAGCTCGAGGAAACACATTCTTACTGCTGTTCCAGGATATATTTTCGGGAGCTCCACAACGGCTCAGGACGTCGCAGAGGCGTACGAGGAGCGCGTCTTCCGGAGTTTTGGAGCCAGCTCCCTGATCCGTCATGACCAAGATCCTGGATTCATGAGTGAAGTTTTCACCCGATTCCGAGAGCTTTTGGGGAGTCGACAGCGAGCTACCTTAGCATACCGACCCCAAGCGAACGGTCAGCAAGAGAGGTCCGTCCAAACGGTGATTCGGAGTGTCCGAGCGTACATCGCAGAGGCAGACCAAAGCGACTGGGACGACCACGCTGAGATGCTGATGTTCGCCCTGAACACGTCTTTTGATGCAACTCGTTTGGAGACTCCTTTCTACTTAGTTCACGGATGGGACGCTCAAGGGACGGTATCTTCGATGTTGGAACCCCGACCTTCGAGCGTCCAGGAGAAGACTGCATCCAAGTGGCGCCGCAAGTTCCAACGAGATTACAGCTATGCCTTCGCATGTGCGGAAGACCTCCAAGTCCAAGCGAAGAAAATGCGCTCCGACGTCCAGACGCAGAAGTGGAAGGAACTCACAGAGAGACTGAAGGCTGGTTTCGAGAAGGGTGACGCAGTGTGGCTGTACATCCCAAAAGTCCAAACGGGCTTGAGCCGGAAGCTCGCCCACATGTGGCATGGCCCCTTCCGGATTGATGAAGTGCATGATGACTTCCGGGTGCGGCTTAAGGTCGAGGGCACGGGTTACCGTGTCAACCCTTGGGTACACATTAGTCGCCTGAAGCCGCGAGCACTCCATCCGAAGCGACCAGTCGAGGAGGTCGAGGTCGGAGAGGATGATGATTCCGATACCGCACTCCTTCCGGAAGACAGTTGGGAACCCGACTCTGGGAGAGACGAGTACGAAGTGGAAAAGATTCTCGACCTGAGGTGGTCCAAACGGACGCGGACGTCCAAGCGCAGTAAGGAATATTTGATCAAGTGGAAGAATTACGACGATCCTGAATGGCTACCTGTCTCTCAACTCAGCTGTGGTGCACTACTCTATAAGTTCAATCAGAGCGCCAAAGCCAAAGCTCGTTTCCAGTCCATGCAGGCAGGGGACGATCATCCCCGAGTGTAGCGGAGTCCACCGTGGTGAACCCGCTGGACTTAGATCGAGGATGTGGGAATGGACGGCAACTGTTGTGAATGAAAAAGATGAAGAGTGAGTGAACCGAAACTGATTTTGGAAAGACAAGGACACTATGATGAAAACGAAGATGACTAATATTCCAGACGATTAAAATGATTACGACTATGTGGGCAGTGCTCCGGAGGATGAAAAGAAAAAAAGGAAACGAACAATGACACTATGTCTGGAAGGTGGCAGGTGGAGCAGCTCAGGGAGCGGCGTCTGAGATGAGGTCGCGTTGATCCGCAGGAATCAGCAGGTCACGGATCTCCACAGGAACATGAGCAATGCGGTCGTCGTCCGAGACACAGTGAGCCCATTGCAAACGGGCTGGTTCAGCAATGTCCAAACGACGAAGTTGTTCCTCCAACGAGTGAGATTGGAGTGCCGAAGGATCTTCCAAGATCCAGTGGACGCCTTCCACAAATAGCTTAAAAGCAGCTTAAAGTGTTTCTCTAAATTCATCTCTAAATATTAATTGTGTAGAGGTCGCTATATGTCAAAGGTCGGCCTGATATGGGGTCGGGTTGCTATATCAGGGTTGTCTATAATTAAATCAAGTCCAAATGTATGCAGTTGCACAATGACAGGGTAAAGCGACCCCTCGTTTGCTCGGACGGGTTTCACGTCGAAGCAAATATAAGTTGTCTTAAATATATTTATGCGAGTGCCTATGCTATTTGTGGAAGGCGTCCAGTGGCACACCTTGGCAGGATACTTCCAGACGCCGGGCTCGTGTAACAAACTCTCGCGGACACCATTTTGCTTGTGGCGCTTGACCAAAGTAGCTGCCCGTTTGCTCACGGATTCTTGATCCCTGCGACGACGAGTATGGATCTTGTACGCAAGTGAGTCCACGTCACCCGGGAGGAATACGATCCAGTGTAGAGCGTTCCAAAAGGCGCGACTATTCCCGTTCACAAAGTCAACCACTTCGTCCAGGAATTTGACTTCCGCATCCGAGAGGTCTTCCAGGCGGTGAAAATAGAGAACCTTGACCCGGTCATCGTACATCTGACGCCACGGCATCATATTCGTTAACAGACGATGGAAGTCTTCTGGAGCAAAGCAAGCTTTTAGCAAAGCCAAATCATGACGGTTGGGGGAATAGTCTGGGAGACCAAGCGTCTGGGAGTTTTTCGTGAAGGAGGGGTCCACATGCTTGACTCGGATCCCGTGGTGTCTCCAAGATACCATGCCGTTTTCAGGAATTTCCACTACAGCCTTCTCGGCCGGCGTCAACTTGGAGTAGTCCTTTTGAGCCAATAGTGAGCGACTGCCACCTCGTGGTCGTTTCGTTGGCGGTTGGTCAGCGCTTGGAGTCTGAGAGCCTCGACGTTTCGTCGATTGGACGTCGTTACAGACTCAGACACCGATTCCACTTCGCTGACGTCTTCCACAGGCACGCCCTCGTCGGCAGCATTCCAATCGGCGTCTTTGGATTTGTCATCTTGCTCAGGCTCGACATCTTCCGGGGGGAGTTCTTCTTCCACGTCTCCTATGGCTGAGAGCCCACCCCAAAAGAGTGGCTTTACCTTTTGCTCCTCCATTTCATCCAAGAGAGCTTCTGCCGCGAGGTAGTATCTCTCGGGGACGTACTTGGGCCAATGAGGCTCGTTCAACTTGTTCCAGAACATCATCCTGGCTAACATCTCGACGAGATCATTTTGACAGAAACGAGCGTGAACTGGACGGCCCTCCTGGAGCCAGCGCACAGCACCCTTGAGGAAGACCCCCGAACACATCAGACGCTGAACGTCCAACCGAAGGTCATCCCACACAATGGGCCCCGGTAGAGACCCGCGAGCTTTGTCCATCGACCACACTGGAGGTGTCCCCTCGGGTAGACAGCTGGATGAGTCCTCAACCCGCTCCAAGGGACGAAGTTGTGGGGTCGCTGGTGCCTTGTGGGAATTTCGTTAGGAAGTCCGTTTGGGATCGGAGGGAGTCGAAAAGGAGTCGGACGACCGGCGACGTGACGAACGTCTTTTGGAAGGAGAGTCCGATGACGAATCTGGATTATCTTCTTGCTTGCTTTCGCCATCTTGGTCATCCGGGTGGCTCAAGCCGGTAAACGCTCCAGGCTGTGACAACGGGTCGTCTCCCGTAGTCGTGGCAATAACAGTCTGCCAACTTTGCGGAACGGGAGTACGATCTTGGTAGTGCTGCAGAAGGTCACGGAGGCGCACCCAATTGCAGGCCACTGTAGCGTGGTTACCCAAAAAGTTCATGAGATCGGTGACATCGAAACGAGATTCTCGTGCTCGACGATCAAGGATGCGCTGGTACGCTTGAGAATCTTCGAGTTCCTGGCGCAGTTTGGAAACCTCCTCCTGGAGACTGCGCTTGTTCGCGTTGTGCTCGTGGACCAATTCCTTCACGTCGTCCTGATATCGCTCCGCAGTAAACGTGGCGGCATCTGCACTCTGCTGACGTTCAGACTCCTACTGTGCTCGATCGAACTCGAAGGACAGCTTCGCCGCATGGAGTTGGTCTTGTGCTTTTAAAGCGTCTTGCCGGGACTGGGACGGAGAGGCGTCCAATTGACGACACACTCGACGATAACGGTCCAACACGCGGCGGAGGATAGACACAGTGGAGAATGTTCGCTCAGCCAGCCGATCAACTACGTACTCCGAGAGGAGAGTGGCCATTTCACGTTGCGCGGGTATCGATTGACGCATGGATTCCAACTCGTCTCCTGGAGACGTACTGGCGCGGGAACTTACTATCAAATCTGCCACAACTGGATTGTCGTCGGAAAAGAACTCCTGGAGGTCCAGCATATCGGCACAGTCCAACTCCTCCACTTGGATTAGTGACTCGAGACCACCATACCCATCTCGGGTGTGAAAACCCTGGCGTCGGTGATCCTGCAACAATGGGACCCCCACGAGGCGAGTGCGTCCCAGAGACGATGAGTCCATCGAGAAATCGTGTCGGGACGGAGCCTACACCTCCCCACGCGAATCCACGTCCGGAAGAGGGAGAGCTTTCTGGGCCTCCAGACGCTTAGCCTCCTGCTCTGTCAGGAAGCGACACGCCATGGCACCCAGTGCCTGCATCCCAACGGAGTCGGTGGAGATCACAGTGCGAACCTTGGGGAGGATTACCACGTCTTCGGGAGTACCTGGGGGACTATCATGCGCTGCACCCGCTGCGCGGTCCGTCGGGCTTTCCTCCTCTTTTTTGTCACCATCTTCGTCAGCCTCGTCGGCGCCAGACGAAGGATCCGCGCGCGAACTCGCCGGCGACCCCCCCCGTTGTCGGATGATCAGTCCTTTGGCCGTCCTGGCCGCCCGCGCCCGCAGTGTCGCCCTCACCCGATGTGTCGCCTGACGGGACTCGCGTGGCGGCTGGCGGCCTCGCGGCGGCGTACGTAGGGCACATGTCGGTGGTGTGCAGGTGGCAGATTGCGTTCTGAGCCAGATTGGAACCCAGCGGGGTTGGGTGCCGACGGTTGATGCAAAGTTCCAGAAGTTGGCGATGGGAAAAGACGCAGATGGAAAGTGATTTCTGCCAACTGTCAGATACGACTGTCGTCTGGAGGTACACTCCGTTTGGAGGTCGTCCAATCGTGTAGTCTTATCACAGTCTGTCATCTCCGAGATTAGTTCCTCTGTAATGTGAACCCATAATTCCAAGAGAGTCAAGAGTCCAAGAGTAAGAAGTCCAAGAGTCAGAGGTCCGAGAAGAGTCAGAAGTCCGAGAGAGTCAGGAGTCCAAGAGGAAGATGTCCAAGAGTCAAGCTGTGACGTGACGTCCAAGAGGAGAAGTCACAGAGTGAAGTCACGGAGAGGGTGATGCCCCAAGATGAGTCACCATACAAAGTCCAAGTCAAGTCAGATCTCAAGATGCGTCAAGAACGAAGTGTGGTACTTATGTACCACAGTCACCCACTGAGTCACACCCACGTGCGAAGATGCGGACCCGACGTGTTGGACGATTGCGCGCCCGAAGTTGAAGCTGGGACGTCGCCCCATACAAAGATCAAGATAAAAGAAGAGTGTGTGTCGAAGATCGACGCCAAGAACGCAAGAGACCTCCAGCAGAGATCTTCTAGCCAAGATAAAAGAGAGAGAGATGCCAAAATAACCATTAATAACAGAATCCGTTTTGCCTCAAGACCCGCAAGTGCATCGTAATTCCGAGCACGGGAGCGAGGCGACTACCGCCTGGGACCAGAGGACAGCAGCCTACCGCGATTTTTAGGGACCGCCCCCGGAGGTCTGACTGCCCGAACGTCGACATCCAGACACACCGACCGTGCCAGGGGACGTGTGGGGATTTTCACCCAAAAAAGGTCAAGTCACAGTTAGGACGGGGACCCGGGCTCGCACACCGGGAGTGATCCGTTACTATTCCATAATATTAGTTGGGAAGTACACTCTTTCGCAGAGGAGCTTTATCCATTCCATATTAACTGCAGTCTAGGAGGTTTGTTAGTGATCGGCCCCTGGAATTATTGATAGATTACTGTGTGATAGGACTGTGTATTAGGTCTGTCTATTTTTCCTCCAAACGGAGGTGGTGCGTGAGTCGAAGAGATAATTATTGGTAAGGGTTCGTTTGGAGGTTGACCAGTGCCTTCCAAGCGGAGAACCCTATTTGACTGGAGTGTTGACCCACCGTCCGAGGGTCCAAAAGAATAAGTTACGGGTAGCTGTTTGTATTTGTATTCTGTATATTTGAGATTGGTTATCTCTACTCTGGGAGTGGATATGGTTGGTAGATCACTACTTCTCACTAACTGTACAAGCGTCGTTCGGAGGTATACGTCCACGCTCAGTACTCTTATATTTTCTATACCCATATATTAACAACTCACTAGGTGGAATCCGGTCCGCCGAACACAAACGGCCCAAAAGGGGATTACGCAAGGTACACACGCCAACTCCGAACGAGGTTTCTCGTTTGGAGGTATACCCGCCTGTTCTCCTCCTGGAAGTTCTACTTTTGGAGGGGGAACAGGTCCCTACAAAGGGTAGCACGCGAGCACTATACACCTGGGCGGCAAAAAGTTGTCACCGACTTCGCCACAGAATACTGCGTCGGGACCTGAAGAAGTTATCGCGTATGTCGAACGACACTAACAGCTACTTACTTTGGGTGGGTGAGGTCATGTCCATTCACCACAATTTCGATGAGTGCACCCATTTGGCTGTGCACATGCCAAGATCGGACGGCCTGGACGGCAGCCCCGTGGACAACGAGACCAACCCAGAGGTGCTTGATGCGTAGAGACCTGACCGATGAGCGGTAGTTCTACATCAGCTTGCCTCGAGTAACTATACAGATTTGTGTGGCGAAACACGCAACTCTGGGGAGCAACCATATTAGCGGGGAGGAATCATACAACTCTGGGCAAAGTATACTAGGGAGGCACGAACTATAACAGCCAAGTGGCAGAATCATCCCGGTCCCTTATCCGAGCGGCAGAATAGCACATGCATTAGAAATCGCTAGAGTTTGTGCTGTGGGCGGAAACGAACAACAAGGCCAGTTTCGTCAACACTGTCGGCGCCACTAAACTAAAGCACTGATCACGTCACAACAAGCTGGTGTAACCCCTGGAAGTCAGATCCGTTTATCCAAAGTGACTCTTCCAGAGAAAACCTTTCTAGCTCATCATGAACGAACACCGAGATCTCGCCGTTATCGTAGACAACTTCCGGCACAATGATGTGGCCCACACTCGCTCTATAGAATTTAGCTAGAAAGACACCTGACTCGGTCACCAGAGATTTCACACCCTTGATACCATGCTCCCCCGCCTTCCTGATGTTGTTACGAAGTTTGCGTAGATGCGGGTGTGCCTGGTGTCCGAGGCTCTTATTCTCCATTTTGCAGAACTCGTAGACATGAGTCCACTCCACACCTTATTTTTGTTTATCGACCGACATAAAGACGTCTACCAGAGAGTCAGTCACCCATGCTTTGTGGCCTAACAATTTGAAGGCCTTCTTAACAGCTCGAATTGCGCAGTTGTTGTGGTGACTCTTAGTATACTTGATCTTTCCGAGCTTGGAAGCTCGGTACTCAACAAACGAACCGGGTCGACCATCGTAATGCCACTGAGCAATTAACTCCAAATCATCACGGCTAGAATCACTCGAGAGCGAATCACGCGAATGCCATGATCTGACGCCACCGGTCCACTCCACAAACACCACCTCCCCCAGTGTACCATCTACGCGAAAATCCAAAAGCCTTTCGTAACGATATTCATCAGTATCTCCAATTTTACAGTCTGCTGCTCCAAATTTATTTTTCTTCTTCGAAACTCTTTGCCCCATGACCGTGCTTCACACGTCTTGGCCCTTTTTGCCGAAGACTGGCCAAAACTTGAATTCGACTTGCACTTGCCAGGCGTACCCTCTCTTCGAAGTCCACCTTTTTTTCTTTCTGCATGCCTGTACCACCTTTCGGCTCTTGCGTCTTAGCTGGAGGAGACGCGACAAAGTCTAGGCTTCTAGGCTTCTTCGCTGCTGGGTACAAAGTGACGCCAGCCGGCCTCATTTGCATTCTTTTCACCTGGAATACGTACAGACATTAGAAGAAATGATACAAAATCGTTGTGTGGAATTGCAATCATCGTTTCCTTTCGTGTATACCTTCCCCCGACGAACCGCAGTGCAATCGTTGTCGCCAGCATGGGTTGCCTACACTCGCAGCAAATTAGATCATGATCGAATGCAGCTATTTAGTGACCTCTGTGTTTGTACCAGGTACGTTGCCTTCTCAAATCGCGAAGAGCCATGCTGCCCATCGTAGCAAAAGCCAAAAGCGTCGCACTCTTTCACCGGACCCAACTACCAGACATTAATTAATAGCCAGTTGAATCCGCAACGAGCACTACTGCCTACGACTCCTGCTGTGAACGACCCTGATGAAACAGCAATGATTAGTGCTCGTGAAGACACCCACGCATCCATTCTCCACCTCTTCCCATTATATATGCGAAGAGGTGGAGAAGGAATATTGTTAGTCAATCAGTGAGATGGGAACGTGCACAAAACAATGTAGAACGTGCTCGTCAGAATGCTTGTGTTCAAGTTGCATCCGCCTGTACGATCGACCGCATGCAGCAGCTGACCAAGATCGACAAGCGGTTCCTGTCGAAGTTGTCCCGCATCTCGACGCTACGCAAGACAGTGTCGCAGTATTCGTTGGGCACGCTGGACACGCTGACGGAGCGCTTTGTGCACACACTGAAGGTCAACGGATTCTTTGACCGTCAGATCGCTGCCGAACAACGCCACGGCCATGCAGGTGCGCGAGGCTATGGGTGTGATGCCGTGCGTGAAGCAGATCGGCATGCTGGCTTCCGCGTTCCTCAACTACCTGTACATGGCGTACGGCGGCTTGGAGAACGACACCCCGCCCGCGAGGAAGCCATCGTGGTGCTCGACTGTGGCACCTACTGCATCGGTTCGTCGGTGGAGTTCCGGTGTCAGTTCTGTGCGCACAGTGCGTGAACTGGGCAAGCCGGTCATTGCGATCAATTACAACTGCGATACCGTGAGCACGGACTACGACGAGAACGACCGCCTGCACTTCGAGGGGCTGAGCCTAGAGCGCGTGCTGGCGATAACCCCGAGAGCGTGATCGTGTCTGTCGGTCAAGAAACTGGCCATGCCGCTGTCCAAGACCGGTGTGAACATCCTCGGCACGGACCCGCCGGAGAGAATTGACCAGTGCGAGGACGCAACGGCGCTTTCTGCACACCCTGGGTATGTACCAGTCTTGCTGGACTGAGGTCACCGACCCGTACTCGGCGCTCAACTTTACCAAGACGGTGCAGTACCCGGTGCTTGTGCGTCCTAACTACGTGCTCTCGGTTGCCGGCATCATCGTCGCCTCGAACGAGGGGCAGTTGAAGGAGTACAGTAGGATATATTACAGGTCATGAACGACTTTGGTCACAGTCCAAAACATCACTTTGGTCACGTGATCTACATGCTTGGTCACATACCCACCCTGTGACCTAATTACGTTGGTCATGTGTGTTTTGATATAGCTGACTGCGTCGCTCCTGCTGTTGTCTTTGTATGTGAGCTCATGTATTTTTGTGTCGGTTGCGCGGAAGGAAAGTTATGTTTGCTATGAGTAGAATCATTATGTGCGGCCCAACGATTGCGAGCACTTCCGAAACAGTAGCCAAGCCTACCAGCACGCAGTATCGTCAGACATCAGCGTACAGCTTCCCCACGACAAATAAAAAAGCAACACACTTGGTCTCCCGTCCTACGACACGCTCGGCTCTCGCGCGCCAGAATACAAGTGAGGATGTTGGATCATCCCGCGGTAATACACACAAGTTCCGTTGGCTCAACAATATGTGGTCCAGAATGTTTTGCCGAGGTTTCTGCATCTGCATCTCCAGCCTCAGACCTCGAACCCGAAGAAAACCGGAGACTGCCCCCTGTGGTCTCCAATACATCGGTACGGCCCATTGTGACGGGCGTATCAACCTCAACGCCGACACGACCCGAAACCTCCCACAGCATAGATACTTGTGAAGGTCAAAGACTTGTCCCCGCCCGCAACTTCACCGAGCTACTCATGTCGCCGCATTTGAACGCCACCTTGTCGTAACCTCAACTGAATTCAGTACCACACCCCCCTAACTAACAGCGCAGTAGCACTTCGACTACAAAACGAAGTGGAAGGACTAAAGTGTACTTCGATGGATATGCGTACACGCGAGCAAATTCCACCGCTATCAAAATTACATATAGGTGCAGTTTCTATCGGAAACGAAGACTGTGTTCGGGGATCCTCGTGTTCTACGCTGCTACGATGGCCTATGATGTTGCTAACATGACCACACAGACACATGTCGGTCCGGCGCACAAAGTGATGATCGGGTTGATGACGCCGCATATTGTGCGAATGTGGGAGATGCCATGAAAAAAATACGTAGATGACCTCACTGAACACGACATGTCGACTAAGCCGGTTTGGTCGATGGCTTACGAGAAGTTCTTCTCAAGGGCAGACGTGGTAGCTCGTGGACTCAGCCGAAACCAAGTTCTAACTCGTGTGGACAATGCTAAAGCAGCTGCAAATGGTTCCAGCATTCTATCTGTACTGGAATCTCCGATGCTGTTAAAGGTGAACAACGAAGTTGTCGGGTTCTTGCAGTTCAACTACATGTGGGCGTAATTAGCATTGACCTAACGAGAATGAACATGCAAAAGCACTCACATTCTTTGCTTTCTTTCAAAAATCGGCTTGTTTAGAATCATTAAGTGTCCGAAGCACCTCAACGTTGTCAACGGAAGCGGCTACATGTAGCGGTGTGTAGCCGAAACACGAATCGACCTCGTTCATGCTCACGCCAAGAGTTAGCAGCGCTTCCATGACGTTGACGTGGTTGTAAGCGACTGCTGCATGCACTGAAGACCACACCTATTATCACGGAGTGAGTCTCAAATGTGTCGTTCATATAGGAGGAGCAACCTAACGATACCTTAGCGTTTTGGCACGAGGACATAAAGGCCAAGCAAGGCAAGCCGGGAACGACTTGTCGGGTGGTCGCATCCCAATACTTCGCTATTCATGCATTCACTTGTTCATCGACGGTACCTTTCGCTGTGCCCCAAGGCAATTGTACCGGATCGTAACCCTCATGACTATTCGTGCCACTAATGTTCACCTTGACTGACAACGAACAAAACCAACGACGGCTATCTACAAATTCTTCAATGCATTGAGTTAGCCGTTCAAAATAAACCAGACCCCGTGAATGTTGTTTTGCGACTTCGAGGCGGCTATCAAATTCGAAGTTCGTGGCCATCTTCCGTCAGCATGTACACACCAGCGACGACGCCAACGATAGTGCTGGAGGAGAAGAAGAACAAGATATGCAACTGTCGGACGATGACCTCGGATTATTGTACGATACATTGTTCGACTACGAAGAAAAGGAGAAGACAGAGTTTGCACCTTCAAACATCGCACTTGGGGGCTGCAGTCAGTTCATTCAAAGCGGGAATGGAACTCCAGCCGAG
Source organism: Phytophthora fragariae (assembly GCA_009729435.1). Taxonomy (NCBI): domain Eukaryota; phylum Oomycota; class Peronosporomycetes; order Peronosporales; family Peronosporaceae; genus Phytophthora; species Phytophthora fragariae. The sequence continues at coordinate 125,640 of QQOI01000040.1, read as the reverse complement.
GGGTGCGGCGTGGAGGGTTTCTCGAAGCAAATTCTAACCTGACCTACCAGGCTACCTCGCTATCCTTGTGGCGGTCACAGCCAACAGTGTGTGTAGGCTGCTCTATGTCGGCGAGCGCTTCTTCTCTTGTTGCAAAGCGAGATTTTCCTCAACTGCAAATCATCCAGTAGCGAATTAGTCGTAGGCTTTGCGCTGCTTGGACCGCAAGAACGGACAAGTGCCTTACAAGTTTGAGTTTGATCATAAATAAACATTAGATAATCGATCTTTCACTTTCAAACTTTGTTGTTGTTCGTTAGCTTGCTATGTGTTTCTAGGTGTGACCAGACGATTTTGGTCACGTGATCAAACGGCGTGACCAAAGTCGTTCATGACCTGTATTATTGACTACCAAGGAGTACCAAGATATCACGCTCGATCTCGGTGTCCAAGTTCATCTTGAACGCCAAGGCGATCGAGTTCGACGGTGTGCCCAATGACGGTGCCCTCATGAACTACGCCATGTCGGATCACGTCGAAAACGCCGGTGTGCATTCGAGTGAAGCTGGTGTTGGCTGCGCAGAAGCTGTACGTCGGCACGATCAAGCAGGTGAAGCGCAGTCTCAGCACTATCGCAAGGACAGCAAAGCTAGCTAGGACCCGGCAAGTGGCACCCTTGCGCGTTTGATATAAATGCCAACGAGTAAAAGCAAATAATGGCAGGCGTCATGTTGATGCGAGCTCACAACTTTGTTCGCTTTCGATAGGCTCGGAAAAATAGCGAGAACACGTCTGCCTTCTCGCAGTAGCGCTGGACCGACGAATGCACACAAAAACGGCGAGCATTCCTATGTTTTTTTGTGCTAGCCCGCACCCCAAAGGCGGCTGGTTATCTCCTGCACTGCCAAAAACTTGCGGTGCTGTGGTGCCGCACCCGGCGGAACACGCTGGTGTACCATCACCACCGCGACCGCGCATTTCCCGCGTCGGCGCGCAAAAGCTGTGAGTTGTACTGTACTGCAATTCGCTTCGTTCTCAGATAGGTTGTTGGCCCTGTCAAACGACAACAGCATCTTTGGCTGCTTCGCGTTAAAAAAATACATGCAAGAAACACGCAAGGACTACATGAAGGATCGGCTTTTTAGGCTGTTCTTGCCTTTCCTCGAGCACAGCCGAGGATGTCCATGTAAAGATGTCCGAGCGCGTTTCTAGGGTCGGCGTCGTCGTCGAGCGTCTTGGCTCACTTTGACAGTCAAAGTTTGACTCAAAAGATAGAAGCCCATTCAATGGGATTCTTCTATCCGTTGCGGTGTAATTTTTCCACTACAATTAGTTCTTATTGGATGGCATTGTATTGCAGTTATTATTATTAAGATTTGCCAGCAATTGCCGATATTTTGTACTAATACAAAAATCCAGTTAAATATGTTGGACAATAAAATTATTATGGTACGCTCCACAAAAAATATTGATTATTGGGGTCACTCATATAATAATAATATTATGAGTCATATTACAATTATTATTACAAGCAAGAAGCTCACTGGCTTGGTGGGATGTTTGTTGTACTTGTCCAGTGAACTCGTGTTGAATGTTGCACCGTGCAACATGGTGAGGGGTGAATGAATACCTAAGAAGAAGATGATGGCGTCTGCTGGTGTTGGTAATGTATGAAGCAAAAGTTGTACATGCACTATCGGTCAATACACGCTAGAGGCTAGATGACTGCGGGCTGCGATGTCGCCGCTTAAAAGATGGTCATCTGGTGGGCGGTGAGCTTCTGGTCGGGGCACAGCCGATGGTGGGCATGGCAAAGAAGGTGAATGAGCAGTAATCTTTCCCGGAGATTACATGTAGTGCTTCGCAGAGTTATCGAGGGTAGACGTTGCTCTCTGTGCTCAGTGCACACGAATGCTACACCTCGCTTGCCGCTTAGCTCGCCACTGCCTTGGCATGTTAGAGGAAATGCCAATATCCGTAGCTGCTCAGTGAGCCATGATGTATCACTAGTAAGAACTGCACGAACTCATGTAATCTCTTTCCATGTTGCCTTCATTAGGGCCCGTTTCATTTGAGAATAACTGGAATAAGAATAGCGGGAGATATCCCTCTCGCTTAAATACGACAAAATACGTTGAACCTATTGGCTTAGAACTTATTCCTGGAGAATACCGCGATTGGCCACAAGACAGCCTGCCAGTGTCCCTTGAGCGATGGAGAACGAACTGGCTGTTGCAGTCGTCTGCGTTACAGTTTGCGCGTTCGCGCTACTAAGTAACGTAGATGGAAGAAGCATGCGTGCTGAAAGCAAAGCAATTCACACGGTAAGAACCAATTTCTTCAGGAAAAACGATGACCAACGGCAACATGATGTCAGTTTTCGGAGCGCTTTCCGCGTAGGACGTGGCTGCTTTGAGGCCCTCGTGGCATTCATTGAATCTAAATGGTCTACATACTACAAGGGCAACCCAAACTCTACAGGAGGAAACCGAAAGTTTTTTCTAAGGGAAAAGGTAGCCCTTGTTCTCTGCTACCTCGGATCGCGCGGGAGTCTAAAAGACGTGTGCCAAACGTTTGGTGTAAGCAAGTCTACAGGCTCTCGGGCTTTAACTCGAATCATACATATTTTGTACTGTGAGCGCGAGCGTTTTATATTTTACCCTAGGAGTGCATCTGAGTGGTCTGAGGTAGCTTCAGGTTTTGAAGACGTGTGCGGTTTCCCAAACGTGGCAGGAGCCATTGATGGAACACTTATAAAACGATCTCGTCCAGCAACGTTTTGGGGGTGGTACTGTAGAAAAGGATTTCCTGCCTACAATGTCATGGCGATCGTCGACTCTCACCAGCGCTTTATGACGTTTTCGGTGCGTCCCGGAAGCTGTAATGACCAGTCTGTGTGGAATAGAAGCTTAATGGGCAAGTACGTCAAGCACCGACTACCGCCTGCCATGCACTTCATTGCAGATGCTGGGTATGCATTGCGATCCTAAATGATGACCCCCTTCGCACACGAGCAACAATCGAATGCGGTGATCAACAAGTTCAACAAGGCACACTCAAGAACACGAATGCCCGTAGAAATGGCGTTTGGCGCGCTAAAGGGGCGATTTCAGATACTTCGACGAGAACTCGACGTGAACAGCGACGTAGAAGACGGGAAAGTGATTGCGAGTTGTTTTGTGCTCCACAATTTTGCACTAACTTACGAGCGAAACTCGCTGGAGGAGTTGGCTACACTTGTGAGAGGAGAAGTCGCCAACAGCGTGCAAGATGAGATGCTCCTACACGATGATAATGCTGACGAGGCTAATGTAGCACCGCGTCAAGTCGACGAAGATGCAGAAGCTGAACTACAAGTTGGAAAGCTGATCCGTAACGCCATTGTTAGCAAACTAGTAAACTCAGTCACCGTTTAACGTTTGAATACAAAGCTTACCCGTGTCCGAACATTGTCGTAATAGTAGCGAGGACTGCCTTCGTTGCCGATGCGGCAACCTTTTCTGCCACGGCGTCGATTTTTCCCTCTAAATCTGCAACTCGGCCTCCAACCTCGGTTACATGCCTTTGTACCGACGCTAAACCTGCTTGCACCTCGGCCACATCTCGGTTTTGGGGTGACTCCGATTTCCCGACAATATGCTGTACAAGCGTTGTCACCGATGACGCGAGACTGGACAGCTCGCAATCCTTTTTGGTCCTTTTACTGGGGGCCTCCTTGGCTGGCGAAAACACGGAAGGCCTCTTGGCAAGTCGAGGCGCAGCCGCAGCTGCCGATTGTAGCAACGACAGACGGTCGCTTGAAGGGAGATCGCAGTTGCGCGCAGCATGCATGTCTTCGCTCTGGTCCGACGCTTCGTCCTCCTCTGACTCCTGCTCGGACTCCTTGTCAGCTGCTACTGCCGCAGAACAAGCGGTCGCAAGATTGCTCTCGCTATCAGCAATTGCCTTGCCATTGAGTCCGCTGAAGGGACCCAGACACTCAATCATTGTACCCCAGTATGGCGGATACACGACAGCATCCTCAGTAAGGTTGCCAGTTCGCGTGTCTTCCTTCATTAGTTTCTGTAGCAGCATAAATACAATACCCATACATTAGTTCACTCATTGCACTATTATATTTTGACATCTCAATAACATAATCTTACTTTATACTGTGCCGTGAGCGTCTTGAGCCGGCTACGGCATGCTTCCCAGTCTCTATTAGTGCTCAACCTGCTTGACACCATTTTCCAGTTGTTCTTTTCGTCGTCTTTGTTGTCTTGATTCAGAAACGCGATGAAAATATCCTCCGTCTGGAAACGCAGATTTAACAACTCGTTTGTCTATCACAGACAAGCACTCGGTCTGTCAGTAGCAAATTCAATTAAATAACACACCACAGTGACATACCTCATCAGTATTCCAATTAGTCGATCGTGGCTTCCTATTCCTTGCGGGGCATGGGCACTTGGGCTTTACCATAGCGAGCGCTACGTTACACGACAATATCCATACACATCAATAGTCAGGCAGAGATAAACAGCATTAAGACAGCATCCGTGAACTTACATATCCAGTTTGAGCCGCCTTGGATGACCGGAGAACGCTGCACAGAAACCGAATTCACAGTGCAAGACACACAACCAGTAGCGCCGTGCTATAGAGACTCTTTAACCCACTTGCTCCAGGCGTTGTGGCTTGCTTTCTACTTCTGCACCACGCACACACAGCTAAATGAGGTCATATCACAAGATATTAGGCCTTCGACGCACACATATACAGACTCGCATTCTTCCACCTCCTACCAAGCTGGATGCGACTATGCGACGCGTGGGCCTTGCTCGAGGATGCCGGATGCGGCCGGAGGGGGATGCTTGAGGACAGCAGAGATTGGAGTGCGCAGGCTAGCTCCACAACCCGCAGTTAAGGACTTCTCTTCCGTCGTATCAGCGTCACCTCCGTGTTCGCCGTGCCATGGCAAATGAGCAGCCAGTGGTTCTGTTACCTTTAAAAACATATATCACTTTTCCCGCTGACGGGCCAATTTATTCTAACCCTGTTTCATTTGGGTAGCTATTCTAGTCGGCGCTATTCCAGACTTATTCTCAAATGAAACAGCCCGAGGAGAAGTCGCCAACAGCATGCAAGGTGACATGCTCCTACACGATGATAATGCTGACGAGGCTAATGTAGCACCGCGTCAAGTCGACGAAGATGCAGAAGCTGAACTACAAGTTGGAAAGCTGATCCGTAACGCCATTGTTAGCAAACTAGTAACTCAGTCACCGTTTAACGTTTGAATACAAAGCTTACCCGTGTCCGAACATTGTCGTAATAGTAGCGAGGACTGCCTTCGTTACCGATGCGGCAACCTTTTCTGCCACGGCGTCGATTTTTCCCTCTAAATCTGCAACTCGGCCTCCAACCTCGGTTACATGCCTTTGTACCGACGCTAAACCTGCTTGCACCTCGGCCACATCTCGGTTTTGGGGTGACTCCGATTTCCCGACAATATGCTGTACAAGCGTTGTCACCGATGACGCGAGACTGGACAGCTCGCAATCCTTTTTGGTCCTTTTACTGGGGGCCTCCTTGGCTGGCGAAAACACGGAAGGCCTCTTGGCAAGTCGAGGCGCAGCCGCAGCTGCCGATTGTAGCAACGACAGACGGTCGCTTGAAGGGAGATCGCAGTTGCGCGCAGCATGCATGTCTTCGCTCTGGTCCGACGCTTCGTCCTCCTCTGACTCCTGCTCGGACTCCTTGTCAGCTGCTACTGCCGCAGAACAAGCGGTCGCAAGATTGCTCTCGCTATCAGCAATTGCCTTGCCATTGAGTCCGCTGAAGGGACCCAGACACTCAATCATTGTACCCCAGTATGGCGGATACACGACAGCATCCTCAGTAAGGTTGCCAGTTCGCGTGTCTTCCTTCATTAGTTTCTGTAGCAGCATAAATACAATACCCATACATTAGTGAACTAATGTATGGGTATTGTATTTATGCTGCTACAGAAACTAATGAAGGAAGACACGCGAGAAAGCAGTAGATAGAACTCATAAAGTTCTATCTACTGCTTTCTATCTGCATACTGAATCCCTGTCTAAATTGCGATCTTCCTCAGCGGTTGGCTCTCGTGCATCGTGGTCCTTAAGTACGACCGAACTAACTTAACTCAGTACAATGGGGAGGTCTACCGTGAACACTCTATATAAGGATCACTGGTACACCGTACCCATCGTAGTGTGTGACACTCAGTCCTTGTGGGCCACACCGGCCGGTGTGGTCCACACTAGAGAACATCCCTTTTCCTTGAAAAGGTCACTGGCCAATCCTGGCCCCATTACACTCTGCGGCCGTGCGAAGGTAAGAGTACCAGCGTTATCATGGCTGCTGAAATGAGGCACGCGCACACGACACTGTACAACAAGTTCAATGGTATAGGCCAATCACCAACTCGGGATTCGACGGCGCTACTAGTTGACGTCGGAGGGCCAGCAATAGACGAAGACAGGATCGTCCCTCTCCTCGATATCAGCAGATTTGAGGTGTCTCGAGTATCAGTTCGACACATTCTCAATTTTGTTTATTACAAAGAAGGTGGTCGCCAACCCCCACCAGGGATCGCGTTCGGTGACACTATTTTCGACAGCCCAGACGCTTGTCCGCAAGGCGGAGCTCTTACCCCCATGCCCAACGATCGGCTAAGCGACTCGGATGACGATGACAATGATTCTCCGCCCGTACAAGATACGCCACGGGTCGAATAACAGAATGCACCAAAGCGTCGACGACTAACCGTCCCAACCAGGACTACTATCCCGCGCGGGGTGGCTGCAACATCGCCGTTGGAGCGTGACGTCGATCAATTAATCTCACTTCAGCGAAACGGGATACCGGCAACAGACCCAGGCCAAGCCTTGATGAGAAATGATGGAGATGCTGCTGATTCCCAGCAGTTCCACCCGACTGGAATGCAGACATCCATCCACACAGGCCTGATAAACGGTAAGTAAGCGTTAATGAGTGCGCAGCGTTTTGTGGAGTATGTTCAGATATATTGGAGAAAGTTTGGTTTCTTTCCACACCCCGCTGTCCTGCGGGCACTATTTGGATGGGATTTCGGCACCAGAGGGCTGTCAATTTTACATTTCTACCGGGTGATGGAGCACGAGAAGCGGAATCGTATTCGCGGAAATGACATGAGCAACTTTTCCAGAAAGAACAAGCTGCTGACGCCGCCAGCACCCTCTTCTTTCTTAGCGATCATCGGTGCAGTTGTAGTGTTGTGCAGAATCGCACAGCATTTCTACAGACCTACAGTGTACGAAACTTTCACAGCGGCATTAAATTTCCTGGGCGAATTGCGCGTGAGCGAGTTATCGGCCACTCCTGAGGCTCTGGTTGATCTTGCCGCATGGGTTGATGATCGACTCGAGTTATTCCGCGTTCTCATCATTGAGGAAAACTGGACAGAGGTCGACGATATCAACAAGCATGTCAACGCGTCACATGAGTCATTTGTGCGGGTGCACCAGCTCATATTGCGTCGCGATGTGGCCGCAGCCGTGAAGGCGCACATGCATCATCAAACCGCAGTAACCACCAGTCACGTGGCGAGCGCAACTCGGAAGCTGATAAACGAACACCAATTCCGATCGAGATCCGAGAAGCACTGCCAAGGCAAGGTTCAAAGCAAATTTGCTTGCGGTTTCTGTCAGCTCAAGGTTGTCGTGGCAAAAACGGCGGCTGTGTCATCAAGAACCTCTGCCACTTCAAACCAGCAGCCTTACCTGAGAACGTGCGCGAGTTTATCACCAAAAACTACGGTGGATTGTCGGCGGATATGCAGTGATGGGGCCAGGATGTGAACTACGATCCGCTCACTTTCTTGGACCAGGATCGCGCTCTGCACGCAAGCAGGATCCCGCTCAATATAACCCCAGCTCATACCGATAGAGATAAGCCAACCAGTGTGACCAACTCTGGGCCGCTCCATAGGCTCAAGCCTTCGAGCCCGCCCACATGTGGACCGCTCGGGAGACTCATGCTTCCTAGCCCGTCCACGCACAGGCCGCTAGGTAGGTTCATACCTGCAAGCCCGCCTACCCCCGGATCGCCCGAACGACTCAAGTTGGAGGGCCCATCCACCCGCGTCAGACTCATGTCGACAAGTACTTCTACCCCCAGGAGCTTTGCGCGAAGTGCAGAGCTCAAATTCAAGCAAACTACACTTGCGCGCCACCGCCTCCTTCAGCTGCATCTAGATTCGGCAAACCAGAATCTCAATCAAACGCTGATGCGATACAGGATTGTACCACCAGAGGCAATGTCATCGTCTGTCGTAGACAACGGCAAGGCTGTGTATATGCTCGACACAAACAAACAAGCCGCCTACAGTGAGTTAATTCGTCGGTCAGAAATGCAGCTGCCCGGATTTGTAAGGCTTTTGCGAGGTGAATCTGCACAAGACTCCAGGCCGAGCAAAGCTTTAGACGTTCCTGTGGAGCTGTCAGCATGGAGTAATTATCGCTATCGCTCACACTGGAAGCGCATCGTGAACAATGGCGTCACCCCAGAATGGAAGGCTGCCTTTAAATCTCAAACTGCGCCGCCGCCTAATCACGGGTCAGCTACACGTGCTCTGAAGATTATCATTAAGCAACTGCGCATCGGTCACGATTCTAATCGATACATCATACTCGACATTGATTTGCTGCCACTACTGCACGGCGTTACCTGTAGTCCATTTGGAGCAGTTCAAAAAGGAGACACTCCTCTCGATGTGGACGCGCATATTATCCATGATCTGTCACACCCACCTGGCGACTCCGTAAATGATAACACTGTACCTGATGATGAGGTGGAGGTCTGCTATGACGGCCCAGAGTCGCTAGCCAACCGGACCCTGGACGTTGCCGAAGGATTTCCTACACTCCAGCATATGTTGACTGGAGACGTTAATGGAGCGTTTAGAAACATCCCTATCTCAGCTGATCATGTAGGGCGATTTGCTGGTACGCTTCCAGAGCTCGGGATACTTATGGTGGATCTGTGTTGTCCATTTGGCTGGACAAATTCACCTTCATCTTACTGGATTGCCGGTGCCGCCATAAGTCATCTGTACTCCAGCTCGTCACCAGAATGGCCACTACAACCACCGGCCGGACAACATAAGTTTGATGCCAAGACGTGGTGCGACGACCACGTAGCTATCGAGCCGGATATAGGATCTCGGTTAGTCGAGGCCCAGCTCGCACTGCGATCTGCGATGGTCACTATCCTGGGCCCTGATGCCTGTAATGAGAAAAAGTTCTCGAGCTGGTTCAAGACAGGCTGCGCCTTAGGATTGGACTGGGACCTCTCAGCACAGACCGTCTCGATTCCACCAGAGAAGGTGCTAAAAGCAGCTCGTCGAATTCAAAGTATGCTCGGGCGCACAAAAACGAATCGATCCGAGCTCCAAAAACTACTCGGCAGTCTACGTCATGTGGCTACGTGTATCAGAGCAGCTGTCCCATTCTTTCAACGTGTTTCATCACTGGCACGCGTCGCACCGCGTTATGGTTCTGTTGCTGTTTCCGAGGAATCAAAAGATGACTTAAACTGGTTCAACATCATTTTGAGGCTCGGGAGGCCAACGCAATCCCCTTAGCGCGATTCACTCGACGGCACGAGCCTAATTATCACATCCAGATGGATGCGAGTGATCAAGGTCTTTGTGCCCTATTTGCGGCTCGGAAATAATTTCTACAAGTTAAGTTCACGGATGAAGAACAAACTCTCATCCGCCGGTGCACCGAGACCGGTGATAATGAATTCTGTATCAACGTCCGCGAACTAATGAGTGCTATTTTCGCATCCCTGGTATGGGGACACGCCTGGCAGCACTCGGACAGCGACACAGATTCACATGTTCGATTCAGGATAGATAATACATCGGCGGTCGCCTGGAGCAACCGTAAAGCTAGTCGCAACAGCTTCGCTCAAATGCTGCTGCGCATACTCGGAATATGTGAAGTTCAGCATGGATTTTACTCATCAGCCGAGCATATTCCCGGCGTGGATAATACTATGGCCGACGCTGGCAGCCGGGTGTGGAAGTCACCGTCTCTCGCTCGTTCATTCTCTAACCTATCTTGTGGATGGATGCAGGTTCAGATCCCAGACGACTGGCGAAATCTCTCGCGGCTCTGGGAGCATTACTCCGAGCGGGAGCATCGGCACAGTCATCAAGGAAGCACTATTCTCGCGCGTGGAACCAGTGGACAGAGTGGTGTGGCATGATGCAGTACAACCCGTGGCTTCAACCCTCTGACATCGACAAGAATGCAGAACAGCTGGGTGCCTTTGCCGTGTACTTGTGGAAGTACGGTATGAACAAGCGACACGTTGGTAACACCTATTCGACAATTTGCACAAAGCTTTGTGCCATCAGATGGTTTCACCGAAATACGGCCGGATACGATCCAGGCGTCAACGCCAGCCATGCAATCCTGCTACGTGGCATCCGCCGCTTTACTGACCCAGTGGTAAAACAACAGCCCTTGACCGCGCGGCTGCTCCGCTGCATTTTCGAGAGTGTCAACCTGGTGAATCCGCGCGATCAACTCCTTTGGGGTGGGCTGCTGTTGGGCTATTTCTTTTTGTTGAGGCGGTCCGAGTACTTGCTCATCGGAAAGAACACACACAGTTACGTTTTACGCCTCTCAGCAATCCGGTTCCTCGATATCAACGAACAAGTCACTGCGCCTAAAAGAGCTCACCTCGTGGGTATCACGCTCACTGGCGCGAAGAATAACCAGTTTGGGCGCGAGGAGGTGAGGTACCAATGCAAGTCGGGAGACAAGCTCCTTTGTCCAGTAAGAGCAGCTCGATGGATCTACAAGGCAGCAACGGTATTCGGTACGGCACCAGATTAGCCTGCATTATCATTACGCCAGGGTGGTATCTCGTCAGAGGACGTATCCGGAATGATTAGAAGGGCAGCAGAAAAGAGCGGTCACGATCTGGCTCGATATTCAACTCACTCGGTCAGGATCGGGGGAGCAACCACGCTGCTCAATGCTGGAGCAGATCGGCTCGTTATCAAGCTTATGGGCCGCTGGCTTTCTAATGCATTCGAAGCCTACCCCGTCATTGGTCCACCAGCCTCTCGCGGCTCATGTGCTAGGGTGATTCAGGACCAGTCAAGGCACCATTCATCGTGGGGCAACCGCCACGCCTAGCCCTTCAAAGGGTGGCAAAAAGGCAATCATCATTGCCCCAAAGCGCGACTTTGTTGGAAATTGCTGGTTGCAGGAGCAACAGATATAGCCTAGGTAAGAGCTGTTGCGGAGGAAAGCGTAGTTTCCCAAAGCCGCGCGGAAATGCTATAGATAGAACCGGCAGGAGATCGAAGCGAGCAGCCTCTCCTGGCTGCTCACTCTTGAACCTCCTTCGCCGCAGATAACCCGCCACGCCTCGCCCTTCAAAGGGTGGCAAAATGACAATCATCATTGCCCCAAAGCGCGACTTTGATGGAAACGAATTGACTTGCAAGAAAATTGACGAGATCGGCCCTGTCGTATGGCCAACCGAATGCTTTTCTGAAGCCATGATCTCGATGCCCAAAGTTCTCACCGGTCAGAGCTGTGCGCCGCAGCCGCGGTCCTTCTTGGCGAGCAGCTCGGCTCCCACGACGTCGTACGTGGGCAGCACGCCGAGCGTCTTGCTGCCTCTGGACCACGTGATGATGTCCGGGTCGAGCCGCAGCTCGCACTTGCGGACGAGGTGGTCCACGCGCACGACGGCGTTGAGCTCCGTGTCCAGCGGAGGCTCGCGCCTGGAGAAAGCCGTGACGCGCCGGATGCTCTCGCGCAGGCTGCTGCCCGGGAGCTCGCGCGGGTTCTTGAACGGGTAGTCGCCGATGGACGTGGAGCGCATGCTGAGCGCCGTCTTGGCGAGCTCCCGGGCCGACTCGCGCGAGAGCTGCTGCACGTACGTATGGCTGTGCTTGGTCGGACCGCGACTGCTGCTCTTGCCGGCACTGCGCGCGTACGGGGACAGCGTCGGCAGCTGCAGCTGGCGCTGCTGGAGGCCCCTGCTCCGCTCGTCCTGCTCCAGCGCGGGCAGCCCCAGCGCGACGACGCTCTCCTCCAGCAGCTCCTCGGGGGCTTGGGCGTGATCAGCTCCACGGCAATGCACTTGCTAGCGACGTCATTGAGGTCGGGCAATCCACCTCGCCTTCCGTAGTCATGACCCAAAGCTCCAGGTGCGGGTACTGCGCTGCACCGCGCTGCGGCTGGTGCAGCATGTCCCGGGTGGCGTAGCGTAGCTCGTCCAGGTTGCGGGAGGGGAAGGCGTTGACGAAGATGGCGGCGCGACCGATGTTGAACACGACGTCCTTGCGCGGCACGTCGGGCGGCAGGTTGGCGCGCGCCACGCTGGTGGTTCCCGTCGAGTCCGGGATAAACACGACGCACTGCATGCCGTCCGGGATCTGCACGCACGACGAGTACCAGCGGTCGTCCGCAAAGATGCCGAGCTGCAGGTTACCGTAGATGGCGAGCACGACGTTGTTCGGGTGGCCCTAGGTCTCCGACGCCTAAGCTACAACTAGTAACTTCTATCTGCGCGATACATACGTGTTAACACATTATTCAATCGCGGAACCACCCACGGATTTCCTAGGAACTCTCCGTGGAGAGGGTTCCCGGAATTCTGAGCCAAAAAGGACAAATTTGTTCAAAGCACTATCTATCAATCTGGCGAATAGACTTTGGCCGCCATCGCCACTCTCAGTCTTGCTTTTTCGATCGCCGCCGCAGCCCTCCCCCGTACTCACGGAAACCTATGCTGCTGTAGCGCCGAAGAAGCGAGACTCTCCTCGGCACAGAACCGGATACACACAATTACTGTACTCGCTACTAACTATGCAGCTCACTATTGTCGTCAACCCCCAACTACGTCAACCTGATGCTATCGAAGGCGCTGTAACGTTATTTTAAGCGCTTTACTTTTACTAGAGGCAGCGATCTCATATATAATAGTAGTACTACTAGCATACAACACGTTAGAACTTTCGCTTGAATCTTAATTTTCACCGCAGCACAAAATCCACACGCAAAACGCCGGTTCACAACGCAGGCCCGGCATCATCGTACTTAACGTGTTCCCATCATCTCTGGAACCGTATATCCTACGCAAACAGTTGGATTTTTAACGCAAAAGCCTCTATTTTCCCGTGAGTTTTGAGAACTGATGCGAATTCTGAGATTATTAAACAGTTTAACTTGAAGTTTGAATACTTTTGTTTCGTGTGTACCACAGAGATATCCAAAGCGAATTAATCCCGGGTGGGCTGTAAGCACTACCAGGAATATTCCATAATCTGTCAATTGTACATATTACGCGGCAACACTGGGCATTAAAAAATACACAGGTTTGATGCACGAGTGGCATACATTTATCGCACCGAGCACGACCATAACCGCCGGCATCGACACGTTGGGCTTCGACCCATGCTCAGCGCCAGGAATGGCAGTACCGACGTGAAGATGGACACGAAACGGCGGATGGTCAAGTACAAAACATTTTTTGTGGGGTGCGCTTGTACGCCGGCTACCTCAGATACCCCGCCACAGCACGCACGGTGGCTAACGGTTCTGAAGACGGCTACGTGGCAGATATCGAAGAAGTGGCCAAGGAAGGACGGAGAATGCACCGCGGAGTATTTCGGGCAATGCACGCCCATGGTTGTGAGCCCTGCGTCGACGATGGAGTGGTACTTTACGGTGCATCGGGGCCACCGTAGAATGAGAGTTAGGCATTGAAATCCCTAGCACCTCAATGCCTACACGACGAAGCAGATAAGGAGCCGATGAAGTGGTAAAACTACACTTTGGGCGAACGTTGAGGTACAACAAGCTGCAGAATCTGCAGGTGAGAAGCTTAACGCCGAAGGCTTCACACATCTGCTTATGGTGCGTCGAAATGACAAGGTTCGCTGAAGTCTGCAAGGTCTGTTATAATACGTTGACGTTTGCCGCTGGTTTTGAGAGGAGCAAAACAGTCCCCGTCCGTTTCCTCACACGCCCGAGTTTGACTTGGACGAACGTCTTCACACGCGTTTCAAGAGCCCGTATTTTCTACCGGCGGCTTCGTCATGAGTTCTCGCCAAGCATGAATGGATAACGAACGAGCAGAAATGCAAGTTCTGTTGAAGCACAACCGCGCTAAGGTCCACGTGGAGACGTCGGCTGCGGTCTCCAAGGGATTCGACACCCAGTAATTGACAGTGCTGTAGTACTGCTACTGCAGCAGTTGAGACGTCTCAAACTAAATTACTTAGTACTATTAATACAGTAGTTTAGGATGCTGAAATGGCAAACTACTGCCAGTAACGGAGAAAAAGTGCCAGTACTGCAACGCGTCCTGTTTCGCCTATACACATCTACACGTGTATAGGCGAAACAGGACGCGTTCACTTTTTAAGAGACTCAAACAGAGTCTCTGTTTGATTAGCCTCAGTACATAAAGTGTTACAGAGTACCGGTACAGTAAAACCCACTTTGCAGGTGACGACGGCACTTGCCGATCGTCACGACTCGTTACCGGTAAATCCCTTCTCGCGTACACACCCTCAGGAGAGGGGGTGCTGTGGTGCAGCCAAGCTGTGATTTGCTGACGAATGAGGACACGATCTATAAAGAGATTGCCTCTGAGATCTCTCTGGAAGGTCGGCGCACGTGAGCCGCAGGATCTTTCGCGAGTGGGCACAATGAGCTACCGCAAACCATTTTTGGATTTGCCTCCGGTCGCTCACTGCTCGAAGACGTCGAAGATCAAAGGCAGCAAAGATGCGCATGCATTCCTCGCTGCTACTTGTCAGACCGGAGGACTTCCTGTCGTCATCGCCGTGGCATCCTGACCAGCATGCTTACGTGCGAGTGCTGAGCACGCAGCCGGACCACGTGGTCGTTCAAGATTTCCCTGGTTCTATGCATCAAGGTCAACTTAGGCTGAATACGGTTCAAGAGCGCGCGGTTACCGAACAAGATGCCAACACAGCAACAGGCGAGTTTCTACGCAAGGCTGTCTGCGGAGTCGTACGCGGCACCTATGTGTATGGTCAAGTGGAGTCTTATCAAGGGAAGTCCGTCACAGTCCGTCAGGGTGACAGAGCTGTCAGACTCGCGGCTTCTCGACTGGACGAGATCGCCCCCGTCGTCTGCTTGCTAATGAAGAATTCGGCAGTTAAGACATCGGACATAACACGAGCAGCTCTCCGAGACTTTAACGTCACCATCCTCGACCGAATCCTCGGATACAACGGATGGGATGGCTCCAGGGACATTGCCGATATACTGAATGGAATTCTGCCTAGCAATGAGCAACCCAACGGCTCCGAGATACGCACCTGGGTCAATCCGATCACTGGTGATATGGCCACGCTTCGGCTGCAACACGCTGTGGATTACGCTCACTACATCGACGGGGGCCGATCTGTTCCTGCTTCGCTGCAGCGCGAAATTGGTGAAACATTTACCGACGACCCATCATACCGAGAAGCTCATGTTCCCGATGAGATCGTACAAGTCGCCCCAAATCAACCTCGGCCGAGTCCGGCTCGTCACCCGGTCTCACGCCCCGTCACTCGAACCAATCCTCGATCTCGAACTCGAACGCAAACTCGTAACCCGACATCGTCGGCCGATCACATCGTTTCTTCCAATGGGAACGCAACGCTTACAGCGTTGCTCTCAGAACTCGAGGGGGACGATGGTGACGTGGCCAATGAGTTCGAAGATGCCCATGAGCGTTCCATCCCCCCCATCCTCGTCAGGGGCATCAAGGGAACTTCAGTCAGAGCTCTTGTCAACACTTGCATCTAACCCTCGTGTGTTGGCATACTTTTTCTCAGAGTATCTGGATCGGAACAAACGACCTGCTGAAAGCAGTGACATCAATGCCCGACCTGCCCAACGTCGTGCGCTCGGGATGGAGATATCTGCACCACCGGCCAGTGACGCGTTCGAGAGATCACAACCAGGAACGAATTTTCGCCCAACGACCCTGCAGCAAGCTGTACACGGCCTCATCGTTCACCCTGACTACACCGGTAAGACTCCGTCGGAGAATATGCAGCTAATGCTATCATCCTCTGCTGCAGGCATCAACCCCCACCCGGCCATCCTGATGAAGCTTTTTGATCTGGCTTTCGGTATTCGAGGTCTTTCCTTGGCTAATCTCGAACGGTTCGACCTGTCTGCGCAGCGATAATGGCGTCGGGAAGGCGTCAACATGAATAATTTTGCGACAAGTGTTGATCTTCCTCGTCCCCGAAGTCTGTCAACTATGGCTCAGCTATTCGAAGCCTTTTCGCTTCTTCAAGCATTTGGAATGAGGTTCTACAACGCCACGACTCAAGCATTCATTACCGCAGCGATGGGATTCGCGGCAACCATCACGGGCATGGGTATGTGGAATGCATCGGCCGTGGATCTGATCACGTTCTGGTTCGATGGTGTTCTTGATGATTATCTTCGCGCAATCGAAGAAATGGTGGTGTCTGGTGGTGATAACCGAGACAATATTCGACAACGACTCACGAAAAGTGACCCGGACTTTTTCAACACCATGCATTTAATTCACTCCGAAGCGTCCGCACCTGCAGCTAAAGACCAAGGTCGCTCTGACCGATCGGCTACCAAGCGCTCACCCGCTGAATCCAAACGAACGCGTGTCCCTCAGGACATTATCGCTGCTCTCCCGTCGCAAAATGGCAAATCCGTGTGTCTCAAGTTTCTTACACGTGCTGGTTGTCCGTCCCGGTCCCCGAAACGATGTATGTTTGGACGCGCGCACTTTATCCCGGAGAAGCTCGAACCCGTTGTGCGTCAGTACATCAATGATAATATGGGGGGAATCCGACGAGATATACCTCCCGACCAATGACTCGCAGTTGGGTCCTCCTTGCACGATGACTTTGCGGTAAATGCTGCGACTGTACACCTCGTCCGGGCAAACCTAGAAGTCTCTCTTCGTCAGGAGGAACAAAAGCGCCGAGTCCATCTGCAATCTCTCTTCTGTGAAGCATGCGTACGACCCCCGCAATCCGGTGAGCCAACAGGATCACACGGGCCGACAGGTTCTGTTCAGATCGACAACGAAATGCAACGAGCTCTGTCTGAGTTAACACGCCGGAAACGTCTATCGCTCGTGGAATTAGTGCGGATTTGGCGCAATGAGACAGTTCAGGATGGCAGGTCTAACAAGGCACTCAACGTGAAATGGGCAGACGTGCTTTCGATGGGTTATCGGAATTCGGGCTGCCATCCAATGCACGTGCTGTGAAGCTACCATGAGGTGTCTATAGGCTCCCTTCACGTCACCTTTTAGCATACGAATCACGAACTGCGGGTATCGTGTGACAAGGCCTTCAATTCGATCCGCTATTGCAACGAGGTAGTGATATCGAATTTCCGGAGCAGATGACTTGTCAAAGCTTGCATTCGTCGAGATGTTTTTGGGAAAACTGAGATCGTGTATGAGTCGTACTTCGATGGCTGGATCGATGTCTTTCTTTTCGACTGCTCCAAGCGGACTGCACACCACATTCGGCTACTGCTCGAGTAATTCGTCGTCGACAACCATGTAGCACCCCTTGTTTTGACCGTCTCGAATACTACGGACGACAGCCGGAAAATGCTTTTGACATGACTTGTGATTTTTTACAGACCGAGAGGGTGGTGGAGCACGCAGCCACTTCGGCTCAATTCCGCGCTCCATTATCGCTACCACCACATCTCGATGCTCGTACCCGTCTAGTAGCGACGCGACCGCTTGCGGATTCATGGCTTTGTTTGGTCGAGGGTCCGAAGGCGACTCACCGCGCACTAGGCGTGCAGCTGATGCTAAGTCGAGTCGTTGTGCTCGAACGATATCAGACAACGTGCGTTGCGCCAAGGTATCCAAACCACTAGTAGTGCGATCGCGACGAAAGCCTTGACGGTGTAGATTTGTGCTTACCACAACTTCCTCGCGAAGCAGTTCGGACTCGAGGCACTGACGAATGAAGTCTTCACTGAATTTTGAGAGCGTGAACCGGGGCGACTCTGCCGCGGTGTGGTCCGTTGCAGAGTGCGACTTAAATGTTTGACCTGCCATGGTGTTGACCGATGGAGGGACCAGCGTGCGGATATCCGATCTTGAAGGTTCGGAGAGCAGCTGGCTCTTGTTGTGACCTGCCGTTGTGGACGGAGGGACCAGCGTGAATACCTGGGGTTGAATTATCTCGGCCGTTGACTGGCTCTTGATGTTTTTGTTGACGGAGTCCGGTGCGAGCGGTGTATCGGAACTTCGCGTTTGGGTGGGCACAATTTGTTGCTGTTGACTACCCGACGATCTTGCCCAATAATCGTCTGGGCTTCTTCAGAGAGACAAGTACTTGGCCTTTAGCCCACCAAAACGCTTTTTATGAGTGCCTTTAGTCGAGGGTGAAGCGACTCAGGGTCGAAGTGGGCTCTTCCCGTGAAGCATGGAGCTGTGGGCGTGGAGCGACAACCTTTAACCGACAGGTACCGAAGGCATAACTGAGTACCTTCCTGTAGCGGAATCAGCTTCTCTAGATCTTTCGTCAGTGGTGCGGCGCCTTTTGTTGTTGACTCGTTGTGGGGCTGTTCTCGATCGCGCCTTGGCGGTCGATTGGCTTTTGTGATCTCATTACGAAGCCGCTGAAGCTGTCGAGAGGACACCGTTTGTAGGATGTGTTGTAGGCTGCTATTCTCCAGTGAAAACATTGTCTAGAACTCGCCAGGTACTAGTGTCGCTTGACATACTTGGTGTCCATAATCTTCCAACGTGACGTTGATCCAATAGACCAGAAGCGGTAAGTCGTCGGCCTCCCAGACGTGCGATCTAGCTAAGCCCGTGACTAGCGCAACTAGCGCCGTGATAGAAGCTTTCAGGTCGGTCGAAACATATTCGCTGGCGAACAGCTCTAGTGTTTGGCACGCAGCCACCACTTCGTGAACGTTCTGTGGTTGCGGGGCTTTGGGAATTGCCGTCGAAGATCCCAGCTGCTGGAAATTGGAGCCACTGTTGTTGTACCATGCCACTTTCTCGTCAAATGCGAGAGGCTGGAAGTGCATCACCGACAGTCCTCGCTTACCAAACTGAATATCACGGACTCGCGTGGACACCCCGGGCAAGGGTTTAAACAAACAATACCTCGAAGAGATCATCCCATCCACATACTCCTCTAGCGTCGTACCTTGATGGTGTGGTGCTGCGATTGCTTCGTGAACGTGGGTCTGTGAGGCGGAAGTAAAACGTGCATTGCGATCGATGCAGTTTAGCACTGAGTCACTTCGATCTGAGTGCATACGCAAGTCCCTTGAAGGTGATACCGAGGAAGTAGTGGGTGGCAGGTTGGGTGCGCTTGCTGCCTCCGCACGATCAGGAAGGTAGGCTTCCGCGAAAATACGTTGTAAACGGGGCTGAGACGCTAGTGCTGCTAGAATCTCTCCGCTGTGTTGCTGCTGTGCGACAGACAGGGTTGTTCGAGCTCGTTTGGCTGGAGGTGGGACGGCGGGACGATCGAGCCGCCGCACCTGGTGATTGGGTGCAACGCTCTGGGCGACGGGCTCAGTTCTTCAAGTACGCCGTCGTCGTCTTCTTGCGCGTCGAACATAGCGTTTATCCCGTTGCGGGTGGAGCTTTCGCCGGGAGTAAGGATTGAGATCCTACGAACTGTTCGCGTGGTGGAGGTCGACTGCCTAGGAAGGGTTGTTGTCGGTGGTGTACAAAAGGAGGATCCTACAGAGTTTGGAGTTGGCTCCACCCCACCATCCTTGTAGAAGGCATAATCGACGGCATGTTGAACGGGAAATACGACTTCCTGTCCAGACAGCGGATTGATCCACTTCACATTCTCGCTTGCCGAGGGAACCATGTCGTCGTCGACGATATCGTGCAGAATTTGCTGGATATCGTTTGTACCAGCGTTTCCGTTGGTACCCAGGATGCGATCTAAAATCCGCTGATGTAGGTAAGAGATTTCGGGTAAGCTCCAATCTGCTGCCGCAAACGAAAGGTTCCGAAGAAGAATAGCAGTGACAGGAACTGTCCTGATGACATTTGACGGGGCCACACGATGGGTTCCGTCGACGGTGTTTACCGTAGACTCGTCGCCGTTGCACGCAGCCACTTTGCCGTGCATGAAGTGGTCATCACAACGTATGACCACTGGTGCGCGAATGAGCGGGGATAAGTTCGTCTCCACTTCTTCTTCTGACACTGCCCATGCCAGGGCCTGTTCTATGGTGATTTTCCACTTGCGCTCGCGCTCACCTCCAATGCCGCACAGGGCAACACCTGACCGCATTCGACGAGTGACCTTGGCGTACATCGGCTCGTCGATAGCTTGCTCCATGAGTTCCGGGAGAAGCAACACGAACTTGACGGCCTAAAGGGTCGCTGACGGAGCCATCGCGAGAAGGCGGCTGGCTAAACTTGGAAGACCTTTAGAGCTTGTCTGGTAGAGCGCAAATTCGCAAATGCCCGCTACCACTGATCGATCTACCTCCTGTCTAATCTAACTTTGTCGCTTGAAATACCTACGATATTTTGAAGGTGTGTAATCGCAAGTTGCCAGTAGCAACATTCCCGACAGCTTCTCTTCCGCAATTCTTGCGGAAAACGCCCCAGTCCCGGTCCCCGAAACGATGTATGTTTGGACGCGCGCACTTTATCCCGGAGAAGCTCGAACCCGTTGTGCGTCAGTACATCAATGATAATATGGGGGGAATCCGACGAGATATACCTCCCGACCAATGACTCGCAGTTGGGTCCTCCTTGCACGATGACTTTGCGGTAAATGCTGCGACTGTACACCTCGTCCGGGCAAACCTAGAAGTCTCTCTTCGTCAGGAGGAACAAAAGCGCCGAGTCCATCTGCAATCTCTCTTCTGTGAAGCATGCGTACGACCCCCGCAATCCGGTGAGCCAACAGGATCACACGGGCCGACAGGTTCTGTTCAGATCGACAACGAAATGCAACGAGCTCTGTCTGAGTTAACACGCCGGAAACGTCTATCGCTCGTGGAATTAGTGCGGATTTGGCGCAATGAGACAGTTCAGGATGGCAGGCCTAACAAGGCACTCAACGTGAAATGGGCAGACGTGCTTTCGATGGGTTATCGGCATCACGACCTACTCGTCGACATCGCACGACACGGTGTTCGTCATGCTTTTAGCGATTACTCGCGGAATTTCTTCTCAGAAGTGCCAGAAAACCACAAATCGGCTCGCGAGGCAGTCACTGCACTTCGTCGGAGCATTCGGGACGGTCAATATACGGGAACATATCTTGTTGTTGATGTCGACGTCTCACATCAATGACCGAACGTCAAATTTAGCCCGTTCGGATGTGTGCCTAAAGCTGGAGTTGATCCGCTCCTCGAGGCTAGGCTCATTCACGATTTGTCCTATCCAAAAGGGAATTCGACCAACGCGGCATCCGACCACTCTCAACTACCCGCATCCCTTTATCTGCATGTACGAGTGATCGCGCGCCGAATCGAGTTTCTACGAAAGCTCTATCCCAATCGAAGGATCATGATGTTGAAAGGTGACGTGAAAAGCGCTTTCAGGCAGATCATGCTGGCAGCAGAAATTGTCCGGTGGTTCTGTGGGAAAATACCCGCTGATAATGCAGCCATCATCGACATGGCACTGCCTTTTGGTTGGACGGGGTCTCCCGGTCATTATGGAGTCTTCGGTGGCGCAATATCGTATCGCATGGGGCAAGAAAGTCCTTGTAGCCTCGACCCGCGGTCGCTGGACAACGATCCCTTCTTTGCGTATGAGTGGGTACATGATCATATATGTGTCGAACCCGACATCGAAAATCGACTCGAGCTCTGTGAGGCAGCACTTCGCTTATCGATGATGGCGTTTCTTGGGCCAAGATCGATTAATGACTCTAAGTTTTCGTTTTGGGTGCAGAGTTTGACAGCACTTGGACTCGATTGGAACACAGTGGAAGGTACTGTTTCAATGCCGGAACCCAAGATTGAGAAAGCTCTTTGGGCGCATCCACGCAATATTGGAATCGTCCACGGTAACCAAGCATCAGTTGAACCAACTTCTGGGGAGCCTTCGTCATGTATGTTCCTGTATTCGCCCAGCCAAGGCCTTCTACCAACGAATTGTAACCCTGTGGCGCCAGACACCACAACACGGTTCTAGACGACTGAGTGACGGTGCTCGACTAGACCTGTTGTGGTTCGAACACCTGGTTACGTTTGGAAGACTTCGTTCGGTGCCCACAAATTTCTTTTGTGATCTGCCGGATCCTATCGTCTATCTCTATATGGACGCAAGTGACACCGGTTTGTGTGTACTCCTTCCAGCTCGTCGGCATTTTTTTACGAGTTCGTTTTGCTTCGGCCGAGCAATACATGATCCTGAAATGCAAGACAGCTACAGTCGATTCGGACGCCGGCTTCACCATAAATGTTCGCGAGCAACTGAGTGTCGTTCTGGCCGTTCTAGTTTGGGGTGCGGAATGGAGTCCAACAAGCGACCGACACCTTGCACACGTGAGATGCATGTTGGATAACCAGTCTGCCGTGTCTTGGTGCAACAAACTGGCCAGTTCGAACCCGTTTTCCCAAGAGATTAATCGAGTTCTCGGAGCGATTGAAGCTCAGCATAGAATCCGGGTATCAGCAGAGCATCTCGCGGGAGCCCGGAACATATTGGCTGATCTAGGATCTCGTGCTTGGGTGGGGGCAAGCCTTGAACAGTTTTGTAACATCGTTTCTACGTGGCAGGAACGAGAAATACCGCAAACGGTTCGACGGATTTACGATCCACGCTACTCACACTTCAGCTCCGTTCCCTGGCAGAATCGTCGCAACGAACCTATCAATCATCGTGGCACCAATGGTGCCAGTACCGACGTTCCCGCCAACTCTCAATCTGGCTACCCAGTAATGACCCCGATGAACAATCACTACAGCTGGCTCTCTTCGCAGTGCACTGTTGGTGCTCAGGCGGCGTTGGATACGCCACCATTCGATCAAACTCAGCCATATTGGATGGTATCATTGCATCAAGTACGGTGTCAGACCCAAGCTCAACGAAGGACACCACCTCGCGCTCAGGGGACTCCGGCGTTCCTCCGACAAGTCACGACCTCGAGCCCCCGTCTCCCAACAACTCCTCGTTGCATTCAGCAATCTCGTCGACTTTACAAGCCCCCAGCACCGCGTGCTCTTTGGGGCTACGGTGCTGGGCTTTTACTTTCTCTTAAGGCGCTCGGAATATTTACTGTGTGACGGTCGGCGTCATACTTACTGTGTAATGGGCTTACTTAGCCCAATACTTTAGCTTACACGTGAGCGCACGTGTATGAGGAAGCGTAAGGTGTATTTAACTTAGATTAAGTATACTTGTGGATACAAGTATACTTAATCTAAGTTAATTAAAGATCTAATTATACTTGTGGATACAAGTATACTTAATCTAAGTTAAATACACCTTACGCTTCCTCATACACGTGCGCTCACGTGTAAGCTAAAGTATTGGGCTAAGTAAGCCCATTACACCTGGTAGCACTTTGTAGTCCGTCCAACGACCGACTAGTTACGTATCGTATGAAATTCGATACGGGGGCTGAGGACCTGCCTGTGGACGCGAGTATGTCCACTGGTAACCCAAACACGAGTGCAACGCATGTTGCACGCGAAGACTGTCTCCATCTGGCGGATCCAGAGTGACAGGCGCTCCAATGACTGTCGACGGTCATTGGAGAAGCGGCCGTAGCGACGATGCTACGCACGCTATCGCCGACAGAGCAACACGGTGTTGCTCTAGGCTTCATCGTGAAGGAACAGCGTGAGACCGCTGCTCGCGCTACGGTGTCGACTCCGTCCACACCGCGCGTGGAGTCGTTGAAACTCCACGTGAACAGCTACGTAGGAAGGGAGGGCGAGCCTCTCCTCCGATGGCTTGTCGAAGTTGACACTGCCATTACGGCTCGACGTATCGTCGACCCGTTGTCGAAGGTTGCGTTCGCCATGTCATGCCTTGGCGGGCGAGCAAGGAGTTGGGCGTACGGACGCCGACTCACTGACCCTACGTGCTTTAGCACGTACGAGGTGTTCAAGGAGGAGCTCAGACAAGCGTTTGAGCCCCCGCAGAATGAGTTCAGATCGAGGGCTGAGTTCCTCGACCTGCAACAGGGCAAGCATGACGTGCATGCTTACGCTCAAAGGGCGCGGTACTTGGTCTCGAACATCGTGACCAACCCGATAGACGAGGCGACAAAGGTCGTCACGCTCATGAAGGGCCTGAAAGATGGGCCTGTGAAGACATATCTCTTCCGAGAGTACCCAAGTACTCTCGAGTCTGCGATTACACTTGCCATGCAAGAAGAGTTTAGCCTGCGACAGGTTAAACTCCATGTGAACGTCCCGCGGCCGATGCCGCGACCGACGGTGAAGCCGACGGGAGGTCCCGAACCAATGGACCTCTCGAGTGCGACGGCTGCTGGGTCTCAGCAGCGTCGTGGACCAACGAATGTCCGCTGTTTCCGGTGTGGAAATAACGTCCACTACGCCCGTGAATGCACAGCACCTGTGCAGGCGGCCAAGGGCCGGCGTGACGATACCGGGTATCGCCACGGGCAATAAAAAAACTAGAACAACCAGCAGGCGCGGGGCGCCCTGTTGGTGATGCAGTCGAGCGTGTCGATATCGGACACGCCCTACTGATGACTGCTGCCCCCCAGTGAGAGTCACTCTCACTGTAAGAAGCGGGATGACAGGCCGAACTTTGTCATCCTGAAGGTTAACTCGAAGAGAGAGAAGTCTCTTCGTACGTTGGTGGATTGTGGTGCGTCGAACAACTTTGTTCGACTGCAGAGCCTAGCGAGGCTTGACTTCGAGGAGGTAGTAATGCCTCGAAGTCTATTGGAAGTAAGACTAGCAACGGGTGTCGTTGTTAGAACCGAGAAGCGTGTCGTACGCGTACTCTTCTCGTATCGAGAGAAGAAGTTCGTGGACGAGCTTATCGTACTTGACTTAGACGATAAGTTCGACATGGTGTTGGGCATGCCGTGGCTTGCACGGCATGATCCGGTGATCGACTGGACGAAGCGCACGATCGTGCACTTCGGGAGTAGCGGCGCGACAGTGAGCGATGGCCCTGTCGGCGCAGCACGTGCACCTCGCGGTGCACGCGACCCACCAGGAGAGGCTGCGCGACGCGCAGCTGTCTCCGGTCACCCCACGCGGACACCGACGACTGAGAGAGTCGTCGGGAGAAAATGTGAGTCGAATCAGAAGACTCAGATTCGATCGGATTCGAGAGGTTCTCGAAGCGTCAAGAGTGACGCGGTCGTGTCGACTATTAGTGTCGACACACAAGTTCAACAAGAGGAGCCAGTCACTAATAAGGACAGTGACTCGGGCGCGTCAGCTCAGGGAGCTGATGCGATTGGCCCAAATGTCGAAAGACGCTCCGCCATCAGGCGTCGAGGTAAAGAAAGCGCACCGGCTCTGGGAGCCGACGCTGCAGGCAGTGCGGACGGTTGCAAACGTCCCGCACCGGAAATGCTTGCGTGCTTGCGTGCAGCCGGGCTGCACGACGAAGCGGTACGCGACCAAGCAGGGCTTGATTGCGTGCGCCCGCAGGAAGAACCCGCCGTCGACAACAAGAAACGCATTGCGTGCTCACGTGCAGCCGGGCTGCACGAAGAAGCGATGCGCGATCAAGCCGGGCTTGATTGCGTGCGCCCGCGGGTTGAACCCGCCGGCGATCAAAAGGAAGATCTGTCCGCGGCCGGGCCCGGACAAAACAAGACGCGCGGAACTGGGTTCCGCACAAGAAGCGAACAGCGCAAGCGAGCCAAGCTGCGCAAGTCTCGGTCAGGGACCGAGGCGCTACTCGCAGTGTCTGCCGGGCAGACACAGGAACTGGAGACGACCGCCGAGACACTGAGTGTCTTGACGCGCACGAATACTGGTCTCCAGTATAAGAAGATGAAGTTGGAGAACCCTCCGACGCTAGCGTCGGAGTTGACTTCGCTTCCAGTCACGAGCTGGAGGCGCTTCGCCCGCGACCTGCACGATGGACGCATCGAGCAGATTTGCATCCTCTCGGATGTCGAGAGGGTGAAGTGTGAAGCGGATGAGTTGAAACAGCTCGTCGCAGAGGGCGTCGACGCCCTCGGCGCCAAGTCGAAGAAGGAACGCTTCGACGAGCAGAGCTGGGACTCGCTGAAGTCGAGCCCCTTCTACGAGGTCTTGCGTGAGTACAGAGACGTACTCCCGGACGATATCCCTGCGGAGTTGCCGCAGGACAAGGGTGTTCAGCACGAGATTGATCTCGTGCCGGGAACGAAGTATTGCGTGACGCGGCTGTGGCCACTGCCGCGGGAGCAAGTGAAGGCGATCGACGACTTCTTCGAAAGTCGTCGCAAGGCTGGGCAAGTGCGGCAATCGAAGTCCCCGCACAGCGCGCCTACGTTCTGTGTCAAGAAGGCACAGGGCGGGTGGCGCATCGTTCATGCTTATAACAAGCTGAACGACACAACGGTACCGGCGCAGACGCCGATACCGCGAAAAGATGTGATCATCGATTCGGTGGCTTTGAGCACTATCTTTAGTGCTCTGGATCTGAGAGACGGATTCTATCAGATCCTCATGCGTGAGAGCGATATACCTCTCACGGCGGTGAGCACTCCGAGCGGTATGCTCTGGGAGTGGCTTGTAATGCCGCAGGGACTAAAGAATGCCCCTGCAACGTTCAACAGGTGCGTCACGCACTTGTTGCGCTCGGTGCGCGACTTCGCACCGAGCTATTTCGACGATGTGTTCATCCACAGCCGGGCTGTGGACGGGAAGTCGGAAGTGGAGATGCACAAGGAACATCTCCGCAGGTTGTTTGCGCTCATGCGCAAACACAAGCTCTACGCGAACCTGAAGAAGTGTATCTTCGGGGCTAGCGAGATACCCGTCCTTGGGTGTCTCGTAGGGAAGAACGGCGTACGCCCTGACCCGGGAAAGGTCAGAGTGATCAATGAATGGCCTACGCCTTCCAATGTCAAGGAACTGAGGCATTTCCTTGGACTCGCTACGTACTTATGCAAGTACGTGAGCAACTACGCGGGCAAGATTCGCCCGCTGTCGCAGCTCCTAAAGAAGGACACTGCATGGGTTTGGACTGCTGATTGTCAGCAGGCCTTTGATGCAGTCAAGCAGGGCTTGACTGAGGCGCCGATCTTGGCGGTGGCCGACCAAGATCGCCCATTCCACGTCGTGTGTGACGCGTCTGATTTCGCAATCGGATGCGCTCTAATGCAACACGATCACGAGGGACGTGATCGCGTGGTCTACTATCAGTCGCGTCAGCTGCAGCCAGCTGAGCGCAACTACCCGGTACATGACAAGGAACTCCTTGCCGTGAAGTATGCACTCGCGAAGTTTCGAGTGTATCTACTTGGGAGTAGACCATTTGTGGTCTACACCGACCACGCATCATTGCGTACGGCGATCAAGTCGCCGCACATCTCACAAAGAATGGCGAGATGGCTCTCATTCTTTGCGGAGTACAACTTCCAGGTTGAGTACAAACCTGGAAGGTTAAATGTTGTGGCCGACGCGTTGTCGCGTCGACCTGATTATGCGGTGCAAAAGGCCGACGCCAATGCAATTGGCGTCGCACGTACGTCTACTCCCTCGTCGTCTTTGTTAGACGACGTGCGGTCCGCATACACGAAGGATGCGGATGCGAAGCAGTTGTTGGATTACTTCGCTGCGCCTTCTGACAAGTCTCGTCAGAAGCTGGCGAAACATCTCCGTGCACGTGTACACCGCTATCGTGTACACAATGGTCTGCTGCTTTACAGCGCAGTCGACGACAACGCTGATCGCATTGTCGTGCCGGACGATCATGAGCTGAAGCTCAGGATCACTTACGAGTATCACGATGCCCCTACGTCGGGACATCAGGGTCGTGAGAAGACATACTTGCTTCTCACGCATGACTTCTATTGGAGTCACCAGTACAAGTGGGTACGCAAGTACGTTCGTGCTTGCGAGGTTTGCCAGCGTGTGAAGTCTGCGCCCTTCTCGCAGGCTCCACTTCAGTCACTACCGATCCCGTCGGAGTGTTGGCAGTCCATCTCAATAGACTTTGTGTTTGGTCTTCCGCCTGACAACAAGCGGAGGACTGGTATTGTGGTCTTTGTTGGCCGATTCAGCAAGATGGTACATCTTGCTGCAGTACCAGCCGAAGTGACAGCCAAGCAGACGGCACGTCTGTTTGTTGACATGGTGTTTAGACACCATGGCATGCCGATCGACATCGTGTCTGACCGTGATCCGCGCTTCACAGCGCGTTTCTGGCAAGAAGTGTTTGAACTTCTTGGCACGCAGCTGTCCATGTCGACTGCGGATCATCCGCAGACCGACGGACAAACTGAGCACGTCAACCGGGTCTTGGTTGACGCTCTGAAGAGCTACGCTCACTCGTTCCAATACTGGAGCGACTGCTTGCCGATGGCAGAGTTTGCCATCAACAACTCGGTGCATGTCTCGACAGGACACACACCGTTTTACGTGAACGCCATGAGGCATCCACGCGTACCGAGCGTACTCGGTGCGGTAGCGCCTTCTTTAAGTGGGGGAGGGTATCCGGTTTCAACCAAACCGTATGAACACGCTGATACGAGCAACATATCAGCTGTGTCGACACGCGCACGGACTGCGCGTAGTCCAATCGACGAGAGCGCAATGTCTACGCCGGGCGTAGACACACTCAACAACAACAACCACACACAGGCCGGGCCTGTAGTGAACAAGAACAACGGGTTGAACAAGGAGTTCAACTCGAAGGCAATGGACTTTGTCCAGCGCCGCCAAGCCGTAATACGGTTTGTGCAAGATTCTATTGCAGCTTCTGTCGATCGACAGAAGTTGAATGCTGACAACAATGGCAGAGAAAACACAAATGAACTCAAAGTGGGTTCATTAATTCTGTTAGCTACACAGAACCTAGCTAAACATGCAGTTTCCGACTTCGGAGCAAGCAAGCTTGCCCCGCGCTTCATCGGGCCATTCACCGTGTTGGCGAAGCATGGCAACGTGTACACGCTAGACGTACCGTCCAGCATGCGCCTCCACCCAAGCTTTTACGTTGGGCGGCTGAAGCCTTACTCGCAACACGAGTCACCTACTCCCGGTGACTCGGCGCGACCCTCGTCTCGAGCGCGTAGACACGTTGACCCAAACGCGCAACGATCGACCCTAGGTCGACCTGGATATTCGAAGCGGTCTGCCCGGCCTGACCGATTCGGGCCTTCAAGAGCTTCAGCTCCTGCCGTATCTCGGCGAGCTCAGCCGTCTGGATGCGCTCCATCGCCTCCAAACGATCCCAGAGCTGTAGTCGCCTACAGCCCTCGGCTGAGTGTTGCGCTCACCCTCAGCACTCTCAGACGACAACTGCGTGATTAACTTCTCACGCAGTGTCTTCAACTCCACAGGCACACTAATACCAGTGTACCCGTTAAGGTCCCGTTCGGACAGCCGCACTGCCCCAGCTTGGCATCGCTCGCACGCAACGCCAGACAGCACTGCGCACGGAATCCCCGCCTCGACTGCACCATCGTGCAGCCGCAAGATCTTGGGCCGCTTCGAGTAGCGCTCATAGCGCTCACCCGCAGAGCGGACCCGCTCGCGATAGCCTGAGGGATTTTTGTTGGAGTTCTCGACGAACATCCCCCAGCTTTGACAGAGTGCCTCCCACTCTGTCACCTTACTCTACGGGAATGCTTCTTGTTCCCGTAGAATCGGAGCTCGTGGAAGAGCCCGATGTAATAATCACGTCTTTGATCCGTCGCCGGATCAAAGTCGAGCTCCTTGGTGACATCGTCATCAACGATGGCGCTGCAGGAGTACAACGCGTACGGGCTGGCCGGCGTGGTACTGCCGTAGCAAGATTGGATCTCGCTCGGAGACGGCATCCACGGGTCGCGCACCGGCTTGGTGCGCGACGTCACAGCAGCAGACGGAGTGGAGTCGTCGTCGCCTCCACCCCGCGGAGTAGACAGAGCCCCGGTATCAGCGAGCGGCCTATCGCTGCCGCTGCGCGAGCGCTTTGAGCTCGAAGCGTCCGAGTCGTCCTCGCGGGGACGACGCGTCCCCACGCTTGCTTCATTGCGCCCTGAGGACGGGGAGCCTTGCTCCTCCTCGCCCTCCTCCATGTCGAGATCCTCCATGCCATCAAAGAGGGTCTCGTTGGCATAGGTCGGCTTGCTCCGCGCCTTCTCGTGGTACTCCCCAACCGAGATGGTACGCTTGGGGGAGCTTGACGTCGTCACTTCCGCGGAAGTGACGACGGACGCCGAAGAGGCTGAAGATGTGGCAGTCGTCGGTGTGTTAGCGACGACCGCGTTGCTTGCTGCAGGTGCAGCATGCTCGTCGGAAGTCTGCGTCGTTGGCGTGCTCATTTCGAAATGAGCACGAAGTTCTCTCCGAAGAAGACTTTGGATTGATGTGTCGAGACCGGCACATCAAGTCCTAACGGGGGGATGGTGTAGCGGGGCTACACATTCGGCTAACCTCACCTTAGTGCAACACGCACTAAGTGGATACATTCAGGTGGGCCACATTGCAGTGTGGTCACCATTCATATTAGGAAGCAGTCCTATTGGTCAGAAAGCAGGGTCTTTCTGCCAGTAATACTCAAGCATTAGGTCAGAGTTTCTGCCAAGCACTCGTTGGCAGAACCTCTCTTTATAGATATCAGTTTTAGGAGGAAAGCCACAGTTAACATTCAATTCAGTTCTCATTTTACCGCAAAAACTACTATTTGTACCTTTATTTAGATCTAATTATACTTGTGGATACACTCTGGAACGAGTATGATCTTCTTGCTTAAAATGTGAGTGCGTACGTGGCACGGGAAGTTCAACCCTCGATATTCGAAGTCGTCTCTTCAAAAACGTCGAGGGTATACCACATCAACGCAAAGGTATTGAGTCGCAAAGATGACTTTGTGACTGGCTGATCATTCTAACATGCAGTGTTGTGTATCTCGCAGATCTACTCGTGCTCCTGTACATTTATGCGAACGCAATTGTTGCCGTGCCACCATGTAATGTACCTCCGGCGTCATACTTTGAAGAAGAGCGCTATTCCAATTTCGCACATCAACAACCGTTGGGTGGTGTCAGAAGAGGCAAACCGCCCTGTCGAGGAGGTAGTTGCGAGTCAGCAAGTTCATTCTACATTCAAAGTTTTGCCTTCTCACCTCACGTCGGCGGCTCATGAAGTTTTGAATGGATCGACAAAGTGGCGAGCCGCAATGGATATCGCAAGTCGTGTGGTTGAAACGCTGAGCCGACAAGGAACGTCGACCTTCCGTGAAATGTGCGACGCTCTAAAGACACTCGACGATTTGGTAACCAAAGGCATTGCCCCCCGATATGCATCGGTTGAAGATGATGGCCGTGACGACGGGTGTGAAGGATCTGCAGTAGATTTAACGGGAGATGAACTTTCGTCGTGTCCGCCTACTTTACACTCCAATGATGAAGCAATTGCTGCAGAGGTAACAGCTTCTGCTCTTCCTTCTGAGGAGGCTGTTGCTGGACATATTCGGACAGTTGGCAATAAACCATTAACGGAAGTCACAAACCAGATTGTTAGAAGTGCTTCGAACTCAACAACTACAATCCAAGATGGAGCACTTACAAACGAGCTTGTATGCGATGTGGAATCAAAGAAGCCCCCGAAGAAGAAGACTACGAAATCTGTGAAAACCCCAGAGGGATCCCTGCAAATTTTAAGAGCGACCTCTAAGAGCAAACGAAAAAGTAGGTCTGAAGATACGTACGACATCGAGGATGACGACGAATGGGGATTGCTGTCGGCACTTGGTCTTCAAGACGAGAACATGAATTCCAACACTTCCGCAGAAGAAGATATGATCGACCCTGAGTTTGAACCTGCTTTCAAAATTGCAAGTGGTATTGTCAGCAAAGGTAGACCCAAAATTAAACGGGCTGTGAAAATCCAAGCCAAGAGCAAGAGAATGAAGGCGTCCACCGAAGAAGCAACACGTCTTGTCCTCGGGACGCTTGTTCCTGTGAAAGATTTGCGCGCAGTTAGGACGACGATTGCGGAGGCATTCAACGTGCTCAACGCAATGCCTGTGTTAGGGAGCCTGAAAGAGATTCCTGCCCCTCCATGGAAATCAACTCGTTTTGTGATTCTTTCAAAGTCGAGACCCTCAGTTTTACGAATGACAGAAGTTTTTCCGGAGGCGTACGTGAAGAAGTGTATCGCGGGAATTAATACGCACAGAAAGTCGTTGTCTTTGGACATGCAACAGACTAATTCATTCGGTGTGAAAATTACTGCAGTCGGAACTATTAAAGAGGTGGACGTGAAAACTATGGAGGAGTGGCATCGATGCTCTCGAATCCTGGAAGCCATGACAGAAACGATCTTGTGGATTAGATCCTGCAAATTCGACAGAATTAGCCTTCCAACCTCTTTCAACGATTGCGTAGATGTCGATTTGTGTGCCTTCACTAGCGAGTTGGAAGAATGGAACCTTGGTGAAACATCAGACAGCATTTTCGGCCCAATTGAAAGGCATGAGTTGCAGTGGTTCATCCGAGACCATCGGTTTCAAGACTCGTCGTTTAAGATCGTTATCGGCTACCTAGTTACGCTAGCTGAAAATGCGTTCCAGAAGTACATTGGAGTTGTGAACCCCATGCACGCACACATAAGCGATTTGGGTGCCCAGCGAGATCTCATCGCATCAACCGACCCGTTCGCAAGCGAGAATGAGCTCATGTTGATGCCAATGTGGAAGGATTCTCACTGGTGCGCGGTCGTATTCAACTATCGTGACTGGATCATTCGTATCTTCGATCCAATGCAAGTCAAAAACAACTACAACGTTTTGGAGGCCAATCTCAACGAGTTGTTCCCAACTATAGTGCGGAAATTCTCATACAAGCGCGTCTTGTCTCCGTATCAAGAGGGCACCGACAACTGCGGACTGTATTGCGCTCTATTTTTTGAGTGCCAAGTACGTGAGATTCCTATGCCGGATGTCAGACGCACTGTCGCTCAGTATCTTCGATTCCGTTACCTGTTCAAGGGTTGCCTTGGCAACCTAGAGTGGAAGTAGTGTGCATGTGATCCGCCTGCCTACTAAATGATCTACAGAGCCTACGTGTTGATCCTCATCACTCAGTGCAGCGTGCTCGAGTGCAGCGGTATATTTGACGATAAAGTTGAAGCGCCCAGGTCGACAGACGCCGAGACTTCACGCACTCATAGCCTAGTGTAGCTTGCCTAACTAAACCTTCATAGCACAGAGTTCTTTTCACATTAAAGTTACATCCAACAAATCTTCATGCACTCGCACAACACTCGCGTTACCGCAGCTAAACTTGCCTCTACGCCAGTCACTCAGATTTGTCTATATTTAGGTAATTTATTCGAGGCCATCGCGTAATCTATTTTTTGTTTGTACCCGTTTGGCTACGGCTGATTCCCATCACAAACCAATTTGTGGGGGTTGTATCTGTTTGTACGCGTCCGCCCAGCTATATCACGTTTGGTTTGTAACGGTAACAAGCGTCTTACAGAATACCTAGTTCTGGAGACCAATCGCGATATATTTTGTACCATATTTTGTATGGTCGCCACCCCTTGGTGCCGAGATGTCGCTCCCTAGAACACATTACAGACAACGACGGTGAAATCCGCCACACTATAAAAACACGCCACAACCACTTGAAGTTCAGAAACCAAGTTAAATAGTTTTAGCCAATGAAAAGTTAGTGTGTTGATTGGTTCGTACGACCTGCTCTAGAATGTCTCAAAGACCACAAGTCATTTTGGAAATGGCCCCGCAACGTTCGTACTCAATTAGGACGAAGCGGGAGGCTTTAGCAACGACTGAGGCCACAGGTAAGTACAAGGCCGCATCCGAGAAGCTGGGAGTTCCGCGCCGTACACTGCGCGTCTGGCTCGACAACATGGAGAACATCGATGACTTTTCCGGAGCACAAACTAGCAAGACTCTCAAGGGACAAGGCGCTAAATAAATCATGCCTTTTGCTCACGACATGGTGACGTTCATGAAGGACGTCCGGCGGGAAGATGATGTATGCTTTCAATCCAACGATTCCGCAAAATATTTCGGGTTGCTAACTGATTTTGATGAGTTTATAGTATTTGTGTACAGGTTGGATGATCCAGTACTTGAAAAGGGTGCAGCCCCGGTGGCAGTATCAAACGAACAAGAAGAGCCCGGAGAGTGGGCTTTCTGCTTGATGAGGCTGTTTCAGCGCTTTGCAGCTCGGTAACTTGCTCTTTAATTATTTTCTCATTATTATTGCTCACGTATACAATTTTAGTCATGATTTTACAGTTCAAAAGCCCCAATACGCTCAAAAACGAAGCGGACATGCGTGAAACTCCCTGGCAATTTGCTGTGCAGTTCTGGAGTGAATATGGAGCGTTTCCGCCAAATGCAATTTACAGCGTCGACGAGACAGCAGTGTATTACGATATGCCACCTCACAAAATTTGGGCGTTGAAAGAACGGAAAGGTTCGGCGAAAGTCAAGCGCACACAAAAACATTCTGGGAGAACGACAGCGGTTATTACTGCTCGAGCTGATGGTATTTATCGTTTTACCGCTTGCACTTTTCTAACTATAATATATGTGCCAATGAAAAAACTTCCGATTCTTTTTATTTTACGTGTGATGCCAGGAGGACCTGTCGAAAAAAAGAATTACCAATGTACCCAGAGGGGCATTTGTACACCGTATAAGAAAATGGATGGATGGATTCTACTGTGTGGTCATTCTACGCGCGTGAGCTGTTCCGGTACGAAGTGGACGCGCCGTCCGTTCTCATGCTTGACAACTTCGATGCCCATGTGTCTGAAGAGGGCATCAATGTTGTTGCAGAGACAACATCTGCAATTGTATGTCAGCTACCCGCCAATAGTACCGCAGTGTTCCAGCCTCTGGATGTTGGGGTGATGGACCCCTCGAAAGAGAAGATCACCGCTAAGTGGCTGGCAGACATCAGCGTACCAGAAGAGGATAGCCAGCCCACGGCGGTAGAAGACGAGCGTGCGTGCCGCAAGTGCGGACTTGTGGAGCTTTGTGTGTGCTGGGAAGAGTGTGTGTGTTGGGACGAGTGCGTATGCTACGGAGACGCGTGTTTGTGCTACGAAGAATTCATTTGCCTGAAATCGTGCGAGATCGACATGGACATGGATGCTCGAAGTGACCCTCGCTCAAATGTAGCAGCAGACGAGCAACAATCAGTGCGCAATCGACAGACGACTAATCAGGCGGCGGAGAAGCGCCTCGCGGCCATTATTCGAACGATTGAGGCGTGGGAAGAGCTGTCGGAAGATGTCATTGTGAAGAGCTTTCAGAAAGCTATCCCAATGTACCCAACTGTTGACGTGTAATAACGGCTGCAAATAGAAGTGATTTAGAGTATTTAACTTAGATTAAGTATACTTGTATCCACAAGTATAATTAGATCTAAATAAAGGTACAAATAGTAGCTTTTGCGGTAAAATGAGAACTGAATTGAATGTTAATTGTGGCTTTCCTCCTAAAACTGATATCTATAAAGAGAGGTTCTGCCAACGAGTGGTTGGCAGAAACTCTGACCTAATGCTTGAGTATTACTGGCAGAAAGACCCTGCTTTCTGACCAATAGGACTGCTTCCTAATATGAATGGTGGCCACACTGCAATGTGGCCCACCTGAATGTATCCACTTAGTGCGTGTTGCGCTAAGGTGAGGTTAGCCGAATGTGTAGCCCCGCTACACTTCCCCTCCGGGGCGTAGTCCGTCGCCGCATCCATCCTTGGAGGTGGACTACGAGGAGTCGGAGCCCGACGTGGACCACGAGGACGGCGAGGTCGAGTGGTCGCCCAAGCGGATCACTGATGCCCAGCGGGTCCTCCATCCGGGAAGTCCCATGTCTCCCAAGACTGTGGTGGCGGTGGAACGCGCCCGACTCCTGGAGGAGTTCCTGTCTCGTCGAGACAACCCGCCCGCTGCGGTGTCGGAGCCCCAGGTCATCACCAATGCCGGTGTCGACGAGGGAGTCCCTCCTGAGCTGCTTCAGCCCGAGAATCGGCAACACCTGGCCGATCGTACTCATCAGGAGGCCTCTCAGGCGGTGGGCACCAAGCGGGATCGCGAGACCCACGCCCCACGTACCCAAGACCAGCTACTCGCACTGCGATACTGGACTCGGGACGAGTACCGCGAACACCTTCGTCAGAGTCGCATGCCTGGCTCAGGCGCGCCGCAGTGCGACAAGTGTCCGGTCGTGCTCCTGGTGGCCACCGGTTTCTCCCGCCAAAGGAATGATACTGAGTTCGAGGGGTGGTTGGACCACTTGGGCTATCCCAGGCCCGAGTTCTTGAACTCTCCTTATCGGATCGATTGGCTGGCTCAGCGTCGTCTTCGATTTCGCATGGCGAAGATGATCGCTGACAACACGTGGCCGAACCGATTCTTTGATCGCCACAAGCCCATGCCGGGCGTCATCCTCGAGGAGGTTCTTCAGAAGATTCAGAAGTCTTGGCAGTCGCAGCCAATAGAGCCAAAGAGTGTTCTCGGCCCTGTCAGCGCCGACCAGGTCCGTGGGCACTCTCAGCAGAGGCCACGAGGTCGGCGCAGTCCTCCTGGAGGCGCGCCCCAGGCTCCCACGAGTTTCGACTACTCGGGTAGCCACGCCACTTCACCAGGTACTGGTACTGACCGCTACGACCGCGGCGCTTCAGTAGCTTCTCGACATGGTAGTAGAAGTCGCCCTCATTACCAAGCAGAGGCGGCGGAACCCGCGGCTGCAGTGGTATCTGACCAAGACGCTCAGCGTCGTTCGACTGGCTCTCGTCCTGACCTGGAGAGCCTTCTCTCCGGTGTGGAGTCTTGTCAGCGACTGCTGGATGCCCAGCGGACCGAGATGGTGGCGCTTCGCGCTCGCGTCCAAGATGCGGAGGCCCGCCTGGAGAACCTCCAGGGTGTCCGAGAGGACTTGGACTGCTTGCGGAACCGCGTCTGGGATCTGCCTCGGCAGCTGGGTGGTGACGTTGACCGCTTGCGTGGCCGATGTTCGCAAGGCGAGGAGAACGACGACCAGGTGCGCCAGAGCCTGGAGAGGCACCTCGCCTGGTTCCGTGATCTGCACGACCGTTTGGGTTACTTGGAGGCGCAAGAGGCTCGCCGCTTAGCGGCTCGTGCTCCTGATCCGGCTCCAGCTCCAGCTCCAGCTCCTGCGCCCGCCCAGCTTCCCTCGGAAGATTTCGTTCGGATGATGGCGAGTGCCTTTCAGCAGTATTCTGCGACGCAGTCGGCTCCTCAGGCTCAGCAGCCCCCGCCGGGCGATAGGGCTTGAGCAAGCCAACGTAGAACGTCGGGTGCGTGGCCATGGACGATGGCAGATCCAACGTGTAGGCGTGGCCGTGGACCCCGATGACCGTGAACGGCCCCACGAAGCGAGGTCGCAGCTTGGTGCTGCCCACAGCGGAGACCGCTTGAGTAGGAAGATTCTTAGCGTTTAATAAGACTTGGTCTCCCAACTGGAACACCTGTGTGTTCTTACGCCCCTGGCGATCACTTTGTTCGTTCTGTGTGTCTTGAGCGGCCGCCATGGCGTCACGAACGCGCTGTCTGACAGCTTCACCAGTCTCGATAAACGAGAGCAGGTTCCGTTTGACGGACGTTCGTAGGCCTTTAAGGCCCCTTGGGTCGTCGGCATTAGCCTCTCCCCCACCCAAATTCGAAGCCGGTGGCAGCGTCAGTGGCGTACGCGGGTGCCGCAGGCCGTTCACATAGAACGGAGTGAAGCCCGTGGACGAATGCACTGCATTGTTGAGCGTAAACTCCACTTGTGGAAGAAGCGCACTCCACTTCGTGGGATCCGCTGCGCAGACACTGCGAAGAATGTCCTCCAGAACTCTGTTGACCCGCTCAGTCTGACCATCGGTTTGAGGGTGGTCCGCTGTGGACATGTCGAACCTCGTGCCTAAGAGGCGGAAGAGGTGTTGCCAGAAGTGGGACACGAACCTTGGGTCTCTGTCACTCACAAAAGCCTCGGGGAGGCCGTGGTTACGAAAGGCATTGTCCACAAAGAGCTGAGCTGCCTGAGGCGCAGTCACGCTCTTCCGCACAGCGGCCAGCCGCACCATCTTGCTAAGGCGGCACACAAACACCAATATGCCAGCGTGGCCCCTTGCATCAGCCGGAAGCTCAAAGATGAAGTCCATGCTCACAGAGCGCCAGCAGTCCGCCGGCACCGGCACGCTTATCAAATGAGCGGACGCCGAGGGCGCAGGCTTGCGCGCTGACACGTCTCACATGTCTGTACGTATTTACGTACCCATTTATACATGTGGGGCCACCAGAAATTGCGGGCCACAGACGTGTACGTCTTCTCCCGCCCCAGATGACCGCTAAGCTGCGTGTCATGAGCCTCGTAGAGAACACGATGACGCAGGTCCTCGTCGTTCGGAACGACAATGCGAGGCTCGTCGCCCCCGTCTACTTGGTAGTAGAGCAAACCCTCCACTACCGAGTAGCGGTGCAGACGTGAGCGTTGTCGCGCCGTGAGCTCGACGGCCTTGTTTGGAGCGCTCAGCGCCTCCACTAGACCTGCAAGGTCGTCGTCGTCGGCATACGCTTCGCGGATAAGCTCATAGAGCGGTGACTCAAGGTAGGCCAGATGGGCCAACTCGTAGTCTGGCCGCCGAGAGAGCGCGTCCGCTAGGACATTCTTCTTGCCCGGTTTGTACTCCACCGTGAAGTTGTATTCGGCGAAGAAGGAGAGCCACCGCGCCATGCGCTGCGAGAGGTGAGGCGACGACGTCGCCGTCCTCAACGAGGCATGATCTGTGTAGATCACAAAGGGTTTTTGACCTAATAGGTGCACCCGAAACTTGACCAAGGCGTACTTCATCGCCAAGAGCTCCTTGTCATGAACAGGGTAGTTCTTTTCCGCCGCCTTCAATTGGCGAGATTGGAAAGACACTACCCTTTCCCTGCCTTCGGCATCCACCTGCAGCAGGGCACAGCCGATGGCAAAGTCAGATGCATCGCATACCACGCTGAAGGGGCGCTCCTCATCGGGCAGCGCCAGGATCGGAGCGCTCTGAAGGCTGCTCCTGACAGCTTCAAAAGCCTGTTGAACCTCAGAGGTCCATGACCACACGGCATCCTTCTTGAGAAGATTCGTTAGTGGCCTTGCCATCTCGGCGTAATAGGCGCTATACTTGTGTAAGTAGTTGGCCAAGCCGAGCCATTTCCGCAGGTCCTTCTGCGAGACGGGCACCGGCCACTGTGCAATGGCACACACCTTTTCCGGGTCCGCACGGACACCGTCCTTCCCAAGGAAGCAGCCCCAAAAGGGGATTTCTTCGGCTCCGAAGATACACTTGTTGATGTTCGCATAGAGGCGATTCTCGCGCATGCACAAGAGAACCTCACGGAGGTGGCAAAGATGGGCTTCGACGGCCGTCTTCTCTTCGGACGCACGACTGTGCACGAATATATCGTCGAAGTACGTCTGTACGAACTGCCGCATCGGCCTGAAGAGCTGCGTAACAAGCCTGTTGAACGTGGCGGGTGCGTTGGACAGCCCCTGGGGCATGACCAACCATTCCCACAACATCCCGCTGGGAGTGCTCACTGCAGTGAGTGGGATGTCCGAATCCCGCATCAGCAACTGATAGTAGCCGTCGACCATGTCGAGTGCACTAAAGATCGTGCAACCAGCCATGTTGTTCTGCAACACATCCTTCGGAGGAATAGGCGTCGACGCCGGGATGGTTGCCGCGTTCAACTTGTTGAAGGGGTGCACCATGCGCCACTTCTCATTGGGCTTGCGCACACAGAACGTCGGTGACGAATGTGGCGACTTCGACTCGCGCACCATGCCAGCGCCGTGCTTTGCCGCAAAGAAGGCGTCGATGACGTCGACCTGCTCCTTCGGAAGCGGCCACTGCAGCGTGGTACAGTACTTAGTACCGGCTACTAAGTCAATCTCGTGCCGCACGCCCCGATCTGGGGGAAGGACCGAACGGGGATCGTCGCTCACGACATCCGAAAACTCCTTCAGAAGGGCGTAATACGGATCCGAGGGGTCCTTCAAGATGGCAGCGCCATACCGCGTCTGCCTCGTAGAGGTTCGTTCGTCTTCTAACACCTCGGGGTCGATGACCGACGAGGAATTGAGCTCCAGTGAGCTGCCTTCTGGGCGAAGCAGAACCACTTCTGCCAACTCTCCCGCCTTGAGAGAGTCCATAAACTCGACATACGAGAGCTCCTCGAGCACAAGTTGCTCTGCTACTGTGGGTAACGGAGTCAACACCTCCCCCACCTTGGGTTCGCCCGTGAAGACGTCGAACACTTGAGGAAGCTTGTCCCCAACCGCGGAACCCGCATCGCGGCTAGACGCCTCTGCCTTGGGCGTGCTCGTGACCTTGTCACCCTTGCTGTCCTTGAAAGTGGGAGCCCCTGCTCGACCACTCGTGGTTGCGCGAGCACCAGCTCTAGCGTCTTCTGTCGCGCGAGCTGAACCAGCTACCACGCCTTGCGTAGTGGGAGTTCCGACTCGACCACTCTTGTTTGCGCGAGCAACAACTCCAGCGCCTTTCTCGACGT
This sequence comes from Phytophthora fragariae, assembly GCA_009729435.1. Classification (NCBI taxonomy): domain Eukaryota; phylum Oomycota; class Peronosporomycetes; order Peronosporales; family Peronosporaceae; genus Phytophthora; species Phytophthora fragariae. The sequence continues at coordinate 84,960 of QQOI01000040.1, read as the reverse complement.
GAGCTGAACCAGCCACCACGCCTTGCATAGGGGGAGCTCGGACGCTACCACCCCTTCCTGCGCGAGCTCGTACAGCGTCAGCGCCTTGAGTGTTCACTGCCCCTTGCGCAAGTGCAACTCGGTTGCCAACTGCAGAACCCTGTCCTCTACCCGCAGAGGTACTAGGATCCTGCGGATCTTCTCCACCACCTACCTCGAGGTGTCGCGCTCGTGGAGGCAATGCCGTGGGCAATTCCAACACTTCCAAAGCGCCGGCAAACTGCCGTTCACCGCGTGGCACACGGTGCTCATGCACAAACCCGTCTCGGGAAGAGGAGGGGACATGACCCGCCAGGGCTCTGTCCGCGAGGGGGTTGTGGCTGGCACCAATGGTGCGACCACGCCAGTCTATCCACGGCTCGTGCTTAGCAAGCCAAGGCATGCCGAGGATGAGATCGTACCGATCGTCAATGTCCAAGACAATGAACGGTTCGACCGAATTGAAGTCATCAAACTTCACGCTTAAGGGTATGGTAACCTTGCGTGTAGACACGATGGAGCCAGTCGCTAAGCGAACAGATACATTGGTATTACTCTTAGAAGCTTCTAAAGCACTAGCATACAATGCACTGTTCCTAGCCACACTGGCCTTCGTCGCAAAGTTAAACGACGCCCCTGAATCGATCAGGACCGTCATCGGTTCCGGATACCCTTTCACGCTGGCGGTGACGACCACGAGGTTAGACCGCGCGGCGGCCACGGAGAAACACAGAAGTGTCGTCCCAGGGACTTGCTCCTTTGGAGAGGCTGGTGAGGGACTCACCTTCCTCGACGAGGAGCGAAGTCTCCCAGCAGGGCTTCCCGCCCCTACTGGGAGTCGCCGTTTTCCGACTCTGTCGCCTCGAGGCTATTAAGAGCCGGACGCGCCGCGTACTTCTTGTCGCGGGGCGCCTTCCATGGGTTGGTGGGGCAGTTTCGACAGAAGTGACCAGGTTGGTTACAACCGAAACAGCGACCACTCGACCGTTGCGTCTTCTGAGGACGTGCCGACTCGGCAAGAGAGATCTCCATTGGAGTGGGACCCTCATTTGCTCCGACATGAGGCCTGTGCCCTTGCGCGGAGCGCACGCAGTGGTCCTCCAACATGGCAATGTGGACCGCCTCATTAAAGGTCTTCGGCTGACGCCGGAAGAGCTCCGTCCGAACCGGACCCGTGCGGACACCGTCCACGAAGACCGTCACCTTGACGTCCTCAGAGAGGGGTGCGCCGGCCATGGCAGCTTCGAGGTTGTGGAGCTCCATGACGTAGTCTTGAAGCGACCGCTTGCCTTGCTTGCACCGCAAGAAACTGGAGCGATGGCGGTATGCCACATTGGCAAGGAGGAAGGTGGAGCGTAGCTCCTGCTCCATGAACGACCACGAGGTGAAGTACCCCGGCGTTGCCGTTTCACGGGCCATAGCCCATGCGCGTGCGCGCCCTCCAAGGTTGGATAGCGCGAACGCCACATGAGCCCGCGCATCGTAGATCTGTCCAGCGTTCAGCGCGATTTCGATCTCGCGAACCCAGAAGACAAGACTATCTGAGTCTTTGCCGTCGAACGTCGGAACCGACATCTTGACGGGCTTCGTCGTGGTTGGACGCGTAGCGAATGAGGCCGTATTCGTGGCGGACGCTTGTGCCGCACTCTGTGTCTCAGCTCGCATCGTTGCACGAGCGGCTTCCTGCGCAGCAGCGCTCACGTGAGCAATTAGCGACGACTCGTACTTGTCGAAGCGTTCCACGCGCGCCCTTTGCTGCTCATCAGGAAGGATGGGGAATCCAGCGAAGGCTGCCTCGCCCAGGAGGCTGACCATCTTCTCCAGCGTAGCCCAGTGGGCATCAGAGAGGTGAGGAAAGTCCTGCCGCGCCGGCAGCTGACTCCCTGAGTCTTCCATACTCAAAGAGACCCTGATTGTAGAGATCCGCGTCGGTCGCGGGATTGACTACAAGTGCTACCAGGTGTGACGGGTGGGGGTCACACGCACCGTAGCTTAGAGGAAGCTTAACACGCTAACCACAACAGACGCCTGGCGTCTCTGTTGCTCTTAGTACAAAAGGCCCTGCCTTATCGGTCTCCTTTCAATACCGAGTATTAAAGAGACTTGTACACTTCGAGGTTAGAGTTAAACTGTCTTGTATTAATAACGCTCATAAAGTTCTATCTACTGCTTTCTATCTGTATACTGAATCCCTGTCTAAATTGCGATCTTCCTCAGCGGTTGGCTCTCGTGCATCGTGGTCCTTAAGTACGACCGACCTAACTTAACTCAGTACGTTGGTCTACCGTGAATACTCTATATAAGGACAACTGGTACACAGTACCCATCGTGGTGTGTGACACTCAGTTCTTGTGGGCCACACCGGTCGGTGTGGTCCACATCAGAGAACATTCATTTTCCTTGAAAAGGACACTGGCCAATCCTGGCCCCATTACATCGTCCTTGGGGTCTATACATACACCTTCAATACCAATCGCTGAACGATAAGAAGAGCGAATGAGACCGTGAGGAGGATGCAAGCGAAGTCATGGTAGATGACAAGAATCTCTCAGCTTTCAAGCAACTCAGTTATTTGCTCGAGTAGGTAACCAGTTAAATTAATACAGCTAACTCTCACGTACATGCTCTCGGCACGAAGACTTGAGTCGCTCGTGATTGGGTATGGGCTAAATACAGGAGCCCCCTCCTATTATAAAAAGTGCGCTATGCTTTGTAGCAGTAATTAGCAGATTCCGGACCGGAATCCGAAAGCTCCCATAGAGCCACACTAGGGAGACATAAAAAACTCTCGCCAATCAGCGTCGACTTATTCATTCCGTATAGCAGTGGATAGGGATTAAATCGCACTTTATTGGGTGAAATCGCACTTAGATGAAATGTCTAATCCCCCTCCACGCGTCGCCCTTCATTCGGCGTTCTTCGGGGCAGGCAGCACGGCGCGACACGGCGGACAACAGAACGGCGCGTCGCGACGGGCAGCATGAAGAGACAACGTGCAGCGAGAAGCAGGACGGCGAGGGGTATGATTCAGGCTCCATATCAGCGGACGGCCGCGAGTGGTGCGGCGGGCAGCTTACAGCGGACAGCAGGCGACGGATAACGACCAGCGGCGCAGCGGACTACGGCTGACGCTGACAGTGGCGATGTAGAAGTCGGTGGGTCCTGCAAGGTAAGTGTCTCCCTTCCCGACGCCACCGTAGCTCAGCGGCAGAGCGGGAGGCTATGCCTCCAGGCCGCTGGTTCGACTCCAGCCGGGGGCTATCTTGATTTTTGTATGGTTTGCGCTTGTGTTGTGGCTGTGATTTTGCATTGTTAAGCAAGGTGCGAAGTCCCCCATTGGTGCGACATCGGCGTGCACGCATCGACGATAGCGCCGCTGGCCTTTAGCGCTAGGAACTGCGAGCCAAACGTGCGATATGCTTCAGGGTGTGAGGTGCGCAGCAGGCGCCAGCGCTTCCGTAAGGATGATGCTTTGCGAGTGTGCTTTTTGTGGTCGAAGGAATGCAGTCGCTCATTCACAGCGGAGTCCATGGCCAAGGCGAGTGTCCAGAGATTGTCCTTCCAGTGCTGATACGCCGCGGGATCTGATCGACTAGGCTCCTGTGATATCTGGTACGGCGCTTGGTACAGTATCGACATGATATTGACTGCAGCCTTCGCCTCTGCTCCTTGGTTCTGTTCCTTCTTACCCTTAACGGTTTCCCAGATGAGATTGGTGTACCAGTTGAGCATGGATCCGGCAAGGGTTGAAGCCGTTGCGGGCGCTAGAGCTGTGAGCTCAATGGTACCAGTAGGAGCAGACCCTTCTGCAGGCTGATTGGCGTCATCTATACATGGACTCAACTTCGCGTGCGCGTCTTCAAGTCTGCCAAGTCGTTCGTTGATGCTGACCAGTTGAGCGAGCATATTCTCCAGAGTCGAAGATAACAGCGAGTCACCACCAGCCACAGCGTTTCCGAGCTGCCCGTGGTTTGTTGTCTGCCAGTGTACTCTCAAATGCTTACCCCACTCACAACATGTACGCGTTGTGATGCAGGAGCCCAAGCGCGAGTTTGTAGCAGATATACCCCTGTTCAACTCATAAACGTAGCGGCCGACAAGCACATTGGACTCAGAGCTCTCTGTTGCTTCAAGAACGGCCTCCAGGTGCATCAATAGGGAAGCGAACGTCGCGTCAACAACATCAAGAGCGATGTTAAACCACGCATCCTGAAAACCAAGGACATGACTGTAAAGCTCGTCGCGGAGGGTTATCAGCTGGCCGTATTCAGTCGCAGATAGTCGGTGGTGCAGATCACGGATAGACGGGGTTGTCGCTGGTAAGTCCGGGGCTTGAAAACCTGCGAGAACCTTTGCTACGCTCTGATCTTCTTTTGTTGTGATCCAATGTAGGCGAAGGTTTTTGTCCAAGACTCGAGCAACCACGCACCCCGAGTGGAGATCCATTGAATTGCCAGCTTCGGTGACGCATTCGCGTAGGCTGCAGCCCAGCGTCGGATCGAATGGCTGGTCATGTTCGGGGTGATCGCTTGACTTACCGAGGGCGGCATCGCCTTCACGGCACGTCTAACGACTTCAGTAATGTAACTCGCTACATTTGGCCTCTTTCTTTCTCGGTTCTGCGGTGGCTCTGCGCCTTCATCCTCTTCGTTCTGCAGGCTCTCCCAGTACATGATCGCTTCCTCTTGGGAATAAGGCTTGCAGCCATGAAGATCAGACTCTGCAAAGCCGGGAGCCAGCGGGAATAGGTGCTCAGAAGGTTCATCGTAACTTATAAACAGCAAACCAAATGCATGAAGCATGCGTTGTTGCCAGCGCTCGGGGGACTTGTAAATTGACACGCCCTGTACGACTGAGGTCTTAATCCGAGCAATATGCAGGAACAGTTCACCAGAGGCTGCAATTGATAGTTGTTGCTTACGTGCAAAACACGTATCGATCGCCCGTCCAAAGGTGTGCCACATCATTGTCAAAAGTGCCGCGTCGTGCAATGATTTTAGACCGGTTGCCACAACTGCATGAGTCACCAGATATTCCACTACGTAACACAAGTCGTCAATTGTGCACCCTGGAGCATCATTAGTTTGAACATTGGCACGCAGATTGCGTTCCTCAATGTGACTCGCCATCTTGTCCCGAATTTTAGCGATCCTCTTAGAGTCTGCGAGCGACGTTGCATACCGTTCACGTAGTAGGTTGACAATTTGCAAAAAATACCCAAGAGCGGTTGCCTTCGCGAGCAAACCATCGGGAGTACGCGCTCTGCTACCTTTTCTAGTCTGAATGAAAATTGAAACTGCTGTTAGCAAAGAATAAAAGTTTTGAGTTGGTAGACACGTATCATCACTATGAGCTCGATGTCTTTCATCAAGGGAGACTTTAGCCAAGCTCATGGAGGTAATGAATTCCTCACAAAGCTTCTCGGCTGCGGCCTCCTGACCGATCGTGCCTGCCGGCGTGTCGAGACCACGGGATGCCCTCGGCATCGTAGCTGCTCAACACCAATTTGAGAATGAGCAAACGTGTCTATTTCAAACGGTGGAGCCCACTGCGACTCCTCGACTTGCGCGTACTCCGGAAAGGGATGCTATTATTGGATGAGTATAAATCTATATGCAAGTTTGTATACTTTCTTATTTGATAATCCCACCAAAAGCCAAGCAATTCCACAAATGAGCTGGAACGCGGTTAACCTAACCCTAACGGTTTATGATTGGATAGAAATGAACATATTCCCTGTTTGACCACTGCCTATTGGACTATTTGACTGTAGCCCCTGCAGAAGGGCTGGGGGATCCGTACCAAATACACTTATCCTACAGTACATGTGTTTTTTAGTTCTCTCACCGCGTGAATCAACGTGGGCACAACCACCGTATCGGTTGCAAAGCAGAAGATAATCTTCCCATCCATTCCTTGGGCACGGCTGATTTTGTGGCGGCTTCAGTATTAATACCAGTAGAATACTGTACTGTACATACTCCTTCAGCCTGTGCTCTCTGGATCCATTCTCCAATTAACTCGTCCATCGACACAAAGTTTACTCGGGATAACATGCGCGTGACGTGGCTTGTGGTGACTACAACGACTATCCTACTTGGCAGCGGCGACGCTACTACAGACGGTGTGAACACCACGAGTGCAGATTTGACAGCGACCGGTCATGCTACAACCGACATCACCCGTCGTTTACTGTCGTTCGACGATGCTTCCTCCGTTACGCACGAGGCGACTATCAGCAAGTGTTTCAAGGGTTCGTTGCCAAGTGAAAAGGCTTCCCCAGTCGAAGAGGAGAGAATGGCGGGCATGGCTGGAGCAGCGGCGGGAGCTCGTGGGGGTGGAACGACGACTGTCGTGTCCGACAGGGATGAACCGAGGTGGTGGACGAAGTTCAAGGCGCGGTGGAAGGGGCTTTTTTAAAAAAATCCGACAAGCCCAGCTCGCGTCGGCTGGCAAGGTCGTGTCGTGTCTGAGGACGGAAATCACTTTTCTTGACGCGGAAAATGCATAGCGCAACATGATCAGCTACGCTGCTAAAAAGGGGTGCGGATTTTACACGAGTAATCTTCGGATGGTCCCCGAGTACAGCTACAATAAAGATGCTCGCCGAGTGCGCTGACCAGATTTGGAATTACTCGGATGGTTAAATTACTCGGATGCTTCAGACCATATGTCTGGGTCTATACCGTACGGGACATGGTTTGTCCTGAGTTTACGCCCGCACGCTGCGCACACGGCTCGTAAACCGCAGGCGGGGTTGCCTACAGCGCTGCCTTCGGCAGCTAGAAGAAACCAAACAGCAAAAAACTATCGCCCTGCACGCGCTCCGCGCGAACCCAAAAAACCTGTAAGGCATGAACCCTACCGCGCTTGCGTGCGGGAGTCGGCTCGCTGCACTCGCTTAGTATCACGGTGCGCTTCTATCTCAAAGCCATAACATCTGTACTCGCACTTCCACCTTTCGTATTTCCCTCGTACTTGTGTTGCCACAAATAAAATTATTGTACTCGCCGAGCATCTCAATAATGGCCGTACTTGGGGACCATCCGAATTGTACTCGCTGAGAATATTTTCCCCTAAAAAAGTGTTGATCGTTTCTTCACTCTATTTATCTTCCTTCGTGAGGTTTTATTGATCTCCAGAAACGATTGCTATCCATTAGACCTCTAAACCAGTTATCCACGATCATGTTATGAATCTGGATCATCTCATGCATACATGTATAACAGAATATATGATTATTGCCTCATTAAGTATCAGCTATCGAGGTTTTGACCTCTCCAAAGTTTGATTTTAATGTTTGCTAGAAACGTTTTGAAAGAAAGCGGACAAAACGCATCGTTAAACGAAGTGTTTTACAGGTGGCCATCAATCTGTCACCTAAATTTCGTCAGTACTTGAATAAAGGCACGGGTCTTTGCGTAGCCACTTACAAGTTCGGCGCAGATACTACGAGTTCTGTTTTATTTTTTCAAACACGCATACCAGCTTCTGATGCCATATTTCGCCCTTGCGATATCAATTCGAAAGCTTAACGAGAAGTATAGCAGCTCCTGGAATCATCTGTGGCCGATCCAAGGCTTCCTCGTCTCTGTCGCTTGCATTCCATGCCGGCAAAGCTCATGCTATCCGTGTGGTGCATATTCCCGGTCAGTTAATATTCCCGGTCAAGCCAGTGCTGTGTTGAGAACAATATTTGAAAGCTGCCTAACGATGCTAAATAAACGTGATATGATTGGTTCTTTCCAATTGTTGGCATGGCACGAGCAGCCTCTTTTGACAGAGGCGCGAATCGCCCCATTTGGCACCATTTTGACGTTGCTAGGTCACTTATAATTTCGCGACGACACCCGCACCCTCCCCCTCCCCGCTCAACGACCTCACTATGGAAGAATCACACCAGAAGTACGCCTGTGGGCTACAGCTCGTTGAAAAGGGCATGTCAATTTGCAAGGCAGCAAAGAAAGCAGGCGTGCCCTTCGAGAATCTTCGTGCTCGCGCAAGAGGCGATGTTCCCGTGGCTTGCCGCTGAGGGCCTATGCTCGTCTACCTCTCCTCTGGTGCTGGTCAAGGGCTTCTTGAGTTCATCGAGCATCGTGCTGCTCGGGGCTTCTGTGTTGGATTCGCAGAGCTCCGCTTCCTGATCCGTCATGCCGCCATCGCTACGTCCAACCGCCCGGTAACGCCCACCTTCCCCGACCGCAGCTTCGTTCAGCGCTGGTCGAAACGGCACTCGGGGTGTATCACCTTGCGCAAAGCACGCGTGTTGGAAGGGTGCCGCGCCGAGGCGTCAACGGCGGAGGCCTTGTGTGGCGAAGTCGGTGACAACTTTTTGCCGCCCAGGTGTATAGTGCTCGCGTGCTACCCTTTGTAGGGACCTGTTCCCCCTCCAAAAGTAGAACTTCCAGGATGAGAACAGGCGGGTATACGTCCAAACGAGAAACCTCGTTCGGAGTTGGCGTGTGTACCTTGCGTAATCCCCTTTTGGGCCGTTTGTCTTCGGCGGACCGGATTCCACCTAGTGAGTTGTTAATATATGGGTATAGAAAATATAAGAGTACTGAGCGTGGACGTATACCTCCGAACGACGCTCGTACAGTTAGTGAGAAGTAGTGATCTACTAACCAGATCCACTCCCAGAGTAGAGATAACCAATCTCAAAATATACAGAATACAAATACAAACAACTACCCGTCACTTATTCTTTTGGACCGTCGGACGGTGGGTCAACACTCCAGTCAAATAGGGTTCTCCGCTTGGAAGGCACTGGTCAACCTCCAAACGAACCCTTACCAATATTCTTCTCTTCGACTCACGCACCACCTCCGTTTGGAGGAAAAATAGACAGACCTAATACACAGTCCTATCACACAGTAATCTATCAATGATTCCAGGGGCCGATCACCACCAAACCTCCTAGACTGCAGTTAATATGGAATGGATAAAGCTCCTCTGCGAAAGAGTGTACTTCCCAACTAATAATATGGAATAGTAACGGTTCACTCTCGGTGTGCGAGTCCGGGCCCCCGTCCTAACTGTGACTTGACCTTTTTGGGGTGAGAATCCCCACACGTCCCCTGGCACGGTCGGTGTGTCTGGATGTCGACGTTCGGGCAGTCAGACCCCGGGGGCGTTTCCTAAAAAACGCGGTAGGCTGCTGTCCTCTGGTCCCAGGCGATATTCGCCTCGCTCCCGTGCTCGGAATTACGATGCACTTGCGGGTCTTGAGGCAAAACGGATTCTGTTATGAATGGTTATCTTGGTCTCTTACTCTCTCTCTCTTATCTTGGCTAGAAGATCTCTGCTGGATTTCTGCTTGCGTTCTGGGCGTCGATCTTCGACACACACTCTTCTTTTATCTTGATCTTTGTATGGGGCGCGTCCCAGCTTCAACCTTGGCGCGCGTAATCGTCCTACACGTCGGGTCCGCATCCTCGCACGTGGGTGTGACTCAGTGGGTGACCGTGGTATATAAGTACCACTCTTCGCTCTTGACACATCTTGACATCTGACTTGACTTGGACTTTGCATGGTGACTCATCTCGGAGCATCACCCTCCTTCTTGACTTCACTCTGTGACTTCTCCTCCTGGAGTTCACGTCACGGCTTGACTCTTGGACATCCTTCCTCTTGGACATCTTCTGACTTCTCTCGGACTTCTTGGTCGCTTGGCTCTCGACTTCTGGACTCTTGACTCCTGGACTCTTGCTTCTCGTGGACTTCCTGACTCTTGACTCCCGGGCTTCTCTTGGACTTCCGGAATCACGTCCCAATTGACTCTTGGACCTCTTGATGACTCGACTCCTGGACTTTACCATTCTCGACTCTGGGGTCCTCGCTTGCAACTTGACTCTGGGACTCTTGACCACCGGTCGTTTGGGGTTCGCTTGTATCCTGGGTCTCACTTCTGCATGCATGGGCTCTCAGATTCGAATGCACATGGCTTGGCAATTTTGGTTCAGTCACTTCGTGTCACGTGCCCTACTACTACGCCAAGTTAGAGGCGGCGTTGGACTCGTTGAAGCTGCGCGACCGCCCGTCCCAGATCTGGAACTGCGATGAAACGGGTGTTTGTGCTCAAGGTCGCTGCCAGCAACGCGTCTTCGCATCAAAAGGAAGTGCTGCTAATGTGCGGCGCTCAGCGGACCGCGAGAATGTGTCTATTATGGGCTGTATCAATGCTGCCGGTGGTCACTATATATCTTTGCGGGGCAGCGAAGAAAGGTGGAATGGATGCAAGTAGCGCCCGAAGGTGCAGTGTGTGCGATGTCGGAGTCGTCAAACATCAATGGAGCGCTCTTTATGCAATGGCTTAAGTGGTTCGTGGGAAAGCTCTCGGCTGCGCGGCCTCAGCTTTTTATTTTAGACGGCCATTTCGCACATGTCAATTGCGACGCAGTCGTGTGGGCGATGCGTCAGGATGTGCATCTATTTGTGCTGCCCGCACACACGTCCCACTTCTTGCAACCGCTGGACGTGGGCATCTACCAGACCTTCAAGTAGTTGTACGAGAAAGAGCTGCAGCAGTATCAACTTCGCGAGGGTTTGCTTCCTACTCGAGACGACATCGCCACGCTGACCAAGGTGCCGTTTGAAACGGCTTTTTGTGGTCAAAATGCGCGTAAAGCTTTTGAGCTAGCCAGTATTTATCCGCTGTCCATCGACAAAATGCTCCCCGGTCTTGTCGGCAAATCGACACCGACCGGAAAGGCGTCTCTGCGCCACCATTCCGTAGTGACCCTCAGGTGGAGTTGCTGGATGTTACCGACCGGCAGCGGCGGCAACTTGAGCGTCGTGGGCTAAATCTTGACGCTCTTAATGTGGTCAACATTGCTGTCCGAACCAGCGTCACACCTGCATCGAAGAAGCGTTCGGGAGGGACGTACGTTGACGAGCAATTCTCGGGCGGGGTGCTCCTGACGCACACTGAAATGCTGGACTCTCTTCACGGTAAGAAGAGAGCAAAGCTAGAGAAGCAGCAGGCTAAAGCTGAGCGGGCGTTGGTGAAGGAGCGGGCTAAGGTCGCGAGGCTTCAGCAAGCTGAGGAGAAGCAGCGTATGAAGGCGAAACAAGCCCAAGAAAGATTGTGCCCAGTATAGATGCCAGCGATAGCATCAGGCCGACCTTGTTCGAAGTAGCGGGCGGCGAAGACGATTGCGTGCAGTCGTGAGCCGTGAGTCTTGCCCGGTATAGATGCCTCAAGCCGACCTTGTTCGAAGTAGCGGGCGCCGTAGATGATCGCTGAGCCGTGAGTCTAGCTGTTTCGGCACCACAGCAGCCGAGATTGAACCGTGGGTACGGGGGGGGCTGCTGCGGCGACCAAAAAAGCTAGACTGGTGGCAGCGGTGGTGGCCAAGCCTGCTCGCTAGATTGATTTATAGTGCTTTGATTGATATTTGACCTTTCTGGCTCAGAATTCCGGGAACCCCCTACGGATATTCCTGAAAAACCTCATGGGCAGGGGTTAGTAGTATTTTCTGAAATAGTACACCACGTCAATACTACTACCTTAGTTTTTGGGATATTAGTAATACTACTACCATATAGAGCGGTATTCAATATTAGTGATATTATGCTATCACCAGCTCTATGCTATAGTACTCTTCAAGTTGTTGCGGTTGCACTTCGCTGTCTACAAGACTGGGTCCCGACCTCAAGGCACACGGCCTGCGCGTGGCTGGCGCGTGTGTGGTGTAGGAAACGTCAAGTTTTGTGGCACACACTGGTACAAGGTATCGAAGCAGCTTAGGATAACAGGTCGACTGTGGCAACTCGGCTGGAAGGTACAGAGTACCATTCGGATAGTTCAGCAAGTTCAGGATCCGGGTAAACTCAGTATCCGGACCGACAGAGCTCGAGGAGTCGCCGAACACGGCGAAGGGTCGGCCGAGATCCGAAACCACTCTATTTCATTAGATATTTGTATAGGAACTCAGGAACAGTAGAGGCGCCCCTTCAGGGCGCCCGAAAGATATAACCAAACAAACAGAGCAGAATTTTCCTAGTCCAAGACACGTGTACACTTCTTCGGTAAGTCCCTGCATAGGGCCGGGGTATGTCTGCCGTTGGTACCTGAGAGGCATAGCTTGTAGGGTACCACAGGTAGCGCCAAGAGGTAACGTAGGCCCGGGAGGGGCAGTCTCGCCAAGCGCGAAGAGAAAGTCTCGCCGAACTCGGCGAGCCGGTGGGCCTGTAAGTCCCAGGGCACCGTAACCTTTCAGCTGAGCTGCCTTTGCACTCGGCGGCCCGTGACTGTAACATCCTTTGGTGGACGGCACGGGTTTTGTGAACGGAGACTGCCCGGCTCAGGCGAGTCTCGGGAGAGTTGAACCGGTTGGTTGGAACTCGGCGAAGACAAGACACCTACTGTCCCGGCTGGGCCGGACCGTTGGGGACCGAAAGAGACCCCACGCAGGCCAACTCAGCCGACTAGCTCGGCTATTGTTGTTGGTTTGTTGTTAGGACCCACATTTGACGATTTGTGTGTTTTGCAATACCACAACTGGTGCCGCGACCCGGGAACAGGGGTGTGCTTGTTTTTGTTAGGTACCAGCTAACCAAGTTCAAGTCAAGAGCAAGAAGAGAGAGAAGATGGCCAACGGATCGTCCTCGAGGAGCGTCAGCCCGGCTGGGAGAGCCAGGGGCCCGACTCCGTCGAGATCGGACTCGGCGAGTGTGGCGGTGGCAATTGTGACGCCGGACGACACGCCGAGGGTCCAGTTCGAAGACGTCGACGAACAAGGCCATATGAGTGAAGATGGAGGTGAAGAGAAGGAGGGCGAGAGCGATGAAGAAGAGGAGTTCTTGTCCGAGATGAATGAAGAGGAAGACGCGGAAGAAATGTCACTTCAAGTGACCAAGATGGAAACCCCGCGCCCAGTGGAGCGCAGCCTCGTAGCCGAGTTTGGCGAAGACGCTGACGACGATGAACAAGATGTGGTCCCTAGCCAGCGTCCGCCGCGAATCCCTCGTGCTACGAGGAATGCGGACACGCCGAGTGCGAACAAGGTGCTGGCCAAATTGGCGAGGACATGAGGTTGTCGAAGTTTGAGCCGAAGCCGATGGCGCAAGCTAAGTGGCCAGTGCTGGGTCCTGAGCTGAGTCACCCGGTGAGCAGCGCCGACCTGCCAGGGCTGGTCTACGAGACGTCGACCCTCCTCCGAGCGATGGGCTTCCACTGCATGGGTCGACCCAGTCGACTGGAACAGAAGAAATGGACGCTCAAGGCCGCAGGCAACGAAGTCATGCAGTGGAAGATGAAACTGAGAACTGCATTCGGGCTCGAGCGCATACCCGATGTCCCCAGACCACGGGTACCGCGCTTAGCCGAGTCCGCGGCTATGGCAGTCGATCCAAGTCGAATCCCGCTGCCGAAAACTCCAGACGTCAAACACAGCTGAGAAGCGACTCGACCCTCTGGGGGTACTCCATATTTCGGGGATACCGACATGCACACGCCACCTCGAGGGTCAACTCAATTCGACGAGTCCCGCGACTTGGCCGATGCAGTCGAATCCGACGACGAATACGACGCCTGGGAGGCCAAAGCTGATCCGTACGAGTCCCCCCGACACAACATCCAACAGCTGAGTCTTGAAGACTCCGATAAGAACCGTTCGAACGTCCTCGAAGTGCGTACTCACGCACCCCTGGACAAGATCGAGGTGTTCGAAGGGAAGCGTAACCGGTCCGAAGACTCGCTACAGTGGCTGAAGCGGTTCATCTACGAGATGAAAGGCACTCGCATGCCCAATGACTCGTGGTGCGAGCTGTTCTCGCTCAGCCTAGGGAAAGCAGCCAAGAGCTGGTTCCGACAGCTCCCGAAGAAGACTCAGCTGAAGTGGAGTTTGCTCAGCTCGGCGTTCTTGGACTACTACTGTTCGCAGTATGACCAGACGGCTCAGACGCGCTACTTCTCAGCTCGGCGAAAGGAGAACGAGCATATTTGCGACTTCCTCCTGAGGCTGAATCGGTACGCGCGAGCGGCGAAGATCCAGTACGAAGCCGGTGGCCCTCAAGCTGCAAGCCACGTTGAGCACTTCTTGCTGCACTGCGGCGATGACGCCGTGATGGACCAACTATACCCACAGCGACTCAGCGACATCCAGCGGGTGGAGAAAATCATCAACCAGAAGCTGCTCGGCGACAAGAGGAAGAAGCAACGAGACCGTACAGCGACTGGCCGAGTCCGCGAGTCACGCCGAGATGATGGCAACCGATGCAGCGAGTCAAAACGCGGTGATGGCTACCGGGAAAAGCGCCGTGACGATCAACGCGACCGACGTGATGACCGTCGTGGACGTCGCAGCGAAGATCGCGAACGCCGAGTCACCCTGGCCGATGCCAGCGTTGAGGACCTCAGGGCCGCCCTCGATGAGCGTCGCGCCAGTCACGAAACCAACTTCTATGACTCCTTTAGCGAAGGGAGCGATAAGGATGCCGCAGCTGAGTCGTCGTCCGACTCAGGCTCTGATTACATCGACGCCGGAGCGGTGCTCGCGAGGACACCGAGTACGGCAGCACCATCTGCGGGGGGCCGACGGAGGCCGTGGACGTTGCAGGTCGGCTCGCAGCCGAGTTCAAGTTACAGAGACGACCACCGGATACCACCACGCATGAATTATGGGTTCGACTAGTCGACAAGCTGATTCCGACTGTGAGGTTTACACATAATGGACGCCCAGCCGAGTCCTGCTGACCAACACAGGTGCAAAGCCGGGGTCCTGCCCCGCTCATTTCCCTGTGGTTCAGTGGGTACCCCATGGAGTTCTACCACTCACCGAAGGATACGTGCGTGTGGACTCGACAAAGTACAGAGACTGGCAGGTGCTAGCCTACGACTCGGCGTTCGACCGCGACTTGCTAAAGAAAGAACAGCGGCTGTATGCTGAGTGGCTGAGTTACCAACCCGCATCTGTCGATGGACCCGACTATGAGACACCGACGGGCATCCGACACCGACCGGAGACTGCAGATGGAGCTCACCAGCGGGGACTCTCATGTGCAAAACAATGGGAGCGGCTCGAACGCCTCCAAGCAGAGACGGAACAACTCCAGCACAACCAGCCGAGTTCAATAGCCTTACGAGACGGATCTGAACGCGAAGCCGAGTCCGACGAATGTGCACCGAGTGATTCCGAGCCTCAGGCAAATGACTGGGTATGCTTATCAGCTGACCCTGGGGCACCGTCTCTCGGCAATGGCTGCCCGATCACTACCCCAGACAGGGGTGACAGATGGGATCCCGGCATAGCTGAATCTGTGGACACGAGCCAGCCGGAGAGTATAGGCGAGGCGGATCAGAAAACCCCGGACCTCTCCCTCCGGAAGGCCAAACAACGGATAGCCGAGGTGGAGGATCTGCTGTCGGAAGCACGAGCCTTATGTAAGGAAGCTGAAGTGAGGAGCGCTGCGTCCGCTAACGCCGAGGTATCGCCAGCCGAGTGGGGACTGCTGGGCATCGACGACGATTTGCTGGACGAAGACCCGGCCGAGCATCTGAGGTTGCGGTTCCTAGCGGCCCTCACCGACCTAATGCGAGAAGAAGGGTACCAGATTACCGCTGTCGACGACAGGGGTGACACCCCGTCAACTGAGTTTGGCGACGAAGACAATGCAACTCGGCGGAGAAGCAGCTGGGAACATACGCCCACGCGTATCCAATTGGATGACTTCGCCCATGAACTGGCCTTCCTCCCAGATCTGAAGACCGCCGGGTCGACTGTACTTCACTATGAGGGAGATAACGTCCGATCGCCAGCCCACTCGACTGAGCAATACAACAGGCTTGTGAAGGTGCTCCGACGTCACGCCAAGATGATGATATCCAGCGGAAACGCCCTACCACCTCCTGCATATGGGGGTGGTTTGCGACATTGATGTCCAAGGTCACGCTCCAATCAAACAGCGTGCTCGCCGAGTTCCTCTCAAGCACCTCGAGAAGTTGTACGAGTTGTTGAAGGGGTTGCTGAAGGCGGGGCTGGTGGCGTTTTCGAACAGCCCCTGGGCGTCGCCTATTGTGATTGTGCTCAAGTAAAATGGCATCGACATTCGATTATGCATCGACTACAAGATGGTCAACGCGATTACGGTAGCGTTGGAATATGCTATGCCCCTGGTGGGTGATCTCCTCACTGAGTTGGAGAGTTACCTGTGGTTCTGTTCTCTCGACGCGGCAAGTGGATTCTGGGCGGTGATGATGACCAGCCGAGCTCGGCGGATCTCAGCTTTCGTGTGCGCTTTAGGACATTTTGAGTGGTTGCGTATGCCGTTCGGCCTGAAGAATGCACCCATGATTTACCAACAACTGATTGATAACGCGCTGTGGGGGTTCGTTCAACCCAAGGGCGGCTGGGCAGTTTTCGCCGAGCGAATGCGTTCAGCTGAATCAGCTATGACCGCCCAGCGATCCCAGAACTCGGCTATGACTGAACGACTGGGTGTTTTGACGAAATTTGAGGCTGACTACTCAGCGTTGACCACCTCCGACCCAGTACAGGCTTTGGTTAACGGACCAGACGGAGATATGTTCTCGTCTGGAGAACCCGACGAGTTGAGTCATGTGCCGGTGTTTGGCCGACGTTCTTTCGTGGATGATATTTGCTTCGGTGGGGCTGACTTTGATGATTGTTTGGAGACCTTGGATCGCCTCCTCACCCGGTTCGCCGAGTGTAGGATCAGCGTGAGTTTCACAAAGATCATCTTTGTGCAGCCGAAGGTGGACTTCTTATCGCACGTGGTCACCCCAGATGGTATCGCTGCTGACCCGAAGAAGCTAGCTGCGATCGCCGAGATCCCGTTCCCACGAAACAAGAAGGGAATGCAGGCTTTCTTGGGCGCGCTCAACTACTACAGCCGGTTCATTCAGAACCTGGCAGTGTATGGCGCGGTCCTATACCAGCTCAAGGAAGACGATTTTGGTTCAAGCACCGATTTGTCGGCAGCCAAGGCTTCATTCGCCGAGTTGAAGCGGAAGGTGGTGGAAGCCCCCATCCTACGTCATTTCGACTCGGGGAAAGACGTCCACGTCATGCTTTTCGCCAACGAGTGGGCCTTAAGTAGCACACTGATGCAGCTCCATGATGACAAACTTCACCCAGTCCGTTTCTGCGGTCGGGTTCTAAAGGATAACGAGGTGAACTTCCTACCCGACGAGAAAGAAGTACTGGCGCTGTTGGAACTGCTCAAGGTGTGCTATACGCTGCTGGTCTGCAAGACAATTCATGTCTACACCCGATTCTCGACCTTGGAATGGGTATTCAACTCGAAATCCCTGTACGGCCGAGAAGTGAGTTTCGCTGTGTTGCTGTCCCCGCATCATTTGATCATCAAGCGGGTCCGAGAAAGAGACGCAGACTTCGCCCAGCTCCTCCAAGCATCTATCACGCCATCTATCGGGTTGGATGAGTCACTGGCACATATCGCCCCACCTTCGAAGGGCTCGGCTAGCGTCCGTATGGATCCTGAACTGCTCTACGCACGAGTACCCAGCGACTTTGTGGGCCATGTTTTGTCATTTGGCGGTTCGGCTAAGACCGAGAAGAATGGAGGTTACGGCAGTTGCTCGTGGATTCTGTGGCGGTTACCAACTTGGGACATTGAGATTGCTGCGAGTGCGCACCTCTCGTCCACGACGGTCAACATAGCCGAGTACACCGGGATGAACCATGGTGTCGCGGCGGCATTGGACCGGGGCATCACCGACTTGATCATTGTTGGAGACTCGCGGCTTGCAATCCAGCAATCCATGGGGGTGATCGCCTGCAAGAAGGATACGTTACAGGTTGAACTAGCCCGCCACAAAGCACTCACGAAGCAACTCGGCTCGACGCGATACCTGCACGTTCTACGAACTTACAACGCCTCAGCAGATGCCCTTGCTACGGAGGCCCTGGAGGCCAAAGCCGGGCGTGTAATTCTGAATGCCGAGCGGAAAGCCGAGTTACGCGTGCTAAATAGGATCCAAGAAGTGCTGTATGTAGACCGTGACTCGGCGAAGGCCAAAGAAACAGCGCCGAACATTACGGCGGTAACACGAAGCCAAGCACGCCGAGTTCGCTTTGAAGATAACGAAACACAAAACTCGACTGAACGTACCTCGGCTGACGATAACTCGGCTGAAGAGCCACAAGAGACCCTTGGGGCAGAAGAAACGACTCGAGAACCACTAGAAGACCAAAGGACCGAGTACGAAGTATCCTACCAGACACCAGAAGCACACAGAGTAGTTGATCCGGCGGAAGTTGCAGCCGAGCCAGGAGGGACGCCGAGCGCGCAGGATGTCGACCCTGTAGCAGTCCAAGCCGAGAGGCGGAACCGCATTTCAAAAGCCCAGGATGAAGAGTGCAGATGGGCCGATTTGAAAACGTACCTGAGGGGGCAGATCGATCAGCTGACTCGGCGAAGAGCATACAATGCCGGCAAAATGGCCGATCACTTTGTCCTCAGTGAAGATGGACTGCTATACTATGTCGGTCGGCGAAGAGGAAGAGGTGAGCCGAATGACGACGAGTTGAAGCTCCGATTAGTAGTACCAACCACGCTGATCGACGAGGTCCTGCAGAACTGTCACAACTCTCTCGAGGGTGGACACCAAGGCATGGTCAAAACGTACCACCGAGTCCGCGCCGACTACTATTGGATCGGCCTCTATGCAGGCACCATCAAACATGTGGAGTCATGTGAAGACTGTAGCACGAGCAAGAGTAAGCCGCACCTCCAAGGATACTCTCCAGGAAACCTGGTGTCAGAACGACCGTTCCACATCGTGTCGCTCGACTTCGTTATCCCGCTACCCAAGACGACGCGGGGAGATACGGCGTTGCTGTTATTCCAAGACCACTTCACGGGTTTTGTGATTGCGAAGGCAATGAGCGAGACAGGGGCACTCGAGGTCGCCAAGGTATTCGAAGAATGTGTGTTCCGCCGATTCGGAGCACCTTCACTGATTCGTCATGATCGCGATCCCCGCTTCATGAGTGAAGTGTTCCAGAAGTTCTCCGAGATGATGCAGTCGAGAGCGACGCTTAGCTACCGACCGCAAGCTAACGGCCAACAAGAACGATCGGTGAAGACGATGATCCAGACGGTACGGGCGTACGTGGAAGATCCGTTACAGGCTGACTGGGATGACATAGCCGAGAAGCTGGTACACGCTATCAACAACTCAAGGGACTCAACTCGGCGAGAAACACCATTTTACTTGGTTCACGGCTGGGACGTCCGATCCACGCTCAAGGCGATGACTGAGTCAGTCAAACAGAGGCACCGTGGGCAGAGCGACTCGACTGGGGCCAAGGAATGGCGTCGAGAGAGCAACCGGCAGAGAGAAGTAGCCTTACGTCTGGCAGCCGAGTTCCAACTGAAGGAGAAAGCAAGGAGAGCAAAAGAGCACAATGAAGCTCTCAGCCGAGTCGAAAGGAGAGCCATCCCGATACGGGACCAGCTCTCAGCCGAGTTGCCGACCTCCGAGAGGTCCTCAGCCGAGTTGCCAACGTCTGGGGCAACGTCCGCCGAGCTACCAGACTCGGAAGAACCATCAGCCGAGTCAACCCAGTCACTGTTCAAGGAGGGCGACCAAGTGTGGTTGTTCATGGAACGTGTGAAACCCGGATTAACCAAGAAACTGGCTCACAGGTGGCACGGACCTTTCAGGATCAAGAAGAAAGTCGAGGAATTTGCGTACGAGCTCGAACTGCCAGATAAAAGCGGATATCGATTCTACCCAGTGGTACACGTGTCACGACTAAAGGCGGTGAAGGAAAACGGAGAGCGACCCACAACTCGGCTCTTCCCCAGAACTCAGCGAAGCCGAACGATTTGATTTTGACGAAGAACTACTACCTGAAGACAGCTGGGAGCCTGAAGAAGGAGACGACCGCTACGAAGTTGAAGCCATCTTAGATGACGAGCTACCCCTCTCGACGAGCACGGCAAAGACTCAGCGCAAATTCAAAGTCAAGTGGGTAGGCTATGAAGAGCCGAGTTGGGAACCTTTGTCGAACCTCTCTTGTGGAGGACTGCTTTTCGATTATCACCGCAACAAGAAGCGCGCGAATCGGCTACAAATGGTGCAGGTGGCCGACGAAGACTAACATTCCACGAAAATGAATCCGCCGACTCAGTGAAGACAGCAGGCCGAGTCGAGTCGAAGAAAGATACTGCGTCAAAACAAGAAACACGCCGACTCAGCGAAGACAACAGGCTGAGTCGAGTCGAAGACAATTACTGCGTCAACATGTATTACATGCATTAACTATGAAAAGAGGGTGGTCAAAGATCAGAAGCTCGGAGATCCAGAAGCTTGAGGAGAACCACTCGGCGAACCAGACAGACCCGAAAGAGTCGCCGCAGAAGCGACATCAGCCAATACGCTCATCGACTCCGTAGCCGGGAGAGAAGTGTCAGCCGAGTCGGTATTCGCAGCAGGCGAAGGCGAAGCAGGAGACTCTCCACCGAAAAGAGACGGAGAAGGACCACGCACATTGGGAGAATCGCCACCAGACACCGGATCCGGGTCATCTGCCGACCAGCAGAGCTCCCCTTCTTCACGTCCTTCGAAAATGTGGATCCCTTCTCGATTGACTGGAATCCGGGCACCCGAAGAAATCCGGAGCGGAGCAGGCTCATCCAAGTCGACATCATCCTCCACCGAATCCTCGATAATACGAGGGTCAACGCCCTTGGAGGCAAAGACTTGGAATTCCAAGTTCCGGGTACGAAAGCAGGTATTGTAGGGATGCTCCGCCGGGTCAGTCAACCACCTAGGACGCCAAGTCTCGAATCGATCCACCGAAGCGGCTGCATCACACCAGTCCTTGCCTGACGGGACCCACGAGAGGTTGACCAGGGGTTAAAACGGGACCGACGGCTCGACGAAGAGCTCCGCATCGGCTTCCGGAGCGGCAAGTCCATTCAACATCTTCATCACAGCCGAGTAGAGATCTTCGGTGAGAACCGTCATCAAAGCCCGGAGGGCATCACTCCGACGCTTCCGAGCAAGACGATACTGGAGCCAAAGGGTGTGCAGCTCGGCGACCTTGTCATAGGTGCTACCTTCATGGTAAGCCGGATGCAGCCCCACCATCACACTCGAACCCACCAACCAATGACCACGCTCGTACAACGCTACGAAAAGTCGAGTCGGGTGATCATCACGGGTCGAGTTCGAGTTAGAAACCCCTCCAGCCGAGTCGGGAATTTCTCCGCGGATCTTGGCGAACACCTCAGCCAGCTTTTCCACTAAACCGACAGGTTTGGTCGAGTTAGCCAGTCGAGCCCGCGCATCTTCTAGAGCCTTGGGTGAGAGGAAGAACGGGGAGTCCGGGAGAAGTCGGCGAAGACGCTGGGCCGGATGGTTGGGGTTGTACACATCTGCGAAAGCCTTGACCCCGTCGAGACAGCATCGCGTCGTCGGGACACGAGGCTTTCCGGACGAGTAATCCATCGACACTTGCCCAGTGTGCTTGGCGAGAATAGCCTTCCAGCATCGAGCCGATCCATAATGCACCAACCGGAGGTCCCGCAACCGAGCCAACTGAGGAGTAATCCTCGAATCGCGAGAAGCCGCTTGAGACGCACGGGTGCGAAGTCGAGAGAGCGGTACACGCAGAACCTCCGGCAACTCAGGACGATCATGTGCCTCGGAGTCAATAAACAGGATCCGGACAGGCCCAGTCGAGCTGGCCGCAGTCGGAGTCGAGCTCGACGAAGCTTGCGTCGAGACCGAGCCTGAACCCACCGGCGTATCCACTGAGCCCTTCCGGCGTTTCTTGGGCTTCTGGGTCTGGCTAGTCGACGGAGCCGGAACTGGACTGGGAGAATGACGCGAGTGATGGTGCTTGTGCTTGTGCTTGCGCTTACTCTTGTGCTTCCGCTTGCGCTTCTTCGAGGACGAGCGAGCACCGGAACCATCCTCGGAAGCCTCTCCACTATCGCCCGACTCAGCAGGAGGTCCAGGAGGGGTCCGACCAGCTTGTAGATAACTCTGCATTTTCCCACGAGGAACCGAACTGCTCGAACGGAGAGAACTCAGCGGAACGTTGTCCGAGTCATCAACCTCATCCTCCGACTGGGTATGAGTTCGACGAAGCCGACCTTTACTCGACGACTTCACGGGGGCAGGTGGAAGAGAACCGGCTGAGTCTTCATCACCCCCATCTTCGTACTCCGACCCGGCTGCTGACGACCCATCTGAAACAGAAAGCGGGTGAGCCGACGTGCCTTCCACCGAGGGACCACTAGCCGGGTCAAGCAGGTCTGGGGAACCAGGCGAATGACCAGAGCCGAGAACAACGTAATCCGGCGTCTCCAATACCTCCAAACAGTGCGCGCTGATCATTCGAGCCGTAGCCGCCTTGGCACGGATCGGCCGACCCAACGGAGAGGTCATAGCTACCGACGCCGAGAGAACAGTTGGCCGACTCGACGTGGAGGAGACCATAGGAGCCGAGGTCAGTACAGTGGAAGACGCCGACGAAGAAGAAGGCGCTCGACTCGTGGACGACGTGGACTTCGTCTGGGAAGAACAGGCCAGCAGACGAGCAACAGCCGAGCTAGGAGTCGACCCAGAGGAAGCCGAAACAGAAGTCGAAGGGGCAACAGATCTCGAGGTCTGAGCCGAGTCAGCCGAGGCCGACGACTCCGGTGGAACCCACCTCGCTGAGGTGGGGTACTCGGCCGTCGATGGGAGCGCCAGAGCCGCACTCAGAGTCACCGTCTCGGACTCGGCGGAAGTAGCCGCCGGATCGATCACAACGTCGACCGGAGTCACTCCAGAAAGCTCAGCCGAGACCGACAAAGGAGCCACGCCACGAGACAAATTGAGCACCCGAGGATGCGAAGACGGTGACTCCCCGGGTGATGGAGCTGACGCGGACGAGGAAGTCGGAGACACCGCGTAGGGCACCAACGAGATCTGCTGCAAGCCGACCCCATCGAAATCCAAAGAGGAGTCGTCCACATCAGCGAACTCCTGGAACTCGGCAGGATGCGAACCATCGGGACCCAACTCTTGCAGCGACGAAGAAGATGGGAGAAATCCAACTTCGAGAGCAGGCTCGTCCAGCTGGCTAGCCGCCTCGGCGTGACCCTCCTCCCCAGGAAACGGACAGGCGTATGGCTGGGGAGGTGGAACATGAGGCTTGACGCGAGAGCCAGCAGCGGTCGACGACTTTGGGTTCGAGTACCGACGCAGCTTCTCCGCCGGAGACAGAGTGTCCAGCCGTGCCCGGCGCAACTGGTCGATGGACTTGCTCGGTGGAGCTGGGGCACTCGAGCTGGGTTGAGCAGGAACCACGGGAGGTACAATTGCAGAAGATCTGGCCGGCACCGATGTGTCAGCACCCGAAGAAACTCCAGAAGTGGGAGAATCCAAGCTGGGAGACAATCCAGCCGAGTTTGATGACGCCGGCGGCGCTGAGGCAGTCCCATCTCCACGCGGATGAATGACTAACTCCACAGTACGGGTTTCCCCACCAGGGATATCCATCACTTCCAGGAATCGAGCGGCCAAGGCCCGACAGAGCCGAGCATTCAGTTGCAAGTCGGCTGGACTCAGTCCAGGAACATCCAACCCGGCTCCAGCTGCAGCAGCCATGTGGGGATCGTGCATAGGGATCGATCCCTGCCGAGCGATCACACGCTTCTGGCGCAAGATGACCTGGCGCTGACTGTCGATTACCGACTTCGTGTGGCGAAGAGGATGAGAACCACCATCCATCAAGAGGGAGGTCGACTCCTGAAGTTGCTCGAAGTGCTTGGTGGACACAGCGTGGAGCTCCGCGTAAGCGTGATCACGGTCAGCAAGAGCCTTCATGAGGGTCACGACTTCTTCTTCCAGCCTCTTGATCTGGAGAGCATGGTCAGCCGAGTGCTGGAAAGCTGACTTGACTTTCCGGATTTGCTTCTCCTGAGCCAACTTGAGCGCCGCCTCGGATTTGGCCAAAGCTTTGCGGAGAGAAGTGAGGAAAGGGGAGGCCTTCTTATCTTCGCGTTCCCATTGCGAGCGTTCAAGCTCAGCCTCCTTCACTTTCTCTTGGAGCTCGGCGTTCTCTGAAGCCAACGAGTCGAGTCGGCGAGCTTGGTCTCCTTGGAGGGTCTGCAAGACGCCGAGCTCTTGGCGAAGGTCAGCTACTACTTGAGCCGAACCCAGTGGAGAGTACTGCCCACGCAGGACGTGCGTAAGCTCGGCGACCGACCTGGCATCCAAGAGAGCTCGACGCTGGAGCCGGTCGGCTGGCGGAACGGGGCGCGTAAATGCAAACGACAGCAGCCGAGCCAAGACCCCGTTTTCCTGTTGACGGCAGTGAGCCTCCTGACTGATCAAGTCCTCGAGAGACGCTAGGGTCACCTGTTCAGCCGAGCCCGACCGGCCCGAGCCAGCGGTGTCCGAAGTGGTGCCACCACGCGGACTCGACGGACGGGGAGAGGTAGCGCGAGAAGACTCCCCGGACTCCCGGTCGAACTCCTGGGGAGTTGTCAGATCAATGAGGGGAGAATCCCGCTCACCGCTGACCCCAGAAGCCCGGGACGGCCGAGAAGTCGACCCAGCAGGCTGCCCCTCATCTCGAGGTACGGCAGAAGACCCGGCCGAAGATGCTGCCGAAGGCTAGAGGAACAAGAAGACAAAATAGGTGAGCCCAGGCAAGCAAGTGTACTCACGCGAGGATGGAGAGATTACCGAAGGCACGGCGGGTTCACCAGACGACGGCATCGAGCTGAGTTGTGGAAGCCGTTGGAGAGATTTGAGACTGAAAGAGACTACCGGAGTGATGGTCAGGACCCTCACCAGCTCGGCTCGGGACATGACCGGGGCAGTTGTGGTGTAGGAAACGTCAAGTTTTGTGGCACACACTGGTACAAGGTACCGAAGCAGCTTAGGATAACAGGTCGACTGTGGCAACTCGGCTGGAAGGTACAGAGTACCATCCGGATAGTTCAGCAAGTTCAGGATCCTGATAAACTCAGTATCCGGATCGACAGAGCTCGAGGAGTCGCCGAACTCGGCGAAGGGTCGGCCGAGATCCGAAACCACTCTATTTCATTAGATATTTGTATAGGAACTCAGGAACAGTAGAGGCGCCCCTTCAGGGCGCCCGAAAGATATAACCAAACAAACAGAGCAGAATTTTCCTAGTCCAAGACACGTGTACACTTCTTCGGTAAGTCCCTGCATAGGGCCGGGGTATGTCTGCCGTTGGTACCTGAGAGGCATAGCTTGTAGGGTACCAACAGGTAGCGCCAAGAGATAACGTAGGCCCGGGAGGGGCAGTCTCGCCAAGCGCGAAGAGAAAGTCTCGCCGAACTCGGCGAGCCGGTGGGCCTGTAAGTCCCAGGGCACCGTAACCTTTCAGCTGAGCTGCCTTTGCACTCGGCGGCCCGTGACTGTAACATCCTTTGGTGGACGGCACGGGTTTTGTGAACGGAGACTGCCCGGCTCAGGCGAGTCTCGGGAGAGTTGAACCGGTTGGTTGGAACTCGGCGAAGACAAGACACCTACTGTCCCGGCTGGGCCGGACCGTTGGGGACCGAAAGAGACCCCACGCAGGCCAACTCAGCCGACTAGCTCGGCTATTGTTGTTGGTTTGTTGTTAGGACCCACATTTGACGATTTGTGTGTTTTGCAATACCACACGTGCCTCTAAGGTCTGCAGTTGAAGTGAAGCGAATGGTGCAATCTGATTGGCTGGGTTAGGGTGTGCCCGTCCCATCCAAGTGTGCCCGTTGCATTAAAGCGTGTCCGCTACAGTGCACTATGATTGGCTGATGGCCCGTGCCCGTCCCAATCAAGTGTGCCCGCTGCATATGCAATAGTCAACTGAAGTCAAACGAGGGAGATACTAGAGATACTGCATGAGTAGGAAGAAGCTAGCAGGGCAAGGACATCTAACTCAAATGAATTCACTTTCGGATCTACTTCCTACCCCTCACATCGACTTCCAGACTACGTCCGCACTAACAAGAGGTTATGAGCCCAAGCTACGCTGGCACCGTCAAGCTCGTGGAAGACAACTACTTCCACTGGGAGTTCAACATGAGGATGAAGCTCTCGCGCAAGGGGCTGCTGGCCCACATCATCAAGCCAAAGATCGACGCGCTGAGTGACCGCTCTACGGTGCAGTGGATGACCGACGATCTGAAGACGCTTGGTGTGATCGCTGGAGACGTGAGTCTCACATACCAAGTCTACATCCGTGGAGCGACAACTGCTGCTGACTCGTGGCGCATGCTCGAGGAGCAGTTCAACCGGAACACACTCAAGAACCGACTCATCGTTACCAAGAAGTTGCATAACTTCAAGATGGAGTCCGGTACGCGGTTCGCGGTGCATGTGGACCAGTTCAAGGAGATTGTCCTCCAGATGGAGACGATTGGTGAGCCTCTGGATGAGACCCGACAGCTCGTGTTGCTGCCCGGTAGTCTGACGGATGAGTACCGGATGATCAGTACCGTACTCGAGAACACGCCGAACATGACGTTGGCGTATGCGATCCAAGCTCTCTCCGGTGTTGATGCCTCGGATGAATCGACATCGGCTCAACAGAAGACGTTCGTGGCGAAGAAGAGCTACGACAAGCGTCGGGTCAATGGCAAGTGCTTCTACTGCAAGAAGACTGGGCACGAGGAAACGGAGTGCCGCAAGAAGAAGGCCGACGAGGAACGCGGACAAGTCGCGAGAGAGACGTCCGACCACGCGTTCACGGCTACGAGTGCGATGGGCAAGACTGAATGGCTCGTCGACTCCGGTGCAAGCTCGCACATGACCAGCATCCGGGACAAGTTCGTGTCCATGAAGGAGCTGAAGACGCAAGTCCGCTTCACGATCGCGGATGGCAAGAAGATCGACGCAGTTGCAATGGGCACCGTCGGGTTGAAGCTGATGGACGGGACGTCTATCACGCTATCGATGTTTTGTACATTCCTGAAGTTGAAGGAAGCCTCATCTCGGTGGCGAAGCTGGCCGAGAAGGACGTCGTCGCGCAGTTCAGCAAGGACAAGTGTGTCTTTCGCTATGGCGATGCTACCGTCATGGAGGCCAAGCGTTGTGGAAACGTCTACAAGTTGAAGACAGTGGGGGACGAGGTGTGTCATGCGGCGACGACATCTCGTAAGGAGCCATGGGCACTTGTACATGCCCGACTCGGCCACATCCCGTTCAAGCGCTATGAACAGCTACTGACCATGGCCGATGGAGTTCCTCGCATCGCAGATGCACCAAGTGACCACGTGTGTGCCGGCTGCTGCATGGGCAAGATGCGAGAAGACAACTTCTCTCGCAACCCGGACAAGACCGTCAAGAGTGCTGGAGCCCTCGACCGGACGTCATGGGCCCAATGCAGACGAAGACACCTGGTGGCTGTACGTACGCTGTCACGTTCATCGACAATTTCTCACGTCACGTCACGGTGTACTTCATGAAGAAGAAAGCGGAAGTCTTGGAGAAGTTCAAGATGTTCAAGGCCGGCATGGAAAACGCTACAGGGCGCAAGATCAAGCGCATCCGCTCGGACAACGGCGGGGAGTATACGGGTCGACTCTTCAAGGAGTACCTGTCCAAGCAAGGCATTCGTCATGAGAAGACAGTGCCGTACACGCCTCAGCAAAATGGACTTGCTGAGCGAATGAACCGGAGCCTCGTGGGGATGGCTCGTTGCATGCTCTACCACGGGGCATCGACAAGAAGTGGTGGGCTGAAGCAGTCAACACGTCGGCGTGGATCATCAACAGGATTCCCAACACCGTGACTGTGAAGACGCCCTTCGAGATCGTGTACCAGAAGAAACCTCAGCTCAAGAACCTGAAGGTGTTCGGTGCACTCGGCTATGGACACATCCCGGACGAGAAGCGCCGCAAGCTCGATGCCAAGGCGTTCAAGTGCCGCTTTTTGGGTTACGATGATGGTGTCAAGGGATACCGCGTCCTGAACGTGGAAACTGGCCAAGTGAAGATTGTGCGCACGGTGAAGTTTATGGAGACCACTAGCACGGGCGACTTCATGACTGAGGTCGAAGGCGATGACAAAGATGGAGATGAAGATGTTGCTGCGCCTCACGCTACTGCTCCAAGTCGTTGACAGACGCAGACGCTCACGATCTTCAATGATGAGGTGGTGCCACTTCAACAGGAGGTGACCACAGAGACTGCAATCGTCCCTGCACCTTCTCACTCCATGATTACTCGATCGCGTACTCGGCACATTGAGGAGACCACGGATCCTGAGGAAGCGGAAGGACGCAAGAAGCACAT
Organism: Phytophthora fragariae; assembly: GCA_009729435.1. Classification (NCBI taxonomy): domain Eukaryota; phylum Oomycota; class Peronosporomycetes; order Peronosporales; family Peronosporaceae; genus Phytophthora; species Phytophthora fragariae. The sequence goes on along the minus strand of QQOI01000040.1, from coordinate 56,697 downwards.
TGTCGCCCCCTCCGCTATTGGAACCAAGCGACAGAAGGTGAGTCAGGCTCGCGTCAAACCGAGTGACGAGCTGCTCGCTATTGAAGGAGACCAGCTGATGGCTGCTACGGAGGAGGTCCCGAAGACGTATGCTGAGGCAACGACACGTCAAGACCAAGATGAATGGAAGAAGGCAATTGATAGTGAACTGAAGTCACTCATTGTCAACAAGACCTGGAAGCTGGTCCCCAAGCCAGCACACCAGCGCCCGATCGGTTGCCGATGGGTATTCGCGTTGAAGCGGGACGAAAAGGGACAAGTCGTTCGGTACAAGGCTCGTCTAGTGGTCAAGGGGTACTCACAGCGTCACGGCATCGACTACGAAGAAACGTATTCGCCGGTGGCTTACCTCAACTCGATCCGTGCCGTGCTGGCGAAATGCAGCGCAGAAGGAATGGAGATCGAGCAGTGCGACGTCGACACAGCGTTCCTGTACAGGAAGCTGGAAGAAGAGATCTACATGGAGTTACCGGAAGGACTCAGGGAGCTCCTGGACTTGGCTGAAGCTGAAGGCGAGGACGACGTCGTCTGCATGCTGCTGCAGAGTTTGTATGGACTCAAGCAGGCATCGCGTGTTTGGAATGAGACGATCGACGAGCACCTCAAGAGTATGGGATTTGAGCCTGCTGACGCCGACCCATGCGTCTACACGAGAGGCGAGGGTGAAGATGAATGCACAGTGTGTCTCTACGTGGACGACATGCTGATCGCGTCACGACAGAAGGCAGTGATCGCATCCGTGAAGGCTGGAATTGCGGAGAAGTTCCGGATCAAGGACTTGGGAAGAGCTCGTTTCATTATCGGCATCGAGATCGACTACGACGTGGAGCGCAGAACGTTGGGTATCAGCCAGAAGGCGTACACCGAGTCGATTATCAAGAAGTTTGGTCAAGAGAACGCGAAGCCGTGCCTGACACCACTGGAACCCGGTGTGCAGTTGACCAAGGCTGACGAACCCCAAACCGAAGAAGACAAGGTCAAGATGAAGTCGAAGCCTTATCGGTCGCTTGTGGGAAGCCTGATGTACTTGGCGTGTGGAACGCGACCTGACATTTCGGTTGCAGTTGCCAGCTCAGCCGTTTTCTGGAGAACCCCGGTGAGAAGCATTGGGATGCTGGTATCAAGGTGGTGCGCTACCTGTTGAAGACCAAGGATGTGGGCATCGTGTACGATGGCCTACTGGGAACGCAGCTTGAAGCCTACTCCGATGCGGACTGGGCCGGCAATCGGGACGACCGATGCTCGGTGAGCGGGATGCTACTGATGCTGTGGCGCTCGACGTTCCAGAAGACCGTCGCTCTGAGTTCAACCGAAGCCGAATACATGGCGCTGAGTGACTGTGTCAAGGAGTGCGTCTGGATGCGACGCTTGCATTGGTGCTGAGCAAGTGGGGGCTACGGTGATCTACGAGGACAACCAAGGATCGATGGCTTTGGCGAAGAACGTCGATTACGAAGCTCGCACCAAGCACATCGACATTCGCTACCACTTCATTCGAGAGAAGGTGGTGAGCAACGAAGTGGAGCTGGAGTACGTGGATACCAAGAACCAGCTTGCCGACATCATGACTAAGGGTCTATCATCGAAGACGTTGCGCTACTTACTGATGCGGAGCAACGTTGACCCCAAGCTCGAGACATCGAATTAAGTGAGGGTGTTGCGGTTGCACTTCGCTGTCTACAAGACTGGGTCCCGACCTCAAGGCACACGGCCTGCGCGTGGCTGGCGCGTGCCTCTAAGGTCTGCAGTTGAAGTGAAGCGAATGGTGCGATCTGATTGGCTGGGTTAGGGTGTGCCCGTCCCATACAAGTGTGCCCGTTGCATTAAAGCGTGTCCGCTGCAGTGCACTGTGATTGGCTGATGGCCCGTGCCCGTCCCAATCAAGTGTGCCCGTCCCAATCTAGTGTGCCCGCTGCATATGCAATAGTCAACTGAAGTCAAACGAGGAGATACTACACCTTTGCCCGTTCAAGTTCACGATAGTGTTAACCAATATGGAATGGGACCCAAAATTTGCAATTAATTGTTTTTAAATAAACTTAAATTTTGGCTTGTACTCCAAAGTGGATTTAGTCCACAGCAAAATCCCGGACTCCATGGGCCGCCACGGACAGCGCACAGGGGCGAGCCATTTTATTGACCAGACGGAGATCCATACATGGCATCGCATGCTCGGCTGCCTTCTCGAGTAGCTGCATTCCCAGGTCGGTCTTCTGACCGTAGGGAACATTCATCATCTCCTCGTGGCTGAGCGCAAGGTAAGCTTTGATGCGTGCTTTCAAGGTGCTGAAGCAGCCTGTCGATTGTAGGTAAACACAGCTTGTTAGAGCACACACAGAGTAAGATGTAACGTAAGCTCACGTACCTTCGATGGGATTGCAAATAGGGGCCCAGCCGAAGCAGCACCAGATCACATCGGTCGCGGACGAGATTCTCCCATCCGAAGCACATCGATCGCGGACGAGATTCTCGGTCTCGCGAACTTGAGCGGGCAAAGGTGTAGTACTTGCGCTGCACCCAGTATACCAGCACGCTCTCCATCTCCGGCGTGCACTTGGTGATGGCCGCGCGCGCCCCGCCTCTCTTCTTCAGCTCTGGTGTCCCCCGCTCGACAATATTACGCGCGGTAGTGGGAGGGATACCATTGTGGTGCGCTACCAGCATCCAGTCCCCGCCTTCTCGATGAGCATCAAGGACGCGCGCGCGAGCGGCGAGCGTGTGCTTCGGCTCCTTCGGCATGGTGCCGCTAGGATATACTGACCACCAATTTGCCTTGTACTAAATCCACTTTGGCGTAAATCCAAAGTTCATTTTTTTCTCTAAATATAGGCGTTACTTCAGTTACTTCACACGAAGTTGCTGTACACTGCCGTGAAGTTGAACGGGCAAAGGTGTAGAGATACTGCATGAGTAGGAAGAAGCTAGCAGGGCAAGGACATCTAACTCAAACGAATTCACTTTCGGATCTACTTCCTACCCCTCATATCGACTTCCAGACTAACAAGACAAGTAATACTCTTGAAGGGCAGCAAACTCGGTTATCATCTTACAATTCTAGTTTGATTAGCTCTCAATTAGGACTTCATTTGGAAAGACCACCATATTCGAAAACGCGCCAAAGCACGAAGCATGGGTTGTGCCATGAAAGATTGCCATGAAGGCGATGAAGTCAAGTGTGATCCTTACGTAGTACGCCCGATAATAAAGCTCATAAATTTTTATAGAGTGATTATTTTTCAATTTCAGAAGTTCGTAATTAATTTACTACGAAGTACGGTATACGACAAGCGGTGAGATTATTTAACGTGCGAGACATTTTCCCCACAGATATTAAGTACTTATCCGAAGGTGACCACTGCAGCTCAAGTAGTAGTGGAGTAGTACTACTAATATTACTACTACTATTACTACCCAACTGTTGGTACCTGCTAAACTTAGCAATGTTTACGTTTAAAAGCGTAGTATCAAAAGAACACGCTACCAGCCCAATCCTCTAGTTACATGTTGGCTTCATGGCTACACTCATACTTGGTAGAATTTGTATACGCCAGAGTACCTGTATACATGTACAGATTGGGCCGACATTTATCTCTATCCGGATAGGCTTGCCAACAATTTTGAAGATGTGCCTTCACCAAATCTGTCGACAGACTCAGTCCAAATTTTGTCGCAAGCACTAACGGGGTCTCTAAAATGTTTCGGTGGAAACACGTTTTCGTGTCGCTCTTCGGCAAATCTCACGAAATTCGGGATGACAATTCACTGAATTGAATTCAGCGAGCCGGTAAGAAGTCTGTCAATTTGGTGTGCAGTCCTTCCACCTCTCCGTTCCTCTACATAATACATGTGAACACAAACACACACGGAATGGTTTTGGGCAGCGATGGCATCGCTGATTGCGTAGTCACTGAGGTAAAGGAACAGTGAGTGTGATACTGGACGTGCAGTGCCTGCGTGTTGCCGCTCGGCGGACGCTCCGACAGTCCTACCGCACCAATACCCAGTCAGTCTTCGCGAGAGCACACTTCTCGATTTGCAGTCATCCAAGGAAGGTACCGACACCTCGACTCGATGCTTGCTGGAATCGCTCTCTCAGCTGTCGCGCTGGCCGGTTTGGCCACGCAGACCAACGCCCACGGATACTTGGAACAGCCCAAGCCGAGCTGGTTGGACTCGCCCAACCCTGGTTGGGTTGCTTTGGTCGACAACTACTGGGACATTGGATCGGGAGGAGACCAATGTGGCAAGTTCAAGGCCATGGCGGAGCAGAAGGGCGTGAGTGTGAAAGATGTCGTGCTGGACATGGTCAAGGGCCAGAAGTGTGGTAACACGCTGGATAGTGGGGCCGCGCAGCCCATCCCAAGCGACGGAAAGGTGAAGAGGCTGGGCAACGGCGGCGGAGGCTTCACCCACGTCGGTCCCTGTGAAATTTATCTCGATGACAAGATGGTCCTGCATGGCGACAACTGCCAGGACGAGTACAAGGGCGGGGACGTTGGGTCGACTCAAACGTCGGACATGCCCGTGGACTACTCGGCGTGCAACGGAAGGTGTACCTTGACCTTCTACTGGCTGGCCTTCCAAAACGCGCAGTGGCAGGCGTATGGTAAGATAACGAGCTCGGTTGCATGTGCGAGTTTTTTGTAGTTACTCAGACTTGTGGTTGCTTGGTTGTACATAGTTAACTGCGTTCCTTTGTCTGGAAGTGGGGTATCAGCGACTCCAATGGAAGGGTCAATATCCTCGACGACTCAGCAGCAGCAATCGACACCGGCGCCGAACCAGCAGCAGAATCAGCAAGAGAACAAGGAAGACAACAAAGGAGAGAACCAGCAAAACCAGGACCAACAAAACCAGCTAAACAATGACCAGCAAAGCCAGCAGGACCAACAAAACAAGGATCAGCAAAATAACGACCAACAAAACCTGCAGAACCAGGATCAACAGAACCATCAGAACAACAACCAGCAAGTCAACAATCAGCAAAACAACGATTAACAAAACCAGCAGCAGCAATCGAACCAGAAAGATGTGAACTTCAACAATCTGAGCGGAGGCACTGGTACCGTGCAGCCTTCCACGAACCTGCGGAAGTAAGGAGGTTCGCCCTTAGGTCCGCATGTGACTCCACCACGCGAGCCTTTATGTGAACAATTCAACGCGTGACGTTTCATTATTCTTTGTGTTCGCTTGATTCGTCTCAAGCATGTAAATGAGTGGAATTACCGGTACAACGTAAAATGCGGGAAGAAGATTATCTGTACTAAAACGATCCTAAAAGTCCTAAAATGTCCTAAATTACGTCGTACTTAACCGAAATAGATTACGCATTCCGTGCAAAAGCTGTACAAAAGGGTGAAATTTATGCATGTCCTACTACTGTCCTAACAAATAATACCGGTAAATGAGGAAATACTTTAGGACATGTCCTAAAACATCCGTGCTATGTACTTTGGATGCAAAGCATTGGTGACTTCGGGCGAGCGAACGCGAGCGCGAGCCTCACTCGGTGCATTCACGTATTTCCAATGCCCGCCGATTAGGCGGGACTGTTCAAGCGAGCGAGCATAGCGAGCGCTGCAACGCGATATTTTTTTCCCAGACACCGCGCCTGGCCGAGTCGAGGACTTAGCGTAAAGGGCAAGGGGGTGGGGCAGGACGCAAAGCGGCGCCCCCCGAGCGAAGCGAGAGAGGGGCGGGCCCCCTGCAGCCCTGTCGCTAAGTCCGCAGACGAGAGCCAACGCAAGAGTGTCCTACCAAACGTGTAGTTTATGACGGTGGAGTAGCAGACTTCCTACTGGTCGTCGACTACGAGTATAGTAGACTACTAATTAATAGGAGGGTCCCTAGGCTTGCTAGCGTGTCCTAAAGTGTCCTATTAGGACAGCACCGTGTCCTAATGTCCTAAAATACCACGGCGTATTATACCGTTAATACCGTAATTTTCATCGGTAAGTTTTAGGACACTTTAGGACTTTTAGGATCGTTTTAGTACAGATAATCCGACACCAAAATGCGGCTTAATTTTCTAACCCAGTTTTCAATCAGGAATGACAGTATGAACAGCTCTTCAAGGTATGGCGTGACGCTCGTCAATGAATCGCAAGTTTTTTTTCTTGGTCGTGATTCTTTTTCGTGGGGTTGTCACATTGTTTTGATTCCTAAACATGCATGTACCGGTACATGCATTTCGGTTGTAAGCTTACAATAAGTTCCTCAGTACAAGTACATCGTTAGCGCAAAGTGAGACCCCCCCCTGCACGTACGATATTATACCTGTACGCTTATATATCTGCAGTTGCACCAAAACTATCTCAGCCCGAAAGTAATGATAAATCACACCATTTGTGCCAACGCTACCATTATTTAATGTGGACGGATAGCTTTTATTACATGTAGCGGACGCTAATTATTTTTATTCATCGGGCTGATTGTGCTCATCCGCCAGGAATTTTGCTGAATTACTAATTGCGCCAAAGCGGGAAGCTTTGCTGATGCTGCATCAGTGATGCACTACCTAGTAATACATGTGCTGTACCAATACTTTTCTGCTCGAGCAGATGATCTGGAGACTGCTAGCCTTTACGCTTGAGAGGCCTTCAACGAACACCCGTCGCCGATTATTATATAGCCTTTTGCTGTTTGTAACCTCACCAGCCATGGCAGCAATCCAGTCCGAACTGTACTGGTCGATGTCGCCACACGTTGATCATCTCACTTTTAATCTTCTAGTCTCCTTTGAACACACGCGACCTCGCAATGCTATTTGGTGCTGCTCTCTCGTCTGCCGTTGCTCTGCTGGTCCTCGCCTCGCACGCCGACGCCCACGGACACCTCAAGCAACCCGAGCCAACCTTCGAGGGTGGCAAGCCTGCGGTCGAGTGGGTTACTCTGATCGACAACTACTGGGACATCGGCTCTGGTGGTGACCAAGTGGGCAAGTTAAAGACCATGGCCAAGGAGAAGGGCATGAGTCTTGTGAGTGCAGACGGCGTCTTGGGAAGTCGATGTGAGGGGTAGGAAGTAGATCCGAAAGTGAGTTTGATTTAGTTAGTAGTTTCTGTCTTGCTCTACTAGCTCTCTCCTACCTCTGCTGTAGCCTCGGTGAACACCACATGTAACGGAAACAAATCTTGTAACGGAAACGGATGATGTGCATCAACTCCGTTTACGTTACAGTCATAATCACGGTTCTCGTCCAATCAGCGCACACCGTCCCTGCATTAACCATGCCAATCATCACTGATCAGCCAATCACATTGCACCATTGGCTCCACTTCAACTGCAATATCCCGTGGCACGCGCCGACACGCGCAAGCCGTGTGCCTTGCGGTCGGGACCCAGCCTAGTAGACAGCGAAGTGCAATCACAACAATGAGTGTCCGTGACGTTGTGCTCGACATGGTGAAGGACAAGAAGTGCGGCTACACGCGCACGGACGTGGAACCGAAGCCCGTGCCCACCGACGGAAAAGTGACCTGGTTGGGCAACGGCGGCGGCGGCTTCACTCACACGGGTCCGTGTGAGATCTACATTGACGACAAGATGGTGCTGCACGGTGACGACTGCGAAGAAGAGTACCCGGGCGGTCCCAATGGATCGGACAAGTTGTCGGAGATGCCGGTGGACTACTCGTCGTGCAATGGCGACTGCACGCTGTCCTTTTACTGGCTCGGCTTTCAGAACGAGCAGTGGCAGGCGTACGTTAACTGTGTGCCTTTGAAGGGCAGCGGGGGCTCGACGACTCAAACTCAAGCGTCAAATGCCGGCTCGCCCGCTATCGGAGAGAAAACTGCGGAGACGCCTTCGACTGAAACGCAGGCGACAGAAGCTCCTCCTGCTGCTACGCCGCAGTCCGTTGAGACCCCAACTACTGAGACGGCTCCATCCGCCGATACACCGGAAACTGAGTCTCCATCGGTTGAGACTACGACGACCGAGGCCCCCTTGACGACTGACACGAAGTGCAAAGCTCCAGCCCGTCGTCTGCGCAAGAAGGGCATCGCTCTTTAAGCCCTGCCTACTCCTACGATGAGTCGTATTGTGAGAAAGCTAAATCTTTACTTGGATGTTAGTCAATATGCAACACGTCGTGCATAGTTTTTTTTCCTCCTACATGTAGTGAACGTTAGAGATAAACGGGTTGGCTTTTCGACTACAAGGTTTCCACCTCCCCGGGCAGGTCCCAATGCTTGGGGTCCGTCCGCCTAGCACCTGGAAAGAAAATGCACAGCGAGGTCTGGTGCCCTTTTGGTGGCCGATATCCATGGTACAAGCCACCATAACCAGACGCTGAAGAATTCCAGCTAACAGCCGTGACCAGGGTTTGGTAGTAGTGATAATTTCGGTCTATTAGTGATACTAATACTAATAGCCGATGTCAAACCGATATCACTAATACTAATATTATCCAGTTTTCTTAAATATATTTATGCGAGCGCTTACGATGTTTTTGGTAGGCGTCCAGTGGTTGAACACGTCAATGGAGATATCCCAGGTAGAAGTGCAGTAAAGTTTATTGTATTACCATAAATCTCACATTCTTTGGAATGCTGCTGCATGAACTATCTAGATCTCGGGCAGACTTGTTCATACCCGCCTGCAATATCACGAGAATAACTTAGGGGAGATTCAGCTTAAGTTGGCGAAGCACAAGTCTCACTATAAGGATATGGTACGTTTTCGCAAACCCGACAACTACACCAACGCTGATGAAGAAGCGATAAGCAAGCATGCCCAGGAAGAGTTCCGAGCCGAGAAGCGCATCAGCTTCATAATCATTCTTATCGAGGCGATTAAGATAGTGATACCTATTGCCGGAGACCTCGACATAATGCTGTGCACGATGACACCTTGCGAGTGCAATCAGTGTGAACCCTACCGCTCTCCTGGTCGTCTAGCACCGGTACCGACATGAAGACGCTCAAGATGAAAACGTTCAACATGAAGTCCTTCCCAGAGGATTATCTGGGCGACTTCGTGCTGAATGCCGACGAATACACGCGGGGGTGATGTACTCAGTGTACACAGTACTATAGCTGTGCTATAATTTTTTCCAAGCGAGTGTGTCATCATCTCCAGCATCAATTCGATCGGCAGCAGCACGGTCTTGGCCTACGTGGCGCCTATCAACTCCACCAACTAAATCGCCAGCATTGAAGTCCTCGTCGCATGGATAAGTCAACGAGGGGGGCAGCAAGCACAGCGCAACTCGGTCAGCAGCAGCATGGACGCTCTCGCGGCATGGATTGGCCAATATGGGGGTAGCAACTCCAGCAGCAGCTCGACCAGCAGCATGAATGGCCCCCTCGTCGCATGGCTCGACCATCGTGGTGATCAGCAACGCCAGCGGCAACCCAATCAGCAGCATGGATGCTCTCGTAACATGGCTCACCCAACTTAGGGTGCAGTAACACAGGTAGCAACGCGATCATCAGCAGCATGGACGGCCTCGGCGCGTGACTTGGCCAACGTGGAGGGCTGCACCTCTGTCGACAGCATGGCCTCCGTCGTCGCACGGCTCGGTCAATGTGGCAAGCAACGACGCCAGCAGTATCTTGATCAGCAGGTGCATGCGCGCCCTCGTTGCAGGGCACGGCCCCCGTCGCGAGCAGCAACGTGGCGAGCAGCACCACAAGCTGCAACTACATCAGCAGCAGCATGGAGGTCCTCGTCGCACGGTTCGGCCAACGTGGCAAGCAGTGACGCTAGCAGCAACTCAATCAGCAGCGGTAAGGACTCTCTCGTCGCACGGCTTGGCCCTCGTGGAGAGCAGCAACTCCAGCAGCTTCCCGACCTTCAGCAGCATGGACGCTCTCGTCGCACAGCTCAGCCAACGTTGATGGCAGCAACGCCAGCAGCATCTCGATCAGCACCGGGCTGAACATCATTGCAGCATGGTCTTATGTGGCGAGGCGGGTGAACGCCTTTTTGACCGCCCAGGTGTATAGCGCTGTGCTCCAGACTCTGAAAGGTGCTTCCGGTTAGGAAGTCCTCCACTAGGAACACTTGGACGTAAACGTCTAGGTAGCGTGTGCTCCTTGTGGTAACCCCTCTAGGTTCGTTTGACTTCGAACCGGGAGATGCACCGCGGGGATAGGTTGTTCGTATACAAATATCGGTCTTTGGATAAGAGCGTAGCGTCGCCAACTTAGACGTAGCTCCAACAACCAAGATAACCAAAATCAATACAGAGTTATACACACAAATATACAGCCGTTCTTATTCTTAGACCCTTGAACGGTGGGTCGTATACCAGTCAACTTAGCTGCACTTCCGGGATACTGGTCAATCCCGGTCAGCTTTCAGCAAACGAACACCACTTCAGACTACTCTGAGGAACGGTTGAATACAGTCTCACTACCTATCACACAATATGTCCTTCGATCACGATCCTGAATGGGACTTTCTTCCACTCTTTTCAGGATGTATATGGGATATGAAATGTAGGATCGCCTAAGCGCACACTACAACTAGGATATGAAATAGGGCAGATTTACCACGGGCTCCACACCCGCTACTCGCCCTAATTTGGACTTGGAGTTTTTGGAGGTGGAGTCCACACCTCTGGATGTCCTTCCTCAGAGGGCCTTTCGCCTTCAGCACTTGATCGGGGCCGCCGGTATTCGTCCGGCCGAAGCTGTCCGAGCGCTTGCGGGTTACACGAATAATTGAACTCTGTTTGGTTTTATCTTTTGTGGCTATCTTCCTGCAATAGACACACATTCAGCTTTGACTGCATCATCTTAGCCATACTTGATCTCATCGTGATGTCGTGGGTACAGGCGTAGGACTTCAATATTCCACGGAACTTTCCTGGAACCTGGTTGGTCGTTCTGGTCGGTCGGATATCACTTGGCTTGATTATACCTTAATCCTCTCGTCCAGGGTGTCCATTCTTCTTCTTTGTTCTTCGGTGTTCTTCTTCACATCCAGCCATGTCAGGACGGGCGGCCACCAGTCTGATGTAAGCTGTGGCCCTTGGTCGCTCCCGTAGGCTTGACCCGTCGTCCGGCAATTGATCCATCTAGACTCATTACGTCCAGAATACCCAACCCGATCCATGGTTGGAAGTGATACCACCGCGTCTCATAGATCTCACCGCGTCCCACAATTCCATACTCACTGGCATATTGGCTTTTCAACCAATCGCCACTCCACATGTAGAGAAATCTCAATTCCCATCGTGTCAACCGCCCCTCTAGTCTTGGTCCATCATTGAGGTCATTTGCCGAATTGGTCGAACATGACTAGATCACACGATCTACAGTTGTCCCGACGTAGCGTGCGTCTGAACGTTCATCCCGTTGAGAATCCTCCTGCCCTGGCGACCGTTCTGTGTGCCCTTTCCCAGCCTGGTCCCAGACCTTCGCTTTCACTTTCAGGCTCCCGACAGTACGCCTTCAGCTCACAACGCAACTTTCTCCCGCGCACACACAAGATGGGCGCGCTTTCTTCGGCGTCGTACGTCCGGGAGGGGTACGTTGGCGTCGAGGCACTCATGTTATTCGATGGACTGTCGGAGCCGGACGTTCAGGATTTGTGCTCTCTGGTTGGGGATTCCGCGGAGGTCCGGCAAATGGTACTCCGTCCGTACCACGTCCAGCAAGCTCCCACTCTCGATGCTTTGGTGACCACACTGAATTCTCTCATGGCTCGCCGGGAATTTGCTTCGCTGATCACGCACATCTCCCCACTCGAGCTTGCGCAACGGGTGTTCTACACAGTATCCTTGTTGCATCGGGTGTTAGTCCGGGATCGGCAACGTCATCGCAGCATCCAGAATATGGACGAGAACTCCATTGCTCGGCGTCTCTTGTGTCTCCAAGGCGAGCACGATCGACTCAAGCAAGACTTCGTATTCCTGTACGAGTACCACCAACAGGAGATACAGTCCGTCCAGAATGAAGCTGGCAGCACTCGGTGCTTACTCGAAACTGATTTTGCGCGTCTCGCCCGTGGAAATGGAGGATACTGCGGCCTTGCGTCAGCGCGTGGGTGACCTCGAGTCCCAACTGCGGCACGCACAAACTCAAGTCGCTTCCTTGAAAAGACAAGTCCGAGAGAGCAAGTTCGACGCTGATGGTCTGCTCACTTTCTTGAATGGGGAAACAATGAGGTCCGTGGGAATTGGCCTCGATTTCGCCGACTGCTGGGTCAATTCCGACGCGGCATATCACCTCCAAGCTCCTGGAAGACCTGGATCACGGTGGAGGCAGCGGACAAGGCCTTTCGGATGATACCCCCTTATCCCGGTCTGGTCCCTCCAGACAGCGACGCTGACGATGATGCCGACGCCGAGCAGGAGGAAAAACGCGAAGATAATCCCCCATCTCCTGCATGTTCACCATCCCTTTCAAGTGATGATTCTGGGCGTCAGCCAAAGTCCAAGCGGCGTTCCTCGTCCGGGCGGGTCCAATCCTCTGATATTCAGCATCGCCCCACCGTCCATCCAGAATCCAACGTCGGGCCCCGCACGGTATCGGACGTTTTGCCTTTCACGGTTTGAGAAGCTTGTGCCCTTTTCCCGGAATTTATCGTTTGGGATGACCTTCGCTCCGACGTTCAATGGACAATGCGTACCGGCGTGGGGTACGACGAGGCGGTCGAGATGATGTTGGAAGACGACATTCAGCACCAAATTTTCCACCGGGAAGCTTGTGCAAGATGTTGGGTACAATGATGTACCGGCAGAAGTTGGATGAAACGCCTTGGGCAAAGTACGTGTCCGTCTCCTACTACCTGATGGCCGACGTGCTGCTGCAAAGCTGGCTGGAAAAGGGAGTGGTGCCTTCAGACTGGCCGGAACGCCACAACTTGACGGAAGATCTTCCAGAGATTCTGGACAACAGCTCGTCGGAAGATGAAGACAACCCCGACTTTGACGATCCGGTTCCTGACAGTGCGGGAAGTGGACCCTCCTCAAGCCGATACGGCTAGTGGTGAGGGTTCCCCACCAGACAGTGACGTTTTAGTTTTGCGGTCCAAGCGGCAACTCAAAGTCCAACGGATGTACTCCTCTTCTGACACTTCTGAAAGTAGCGACACGTCCCCTTCCAAAAAACTGGTTTACATCCCATCTCCTAAACGCCCTCGTCCTTCACGTGCAAGTGACCGCTCGAACAAGAAATCTGGCAGTCTCCGATCAATGACTCGCTCCAGTTTGGACAGAGTGCGGTCACTCCTCGCGCGTAAGTCCTTTGAGGATCTGAGTCCCACCGAGTTGGCGGTAATTGAGATTCCCGGCCGGGGGATACTCTCGTGGCGTCGTCGTGGGATTTTGACCCAGCGTACTCCCCGAAAGGTGACCATGACGACCAGACTCCCGGTTTTCCAGGATACTCTCCCCAGAAGACTGAAATTCGTTATTTCGCCCAGCGTTGGACTCCTTTTGAGGGTGCCTATGTAATGCTTCGGGCCAAGAAACCTTGGGACGTAATGTTCTAGAATCGGGTCAAGGTCCTATACTTCCACCGACGTGCGGATCTTTGTGCAAAAGTGCTGAATCTACTGGAGGAGTACTTGGCGTATGTCCGGGACCACGCTAAAGCCTTCTGGGAAGTTCTCCACTGGTTCACAATCAAGTACAAACCTGAACGAGACGAGGAAGATGGCGATTTGGATCAATACTCGGTTTGCGCCAAATTGTATCGCGAGCGGGCAGCTCGTCATGAAAGCGTAGGTCGTTCCATGGGCGATCGTATCCGCAAGTACATCTCGAAAGGGGTCCCTGCTTCATTGTTCGAAGAGCCCGGCGTCTGGAAGTATCCTGTCAAGATTTGCCACCTCCATCTTACGGACGAGTCCACCTTGAATGCAGCTGGGAAACCTTATTCGCTGGAAGAGCAGATCGACATGGCCGAGAAAGCGGAGTCCGGCCGGACCCAGTGGACAAAATACTGCACGGATTCCGAGCGAATTGCCCATGTCCCGAAGGAGCTCCTTTCTGAGGCTGCTTTCGCCTGACGAGCGCAAGGAGAACCCGGTCTCGATGACGTTGTAGCTCCCTGCCCAGCAACATTATATGTCTAGGAGGACTCCGTTTCAGGAAACACTTCCATCTTCTTCGTAGCGTAACACAATAATCACCGTTGAGCCTCCTCAGTCACATCTCTTTCCTTGTTGACTCTATCGCTCCACATACATCGAGGTCCTTCAGCATTCGACATCCTTTAACGCCATTTTACGCTCTTCCGCTGATGAGGCTCATCACGTTTTCTTCTTCTTTCGGATTCACATTCACTTCTTCCAACACTTCACTTAGGCGACGGTCTGTTGCATTTCAAGGGTGTTCACTTGGGTGACTAAACTCTCGGGTGGTCGTCCCCGGCTTGCATAGCCTGGAAGCGAGCCCTAGCTTTGGCCCCTTGGTTGAACTCATACAATAACGCGCCACAGCTTAGTTGTGACATTGGAAGCCATTCGGGCTCATCGTATCCTTTCCACTTGATTAGATATCCCCGAGGTCTCTTGGACGCGCGCGTTCGTTTAGACCATCGAAGGTCTAGGATTTTCTCCACTTCGTACTCGTCGTTGTCGTTGTCTGCTTCCCAGCTGTCTTCTGGTAGCAACGCAGTATCAAAATCATCTTCTTCGTCGACCTCCATTTCGACGGAGGGTCTTTTGGGATGTAGAGCTCGCGGTTTTAGTCGGCTAGCATGCACCCAGGGGTTAACTCGGTAGCCCGTGTCTTCAGTCTTAAGCGTAACTCTGAAGTCATCGTGCATTTCAGCGATCTTGAATGGACCATACCAGAGATGCACCAGCTTGCGACTCAACCCAGTCTGCCCTTTGGGAATATGTAACCAAACCGCATCTCCGACGTGAAAACCCGACTTGAGTCGATCGGACAATTCCTTCCACTTCTGAGTCTGTTCGTCAGATCTGGCTCTCTTTGCTTTCCTCTCTGAAGGTCTTCCGCACAAGCCTGAGCGTAACTGTAGTCTCGTTGGAACTTCCTCCGCCATTCATACGCTGTACATTCAGGGACACTGGATGGTCTTGGGCCTAGCATGGCCGACACCGTCCCTTTAGCATCCCACCCGTGAACCAGGTACAATGAAGTGTCTAGCCGAGTTGCGTCGTACGAAGTATTCAAAGCGAACATCAGTGTCTCGGCGTGTTCATCCCAATCACTCTGATCAGATTCCGCAGCATAAGCGCGTACACTTCGGATGACAGTCTGAACAGACATCTCCTGTGGTGGGGCCACACGCACAATAGCTAGGAGGAAGCGTAACACGCTAACCGCAACAGACGCCTGGAGTCTCTGTTGCTGCTTGTGCAAAAGGCCCTGCCTTATCGGTCCTCCTTAGTACCGCGCACTTAAAGAGACTTGCACACTTGTAGGTTAGAGTTAAACTGTCTTGTATTAATAACACTCCTAAAGTTCTATCTACTGCTTTCTATCTGCATACTGAATCCTTGTCTAAAGGGCGATCTTCCCCAGCGGTTGGCTCCCGTGCGTCGTCGTCCTTAAGTACGACCGACTTAACTTAACTTAGTACTTGGTGAAGGTGAAGAGGAAAAACCTATCTAAGTACACAGTACCCGTCGTGGTGTGTGACACCCAGTTGTTGTGGGCCACACCGGCCGGTGTGGACTACACCAGAGAACATCACTTTTCCTTGAAAAGGACACTTGCCAATCCTGGCCCCATTACACCCTCCCTCACCCAAACGGGAAGCACCTTTCCCAGTGGGGAATCCAGCGGAAACCCGGGCACGGCCTCATTCGACAATCCGCGCTCTCAAGAGCACACGCGCACCCTGGGAGGCCCACCGGGCATGACGACCGAGACCCAGATCATCGTGTGGGCCGCCCCCAACACCCTTGGGGCTGGATGCCCTGCCAAGCACCACGCCGAAGCGCCTGCCTCAAGCGACATGAAAGAGAAGCCTCCGGCGCCTGCTTCCAAGAAGCACTCGGGCGATCCGGAGGCGGCGAAGGACGCGACAGCTTCCAAGAAGCGTGTGAATGCGACGGAGAAGGCGAATGCGCCACCGGCTTCTAAGATGCACGCGAAGGACCCGGACGAAGCGAAGAAACCGCCCGCTTCCAAGAAGCCCAGAGTCGCGGCGACCAAAACGAAGGCGAAGGCGAAGAAGACGCCTGCCTCGTCGAAGTCCCCACGCAAGACGAAGAAGGTGACTGCTTCTTCGAAGCCCGCCCCGAAGAAGTCCGCTGCCAAGCAGCTTCCGAAGAAGAAGGACCCCGCGGAGGAGGGGCCCAAGACTCCAAAGCTGCCGCCCAAGCGCACGGATGTGCTGCGACCCGGCCCCCATGAAGAGGTGACCAGCGACTTGTCCGATACAGACACTCCGAACCCCGGGTATGTCAGTGGCGGCGACTCGCCTGTCGCTGACGTCCCACATGCTCCTCGAGCCCGAGCGCCCACGAAGGATCAAGCGGCTGCCGCTAACTGCACGTCCACTTCCCCTCAGAGGCGTAGTCCGTCGCCGCACCCGTCTCTACAGGTGGACTACGAGGAGTCGGAACCCGACGTAGACCACGAGTCCGGCGAGGTGGAGTGGTCACCGCCACGGATCACTGATGCCCAACGGGTTCTATATCCGGGGAGCCCCGTGTCTCCCAAGACTGTGGTGGCCGTGGAACGCGCCCAGCTCTTGGAGGCGTCCATGTCTCGTCGAGACGACCCGCCCGCTGCGGTGTCGGAACCCCAAGTCATCACCAACGCCGGTGTCGACGAGGGAGTACCTCCTGAGCTGCTCTAGCCTGAGAATCGGCAACACCTGGCCGATCGTTCCCGTGAGGCCTCTCAGGCGTTGGGTACCAGGCGGGATCGCGAGACCCACGCCCCTCGCACCCGCGAACAACTGCTCGCGTTGCGATACTGGACCCGGGACGAGTATCGTGAGCACCTTCGCCAGAGTCGGATGCCTGGTCCAGGCCCGCCGCAATGCGACAAGTGTCCGGTCGTGCTCCTGGTGGACACTGGGTTGACCCGCCAACGTAACGAGACGGAGTTCGAGGGGTGGTTGCACCACCTGGGCTATCCCCAGCCCGAGTTCTTGAACTCTCCGTTTCGGATCGATTGGCTGGCTCAGCGTCGTCTTCGATTTCGCATGGCGAAGATGATCTCTGACGACATTTGGTCGAACCGATTCTTCGGTCGCCACAAGCCCATGCCGGGCGTCATCCTCGAGGAGGTGCTGCAGAAGATTCAGAAATCTTGGCAGTCGCAGCCGATAGAGCCTAAGAGTGTTCTCGGCCCTGTCAGCGCCGACCAGGTCCGTGGGCACGCTCAAAAGCGGCCACAAGGTCGGCGCAGTCCTCCCCGAGGCGAGCCCCAGGCTCCCACGAGTTTCGACTACTCGGGTAGCCACGCCACTTCACCAGGTACTGGTACTGACCGCTACGCCCGCGGCGCTTCAGTAGCTTCTCGACATGGTAGTATAGGACGCCCTCATTACCAAGCAGAGGCGGCGGAGCCCGCGGTGGGAGTGGTGTCGGACCAGGACGCTCAGCGTCGCCCGACTGGCTCTCGCCTTGACGAAGAAGGTCTTCTGTCTGCTGTTGAGTCCTGTCAGCGACTGCTGGATGCCCAGCGGACCGAGATGGTGGCGCTTCGCGCTCGCGTCCAAGATGCGGAGGCCCGCCTGGAGAACCTCCAGAATGTCCGCCGGGACTTGAACTTCTGCGTGATCGCGTGTGGGATCTGCCTCGACAGCTGGGCGAAGAGGCTGATCGCTTACAGGCCCGGTGCTCGCGAGGCGAGGAGAGCGACCGTCGGTGTGCCAGGTCTTGGAGCGATACCTTGACTGGATCCGTACCCTGTACGACCGCGTGGGGAGCTTGGAGGCCCAAGAGGCACGCCGAGTACCGGCTCGTGCTCGTGCTCGTGCTCGTGCTCGTGCTCCGGCTCCTGTTCCTGCTCCGCTTCCCTCGGAAGAGCTCATTCGGATGATGGCGAGTGCCTTCCAGCAGTACTCTGCGACGCAGTCGGCTCCCCAGGATCCTCAGCCCCCGCCGGGCGATAGGGCTTGAGCAAGCCAACGTAGAACGTCGGGTGCGTGGCCATGGACGATGGCAGATCCAACGTGTAGGCGTGGCCGTGGACCCCGATGACCGTGAACGGCCCCACGAAGCGAGGTCGCAGCTTGGTGCTGCCCACAGCGGAGACCGCTTGAGTAGGAAGATTCTTAGCGTTTAATAAGACTTGGTCTCCCAACTGGAACACCTGTGTGTTCTTACGCCCCTGGCGATCACTTTGTTCGTTCTGTGTGTCTTGAGCGGCCGCCATGGCGTCACGAACGCGCTGTCTGACAGCTTCACCAGTCTCGATAAACGAGAGCAGGTTCCGTTTGACGGACGTTCGTAGGCCTTTAAGGCCCCTTGGGTCGTCGGCATTAGCCTCTCCCCCACCCAAATTCGAAGCCGGTGGCAGCGTCAGTGGCGTACGCGGGTGCCGCAGGCCGTTCACATAGAACGGAGTGAAGCCCGTGGACGAATGCACTGCATTGTTGAGCGTAAACTCCACTTGTGGAAGAAGCGCACTCCACTTCGTGGGATCCGCTGCGCAGACACTGCGAAGAATGTCCTCCAGAACTCTGTTCACCGGCTCAGTCTGACCATCGGTTTGAGGGTGGTCCGCTGTGGACATGTCCAACCTCGTGCCTAAGAGGCGGAAGAGGTGTTGCCAGAAGTGGGACACGAACCTTGGGTCTCTGTCACTCACGAAAGCCTCGGGGAGGCCGTGGTTACGAAAGACATTGTCCACAAAGAGCTGAGCTGCCTGAGGCGCAGTCACGCTCTTCCGCACAGCGGCCAGCCGCACCATCTTGCTAAGGCGGCACACAAAGACCAATATGCCAGTGTGGCCCCGCGCATCAGCTGGAAGCTCGAAGATGAAGTCCATGCTCACGGAGCGCCATCAATCCGCCGGCACCGGCAAGCTCATCAAAGGAGCGGACGCCGAGGGCGCAGGCTTGACACGCTGGCACGTCTCACATGTCTGTACGTACTTACGTACCCATTTGTACATGTGGGGCCACCAGAAGTTGCGCGCAACAGACATGTACGTCTTCTCCCGCCCCAGGTGACCGCTAAGCGGAGTGTCATGAGCCTCATAGAGGACACGATGACGCAGGTCCTCGTCGTTTGGAACGACTACTCGAGGCTCGTCGCATCCGTCTACTTGATAGTAGAGCAAACCCTCCACTACCGAGTAGCGGTGCAGGCGTGAGCGCTGTCGTGCCGTGAGCTCGACGGCCTTGTTTGGAGCGCTCAGACCGGTGGCGTGGTTGATTGGGTTAAGCTTCTGGCCATTACGCTGTGGACCGTGGGTTTGATCCCCCCAGCGGACAAAAAGTCTCCCCGAGCGGGAGGCGACCAGGACCCCCGAAGAGGCACGTCCCTCATGGCCCAGGCGGTTAGGGCACCCTGACACTAAGGGGCTTCAAGACGTAGAGAGCAGCGAGGACTGTATTGGGGGATGGTCCCTCAATAGAACGGCCCGCTATGACCTCGGTGGTGTTGCGTGCTCGTAGTCACAGGCCTCAGATAGGTTAGGTAAGAGGGGTACAACTCCAGAAAAGTCACTGCCAGCTCAGAATAGCAGCCCGTACGAAGAAATGTATGGAGAATTGCATCTGGGCACCTCTGCCGCACTGTGAATAGTGAACCCAGTCGCCCCCGCAAAAGGGAACAACACTAAATTATTAGTTATTGTTTGGAGCGCTCAGCGCTTCCACCAGCCCTGCAAGGTCGTCGTCTTCGGCATACGCATCGCGGATGAGCTCGTAGAGCGGTGACTCAAGGTAGGCCAGATGTGCTAACTCGTAATCTGGCCGCCGGGAGAGCGCGTCCGCTAGGACATTCTGCTTTCCCGGTTTGTACTCCACCGTGAAGTTGTATTCAGCGAAGAATGAAAGCCACCGCGCCATGCGCAGAGAGAGGTGAGGCGACGACGTCGCCGTCCTCAACGAGGCATGATCTGTGTAGATCACAAAGGGTTTTGGACCTAATAGGTGCACCCAAAACTTGACCAAGGCGTACTTCATCGCCAGAAGTTCCTTGTCGTGGACGGGGTAGTTCTTTTCCGCCGCCTTCAATTGGCGAGACTGGAAGGACACTACTCTCTCCCTGCCTTCGGCATCTACCTGCAGCAGGGCACAGCCAATGCCAAAGTCGGATGCATCGCATACCACGCTGAAAGAACGCTCTTCGTCGGGCAGCGCCAGGATCGGAGCGCTCTGAAGGCTGCTCTTGATAGCTTCAAAAGCCTGTTGAGCCTCAGAGGTCCATGACCACACAGCATCCTTCTTCAGAAGATTCGTTAGAGGCCGTGCCATCTCGGCGTAATTGGCGCTATACTTGTGTAAGTAGTTGGCCAAGCCGAGCCATTTACGCAGGTCCTTCTGCGAGACGGGCACAGGCCACTGTGCAATGGCGCACACCTTCTCCGGGTCCGCACGGACACCGTCCTTCCCAAGGAAGCAGCCCAAAAAGGGGATCTCTTCGGCTCCGAAGATACACTTGTTGATGTTCACATAAAGGCGATTCTCGCGCATGCACAAGAGAACCTCACGGAGGTGGTCACGATGGGCTTCGACGGCCGTCTTCCCTTCTGACGCACGACTGTGCACGAGGATGTCGTCGAAGTACGTCTGTACGAACTGCCGCATCGGCCTGAAGAGCTGCGTTACGAGCCGATTGAATGTGGCGGGGGCGTTGGACAGCCCCTGGGGCATGACAAACCATTCCCACAACATCCCGCTGGGAGTGCTCACAGCCGTAAGAGGGATGTTCGACTCCCGCATCAGCAGCTGATAGTAGCCATCGACCATGTCGAGTGCACTAAAGATCGTGCAGCCTGCCATGTTGTTTTGCAACACGTCCTTCCTAGGAATAGGTGTCGACGCCGGAATGGTTGCCGCGTTCAACTTGTTGAACACGTGCACCATGCGCCACTTCCCATTGGGCTTGCGCACACAGAACGTCGGGGACGAGTGTGGCGACTTAGACATACGAACCATGCCAGCGGCGTGCTTTGCCGCGAAGAAGGCGTCGATTACATCGACCTGTTCCTTTGGAAGCGGCCACTGCCGCGTGGTACAGTACTTAGTACCTGGTACGAGATCGATCTCATGCCTCACGCCCCGATCCGGAGGAAGGACCGAAGGAGGGTCGTCGCTAACGACATCCGAGAACTCCTTCAGAAGGGCATAATACGGATCCGAAGGGTCCTTCAGAATGGCAGCGCCATACCGCGTCTGCCTCTTAGAGGTCCGTTCGTCTTCTAACACCTCGGGGTCCATGACCGACGAGGAGTTGAGCTCTAAGGAGCTACCCTCTGGGCGAAGCAGAACCACTTCTGCCAACTCTCCCGCCTTGAGAGAGTCCATAAACTCGACATACGAGAGCTCCTCGAGCTCAAGTAGCTCTGCTACTGTGGGTAACGGAGTCAACACCTCCCCCACCTTGGGTTCGCCCGTGAAGACGTCGAACACTTGAGGAAGCTTGTCCCCAACCGGGGAACCCGCATCGCGGCTAGACGCCTCTGCCTTGGGCGTGCTCGTGACCTTGTCACCCTTGCTGTCCTTGAAAGTGGGAGCCCCTGCTCGACCACTCGTGGTTGCGCGAGCACCAGCTCTAGCGTCTTCTGTCGCGCGAGCTGAACCAGCTACCACGCCTTGCGTTGTGGGAGTTCCGACTCGACCACTCTTGTTTGCGCGAGCAACAACTCCAGCGCCTTTCTCGACGTGAGCTGAACCAGCCACCACGCCTTGCATAGGGGGGAGCTCGGACGCTACCACCCCTTCCTGCGCGAGCTCGTACAGCGTCAGCGCCTTGAGTGTTCACTGCCCCTTGCGCAAGTGCAACTCGGTTGCCAACTGCAGAACCCTGTCCTCTACCCGCAGAGGTACTAGGATCCTGCGGATCTTCTCCACCACCTACCTCGAGGTGTCGCGCTCGTGGAGGCAATGCCATGGGCAATTCCAACACTTCCAAAGCGCCGGCAAACTGCCGTTCACCGCGTGGCACACGGTGCTCATGCACAAACCCGTCTCGGGAAGAGGAGGGGACATGACCCGCCAGGGCTCTGTCCGCGAGGGGGTTGTGGCTGGCACCAATGGTGCGACCACGCCAGTCTATCCACGGCTCGTGCTTAGCAAGCCAAGGCATGCCGAGGATGAGATCGTACCGATCATCCATGTCCAAGACAATGAACGGTTCGACCGAATTGAAGTCATCAAACTT
The DNA here is from genome assembly GCA_009729435.1 of Phytophthora fragariae. Taxonomy (NCBI): domain Eukaryota; phylum Oomycota; class Peronosporomycetes; order Peronosporales; family Peronosporaceae; genus Phytophthora; species Phytophthora fragariae. Next base: position 34,437 of record QQOI01000040.1, on the reverse strand, counting down.
CACGCTTAAGGGTATGGTAACCTTGCGTGTAGACACGATGGAGCCAGTCGCTAAGCGAACAGATACATTGGTATTACTCTTAGAAGCTTCTAAAGCACTAGCATATAATGTACTGTTCCTAGCCACACTGGCTTTCGTCACAAAGTTAAACGACGCCCCTGAATCGAACAGGACCGTCATCGGTTCCGGATACCCTTTCACGCTGGCGGTGACGACCACGAGGTTAGACCGCGCGGCGGCCACGGAGAAACACAGAAGTGTCGTCCCAGGGACTTGCTCCTTTGGAGAGGCTGGTGAGGGACTCACCTTCCTCGACGAGGAGCGAAGTCTCCCAGCAGGGCTTCCCGCCCCTACTGGGAGTCGCCGTTTTCCGACTCTGTCGCCTCGAGGCTATTAAGAGCCGGACGCGCCGCGTACTTCTTGTCGCGGGGCGCCTTCCATGGGTTGGTGGGGCAGTTTCGACAGAAGTGACCAGGTTGGTTACAACCGAAACAGCGACCACTCGACCGTTGCGTCTTCTGAGGACGTGCCGACTCGGCAAGAGAGATCTCCATTGAAGTGGGACCCTCATTTGCTTCGACATGAGGCGTGTGCCCTTGGCTGAGCGCACGCAGTGATCCTCCAGCATAGCGATGTTGACCGCCTCATTGAAGGTCTTCGGCTGACGCCGGAAGAGCTCCGTCCGAACCGGATCCGTGCGGGCACCGTCCATGAAGACCGTCACCTTAACGTCCTCAGAGAGGGGTGGGCCGGCCATGGTGGCTTCGAGGTTATGGAGCTCCATGACGTAGTCTTGAAGCGACTGCTTGCCTTGCTTGCACCGCAAGAAACTGGAGCGATGACGATATGCCACATTGGCCAGGAGGAAGGTGGAGCGTAGCTCTTGTTCCATGAACGACCACGAGGTAAAGTACCCCGGCGTCGCTGTCTCACGGGCCATGGCCCATGCGCGTGCGAGCCCTCCAAGGTTGGATAGCGAAAACGCCACCTGAGCTCGCGCGTCGTAGATCTGACCAGCGCTTAGCGCGATCTCGATCTCGCGAACCCAGAAGACAAGACTATCTGAGTCTTTGCCGTCGAACGTCGGAACCGACATCTTGACGGGCTTCGTCGTGGTTGGACGCGCAGCGAATGACGCCGTATTCGTGGCGGACGCTTGTGCCGCACTCTGTGCCTCAGCTCGCATTGTCGCACGAGCGGCTTCCTGCGCAGCAGCGCTCACGTAAGCAATCAGCGACGACTCGTACTTGTCGAAGCGTTCCACGCGCGCCCGTTGCTGCTCAGCAGGAAGGTTGGAGAATCCAGCGAAGGCTGCCTCGCCCAGGAGGCTGACCATCTTCTCCAGCGTAATCCAGTGGGCATCGAATAGGTGAGGAAAGTCCTGCTGCGCCGGCAGCCGACTCCCTGAGTCTTCCATCTCAAAGAGACCCTGATTGTAGAGATCCGCGTCGGTCGCGGGATTGACTACAAGTGCTACCAGGTGTGACGGGTGGGGGCCACACGCACAATAGCTAGGAGGAAGCGTAACACGCTAACCGCAACAGACGCCTGGCGTCTCTATTGCTGCTTGTGCAAAAGGCCCTGCCTTATCGGTCCTCTTTAGTACCGAGTACTTAAAGAGACTTGCACACTTGTAGGTTAGAGTTAAACTGTCTTGTATTAATAACACTCCTAAAGTTCTATCTACTGCTTTCTATCTGCATACTGAATCCTTGTCTAAATGGCGATCTTAAGTACACAGTACCCGTCGTGGTGTGTGACACCCAGTTGTTGTGGGCCACGCCGGCCGGTGTGGTCTACACCAGAGAACATCCTTTTTCCTTGAAAAGGACACTGGCCAATCCTGGCCCCATTACATCTCCTGTTGACCGTTCGCTTGAGGGCGATAGGCCAACGTAGCTCTCTGTCTGCTACCCAGGAGTTCTCTGAAGCGAGTAAAGACTTCGCTCATGAACCGAGGGTCCTGACCGTGCCGCAACATCGAGCTAGCTCCGAAACTTCGGAAGACTTTTTCTTCGTAAGCTTCCGCGACATCCTGAGCGGTGGTCGAATCCATGGGTTGGCACATCACGTATCCCGAGAACGTGTCCTGGAAGAGGAGTAAAAAGGTATTTCCTCGTTCGGACTTTGGAAGATGTGTGAAAAAATTCATTGAGACTACTTCGAATGGATACCTCGGCTCGATATTCCCTGGGGACGGCCCAGGATTGGGCGGTCGCCCCTTGCCACTTGCGCAGTCTACACACTCCTTCACGAAGGTTTCCACATCGGCATACATACCGGGCCAGTAGAATTCGGACCTTAACTTCTCGTGCGTCCGGGTTACCCCTTGGTGTCCGCCCTGACAATTTTCATGAGCATAGTGAAGGAGGTCCGGGCGGAGTGACTCTGGCACAATCAAGCGTAATTCATCTGACATGTCCCGAGGACGATCATTTGTAGGCCAGTCGATAGAGCACGTCTCTCACATCCAGGGCATACAATCCCGCTTGTTTAGAAATCCTGCGTATCTGGCCACGAGAGAAACTACCCAGGTCCTCTTTCAGGAACTTCTTGATCTCCATGAGCTGGTCGTCACATTCCTGGTGGGCCTTGATTCGCCGCCATCGTTCTGCCTGGTATTCCAGTGGTCCCATCGGTTCTCTTTGATCGGGTTGCTCTTGAATGCGATTCTGAGTTACTGCAACCATAACCCTAGCAGCTGTAGACAGTGGCGCGGATTCTGGTCCTGGACGTATGCCGTTTGGGGTCTCCACGGGCAGATCATCTTGCGGGGAAACATCTTGAGTGTTTTCGTCCATGATCACCATCGGCTGCATCAGCTTTTCGTGTATCTTGGACACCTGTACAAGATGTTTCAGCTCCTCAGGGCCTTCAGTCTGTCAGGATGTCCCCAACGCTAACGCCTTGGAAGTAAGGTAATCTGCTGCCTGGTTGTATTCCCGTTTGACATGGACCAGCCGCATTGACGTGAATTTCTCCTTCAGCATTCCCACCTCGGACAGGCGTCGTTGCAAATTTGGTTGGTTGCAGTTAATCAGTCCTTGCACCTGTTGGATGACTATGCGAGAGTGTCCGACCACCACTAGATCTTGAATATCTCGTTCGGACGCAAGGGTGAGACCTTTCAGCAATCCGTAATATTCAGCGTCGTTGACAGTGACATCCTCCAGGATGAAACCATGTGCAGCCAGGATATTCCAGCCCGGTAACTCCCAGATGATACAACCGCAACTACCTTGACGCGTCGAAGTCTTAGCTGCACCGTCGAAACTTAGGACGTAACCAGCAAAGTCTGCTTCCAACATTTCCATACTAATCACTGGCGGTGCCTTGACTCGTCCCTTGGCCGGAATGAGTGTCTCAGCAACCTCGTCCAAATGTTCGCGTGGGGTAATGCACGCTCCTAGGATGACAGGTAAACCGCCTTCATCCCTCTGAACCTTGTGTACTTCCAGGTTCCAGTGTGACAATATGACTCCCCAACGGACGCATCTCCCATCGGCCGTCTTGGACTTCAACAACCAACTCAGAACGGAGTGTCTAGTGAAAACCTTAACCAGGCAATTCTGGACAAGAGTCTGGAAAACATCCAGAACTCCCATCACGGCCACCACTTCCTTTTCTGCGACATGGTATCGGAGTTCCGCATCGTTCAGGACACGTCCCGTGAACCTGACCGAGTGTATCACGCCTTCGTATTCCTGACCGAGAAGTGCACCAGCAGCCCACTGGTTGGCATGGGGTATAATAACGAAAGATTTGGTCCGGTCGGGATGCCTGAGCAGCGATGTAGATACAATCTTCCTCTTCAAGATCTCGAAAGCTTCTTTTGCCTTGGACAGATCTCTCCCTGCACGTACTTGTTCGTCCGTGAGCTCATATAGAACTGCAGCCACCACAGGAAAACCTTCAATGAGCTTGTGATAGTAGTTCAGGCTTCCCAGGAAAGACTGGACTCCTTTCAGTGTCTTCGGGAATGGAAGATCCTGGACGCCCTTGGCAATCTTGGGCATGGCTCGAAGTCCTTCCGCACTGATCTCATGAGAGAGGTATGGGATAGACAGTTTGCCAAATTCACTCTTGGGGAGGCTGACTGAGATATTCCAATAGCGGAGTCTGAACAGTAAGGCATTCAGATCTTCACACAGCTGATCCCAGGTTGGCGCCCCATGAGCGATGTCATCAATGTACGAGCTGCGTCCAATTATCGGGCCCATCTGGGACGGCGCTGGAATATCACGCTTGAATGCAGTAATCTTGTCTGTCAGTATCGGCACATTCCGCTCAGCCTTCTCACGTTCGGACTCACCCCGTTCGAACGGGTCTAACCCGAGAAACCCTAGCACATCTTGATCTACCAGCTTCTCTTCCTCTGCCGGTAGTCGGACGAATCCCCACAAACAGTTATTGATTACTGCCTGATAAACGAGGGGGGTATTCTTCAGCCCGAAAGGCATCCGCACCCACTGGAAATGTCCGAATGGACACACAAAAGCGGAAATCAGCTTCGCACGTTCGACCATCCGTATCGCCGAGAAACCACTCGCCACGTCGAGACTCATGAACCACATTGCACTCTCGAAACCAATCAATAGGTCGTCTATCAGCGGTAGCGGATAGGTTGAGAGTTGGATGAAACCATTCACCACCCGGTAATCAATACACACCCGGATATCCACACCGTTCTTCTTTAAGACAATCACAATCGGGGATGCCCAAGCGGACACTGAGAATTCAATCAGTTCAGTTTCCAATAGCTTCTTGAGCAGCTCATTAACCTTCAACATGATATGCGGGGCAATGGACCGTGGGCGTTGAGCCACTGGCTTAGCATCCCCAACATCTAGATCCCACACCACGCCCCTGGCCGGAGCAGGCGCTGCATTGCCGTCACCCAATAATATCTTCCGATGATAAGTCAGGATAGATCGCAACTTTTTCTCTTCTGCGGCAGTAGTCTCGTCAGGATCACCGACGTCTGCTTTGGAGATGTCACATTCAGGGCTAAGATCTTTCAGCTCGGGCAACATGGCGAGTTCGTCGCGTAACTGTGCAGAACCTCACTGCCTTCCTGAAGGTAGATAGCCGGCTCCAAATCTAAGTCTTCTTGGCTGATTCTCACGTACCTGGCATACTCTTCTTCTAACCTTCGAATAGGAGTAGATGGCCACGCACAGCTCGGGAGATCCATCTCTTCAGTTTCTTGATCTTGGCCTTCTTGGACCTCCGAGTCCGAACAACTCGGCTCGGTATCCAGTTCTGCTTTGCTAGAATTCGCTTCGATACTTTCAGGCACACTTACTTTCAGCACTGTCCTCTCCGTGAACTCTTGGGCAACACCTGTCTGGGTACCAACGTCTGCTAGCTCCGTCGTTTGGGTAGCCACATTGCATACGACCTTGGCTGGGCGCTCCACATTCGTCGAGTGAACCTGCTTGGGCTGGTCTTGTAGTTGGACAATTCTAGCCGCAGTTGCTCCCGGACGAGGTCGTAACATGATCTTGGATCTCCACTCGTACTGAGGTGTGGAGACAGCAGGTGGTTCCTGTTCTTGCCTAAGTTCATCAAGCTCACGTTCGCGTTTCCTCATCAGCCAGGAGATGGGGTATTCTCGTAAATGAGTTGTTGCCATTCCTTGTACTTCTGGCATCCTGGACGCACGAATCGTCCTGAATGAGGAAAACTTCCAAACTCTACTACCCGCGCGAGCGGGGTTCGAGTGTCGATCCAAAACATCTGTTCCGAAATGTTAACTACTTTGACTGAGGTCGCCCATGATTGTGCAGTGTAGATGACTTGAGTTACCCAGCGATCGCCTCGTCCTGTCCAGACTACATCCCGCTGAGGATTGCTTTGGCCATATTCAATACGAACCTTTGCATGTTCCCCTGGGCGCAGATAGAGACTGCGTGTAGACAACACAGGTAGGTCTAACCCTAAGTGTTGACACGATGCTCCTCCACTCATCAGGATAGTTTCCTCGTCTGGGAGTTGGACGAGTCCCTCGCGCACGTACAGTCGAACTCCAGCGGCGTACATGAAATTCATTCCCAGAAGCACTTCCACGTCTTCGCCGATGTTCGTCACCCAGACATTCATGACATAAACCACCCGTACTCCAAGCGTGATCTTGACTCTCGCACTCGCAGTGATATACGTCGGGACTCCTCCTAGGCCGGACACCTTAATGGGTTCTGGTAACATCTGGAGCTTCAGCTTGAGCCTACGCGCAAGGTTCAGACTTACCATACTTCCAGACGCACCAGTGTCCAGCAGGATTTGCACCCGAAGATCATTCACTGCTCCGTGTACCGACGCAACTTCACGACTGTCTTCTTGTTCGTGATCCGCCCACCAACGATAGCGTTGACCGGGACCTAATTCTATCTCGGTCGCAACATCTTGGTCATTCAGTCTTGGAAGGGTCCGTTCAGGGTCACATCCTCCAGACTCAGCGCTAGCATCTCGAATAGAAGTCATGCATTGTTGATTATCGTTCATCTTCTTTCTCAGCTCTGGTCCGACATACGCTAAGACACACAATCGTTGGGGATTCTTTAGCCCGACGCGTTCAGGGCCCCTGTCCAGCGGGCTTACTCGTTTAAAACTTCCCTTGATTGGCCTCTCCACCCAACAATTTCTTGAGGATGTGAGCAGGCAGGTCTTTTAGCATGCCTTGACGAGCGAGAGTCTTCACAGCTTGAAGGGCTTCATGGTCTGCACACTGACCGTCATCAAAATCTCCACAGTTCTTGCACGGAGGAACTCTGCACGCATGTGTCGGGTGTCCCGTCCGCTTGCATTTGTCGCACTTCATGTCACTCCAGCAGTTCTCCTCCTTGTGGCCGAATTTGCTTGGGTTGTCTGGTCGAGGAGACTGCCATCCTGGGCGAGGCGACTGCAAGCCCGGGCGCGAATCTGCTTGAGGAGGGGGCCTCCACCCAGAGTGTACCATCACACGAAACACTGCTTTGCGAATCTCTTGTTCTGTAGTCGCATCCGGGGTGGGCACACTTCGGGCCGAAACCTCAGAGCTCGCGGCTTCCGGCTTGCTCCGCCCTGAACTCCGGGGTTCCGGAGGGGCTTCATCTGAATCCCTTTCTTCATCTTCAAAGCGCACGCGCCCCTCGACTTCACCCTCGGATTCTCCACCACTCAGGCCAATGTACGCTCGGCCTTGGCGTCCAGGCTTAAAACGCCTGGGCGGGATGTTGTCCGCCCTGAAGTCCCTCGTCCGGTGTGGTGGCGTGTCATAGCCTCCATCTAGACCCAAGTCTTCACCCTGTTGCAGAACGTACTCGAGGTTGTCCAAGTTATGGAATCTGGTGTTACGCAGGATGGCCTTGAGCTGTTGATCTCTCAGGTTCTTGATGAAACGCTTGATGTGATGAGCGGAATCCTTCTTTCCCTTTTTGTAGCGAATGCCTGCCTTGACTGCAGCCTCATTCAGCCTACAGAAGAACTCCATGGCACTCTCGTTGGACTTCTGGCGCATAGTGTAATACCGTTCGGACTCGGACGTCCGGCCCTTCAAATATTTGCGCTTGAATTCCCCCAAGAGTCGTCTCCAGTCATTCTGCACATGTTTGGAGAGTTGGCCGCGCCAATTCCGGACGGCTGAGGACATCTTCATCTTAAGCTCACTGATTTTCATCTTGTCTGTCCAGCCGCCTTGAACTGACATGTTAACAAAACGCTCCCACCAGCTCCGACAGTCTCCCATAGAGGCCTTCTCGTCGAATTTCTCCAACGTACTGGAGGAGACATATGGACGGAGAGTCAAGAGGGTTCCTCCGATCTTGGTTGCGTCCGAGGCATCTACCCCAGTCGACAGGTCCTCATCCAGGCTGTCTTCAGAGTCACTCGAGCTCGAGTCTGAACTGGAATTTGAACTTGAGCTAGAACTCGAACTGGGTCCAGACGGCGTACCATGCTTGGACTTCTTTGGGGGAGGGGTTTTCTTGTCTGGTTTCTTTGACGCTGATTGCCGTTCCGACTTCACATTCTTTTTGGCATCTGCCTTGGGCATCTCTGATCGGGTCCTCGATGGCGCATTCGTCTTGATTGTAGTGGTACTCGCGTCAGTCTTCTTCGGTGCTGGCACACTTCCAGCACTACACGTAATCGAGGGGTCTGGTAGCGACCCTCTGATTTGCGCCAACAATCGTTCGACTGTGCTCATCGATTCAGTCCTTGTCTGATTTCCGCCGGCCTCTCCCATGTTTACGCCACTTGTCCCAGTTGCTCTTTCAGGGTCAGTCCTTTCGGTCTTGACCTGAGTTGTCGGATAAGGGGGTGCTGGCTCACGATTCACTTGACTCGGAGTAGTGGTTGCCTGAAGATTCCGAATTTGTTCGGCCTGGTATCGCTGCATATTCCTCGCAGTCACTCGTTCATCTTCTAGACGTTGCTCAAAGGCAGCTTGCTGTTCGTCCAGATTCTTCTGGGCTTGTTTGAGCCACGCAGCTTGTTCGGCCTCCCGATTTCGTATCTACTTCTGCTTGCTGCTGCTGCAAGAGCTGTATTGCCACAGCTTCCACACGTTCTCTTTCGGCATTGGCCGCCTGGAGGCATGCTGACTGTATGCTAGCTGCCACATCCTCCCTTTGTATGACGGCTTCGGCGTGCTCAGCAGAGAGTCCAGTCAGACGGCGTTCCGCATCCTGAGCTCGTAATTCTGCTTCACGGGTGCCGGCTTCTGCAAGTACCTGTTGGACTTTCACGTCTGGCGGGCTCGTAGAATTCTGAGCTGCAAGTTGTTCAGTCAGCTTCGCCAGTTCTTCACGGACCTGCAGTGCTTCACGTAATGCACTCACGGCGGCTTCAGCTACTCCAGTCGACACTGACCACCCGGGTCTTCCTGAGCGGTGTGAGTGTCTAGAATAACAACTTCGCGGTGAAATCCCTGGTTCGAATCCGGGCACGCGCACCAGCTGTGGCGAGGCGGGTGAACGCCTTTTGGACCGCCCAGGTGTATAGTGCTGTGCTTCAGACTCCGGAAGGTGCTTCCGGTTAGGAATCCTCCACTGGGAACACCTGGATGTAAACGTTCAGGTAGCGTGTGCTCCTTGTGGTAACCCCTCTAGGTTCGTTTGTCGTCGAACCGGGAGATGCACCGCGGGGATAGGTTGTTTATTATACAAACATCGGTCTTTGGAGAAGAGCGTAGCGTCACCAACTTAGACGTAGCTCCAACAACCAAGATAACCAAAATCAATACAGAGTTATACACACAAATATACAGCCGTTCTTATTCTTAGACCCTTGAACGGTGGGTCGTACACCAGTCAACTTAGCTGCACTTCCGGGATACTGGTCAATCCCGGTCAGCTTTCAGCAAACGAACACCACTTCAGACTACTCTGAGGAACGGTTGAATACAGTCTCACTACCTATCACACAATATGTCCTTCGATCACGATCCTGAATGGGACTTTCTTCCACTCTTTTCAGGATGTATATGGGATATGAAATGTAGGATCGTCTAATCGCACACTACAACTAGGATATGAAATAGGGCAGATTTACCACGGGCTCCACACCCGCTACTCACCCTAATTTGGACTTGGAGTTTTGGGGGTGGAGTCCACACCTCTGGATGTCCTTCCTCAGAGGGCCTTTCGCCTTCAGCACTTGATCGGGGCCGCCGGTATTCGTCCGGCCGAAGCTGTCCGAGCGCTTGCGGGTTACACGGATAATTGAACTCTGTTTGGTTTTATCTTTTGTGGCTACCTTCCTGCAATACACACATTCAGCTTTGACTGCATCATCTTAGGCATACTTGATCTCATCGTGATGTCGTGGGTACAGGCGTAGGACTTCAATATTCCACGGAACTTTCCTGGAACCTGGTTGGTCGTTCTGGTCGGTCGGTTATCACTTGGCTTGATTATACCTTGATCCTCTCGTCCAGGATGTCCATTGTTCTTCTGTGTTCTTCGGTGTTCTTCGGTGTTCTTCTTCACATCCAGCCATGTCAGGACGGGCGGCCACCAGTCTGACGTAAGCTGGGGCCCTTGGTCGCTCCCGTAGGCTTGACCTGCCGTCCGGCAATTGATCCATCTAGACTCATTACGTCCAGAATACTCAACCCGATCCATGGTTGGAAGTGATACAACCGCGTCTCATAGATCTCACCGCGTCCCACAGTTCCATTTCTCACGGGCATATTGGCTTTTCAACCAATCGCCACTCCACTTGTAGAGAAATCTCAATTCCCATCGTGTCAACTAGCCTGATGTGGCGAGATCCATCCGGCGTCTTCAACAGTAGCATGCGTTTGGGGGCGGCGAATTCGAAAATGAGAGTTGAGTTTGGGCGCGCGGCCCGCGCACGCAAGACAGAGGCGGGTCGCTCCTTTTGGCGCCAATTTCAACTTAAAATCTGCCAATCATCTGCCAGACACGCACGATTCCACCAATCTCCCGCTAGACACGCAAGATTCCGCCAATCACCACAGTCTTCAACGATGTCAGCCAATCAAGGAGAAGCGAGGACAGGGAGGAATCCAAAAGGCTTGGACAAAACTTGGACAGCCAGCTAGCTAACAAGAATCTTATGATGCTTTATGAGTGACGTCAAACCCAATTTCTCAATTTTGCTGCCCGTCCCTGCTGAGATTACCGATTCTAACCCGAGTGAAAACTGAAGAAATAGGGGATCGCCACGTCCCATACTTTTCCTATCATACTATGATAGGAAAAGTGCATATTATGCGAGAGTACATCCATCATAACGCTGAGAACAATGTGCGGCGCGTACTGATCATCGATTATCCACTACAAACCAGGTGTGGCGCTTAATGCCCACCGAGAACCAGGTGCGGCGCTTTCTGCCCGCTACGAACCAAGGTGCGGTGCTTAATGCCCACCGAGAACCGGTTGCGGTGCTTACCGCCTCCGAGAAGATCGACACGCGCACCAAGGATGGAAGACGTTCTTCATAAACGCCAAAGACAAGTCTAACGAGGGCATACAAGCTCTTCTTCTGAAAGGAAGCACGAGTTCCTCGAGGGTGCCCTCATCCTTCAGAGATGAGCTACATGATCTACGCAACGCCCGGCGCGCACAAGTATCTGGCCACACAGGATGTCAAGTCCATTGCGCTGCAAGCCTTCGGACCTGGAGATCGGCTTGCCCAGCGTCATCGACTACATCTTGCCAGGCAAGATCGAACTCGCCATGAACGTACCCGATGGCATTGACCGCGACGAGCTAACGAGCGGATACATGATCCATCACGCCGCCGTCGACTTCGGTGTCTCGCTCATCAACAAGTTGTTGACATCAACGGCAAGGGCGCGCTGATCTTCGCGCAGGCCATACAGAAGGTCAAGAAGCTCGAGATCTGCAACATCGAGTACGACCTGCATCGAGCAGGAGTTCGCCTCTCTCGAGAATATGCTCAATCAGACCGCCGACGACGCCACCAGGTGCCTCAAGCAGCTCAAGAAGAACCTCTCGAATTACGACGGTCACCACGGCAACCACTTCGTCAACACGGCAACCTTGTACATGCGGAGCGATATGCGCGCAGTCAAGGACACCTCCGTCGACCTCAAGCACGTCGCGCACCAGATCAAGAAGAGTCCGCGGCCGTCCGAGTTCGAGGTCACCTCCGCTCGCAGCATGATGGGCGCCACCAAGAAGGCCATGAACGTCTTGAAGACGACGGCGCGCAACAGCGACCAGAAGAACGACCGCTCGACGGATGTCAAGGGTGTGATCGATAACGTCGTCGGTGGTAACGACCACAAGGACAACGAAGCCAAGGGTGGCGGCCTCTTCGGCAAGGACAGCAACGACCAGGATGCCAAGCATGCCGGACTATTGGGCAAGAGAGTCAAGGAGAAAGAGAAAGAGTCCAAGGGCGTCAGATCCCTCTTCGGGAAGAGCGATAACAAGGAGAAGGAGCCCAAGGGTGGAGGTCTCATTGGCAAGAGCGACAAGGACAAGGACGCCAACCACGGTGGCGGTATCCTCGGAAATAAGGGCGGCCATTACCACCACCACCAACATGGTGGTAGCGGCATCCTCGGCAGATCCGACACGGTCGAGGAACTGGTCAAGACGACGCTGCGCGACAACTTCAACGTCAGCGCGCTGAGCCACCAGATCATGATCGCCGAAAAGTCTCTGTCGGTCTCGCCGTCTTTCGTGGAGCGCGCTAAGGAGGCGGTGAACGAGGTCAAGGACAAACTCAAACGCGACAAATCGAGCAGTCCGACGCGCGACGGCCACCACGCCCACAAACACGCCGTGACGCCGTAACAACAGCGCGAACCAACATCCGAGCGGACTTCAGCACAACTGTAGGAAAACCGATGTACCTTAGGTTTTCGGCACTAAGGGGCTATTTCATTTGAGAATAAGTCTGGAATAGCGCCGACTAGAATAACTATTCAAATCAAACAGGGTTAGAATAAATTGGCCCGTCAGCGGGAAAAGTGATATATGTTTTTAAAGGTAACAGAACCACTGGCTGCTCATTTGCCATGGCACGGCGAACACGGAGGTGACGCTGATACGACGGAAGAGAAGTCCTTAACTGCGGGTTGTGGAGCTAGCCTGCGCACTCCAATCTCTGCTGTCCTCAAGCATCCCCCTCCGGCCGCATCCGGCATCCTCGAGCAAGGCCCACGCGTCGCATAGTCGCATCCAGCTTGGTAGGAGGTGGAAGAATGCGAGTCTGTATATGTGTGCGTCGAAGGCCTAATATCTTGTGATATGACCTCATTTAGCTGTGTGTGCGTGGTGCAGAAGTAGAAAGCAAGCCACAACGCCTGGAGCAAGTGGGTTAAAGAGTCTCTATAGCACGGCGCTACTGGTCGTGTGTCCTGCACTGTGAATTCGGTTTCTGTGCAGCGTTCTCCGACCATCCAAGGCGGCTCAAACTGGATATGTAAGTTCACGGATGCTGTGTTAATGCTGTTTATCTCTGCCTGACTATTGATGTGTATGGATATTGTCGTGTAACGTAGCGCTCGCTATGGTAAAGCCCAAGTGCCCACGCCCCGCAAGGAATAGGAAGCCACGATCGACTAATTGGAATACTGATGAGGTATGTCACTGTGGTGTGTTATTTAATTGAATTTGCTACTGACAGACCGAGTGCTTGTCTGTGATAGACAAACGAGTTGTTAAATCTGCGTTTGCAGACGGAGGATATTTTCATCGCGTTTCTGAATCAAGACAACAAAGACGACGAAAAGAACAACTGGAAAATGGTGTCAAGCAGGTTGAGCACTAATAGAGACTGGGAAGCATGCCGTAGCCGGCTCAAGACGCTCACGGCACAGTATAAAGTAAGATTATGTTATTGAGATGTCAAAATATAATAGTGCAATGAGTGAACTAATGTTTGCATTATCATACAAATCGGTTTGGTTATCATCGAAAATAGATAGCCTGTCTTCTATTGAGTTTGTAACCTTCACTAACCCTCGGCACTATCGAAGTTTTCGCTGTACTTGTCCACAATTTCTTGAAGAGAGCTGAAAGCTGTGATTGTGAGCTTCTGCAAACTATCAGTGATAATATCACTGATACCGTCACTAGATTTCGCTAATATTGATAGTATCACTATTAGTGGCACAAAGCCGGTAATATATCAATATCAATATCAATATCAGTGATATTATCACTGCTATCGCTAATACTTTTGGCTAGTACTACCAACCCCTGGCCGTGACGATTTGTCATTTGAGTCAATGACAAATAACAAATTGTCAAGCACAATGCTCGGTCGTCAAACAAAGGAACGCCACGCTTACATGTACTGTATCCTAAGTGGTCCAATGAGTTTGTCGCCTCGCGCTTTCAAACTTGTAGCGAGCCTAAAGACCGATGGCCGCCATGTTGGCTGGCGTTGCTGTCTTCTATACGATCCATACTAATAGTCGGCGCATGCGCCTCCTGCCGATGCCCACGGCCATTTGCACCGACCAGAGCCAACTTTCCACGATGGCAAGTCCGGGGGTGCAGATCGACAATTACTGGAATATCGGCTCTGGTGATACGGTACCTGTAGGCAAAATTGTCGTCATGACTAAGAAGTAAGTCACGCATGAGTGGGCGTGGCGTGGCGTTGTGCTGGACATGGTCGGAGCTGACAAGAAGTGCGGATTCACATGAACCTGAAATCCGTGCCCACCAACGGTAAGGCGGTCTCGTCGATGGGAACGGGGGCAGTCACAGACTCCGCCAACGTCCTCGACGAAGATGGACACCACGACCGCAATATGCAATCACCCTGACTCCGTAAATGAAGTTCGCACCCTTTGGTTGGTCTGAGCAAAGCAACGCGCGTCCCATGTTTGTCTGGTGCCATAGCCCACTTTTACAGTACTAGAACCATGAAGCAGGTCCCGCGTGGTCTTGCGTCCAGTCCGGCATTAGTAAGTCACGTGCGCCAGGTAAATTGAACGCAATGCCTTCACACACCGGTGCCCTCCGATTCGGAGGCTTCAAACGAGAGCAACGAACGAGTGGAACGGATATCCAGTCCATCTTGAAGCCACAGGCATCGCTATCGTCACAAGCTGTTACATATCCGCCACCGAACGCCTTTTTGGGTTGATGCATCAGGAACCCGCACTCTCGTTTTTAGTCGCCAGACTGCAGGACGCGCGCAATATCACACTGGGGGTAGTACCGCGATATCCAAATCTCTACCGCCTGCCTAGATAACAACGATAACCTCCCCATGTTCCACATCGCGGCGTGGGTCTCCGCCTTCCTAGTCGAGTCCAACACCGTCGCCGTCTCCCCGCTGTCCAGAGACAATCAGGACGAGTTCCACGGCCTGTTCGCCAGAGTCGACGCGCGTCTCCGATGCGTGGACCGCACACTGCGCGGCTGCGGCCGATACAATCTGCGCACAAGTGTCTGCGTGCTGGTGCTTCTCCAGCGACTGGTCGCGAGGTTCCAGCGGGCGGTGACCAAGCACCGCGAGCTAAATCTGCTCGTGCGCTTCGCCACGCAGCGCTCGACGCTCGACCAGTTGAAGGCTTTGCACCGAGTGATCGACCGGCTCTTCGGCTACGTGGGGCTGCAACGCCACCCGCAGATGACCGAGTGGAGGGACCGCTGGGCCCAGGACTGCGTCCGGATGTACGCGACCTTCGAGGGGCGCGTCAAGCAGCCGCAGCTCGCGGTCGCCGGGCTCCCGACGGCTGAGATCGCCGAGATCCTGGCCATCATGAAGTTCGAGCTGGACTACCACAAGGACAAGCTCACGCCCCAGCAGGTGGCTCTATTGCAGAAGACGGCCAGTAAAGTGGTGGCGTCTTCGAAGGTGCACGTGCCCAAGATCTCGGCGTTCTACATTCCGTCCGTGGACGTGGAGTTCGGGGACGACTGTGACGGTGTGTGGGACACACGCGGCTGTGAGGTCAAGCGGGGCGTGTACGACCAGGAGACGAGGCTCGTCGCGCAGTACCTGTCAGCTGACAATCGATATGCCAGACAGCTCTTCTGGTCCGCGACGGAGATTTGGCACGGCTTTCGACACCCGAACGTGGCCAAGATGCTCGGCGAGTCGCTCGTGGAGGCCAAACCGGTGGTCGTGTGGGAAGATGCCGCTGTCCACGGCAACTTCATCCACTATTTTGCCAACGAGGACAAGAGCAACCAGAGACGTTTGTGGCGGATGTTTCTGCAGGTTGCTCACGGTCTCAACTACATCCATCAGCAAGGCAAAGCTCATGGAAACCTCAAGTGCTCGCACATCGTCGTGGCCAAGGACGGCACTCCCAAGATCTGCCATTTTGAGCTGAGCAAAGGGTCGGACGTGGGGGCACTGGACCGCTGGAAAGGGCCGGAGTACAATCTTGGCATTGGGCTCGACCCGTCAACGGCCGGGGATGTGTACGCGTTCGGGTTGTGCATCATTGAGGCGCGTACGGGTGATATTCCGTACGGGTTAGACTGCGATGAGACCGTGAAACAGCAACTTGAGGAGTGTGAATGCTACCCGCGACCTGAAGGCTTGCGGGACGATGAATGGAATGTGGTGGAGAGGTTTGTCGTGCACAATCCTGGGAATAGACCGACGATGGATCAGGCGATCGAGATGGTGGAAGAGTTGGCCTGGAACGAGGCGTTGGAGGAGGAGAAAACTGGTTTTGACCGCGTCAACACGGCGTAGCACAGCCGTACCAAAGTTGCATCAAGCTAAAGTGAGAAGACAAGTCACAGCGCCAAGAATGGTGCGAAAAGGTAAAAGGTTCGCGTCGCAGCTGAAAGCGGCGCTAAAGTACTTCATGAAGACATACTGTGTCTCTCTAAATTATAAAATTCAAAACAATTAACGTGTATAAATGCGTAGGAATTCACGAGGTGTTCTTACGATGCGTTCTTTTCTTTTAAAGTGTAGCCTCTCCGGAAGTCTCCATCCAATGCAATGGAGAGTAGCGTTGCATAATATGCAAGTGATAAGTGAGTGGAATGCACCCATCGAATATTGGACGATGGGTAAAACAGAGAGAGAGGGTCAGCTGGTTCAATTTAACTAGTTACCTACTCGAGCAAATAACTTAGTTGCTTGAAAGCTGAGAGATTCTTGTCATCTACCATGACTTCGCTTGCATCCTCCTCGCTGTCTCATTCTGCTGGCTTGGGACTTCAGACGTCACGGGGGGGCACTCCAAAGAGGTCCCGTGGACTCGTTGACCAAGTCCGGGGTTAGTTATACGTGCACGGTCGATCCGGATGGTAGCTCATTGGTTGGGGCACTGCATCGCACTGGGACAGGGGACATTGGGCGGGCACGGGCGACCGGATCTCAACCGGAGCGTTTACGCCATCTAGCTTGCGCCTTGACACTGATCCTGACATCTCCTTATGGGACGGAAATTCTTGCTCTCCTTGACGGTCTTGAAGAAAACGTGCGCTTGCGGAACCTTGTCATCACTGGACGGAGAGGTGTCTGGACGTGCTTGCTCCTACAAATACGGTCCGGTACTGGATCTCAACGGGGCATCACGGTCTCGGAGGAGTTCACTACCATGGAACTGGGCTTGGGCGCAGCGAACGGGGTGGCGTCTTGGACTTGGACGAAGAAGAGCAGGAATTAATTCGCAATGGTTCAGGGGGTCGACACGCTCCGGCGGCCGACGCCCCCTCCCCTCGGGTCGTAACTTTACGGTAGGCTTCACCTCTCGGGTTGCCCACTGCGCTGCCCCCGCGGCGCACGCAGTGGAGAGAAGGCCTCCCCCCTTTTTACCTTGGCCTCAGTATGAGGGACTTCCCACCCAAGGCAAGGGGGCCAGTTTTACTGGCTCTCGGAGGTCTTCGTCTCTGTCCGGACTCTGGTCTGCGGGCTCGGCCACAGATTGGGAAGTGACATGGGTAAAACAGGATAAGTGGCCAGGAAGTATGCGTAGGTGAGTACCCACACAAGTAGGACGAACAGGAAACAAAATATGTTGAGCTACCAGGACGTGCATGAGGAGCAAGTACAACATGTAGTGCATGTATTTGAGTGATCCTTATCCTAAACTTCTCGTTCGCGTCAAAGCTGTTTTTTATTGCCCCGGTTGCTGACAAAGTGCCGACTACTGTGAATAAGCCCAAGTTGTCCATCGTTGCTAGTCTAATCTCTCCAATGTAGGGGGCCGCTTCACAGTACCCGGTCGTGAATACACCCTATGTACTTGTGTTTTCCAGCTCTGCTTCCACTTGTAGTACTGCGCGAAGTCTTCTTGGAGCTCAAGCTTTTCCGTCGACCCATAGAGCTCAGCAAGTTTTTCGGGTGTTGAACCTCCTTCGTACATTTTGTCCATCTTCTTCTTGCGCATACGCATATTCGCGAACCGGAGTTGTATTCTCCTGGCAGTTTCCTTCAATTTGCCGAAGAACGCCGAGCGCTCTTCATCGATGCTATAAGGCTCCGGAGAGTTGATGTCGCTTCTCAAAAGCCTCCGGTCGTCGCTGTGCCAATCTTTCGGCCCGGTAGTCAGATCCTGCGTTCGTGGAGGCCCACCCGACGTTGGACCCTTGACGGACTTGGAGGCGGAAGTGGTGTCGCTGATTGATAGGAGCGTAGCCAAGGCCACAAATAGAATGCATCGCAACTTGCGCATGTTGACTTACACAGCTTGGCGATAGCGCGACGTCCCTGGCCCACGAATTGCGAAGTGGTGCACCTCCTGCTGCAAACCGAGAGACCCATAATTACATCACTTACTTACTTACCTAGTCAAGTTTAGCGAATGACCCTTAAAAACGACATTTTTGGGGCGAAGCCCGCTCTATAATCCTGCAACTAGTATTTACGTCTCTTATTACCCTTTTTACGGTATTAGTTTTGAAAATCGGTTAGGGTATCATCGTGCGCCCGGGGGCCGAAACTCACAAATTTTACCTCTTTTTACGGACGAGACTGTGGGTATGGCTATAAGCGATAAGCTAAAATATAGAAGTGAGCAGGTGGATCACCTTCCGCGAATGATCTAACAGACTCTATAACGAGGTTTTTTTATTCCGACCCTTCGCGTGTCTTAAAAATAGAGAGAGAAGGATTTGGGCTAAAGCTCTACATTTTCTGGAAGAAATAGAGCGAGCTTTTCTGTAGCCATCAGGCGGTGATCACAGATTTGCTGTCCGAGCTACTTATCACTACAGGCATCCCCGCCTAATCTGACCCCCTATCTCTCCATGCACAGGATTCGTCAAACTAGGATATCCGTCCTAGTGCCTATATTACCTTAATCAAGGAAGGCTGGGGATCCTTAATATAGGAAGTATCACTACTCGATACTTAATGAAGCGGATGAAGCCTAGTCAACTACTGCTTTGTGCGCTACTTTCACTAGCTGCAAGTACTGTGAAGCATGGAGCTCGCCTTCTAGCGAAAAATTGGTAAGTTGACCCCGATGCTTGCTCTTCACGCGTTTCAGGACGCTGAAATCGCTTTCCACCGAGTGAGTTCCAGCTGGTATACACGCCAAACCAAGCGCAAATGTCTTTAACTCGCCAAAGCGCCGGTCAAAACCGAGGTCTCCGCATGCCTCGGTTGTTTGGAGCTTAGATAGGCGGTCGACATTGTTTCTGAACCTTCGATCGACTTGATACTCATCCTTCAAGCTACGATGCTGCGCCCAAATTTCCCCTGTCACCGAATCACCGTACTGCCTGGTAAGTCGGTCTTCATGCCTGCTAAATAACTCGGCAAACGCGCCATGAGTAATGAGAGCAATCTCTTTAGGAGTCGTCATGGCGTATATTGTGTCCTCGACGGACAACGTAATGCCCAGAACTCCGTCAATAAATTCTCGTACAGCGTCACGAACTACGAGAATCAAGTCAAACTGGCTCGGGACATCAAGCATCTCGTAGAGTCCACCTGAAAACGCTGACGCCTTACATATCTCGAACTCAGTCTTCACGTCACATATGCATAGCTTTCCGTCGGGGCCGTTCTCCTCAAATCGGTTTTGATGCGTTGTCGCGAGCTTTTTGAGGGCCGCGTACTGCTCGGATACCGTGACGTGTTTGTACTGCAGTTGCTCAAAGCATAACTTGGCTGAGCGCGCGAGATCCGTGACCACAGCCAAAACGATCCACCACAACCTGCTCGAACGCGAGCGATGCTTGTCCTTTTGCAGCGCAACCAAGGCGTTGCGGTTGAGTGTCAAGAACTTGCAGGACTCATAGATGGAATCCCAGCGGGTTTCAGCATAGTGAGGACAACTCCCGACTCGTTGTTTGACAGACTCGTGCGTATGCGTGAAAGAAATCTCCGAGCCTAGGGTCGAGCGAAAGTCAACATAGCTGTCAAAAACCATCAGTAATTGGTTCATGACCAGGTTTAGCTGATGACTGCCGCACCAGTTAGTAACAATGCCTGTTCCTCATACGGCTCTGCAGGCGTCCTTCACATTCTTGGAAAACCCATTGTTACAACCCAACATGTTGGCCGCGCCGTCGGAAGATATCCCGATAAGCTTCTGTAGCGCAGCATCGCCGCCGAGGGCTTTGAGAGAAGTCAGGACAAGCGCAGCGTAGTTTTTCCCGGTGTGCGATAGAGTTTTGGTGGGAATAGCGAGAAAGTGAAAATTGTGAAGAGCGCCATCTAATCCAAACGAAAGACGTACGTCGAGGTAGCCTCGATCTTGGTGTGTAGCTCCATCAACGATGATCGAAAAGCCGCTTACGCGCTTAAAAATTTCTGCAAAAGCGGTGAGATTGATGGCCGTCAATAGCCGAACCGAATCTCGAACCACCTTCTCAGTTGGCTCCCCGAGCTTCATATTCATCAATCGCATGCCAAACTCGACAAACAGCTCCGAGGTGCTGCGGTAGCTTACAGAGCTCGAGATACACTCCACGATGACTTCAAATTGGTCGCGATGTGCAACTTGACCGATGCAATCTCCGTTGTCACACTCGATGAATTGCGGGCCCAGACTTGTGTGTCCATCGTCAAAATACAAGCACTTCAGCAAAGCCATCACACCCGCTGGCACCCGCACTTCAAAAAGAAGGTTGGGTCAGATACGAGGAAATGGGCATCTCCTTAATGAAGTACTTTGCGCGCACTTTTTCATCTTTAGGGAGCGCGTTGTACTCCTTCCAGTACTTAGGATGTTGCGTCTTCAAGTGCGACTTGAGGTTATCAATCCTAAAAGAGGTGAAAACACCAGGCTTCTTCGTCTTCTTACGTCGCTTTTTCGGTGAAGCCAAAATACCCGCAATCTGAGCCGCATTCTGGGAGCCGGTTGCATGCTTCGCTTCCTCTCGTCCGAACCGGGCACAAAACTTGCAAATGGCATCCATTACGATACCTGCGTCACTCCTGCTCCCAGGTTTTATTCCCAGAAGCATCTCGTAGATCGGCTGCCACTCATCGCGAGGGTCTTGACGTGTCTGCTTCTGCGTCGCTTCGGTTAGAACGGTGTTGATATCTTGCGCTCGCCGGTCTAGAATGTCTTCATCTGAACTAGCCCTCGACATGGCGTAGAAAATGTCTGCTATGCTAACGTCCAATGAAGGATATTCGCACGTTGGGCTGCGTTCGTGTCACGTGGGCTTCTCTACTGGTTTGCGAATGGACAGCGCCTGGTAGATAGCTAGTCCTCCCCGGTGGTTTCATAATGGCAATGGACCGCTATAATTGGTATGTAGCCATCCTGTGACAGGACGTGCAGGCCGTGCTCAAAATTTGCACAGCGTAATCTACGGTTATACTGATTTAGATTAGGTATACGGGAGAAGTGTTACACTACAGATCGAAATGTCGATGCGCCGCATATTTGGAATACCTAGTAAGTCAGTAGATTTGCATCTATGTAAAACCTGTGCGAACTTTGTAACTCTGCACTGTATATTTGTACCACTCCCTCAAATTAGGCGGGGATACCTGTACCGCTACTGTACTATTCTGGAGTCTATTACAGTACAGTACAGAATTCTGCGTCAATAGTGAACGGGTCTATAACGAATAACCTTATATACTTTATAGCTATGGAGTTTACGACGTGATGAGGGGAGATGGGTAAAGGTACTGACGCAAGAAAAACAGGAGACCTTTGGGTACTAAACATCAGTACAGCACTTCACTTTCACATTTACACACAAGCCCCCAATCCCTCCAAGCACACCATGCCCTCCACCCCAACTAAGCGTCTCTGCCTGACTTGGGGCGAGAAGGTGAAGATGCTTGGTCTAAGGTCAGTGCTGCAACCATACAGCACTGCTGGCATCACTCTGGACAGATTAACACAGCAGGTATCAATTTCCTGCTAATATAACAAATATCAATACTGCCCTTTCTTCGCGTATGTTGAGTTCAATTCATAAACCTATGTATTAAAATACTGTACCAGTCCCTGGTCGCGGTAACGCCATTCCGATCATGCTTCTCATCCGGGACAAAGCACGACCAGCACAGCAAATCCCTAACGACAGTAGCACCATACCGGTAGCCACAACGTCTACATGTACATACAATTGCCAAGTCTAAGAAATGTCGCATGGAGATGGATGTCATGGTGACCAGCCGCGCTTCGCTTGGCTGGGCGCCCCTTCGGCGCCAAGACGTTGTACGCTTTTATTGTTGGCGTCAAATCGGGGTATAAAGATAGTAAGACTTACTATCTACTCGCCAGATCTTACTAAGTAAGTTCTGGCGAGTGCAGTGCTCGGTTCGCTGGAATGCTCTGCGCTGGGCCCGCCTACGCAAATACCGCGCCGCGCGCTCGCAACCGCTCGCCTCAGTCACCCCTCCCGTCTGTTACTCAGCCGCATTTTGTTGTGATCATAATATGACCATACATGTACATGTATTATGGTGTTTACTATTTTTTCTGCTCATCCGGCATGTCATCCCGTATGTTCTTCAACAAAGCTGACGCGCCTGTATAGTATACAGGCGCGTCAGCTTTGTTATACGGCGTATAGCGTTGCCATGAAAAAAACAGACAACGACCCCGTAAGCAGGGGTTTGCAGTAATCCGCTAGCAAGGCGTACATGATAGTACAGTACTGTAGTACCAGTCCTATTACACTGTTGTAGTCAACAGTAGTTATAAAAATACTGCTTGTACTATAGTAATCGGCCCCTGTCGCCCAGGTCCTGTAGTACCTACTGCCATTTACTACTGAGATCCAGAACATTTTTTGTGGGGGTGCGCTTGTACGCCGGCTACCCCCGCCACAGCACGCACGGTGGCTAACGGTTCTGAAGACGGCTACGTGGCAGATATCGAAGAAGTGGCCAAGGAAGGACGGAGAATGCACCGCGGAGTATTTCGGGCAATGCACGCCCATGGTTGTGAGCCCTGCGTCGACGATGGAGTGGTACTTTACGGTGCGTCGGGGCCACCGTAGAATGAGAGTTAGGCATTGAAATCCCTAGCACCTCAATGCCTACACGACGAAGCAGATAAGGAGCCGACGAAGTGGTAAAACTACACTTTGGGCGAACGTTGAGGTACAACAAGCTGCAGAATCTGCAGGTGAGAAGCTTAACGCCGAAGGCTTCACACATCTGCTTATGGTGCGTCGAAATGACAAGGTTCGCTGAAGTCTGCAAGGTCTGTTATAATACGTTGACGTTTGCCGCTGGTTTTGAGAGGAGCAAAACAGTCCCCGTCCGTTTCCTCACACGCCCGAGTTTGACTTGGGCGAACGTCTTAACACGCGTTTCAAGAGCCCGTATTTTCTACCGGCGGCTTCGTCATGAGTTCTCGCCAAGCATGAATGGATAACGAACGAGCAGAAATGCAAGTTCTGTTGAAGCACAACCGTGCTAAGGTCCACGTGGAGACGTCGGCTGCGGTCTCCAAGGGATTCGACACCCAGTAATTGACAGTACTGTAGTACTGCTACTGCAGCAGTTGAGACGTCTCAAACTAAATTACTAAGTACTATTAATACAGTAGTTTAGGATGCTGAAATGGCAAACTACTCCCAGTAACGGAGAAAAAGTGCCAGTACTGCAACGCGTCCTGTTTCGCCTATACACATCTACACGTGTATAGGCGACACAGGACGCGTTGAGACTCAAACAGAGTCTCTGTTTGATTAGCCTCAGTACATAAAGTGTTACAGAGTACCGGTACAGTAAAACCCCTCAGGAGAGAGAGAGATTCACGTGTGCGATCACTACACCAGCTAGAAGACTTAACCGGATAGCTCTTAACTACAGTAAACGAGCGCGAGAATCTGTTACTACTTCTATAAGTACCTACTGCCATCGTCAAGACTTTTTGTTGTCGTCGTAAGTGCGACACCACTAGCAATGCCCGCTGCAACTTGCAGTGTTGCCAGCACAGCGCGACGCAGTCTAACAGAACATCCGGGATGACGATTCGGATGAGGAGAACCCAGTCGCCTTGTCGCCATGGAATCACTGTCTATACGTAATCATTGTATTAAAATCTGTCAGCTTGTGTAGGTGCATTCGTGGCTCGTGGTCGTTGTAGCATGAGGCATGGAATCCTGTCCGACTTGGCTCTCACTTTGAAATTCACCCTCCAGCTCTCAAGTCCTCCTTATCAGCATACATATCATGCATCTCTCTCACGTTTTGATGGTGATCGCCGCCTCCTTCCTGGTTGCAAGCGAAGCCATCTCGACGACCACGGACTCCAACCAGGTGGAGAAGTTGACCCCCCTCGACCACCAACGACTTCTGAGGACCCACCACTACGAGGCTGCTGAAGATGAAGCTGAAACCGAAGAAAGGAACCCGCTTTCGAAGGCTCAAATGAAGGCACTCATCGAAGAGGTGGGTATCGATTGGAAGATGGTCAAGGCTAACCCGAATTTTCTGCAAAGGCACCCGGAATACCCAACGTACCTCGAAAAAGTGAACGCCGTTCTTGCGAAACAAAAGAGCAAGGGTGCGCCTGTGTACAAGAACTATTAGTTTCGCTCCAGTCCAAGCAAGCTCGCCGCCGCAAGAATGCTAATCCTGAACATGCAACATGTGGAAACGAATCGTTTGGAGATAGCGCGTTCTGGTTTGCTACGACTAAGCGAATAAATGAACGTGCATCGCAAAAAAAATGGTGTGCATGCTTCTGGGGGTTCTTTTCCTATAATTGATAAAGCGATGTAGACCCGAAATCTCACAGGTGTATCGCTGGCAGCTGCACCAGTATTTACCAGCGATGTTTTGTGTGTGACCTTGCTTGGATAGCAGAGAGGAAACGATAATGACAAGGAGACAACCAAATGTAGACTCGGCACCAGTACAAACTCGTTAACAGTGTTGTTGGTAAATAGATGTTTCGTGTAGTTATCGTATACTTACCAACAACACTGTTGACGAGTTTGTACTGGTGCCGAGTCTAGTTAACTCGTTAACAGTGTTGTTGGTAAATAGATGTTTCGTGTAGTTATCGTAATAGCTCGAGCTGGGCGCCCTAATGATATTACTCCAAATAACCGAGAAAATATCGCTTACCTCAGCCGGTGCTAAGTAACTCATCATGCCGCTATATCCGTCTTGGCGAGCGAGCTCCGCCCAGTCGGCTATAACTGTGGCGTTCGGCCCAGGACCATAAGCGCACCTTCCACCTACACAGAGACCAATCGTGGCCAGCGAAAAGTCTTCACCGATTGTGTCCCCCGCGCAGCAGGCATAGTGCTTTCAGCAGAAGCGTTAATCACAGCTGCAGTGTCTTTGTCCAAGTTGACGTTGTAGCCATAATGTTCATCCAGTCGACGTAGTCCAAACTCCGGTGGGGAAACAACGCGAGTACGCTGCGGTCTCCTCCGCTGAGCATACGGACGCGTCACCCTCATAGAAATAGCGTCATAAGTCAGAAGCGTTGACGTGCTACCAGCCGCATCCAAAGTTTGCTCGCAGCGTGAATCTCTGCATGAAGCGACTCCATCCAGGCCTTATACAGGATTAGGACGACAGGGTGAACTACCGATTACTATACTATCAATAGTTTGGATTTTTCGTTATGACGCTCTGCTCGAGCTGGTGGCTACTACACGAAACATCTATTTACCACCAACAATGCTATCAAGTTTGTACTGGTGCCGAGTCTACATTTGGTTGTCTCCTGGTCATTATCGTTTCCTCTCTGCTATCCAAGCAAGGTCACACACAAAACATCGCTGGTAAATACTGGTGCAGCTGCCAGCGATACACCTATGAGATTTCGGGTCTACATCGCTTTATCAATTATAGGAAAAGAACCCCCAGAAGCATGCACACCATTTTTTTTGCGATGCACGTTCATTTATTCGCTTAGTCGTAGCAAACCAGAACGCGCTATCTCCAAACGATTCGTTTCCACATGTTGCATGTTCAGGATTAGCATTCTTGCGGCGGCGAGCTTGCTTGGACTGGAGCGAAACTAATAGTTCTTGTACACAGGCGCACCCTTGCTCTTTTGTTTCGCAAGAACGGCGTTCACTTTTTCGAGGTACGTTGGGTATTCCGGGTGCCTTTGCAGAAAATTCGGGTTAGCCTTGACCATCTTCCAATCGATACCCACCTCTTCGATGAGTGCCTTCATTTGAGCCTTCGAAAGCGGGTTCCTTTCTTCGGTTTCAGCTTCATCTTCAGCAGCCTCGTAGTGGTGGGTCCTCAGAAGTCGTTGGTGGTCGAGGGGGGGTCAACTTCTCCACCTGGTTGGAGTCCGTGGTCGTCGAGATGGCTTCGCTTGCAACCAGGAAGGAGGCGGCGATCACCATCAAAACGTGAGAGAGATGCATGATATGTATGCTGATAAGGAGGACTTGAGAGCTGGAGGGTGAATTTCAAAGTGAGAGCCAAGTCGGACAGGATTCCATGCCTCATGCTACAACGACCACGAGCCACGAATGCACCTACACAAGCTGACAGATTTTAATACAATGATTACGTATAGACAGTGATTCCATGGCGACAAGGCGACTGGGTTCTCCTCATCCGAATCGTCATCCCGGATGTTCTGTTAGACTGCGTCGCGCTGTGCTGGCAACACTGCAAGTTGCAGCGGGCATTGCTAGTGGTGTCGCACTTACGACGACAACAAAAAGTCTTGACGATGGCAGTAGGTACTTATAGAAGTAGTAACAGATTCTCGCGCTCGTTTACTGTAGTTAAGAGCTATCCGGTTAAGTCTTCTAGCTGGTGTAGTGATCGCACACGTGAATCTCTCTCTCTCCTGAGGGGTTTTACTGTACCGGTACTCTGTAACACTTTATGTACTGAGGCTAATCAAACAGAGACTCTGTTTGAGTCTCAACGCGTCCTGTGTCGCCTATACACGTGTAGATGTGTATAGGCGAAACAGGACGCGTTGCAGTACTGGCACTTTTTCTCCGTTACTGGGAGTAGTTTGCCATTTCAGCATCCTAAACTACTGTATTAATAGTACTTAGTAATTTAGTTTGAGACGTCTCAACTGCTGCAGTAGCAGTACTACAGTACTGTCAATTACTGGGTGTCGAATCCCTTGGAGACCGCAGCCGACGTCTCCACGTGGACCTTAGCACGGTTGTGCTTCAACAGAACTTGCATTTCTGCTCGTTCGTTATCCATTCATGCTTGGCGAGAACTCATGACGAAGCCGCCGGTAGAAAATACGGGCTCTTGAAACGCGTGTTAAGACGTTCGCCCAAGTCAAACTCGGGCGTGTGAGGAAACGGACGGGGACTGTTTTGCTCCTCTCAAAACCAGCGGCAAACGTCAACGTATTATAACAGACCTTGCAGACTTCAGCGAACCTTGTCATTTCGACGCACCATAAGCAGATGTGTGAAGCCTTCGGCGTTAAGCTTCTCACCTGCAGATTCTGCAGCTTGTTGTACCTCAACGTTCGCCCAAAGTGTAGTTTTACCACTTCGTCGGCTCCTTATCTGCTTCGTCGTGTAGGCATTGAGGTGCTAGGGATTTCAATGCCTAACTCTCATTCTACGGTGGCCCCGACGCACCGTAAAGTACCACTCCATCGTCGACGCAGGGCTCACAACCATGGGCGTGCATTGCTCGAAATACTCCGCGGTGCATTCTCCGTCCTTCCTTGGCCACTTCTTCGATATCTGCCACGTAGCCGTCTTCAGAACCGTTAGCCACCGTGCGTGCTGTGGCGGGGGTAGCCGGCGTACAAGCGCACCCCCACAAAAAATGTTCTGGATCTCAGTAGTAAATGGCAGTAGGTACTACAGGACCTGGGCGACAGGGGCCGATTACTATAGTACAAGCAGTATTTTTATAACTACTGTTGACTACAACAGTGTAATAGGACTGGTACTACAGTACTGTACTATCATGTACGCCTTGCTAGCGGATTACTGCAAACCCCTGCTTACGGGGTCGTTGTCTGTTTTTTTCATGGCAACGCTATACGCCGTATAACAAAGCTGACGCGCCTGTATACTATACAGGCGCGTCAGCTTTGTTGAAGAACATACGGGATGACATGCCGGATGAGCAGAAAAAATAGTAAACACCATAATACATGTACATGTATGGTCATATTATGATCACAACAAAATGCGGCTGAGTAACAGACGGGAGGGGTGACTGAGGCGAGCGGTTGCGAGCGCGCGGCGCGGTATTTGCGTAGGCGGGCCCAGCGCAGAGCATTCCAGCGAACCGAGCACTGCACTCGCCAGAACTTACTTAGTAAGATCTGGCGAGTAGATAGTAAGTCTTACTATCTTTATACCCCGATTTGACGCCAACAATAAAAGCGTACAACGTCTTGGCGCCGAAGGGGCGCCCAGCCAAGCGAAGCGCGGCTGGTCACCATGACATCCATCTCCATGCGACATTTCTTAGACTTGGCAATTGTATGTACATGTAGACGTTGTGGCTACCGGTATGGTGCTACTGTCGTTAGGGATTTGCTGTGCTGGTCGTGCTTTGTCCCGGATGAGAAGCATGATCGGAATGGCGTTACCGCGACCAGGGACTGGTACAGTATTTTAATACATAGGTTTATGAATTGAACTCAACATACGCGAAGAAAGGGCAGTATTGATATTTGTTATATTAGCAGGAAATTGATACCTGCTGTGTTAATCTGTCCAGAGTGATGCCAGCAGTGCTGTATGGTTGCAGCACTGACCTTAGACCAAGCATCTTCACCTTCTCGCCCCAAGTCAGGCAGAGACGCTTAGTTGGGGTGGAGGGCATGGTGTGCTTGGAGGGATTGGGGGCTTGTGTGTAAATGTGAAAGTGAAGTGCTGTACTGATGTTTAGTACCCAAAGGTCTCCTGTTTTTCTTGCGTCAGTACCTTTACCCATCTCCCCTCATCACGTCGTAAACTCCATAGCTATAAAGTATATAAGGTTATTCGTTATAGACCCGTTCACTATTGACGCAGAATTCTGTACTGTACTGTAATAGACTCCAGAATAGTACAGTAGCGGTACAGGTATCCCCGCCTAATTTGAGGGAGTGGTACAAATATACAGTGCAGAGTTACAAAGTTCGCACAGGTTTTACATAGATGCAAATCTACTGACTTACTAGGTATTCCAAATATGCGGCGCATCGACATTTCGATCTGTAGTGTAACACTTCTCCCGTATACCTAATCTAAATCAGTATAACCGTAGATTACGCTGTGCAAATTTTGAGCACGGCCTGCACGTCCTGTCACAGGATGGCTACATACCAATTATAGCGGTCCATTGCCATTATGAAACCACCGGGGAGGACTAGCTATCTACCAGGCGCTGTCCATTCGCAAACCAGTAGAGAAGCCCACGTGACACGAACGCAGCCCAACGTGCGAATATCCTTCATTGGACGTTAGCATAGCAGACATTTTCTACGCCATGTCGAGGGCTAGTTCAGATGAAGACATTCTAGACCGGCGAGCGCAAGATATCAACACCGTTCTAACCGAAGCGACGCAGAAGCAGACACGTCAAGACCCTCGCGATGAGTGGCAGCCGATCTACGAGATGCTTCTGGGAATAAAACCTGGGAGCAGGAGTGACGCAGGTATCGTAATGGATGCCATTTGCAAGTTTTGTGCCCGGTTCGGACGAGAGGAAGCGAAGCATGCAACCGGCTCCCAGAATGCGGCTCAGATTGCGGGTATTTTGGCTTCACCGAAAAAGCGACGTAAGAAGACGAAGAAGCCTGGTGTTTTCACCTCTTTTAGGATTGATAACCTCAAGTCGCACTTGAAGACGCAACATCCTAAGTACTGGAAGGAGTACAACGCGCTCCCTAAAGATGAAAAAGTGCGCGCAAAGTACTTCATTAAGGAGATGCCCATTTCCTCGTATCTGACCCAACCTTCTTTTGAAGTGCGGGTGCCAGCGGGTGTGATGGCTTTGCTGAAGTGCTTGTATTTTGACGATGGACACACAAGTCTGGGCCCGCAATTCATCGAGTGTGACAACGGAGATTGCATCGGTCAAGTTGCACATCGCGACCAATTTGAAGTCATCGTGGAGTGTATCTCGAGCTCTGTAAGCTACCGCAGCACCTCGGAGCTGTTTGTCGAGTTTGGCATGCGATTGATGAATATGAAGCTCGGGGAGCCAACTGAGAAGGTGGTTCGAGATTCGGTTCGGCTATTGACGGCCATCAATCTCACCGCTTTTGCAGAAATTTTTAAGCGCGTAAGCGGCTTTTCGATCATCGTTGATGGAGCTACACACCAAGATCGAGGCTACCTCGACCTTGGTGTGAAATTTTTAAGCGCGTAAGCGGCTTTTCGATCATCGTTGATGGAGCTACACACCAAGGTCGAGGCTACCTCAACCTTGGTGTGTAGCTCCATCAACGATGATCGAAAAGCCGCTTACGCGCTTAAAAATTTCTGCAAAAGCGGTGAGATTGATGGCCGTCAATAGCCGAACCGAATCTCGAACCACCTTCTCAGTTGGCTCCCCGAGCTTCATATTCATCAATCGCATGCCAAACTCGACAAACAGCTCCGAGGTGCTGCGGTAGCTTACAGAGCTCGAGATACACTCCACGATGACTTCAAATTGGTCGCGATGTGCAACTTGACCGATGCAATCTCCGTTGTCACACTCGATGAATTGCGGGCCCAGACTTGTGTGTCCATCGTCAAAATACAAGCACTTCAGCAAAGCCATCACACCCGCTGGCACCCGCACTTCAAAAGAAGGTTGGGTCAGATACGAGGAAATGGGCATCTCCTTGATGAAGTACTTTGCGCGCACTTTTTCATCTTTAGGGAGCGCGTTGTACTCCTTCCAGTACTTAGGATGTTGCGTCTTCAAGTGCGACTTGAGGTTATCAATCCTAAAAGAGGTGAAAACACCAGGCTTCTTCGTCTTCTTACGTCGCTTTTTCGGTGAAGCCAAAATACCCGCAATCTGAGCCGCATTCTGGGAGCCGGTTGCATGCTTCGCTTCCTCTCGTCCGAACCGGGCACAAAACTTGCAAATGGCATCCATTACGATACCTGCGTCACTCCTGCTCCCAGGTTTTATTCCCAGAAGCATCTCGTAGATCGGCTGCCACTCATCGCGAGGGTCTTGACGTGTCTGCTTCTGCGTCGCTTCGGTTAGAACGGTGTTGATATCTTGCGCTCGCCGGTCTAGAATGTCTTCATCTGAACTAGCCCTCGACATGGCGTAGAAAAATGTCTGCTATGCTAACGTCCAATGAAGGATATTCGCACGTTGGGCTGCGTTCGTGTCACGTGGGCTTCTCTACTGGTTTGCGAATGGACAGCGCCTGGTAGATAGCTAGTCCTCCCCGGTGGTTTCATAATGGCAATGGACCGCTATAATTGGTATGTAGCCATCCTGTGACAGGACGTGCAGGCCGTGCTCAAAATTTGCACAGCGTAATCTACGGTTATACTGATTTAGATTAGGTATACGGGAGAAGTGTTACACTACAGATCGAAATGTCGATGCGCCGCATATTTGGAATACCTAGTAAGTCAGTAGATTTGCATCTATGTAAAACCTGTGCGAACTTTGTAACTCTGCACTGTATATTTGTACCACTCCCTCAAATTAGGCGGGGATACCTGTACCGCTACTGTACTATTCTGGAGTCTATTACAGTACAGTACAGAATTCTGCGTCAATAGTGAACGGGTCTATAACGAATAACCTTATATACTTTATAGCTATGGAGTTTACGACGTGATGAGGGGAGATGGGTAAAGGTACTGACGCAAGAAAACAGGAGACCTTTGGGTACTAAACATCAGTACAGCACTTCACTTTCACATTTACACACAAGCCCCCAATCCCTCCAAGCACACCATGCCCTCCACCCCAACTAAGCGTCTCTGCCTGACTTGGGGGCGAGAAGGTGAAGATGCTTGGTCTAAGGTCAGTGCTGCAACCATACAGCACTGCTGGCATCACTCTGGACAGATTAACACAGCAGGTATCAATTTCCGCCAATATAACAAATATCAATACTGCCCTTTCTTCGCGTATGTTGAGTTCAATTCATAAACCTATGTATTAAAATACTGTACCAGTCCCTGGTCGCGGTAACGCCATTCCGATCATGCTTCATCCGGGACAAAGCACGACCAGCACAGCAAATCCCTAACGACAGTAGCACCATACCGGTAGCCACAACGTCTACATGTACATACAATTGCCAAGTCTAAGAAATGTCGCATGGAGATGGATGTCATGGTGACCAGCCGCGCTTCGCTTGGCTGGGCGCCCCTTCGGCGCCAAGACGTTGTACGCTTTTATTGTTGGCGTCAAATCGGGGTATAAAGATAGTAAGACTTACTATCTACTCGCCAGATCTTACTAAGTAAGTTCTGGCGAGTGCAG
Organism: Phytophthora fragariae; assembly: GCA_009729435.1. NCBI lineage: Eukaryota > Oomycota > Peronosporomycetes > Peronosporales > Peronosporaceae > Phytophthora > Phytophthora fragariae. The sequence continues at coordinate 2,232 of QQOI01000040.1, read as the reverse complement.
TGCTCGGTTCGCTGGAATGCTCTGCGCTGGGCCCGCCTACGCAAATACCGCGCCGCGCGCTCGCAACCGCTCGCCTCAGTCACCCCTCCCGTCTGTTACTCAGCCGCATTTTGTTGTGATCATAATATGACCATACATGTACATGTATTATGGTGTTTACTATTTTTTCTGCTCATCCGGCATGTCATCCCGTATGTTTCTTCAATAAGCTGACGCGCCTGTATAGTATACAGGCGCGTCAGCTTTGTTATACGGCGTATAGCGTTGCCATGAAAAAACAGACAACGACCCCGTAAGCAGGGGTTTGCAGTAATCCGCTAGCAAGGCGTACATGATAGTACAGTACTGTAGTACCAGTCCTATTACACTGTTGTAGTCAACAGTAGTTATAAAAATACTGCTTGTACTATAGTAATCGGCCCCTGTCGCCCAGGTCCTGTAGTACCTACTGCCATTTACTACTGAGATCCAGAACATTTTTGTGGGGTGCGCTTGTACGCCGGCTACCCCCGCCACAGCACGCACGGTGGCTAACGGTTCTGAAGACGGCTACGTGGCAGATATCGAAGAAGTGGCCAAGGAAGGACGGAGAATGCACCGCGGAGTATTTCGGGCAATGCACGCCCATGGTTGTGAGCCCTGCGTCGACGATGGAGTGGTACTTTACGGTGCGTCGGGGCCACCGTAGAATGAGAGTTAGGCATTGAAATCCCTAGCACCTCAATGCCTACACGACGAAGCAGATAAGGAGCCGACGAAGTGGTAAAACTACACTTTGGGCGAACGTTGAGGTACAACAAGCTGCAGAATCTGCAGGTGAGAAGCTTAACGCCGAAGGCTTCACACATCTGCTTATGGTGCGTCGAAATGACAAGGTTCGCTGAAGTCTGCAAGGTCTGTTATAATACGTTGACGTTTGCCGCTGGTTTTGAGAGGAGCAAAACAGTCCCCGTCCGTTTCCTCACACGCCCGAGTTTTGACTTGGGCGAACGTCTTAACACGCGTTTCAAGAGCCCGTATTTTCTACCGGCGGCTTCGTCATGAGTTCTCGCCAAGCATGAATGGATAACGAACGAGCAGAAATGCAAGTTCTGTTGAAGCACAACCGTGCTAAGGTCCACGTGGAGACGTCGGCTGCGGTCTCCAAGGGATTCGACACCCAGTAATTGACAGTACTGTAGTACTGCTACTGCAGCAGTTGAGACGTCTCAAACTAAATTACTAAGTACTATTAATACAGTAGTTTAGGATGCTGAAATGGCAAACTACTCCCAGTAACGGAGAAAAAAGTGCCAGAGTTGTAACGCGTCTGTTTCGCCTATACACATCTACACGTGTATAGGCGACACAGGACGCGTTGAGACTCAAACAGAGTCTCTGTTTGATTAGCCTCAGTACATAAAGTGTTACAGAGTACCGGTACAGTAAAACCCCTCAGGAGAGAGAGAGATTCACGTGTGCGATCACTACACCAGCTAGAAGACTTAACCGGATAGCTCTTAACTACAGTAAACGAGCGCGAGAATCTGTTACTACTTCTATAAGTACCTACTGCCATCGTCAAGACTTTTGTTGTCGTCGTAAGTGCGACACCACTAGCAATGCCCGCTGCAACTTGCAGTGTTGCCAGCACAGCGCGACGCAGTCTAACAGAACATCCGGGATGACGATTCGGATGAGGAGAACCCAGTCGCCTTGTCGCCATGGAATCACTGTCTATACGTAATCATTGTATTAAAATCTGTCAGCTTGTGTAGGTGCATTCGTGGCTCGTGGTCGTTGTAGCATGAGGCATGGAATCCTGTCCGACTTGGCTCTCACTTTGAAATTCACCCTCCAGCTCTCAAGTCCTCCTTATCAGCATACATATCATGCATCTCTCTCACGTTTGATGGTGATCGCCGCCTCCTTCCTGGTTGCAAGCGAAGCCATCTCGACGACCACGGACTCCAACCAGGTGGAGAAGTTGACCCCCTCGACCACCAACGACTTCTGAGGACCCACCACTACGAGGCTGCTGAAGATGAAGCTGAAACCGAAGAAAGGAACCCGCTTTCGAAGGCTCAAATGAAGGCACTCATCGAAGAGGTGGGTATCGATTGGAAGATGGTCAAGGCTAACCCGAATTTTCTGCAAAGGCACCCGGAATACCCAACGTACCTCGAAAAAGTGAACGCCGTTCTTGCGAAACAAAAGAGCAAGGGTGCGCCTGTGTACAAGAACTATTAGTTT